>CM055118.1:554630626-555830626 GCA_029206835.1 Rana muscosa | reverse complement strand
ACTCATTTCCTATGTAATTAGTAAAAAAACAGATGAGAACAGTCCATACAATTTATCTGATGACAATTGTTTAATTCATAATGAATAATTTAGTAACCAGAAACACCTTGTTTAAAATTATAAACTTCAAAACTTTTGTGTTTGCCCCCATTTATCATGAGCTGAACCAAGAGCGGAGTTCCACCCGTTTTTTAGTTTATTAAAAGTCAGCAGCTACAAAAAGCATAGCTGCTGACTTTTAATAAACAGACACTCACCTGTCCCACAGTCCAGAGATGCGGCTGCACGGAGCCCCACTCCTCTCCCCCTCCTCTCCTCGGCGCCATCATATCTACTGTGGGCACCTGGCCGTGACAGCTTATGGCTTCATGGCCGGGCGCGCACTGCACATGCGCGAGTCGCGGGTTGCGCTCTGCCATTGGCCAGCTAATGTTCTGGGACCTGTGTTGTGTCCCAGAAGATGGCTGGCAGGGAGGGGCCGCCTAGGGCGAGAGGAGGAGTCGCCTAGGCGGCCGAGGGCAGGAAGGAGGAAGTGGGACAGGAAGTCCCACTAAAAAGAGGACACACACTCCCCCCCAAAAAAATTACATGCCAAATGTGGCATGTCGGGGGACAAGGATTGCTTAAAGCGGAAATTCCACTTTTGGGTGGAACTCCGCTTTAAAGATCTATGACTTTTTCTATTGTAGCACTTACCCCCATTTAAGGGACCGGCTGGTTTTGTTTTGGGTCTGCAGCAATTACCTCTCTGGATTGGATCCTTTAGTTCCGTTGTCTAGGCAAACAAAAATCTCCAGGAATAAGGCCAATGTCCACACATGAATACAACCTAATCAGCAAGGCTTTATTCTTTTTGTTCTCTTTGAGTCAACTTGAAGAGAGAGAGAGAGTAGGAAGTTGAAAGAAGTAGGGGAAGGTTCAGGCACGCAACACTTAAAGTCCAGTATCTATACTCGTCGCCACTCAAGCCTGAGTGGGTATTGCTCACCCGGATAGTCCCTATGAGAGCGGTCCTAGCAGCCGGGATGGAGCACGGATATCAGAGACAATGAATCCCTCTTTAGGCGAGTTCCAGGCCTCTTCCCCGAGACAGCAGTACCGTCGCTAATCTCCTGGGACTGATCCTCCCCTGGACTCCTTTCCTTAAGATGGGCCCCCTACAAATGGGCAGCCTGGGATCCTTCTCTGAAGCGTAGGCCCCTGTCAGCAGAGCTGGGCCCACGATGCAGCAACAGGGCCTCGGGCTGAAGGTGCCCGAGGCCTAAACACACTCACGCACCTCGTGCCATGCAGGCCACGAGGCACACTCACTGGACCAGAGGTCCCCCTTTGCTCCTTGGGGTCCCCCTGGAATCACCTCACGCCAAATGGCGTCTGCCCCTTTTGTATCCTCTCCCAGCATGCACAGCGGGTAGACCACGCCCACTGCACGGCTGCCGAGAGAGGACACTCAAGGTGCTGTGATACCCCCTGTAGTTTAACCTATGCCGGCAGTGACAGTGCCACCTACAGGCAATGGAGAACACTACTGCCAGGCAGTATCACACCCAGAGCAGAGCAATATTAAATCATTGATTCGTCTGAGCCCAACTACCGGCTCAGACTACCCCTAAATTTCTGCATAGCGCCCCCAAATATGGGGGGGGGGCGCTACACACACCCCCTCCTAGAAGATACACTGTCCCCAGTGACTAGGGAAATCAAAAAAAATCCTTCAATCCTGAAGGCTTGTTGATTCACTCAAGAAACCACAAAAATTTGAACAGATGCCTGAACCAAAATTTTTTTTTTGGAAGGGAGAAAGAAGAGGAAAATAAAACAAAGAAACACACAGATAACATTACATCTCCAGATACTGACATTTCTCAAAAATATACATTCCACCCATCACTAACTATCTATCCCACCCCATTCTCCGGTGGTGTTGATAACCGTTCCAATACCTGCAAGAAATCACAACATGCATAGAAAAATAAAACATCCTATCACTAATGTTCTACACAAATTTAGAAGTAAACTGCCTCCTCTAGAGGAAGCAATTCCCTTCTCTAAAGTTTTTTTATGCTAAGCCTAGCATAAAATAAAGAAAATAAAATTCTAATCATGAGTAATGCAGTTTTTTTTCTTTTCTGCAGACCACTGCTACCTAGTGTTTGCAGAGCCTCAACATTCCATAGTAGCTGTGCATGGGACTGTAATGCAACACACTGAACATCCCACATCTTGACCACGGCGTCCCTTTACCACAACCTACTGACTAACTACCCCAAAGTTCAATTTAGAGGAAACTGTCTTTTGTTTGGAGCAGGAGGGAGAGAGAGAAAAAAAACAACAAGCTCTCCATTTTTTATTTTCTATGAGTAGACATCCCCTTTTCAGCGGGCCAAAGTCATTCTGATCCAGGGCACGGTTTATCCGTGCAGAAACAGGATACCAAAGCAAAAAAAAAACAAGTTCCTGTCTGAGTGTCTCAGAGATAAAAGCTTGGATCTGGAAGGATAATTGACTTCCATTGCTTGTCCAGAGTCTCTATAGAATAAACGACCTCCTCTTTCCCTGGACAACAGATCACAACGCGATCGGCGTGAATATGCCGACCATAGTTCCAGTCCCGGCGGCAACACTTGAAGCGGTCGGTCATGGCAGTTGAGCGGGCAAAGTACCTCTATGGCTTGGGCACCTCGAGGTAGTTCCATATGGCTTCTGCGTACCACCTTTCACGATATGCCTCTATTTCGAGCAGCAGTTCTTTGGGTACATAGGGGTACTCCAAGCCATATTCGCTAGCCACTCTCCTATGAAAAAATTTCTGTAGGCAAGCAAGCTTAGGGAGAGTTGCACGATCCCCTGCTCCGGGCAAAACAATAGCATCTGTTGACCTCCGGACTGAAACCATATCAGGCCCTGGTAGGGGTTTTCCACTTGGGGCAGATAAAGCTTTCTTCTTTATGGCCGGGACCTCAACACGGGGTGTAGTATTCCCCGAACTCATAGGCGATCCCTCTCTAAAGGCTGCGGGCCGGGGGAAACAGTCTTTACATTGTCCCATCCCTTCTTAATGAAAATGTAATCGATTTCAGCATCATCCCCCACATCGGACGATGAGTCCAGATCTGAGGTGTCATACTCCTCAGCGGGCAAGTAAGTAGACACATTTTTCCCAGCCTCCTTACCGTCACCTGTCGTGGACTTCTTGGGCATCCTCCCACTCTCGAGGTCCGGTTCTGGTAGGCGCTGGGGCAGGCTTTGACCGCGGCCGCGGGAGGCCTTAACATATCCCACCTTTCTTTTTGCTGGCGGGACATGAACTTCTGTAGTGGCAGAGGCAGCATCCACTGCAGTGTTCTCCAATGGCTCTGTAGTCTCAGGGGCATCCTTCCCCGAGACACTCGCAGTAGGGGAGGCGATGCGTGTGGGCTCGGCTATAGGAGTGTAGGCGTCTTCCTCCGAAGTTATGATGCCTGTAATTCAATTCACCCGGTAGACCTGGGGTGACTCAGTGGGCTGCTCCACCTCGAAGAGGAACTCTCCACAAGCTGAACACCTTCCGAACGGGCGCAGTTGCAAGGCCAGTCCATGGCATTTGGGACAGAACATGCCCAGGGCCTCCGCATCTCGGCAAGTGTACAGAGCGAAGTGGCCCCGGGCCTTGAGCTGGATCCCCGTATCTGTGAGTGGGGCTGTGAGCGGAGCAATGTTCATGGCAGTAGGCATCGAGAACATCTGGGGTCCCAACAAAGCTGAGGTACATGAGAACGTAGACATGTTGCTCACTCTCACTCGATCCAACTCTCTCTATCTCTTGGTGCCAATACACTCACGTGTAACTCGCGGGTGGCGGGAACTCCTCCCCTTTTTCTTTTTCTGCACGTAGCTCGCAGGCTTTTCTTTTTCTGGACACGCCCATGAACTACACAGTTGGAAAAAACACAGTTCTGTGCCCCTTAAACCCTTTTTTTCGCTCAAAGTTCAATAACACAGTCCAATGGCCGACTTTCCAATCACATAGGTTCCAATCCACTCATGCAAGAGGTAGCCATAAATCCCAGTCTCGAGCCCCCACGTGTAGCACTTACCCCCATTTAAGGGACCGGCTGGTTTTGTTTTGGGTCTGCAGCAATTATCTCTCTGGATTGGACCCTTTAGCTCCGTTGTCTAGGAAAACAAAAATCTCCAGGAATAAGGCCAATGTCCACACATGAGTAAAACCTAATAAGCAAGGTTTTATTATTTTTGTTCTCTTTAAGTCAACTTGAAGAGAGAGAGAGAGTAGGAAGTTGAAAGAAGTAGGGGAAGGTTCAGGCACGCAACACTTAAAGTCCAGTATCTATACTCGTCGGGACTCAAGCCTGAGTGGGTATTGCTCACCCGGATAGTCCCTATGAGAGCGGTCCTAGCAGCCGGATAGGAGCACGGATATCAGAGACAATGAATCCCTCTTTAGGCGAGTTCCAGGCCTCTTCCCCGAGACAGCAGTACCGTCGCTAATCTCCTGGGACTGATTCTTCCCTGGACTCCTTTCCTTAAGATGGGCCCCTACAAACGGGCAGCCTGGGATCCTTCTCTGAAGCGTAGGCCCCTGTCAGCGGAGCTGGGCCCACAATGCAGCAACAGGGCCTCGGGCTGAAGGTGCGTGAGGCCTAAACACACTCGCGCACCTCGTGCCATGCGGGCCACAAGGCACAATCACTGGACCAGAGGTCCCCCCTTGCTCCTTGGGGTCCCCCTGGAATCGCCTCACACCAAATGGCGTCTGCCCCTTTTGTATCCTCTCCCAGCATGCACAGCGGGTAGACCACGCCCACTGCACGGCTGCCGAGAGAGGACACTCAAGGTGCTGTGATACCCCCCGTAGTTTAACCTATGCCAGCGGTGACAGTGCCACCTACAGGCAACGGAGAACACTACTGCCAGGCAGTATCACACCCAGAGCAGAGCAATATTAAATCATTGATTGGTCTGAGCCCAACTCCCGGCTCAGATTACCCCTAAATTTCCATATAGCGCCCCCAAATATGGGGGGGGGAGCTACACTATGTACACAAAAGGTCTACTTCTCTCAAATATTGTTCACAAATCTGTCCAAATCTGTGTTAGTGAGCACTTCTCCTTTGCCGAGATAATCCATCCACCCCACAGGTGTGGCATATCCAGATGCTAATTAGACAGCATGATTATTGCACAGGTGTGCCTTAGGCTGGCCACAATAAAAGACCCCTCTAAAATGTGCAGTTTTACTGTATTGGGGGGGTCCGAAAACCAGTCAGTATCTGGTGTGAACACCATTTGCCTCACGCAGCGCAGCACATCTCCTTTGCATAGAGCTGATGAGGTTGTTGATTGTGGCCTGTGGAATGTTGGTCCATTCCTCTTCAATGGCTGTGCAAAGTTGCTGGATATTGGCAGAAACTGGAACACGCTGTCCTATATGCCGATCCAGAGAATTCCAAACATGCTCAATGGGTGACATGTCCGGTGAGTAGGGATGAGCTTCGAGTTCGAGTCGAACTCATGTTCGACTCGAACATTGCCTGTTCGCCCGTTCGCCGAACAGCGAACAAATTGGGGTGTTCGCGGCAAATTCGAAAAATCTATGGGAGAAATCTAAAGTGCTAATTATAAAGGCTTATATGCAAGTTATTGTCCTAAAAAGTGTTTGGGGACCGGGGTCCTGCCCCAGGGGACATGTATCAATGCAAAAATAAGTTTTAAAAACGGCAGTTTTTTCGGGAGCAGTGATTTTAATAATGCTTAAAATGAAAAAAATAAAAGTGAAATATTCCTTTAAATTTCGTACCTGGGGGGTGTGTATGATATGCATATAAAGTGGCGCATGTTTCCCGTGCTTAGAACTGTCCCTGCAAAAAATGTCATTTTTGAAAGAAAAAAAGTCTTTTAAAACTGACTTGCGGCTATTAATGAATTGTCGGCTCCCGGCAATACATACAAAAGTCATTGATAAAAAAAAAAAAAAGCGTGGGGGTTCCCCAGAATTCAATTACCAGGCCCTTCAGGTCTGGAATGGATATTAAGGGGAACCCCGCCGCAAATTTAAAAAAAATTTGACGTGGGGTTCCCCCAAATATCCATTCCCGGCCCTTCAGATCTGGCATGGATTTTAAGGGGAACTCCACCCCAAATTTTTAAAAAATGGCGTGGAGTCCCCCTAAAAATCCATACCAGACCCCTTATCCGAGCACGCAACCTGGCCGGCCGCAGGGGAAAAGGGGGGGACGAGAGAGCGGCCCCCCTCCCTCCTGAACCGTACCAAGCCACATGCCCTCAAAATGGGGAGGATGTCCCCATGTTGATGGGGACAAGGGCCTCATCCCCACAACCCTTGCCCGGTGGTTGTGGGGGTCTGCGGGCGGGGGGCTTATCGGAATCTGGAAGACCCCTTTAACAAAGGGGACCCCCAGATCCCGCCCCCCCCCCTATGTGAATTGGTAAGGGGTACATTGTACCCCTACCATTTCACGAAGAAAGCGTAAAAAAATGTTTAAAAAAACACACAAACACCTTGAAAAAGTCCTTTATTTAAAAAAAAAAAACATTCCAGCGGTGAAATCCAGTGTCCCGCGGCGATCCCGATGTCAAGCGCTGTCCTTCATTGGTTGTGCCTGAGCGGACCTGATGGGGAACTCCCTCTCAGTATTTTAAATGTATAGACCCGCCCCTTCTAAAGTTCCCCATTAGGTCCGCTCCCTCGGTATGTCGGACCCGCCTACGTCATTGGCTTGAGCGGGGAACTTCCTTCACTATGTAAATTTAAATTACACAGTGAAGGAAGTTCCCCGCTCAAGCCAATGACGTAGGCGGGTCCGACATACCGAGGAGGCGGACCTGATGGGGAACTGCTCTCACTTTGGCAATACATGTATAGACCCGCCCCTTCTCATGTTCCGCATCTGGTCCGCTGAGCGGACCTGATGGGGAACTTTAGAAGGGGCGGGTCTATACATTTAAAATACTGAGAGGGAGTTCAGTCCGCTCAGGCACAACCAATAAAGGACAGCGCTGGACATCGGGATCGCCGCGGGACACTGGATTTCACCGCTGGAATGTTTATTTTTATTTTTTTTAAATAAAGGACTTTTTCAAGGTGTTTGTGTGTTTTTTTTAAACATTTTTTTACGCTTTCTTCGTGAAATGGTAGGGGTACAATGTACCCCTTACCAATTAACATAGGGGGGGGGGGCGGGATCTGGGGGTCCCCTTTGTTAAAGGGGTCTTCCAGATTCCGACAAGCCCCCCGCCCGCAGACCCCCACAACCACCGGGCAAGGGTTGTGGGGATGAGGCCCTTGTCCCCATCAACATGGGGACATCCTCTCCATGTTGAGGGCATGTGGCCTGGTACGGTTCAGGAGGGAGGGGGGGCCGCTCTCTCGTCCCCCCCTTTTCCCCTGCGGCCGGCCAGGTTGCGTGCTCGGATAAGGGGTCTGGTATGGATTTTTAGGGGGACTCCACGCCATTTTTTTTTTAAATTTGGGGTGGAGTTCCCCTTAAAATCCATGCCAGATCTGAAGGGCCTGGAATGGATATGTGGGGGAACCCCACGTCAATTTTTTTTTAAATTTGCGGCAGAGTTCCCCTTAACCACTTAACGACCGCCCACCGCCGATTTACGTCGGCAGAATGGCACGGACAGGCAGAATCACGTAGATCTACGTGATCGCCTTCGTGCAGTTGGGGGGTCCATCCGGACCCCCCTTCACTGCAGTGAGCGGCCGTTAAGTGTTCGGGAGCGATCAGGCATGAGGGGGCGGCCGCTCGATTCCGCCCCCCCCCCCCCTCGCGATCGCTCCCGGCCAATGAAATTGCTTCCTCCTGCCTGAAATGTAAACACAGGCTGGAGGAAGTGATGTCATCTCCCTCGCCGCGGTCTTTTCGTTCCCGGCGCCGAGGAGAGAAGACAGAGGTTAGTGCTCCAACAGTCCACTAACACGTAGGTACACATAGGCACACAAATCACCCCCCAGTCACCCCCAGATCACCCCCCAGGTCACCCCAAAGCCCCCAATCACAGTGTCACTGATTGCAGTGATCATTTATTTTACTGATCACTGCATTTAGTGTCATCTGTGATTGTAAAAAGTTGCAGGGCAGTTAGGATTAGGCCCCTTTAGGTCCAGGGTAGCCCCCTAACCCCCCCCTAATAAAGGTTTAACCCCTTGATCACCCCCCAGGTAACCCTTTCACCCCCTAACTTCAGCGTCACTAAGCGATTGTTTTTCCGATCGCTGTATTCGTGTCGCTGGTGTTTTAGATAGGCAGTTATTTTTTTTTAGGTTCGCCGCAGGTTTTTATTAGTGTCAGGTACCCCCATATATTATTTTAACCCCCTGATTGCCCCTAGAGTTAACCCTTTCACCAGTGATCGCCGTATAAGCGTCACTGGTGTCACTGGTTAGCCAGTAAGTTATTTAGTTATTTAGGTTACCCGTCAGGTTTTTATATAGTGTCAGGTACCCCCATATTTAACCTAATAAAGGTTTTAACCCCCTGATTGCCCCTAGTTAACCCTTTCACCAGTGATCACCATATAAAGGTTACGGGTGACGCTGGTTGATTAGTTTGCTTTTTATAGCATCAGGGCACCCGCCGTATATAACCCAATAAAGGTTTAACCCCCCTGATCGCCCGGCGGGTGAGATCAATTAGGTTTTAGCGCCAGAGAGGGTCTGCGTCGCCCAAGGCAGTGTTAGGTTAGTGCCAGTAACGCTAACACCCACGCGCAAAGCATACACCCCCCTTAGTGGTATAGTATCTGATCAGATCTATACTAGCATCCCCAGCGGTTTAGGGTTCCCAAAAACGCAGTGTTAGCGGGATCAGCCCAGATACCTGCTAGCGCCTGCGTTTAGCCCCTCCGCCCAGCCAAGCCCAGCCCAGCCCACCCAAGTGCAGTATCGATCGATCACTGTCACTTACCAAACACAACACACATAACTGCAGCGTTCGCAGAGACAGGCCTGATCCCTGCGATCGCTAACAGTTTTTTTGTAGCGTTTGATATATTTGCTGACGACAGTCAGGTGCTTTTTTTCCTGTGAATCTTACTAGTGTACCCCTAAATTTAGAGCCCAAAATGGCAAGACGAAGGTACACTAGTAAAGAGGCCTACGAGATTCTGAGCATGACAGATAGTGAAGAGGAGGTCACGTATCTGTCAGATTCAGGCTCAGAATATCTTCCCGTAGAAGACAGTGACGTCAGCGGCCCCACGTCAGATAGCTCTGACGACGAAGTTGAGGTCCCTGCTAAGGTCAGGTGTACCCGATCCCGATCTTCTGAGGTTGTTGAGGAGCAAGAACCGCAGGTCTCTCGTATCATGGAGCAGAGTAGTACTAGCGCCGCTATTCCTTCTGGTGAACTGGCAAGCACCAGCGGCCTAGTACAGCCTGGACGTACATCCAGCACTGCAGTAACACTTGGTGACGTGGCGAGTCCCATAAGTGCAGTTCAAGCTGGCGAGGTGGCAAGCACAAGTAGTGTCCCGCTGCCACCAAGAAGACAAAGGCAGGCCCGTCGTGCCCATACTGCCCTTCCTGCAGAATTCGCCTATCCTGATTGGGTCCCCACCACTTCTGCAGAACCCGTACTTCCCCCATTCACTGCCCAACCCGGTATTCAGGTGGAAACAGCTGATTTTATTCCAATTGATTTTTATTCGCTGTATTTCACGGAAGATCTCTATAGATCTATTGTGGACCAGAGTAATTTATATGCTGGTCAATTCATCGCCGCTAACCCCCAGTTGCCTAAAATTGCCAGAAATTGGAAACCAATTACGGTTTCCGAATTTAAGACCTTTCTGGGCCTTTCCCTCAACATGGGCACACATAAATTTCCGTCATTGCGTGCTTATTGGTCCACGCACCCAATTGACCACATGCCCGTGTTCTCTGCCTCCATGTCCAGGGCACGATACGAGCAGATTTTGCGGTTCATGCACTTCAACGACAATGAACTTTGTCGTCCACGTGGGGACCCTGAATACGACCGGCTCTATAAAATTCGGCCCCTCATAAACCACTTCAACGAACGTTTTGCAGCCTTGTTTACTCCCGATCAAGTTGTCTGCGTTGATGAGTCCCTGATTAAATTTTCTGGCCGCTTGTCTTTCAAGCAGTACCTTCCCAGCAAGCGTGCCAGATACGGGGTCAAGCTCTACAAGTTCTGTGACAGGGCAACAGGCTATGTAGTGAACTTTACGGTTTATGAGGGAAAAGACAGTCAGATTGAGTCGGTCAACTGCCCGGATTACATAGGGAGCGCTGGCAAGATAGTGTGGAACTTGGTGTCACCCTTATTCGGAAAGGGGTACCACTTGTATGTGGACAATTATTACACGAGCGTGCCACTGTTTAGTCACTTGTTTGATCATCAGATTGGAGCATGTGGCACCGTGCGACCTAATCGCCGGGGCTTTCCCCAGCGGCTTGTAGATGCCCGTCTTAGGCTGGGGGAGAGAGCCTGCTTGAAGTGTAATAACTTGCTCGCTATGAAGTGGAGGGACAATAAGAATGTTTTCCTTCTTACCGCCCTTCATGCAGACACGACAGTCCAAATTCGTACGGCGACTGGTGTTGTGGAGAAACCCCTCTGTGTCCACGAATATAACCAAAATATGGGAGGGGTGGACCTCAACGACCAGTTGATGGCGCCGTATCTAATTGACCGTAAGGCGAGACGCTGGTACAAAAAAGTGTCTCTATCATTATTCCAATTGGCTTTGCTGAACGCTCATGTGCTATACAGAGCTTCAGGCGGGACGTTATCTCTTCTAAAATTCCAGAATGAGATAGTCACAGAACTCCTGTATCCAGGCGGTTCTGCACCTCACCATCCCCAACCAAATGCAGTAAGCCGGCTGCATGAGAGGCATTATTCGTATGTCCTCCCGAGTACCCCTACCCAAAGCCACCCCCAAAAAAGATGTCGTGTCTGTAGCAAGCGCGGATTTAGGCGTGACACCCGTAGTTTTTGTCCACTCTGTCCTGACAAGCCTGGTCTTTGCCAAGGTGAATGTTTTGAACGCTACCACTCAAAAGTGAAGTTTTAGCGTAGGGTACAGCATTTCACAGACAAGGACACACTTACACAGGGTCTCCCAAGATGCCATTACATTTTGAGAGACCCGAACCATTACAGTTGTAAAGTTACAAAAAAAAGTGTAAAAAAGAAAAAAAAAAACGTAAAAAACAAAACACAAAAAAAATATAAAATAAAAAAACCAAAAATAGTTGTCGTTTTATTGTTCTCTCTCTCTCTATTTTCTCTCTATTGTTCTGCTCTTTTTTACTGTATTCTATTCTGCAATGTTTTATCATGCTTGCTTTTCAGGTATGTAATTTTTTGTTTTCAGGTGCGCCATTCAACTGCAGCGCGGAATTATTTATCTTGACAGCAACAGCGTTTGCTCCCACGATACATAAAGCCGTGACTCCAGTGCTGTAGGAGGTGATTTCACCACCACAGTTAAAAAAAAGAGCATATATGCCGAAGCATGGGGGCAGCAGGGGCGGAGGAGCGATTTTGCTCCTAATGCCGCGTACATACGGTCGAAATTCCAACGGAGGCTTGCCCGTGGAAAATTCCGACCGTGTGTACGCGGCATAACTTTTTTGCGGGAGGATGCCCCCATGCTTCGGCATATATATATTTTAGGCACAGGTTGCGTTAAAACATTTTTTTATTTTTTACTAGGTTTTGTTTTGGTATTTGCTTTGCAGGTATGGCATGGTAAGGTCTTACTGTTGTACTGTAATGTTACTTTGTTTTAATGTTAACCACCATTTGCTTAGCAGGTACGCCATTCAGTTGCAGCGCGGATCTATTTATCTTGACAGCAACAGCGTTTGCTCCCACGATACATAAAGCCGTGACTCCAACGCTGTAGGAGGTGATTTCACCACCACAGTTAAAAAAAAGAGCATATATGCCGAAGCATGGGGGCAGCAGGGGCGGAGGAGCGATTTTGCTCCTAATGCCGCGTATATACGGTCGAAATTCCAACGGAGGCTTGCCCGTGGAAAAGTCCGACCGTGTGTACGCGGCATAACCTTTTATGCCGCGTACATACGGTCGAAATTCCGACGAAGGCTTGACCGTGTGTCCGCGGCATAACTTTTTTGCGGGAGGATGCCCCCATGCTTCGGCATATATGCCCATCATTAGAAGTGGGTGGATGAAGGGAGGTATTCTAATGGTGGGCATACCCACCAATCAATCTCTTTTTTTCGTTCAGCCAATAGGCTGTATGAAAAAAAAGATTACAATACATGTCCAACAAGGACCAGCAACGTACTGGTATGTTGCTGGACTTTGAATGTTTATACCAGAATGATGCCTGCGGGTTTAGGTATCATCTTGGTATCATTCTTTTCAGCCAGCAGCCGGCTTTCATGTAAAAGCAATTCTAGCAGATAATTAGCCTCTAGACTGCTTTTACAAGCAGTGGGAGGGAATGTCCCCCCCGGATATAAAAAGCGCCATTGGGAAATTGGGAAAGCATTTTATCACACCGATCTTGGTGTGGTCAGATGCTTTGAGGGCAGAGGAAAGATCTAGGGTCTAACCCCCCAATTTTTTTCAAAAAAAGAGTACCTGTCACTACCTATTGCTATCATAGGGGATATTTACATTCCCTGAGATAACGATAAAAATGGTAAAAAAATAAAATATGGAAGGCACAGTTTAAAAATAAAATAAAAAAGCCAAATAAATAATAAAAAAAAAAAAAAAAAAAAAAAAAAGCACCGCTGTCCCCCCCTGCTCTTGCGCAAAGGCGAACGCAAGCGTCGGTCTAGCGTCATATGTAAACAGCAATTGCATCATGCATGTGAGGTATCACCGCGAAGGTCAGATCGAGGGCAGTCATTTTAGCAGTAGACCTCCTCTGTAAATCTAACGTGGTAATCTGTAAAGGCTTTTAAATGCTTTTAAAAATGAATGTAGTTTGTCGCCGCTGCGCGTTTGTGCGCAATTTTAAAGCATGTCGTGTTTGGTATCCATGTACTCGGCCTATGATCATCTTTTTTATTTCATCAAACATTTGGGCAATATAGTGTTTTTTAGTGCATTAAAAATAAAAAAAGTGTGTTTTTCCCCCAAAAAATGCGTTTGAAAAATCGCTGCGCAAATACTGTGTGGAAAAAAAAATGCAACACCCACTATTTTAATCTGTAGGGCCTTTGCTTTAAAAAAATATATAATGTTTGGGGGTTCAACATAATTTTCTTGCAAAAAAAATATTTTTTTCATGTAAACAAAAAGTGTCAGAAAGGGCTTTGTCTTCAAGTGGTTAGAAGAGTGGATGATGTGTGACATAAGCTTCCTAATGTTGTGCATAAAATGCCAGGACAGTTCAAAACCCCCCCAAATGACCCCATTTTGTAAAGTAGACACCTCAAGCTATTTGCTGAGAGGCATGTTGAGCCCATTGAATATTTTTTTTTTTTGTCCCAAGTGATTGAATAATGACCAAAAAAAAAAAAAAATGTACAAAAAGTTGTCACTAAATTATATATTGCTCAAACATGCCATGGGCATATGTGGAATTACACCCCAAAATACATTCTGTTGCTTCTCCTGAGTACGGGGATACCACATGTGTGGGACTTTTTGGGAGCCTAGTCGCGTACGGGACCCCAAAAACCAAGCACCGCCTTCAGGATTTCTATGGGTGTAAATTTTTGATTTCACTCCTCACTGCCTATCACAGTTTCGGAGGCCATGGAATGCCCAGATGGCACAAAACCCCCCCAAATGACCCCATTTTGGAAAGTAGACACCCCAAGCTATTTGCTGAGAGGTATGTTGAGTATTTTGCAGATCTCGCTTTTTGTCACAAAGTTTTGAAAATGTAAAAAAAGAAAAAAAAAAAGAAAAAAAAATGTCTTTCTTAATTTTCAAAAACAAATGAGAGCTGTAAAATACTCACCATGCCTCTCAGCAAATAGCTTGGGGTGTCTACTTTCCAAAATGGGGTCATTTGTGGGGGTTTTGGGCTATTTTGACATTTTATGGCCTTCAAAACTGTGATAGGTAGTGAGGAGTGAAATCAAAAATTTATGCCCTTAGAAACCTTGAAGGCGGTGCTTGGATTTTGGGGTCCCGTACGCGGCTAGGCTCCCAAAAAGTCCCACACATGTGGTATCCCCGTACTCAGGAGAAGCAGCAGAATGTATTTTGGGGTGTAATTTCACATATAACCATGGCATGTGTGAGCAATATATCATTTAGTGACAACTTTTTGTACATTTTTTTTTTCTTTTTGTCATTGTTCAATCATTTGGGACAAAAAAAAAAAATATTCAATGGGCTCAACATGCCTCTCAGCAAATAGCTTGGGGTGTCTACTTTCCAAAATGGGGTCATTTGGGGGGGTTTTGTGCCATCTTGGCATTTTATGGCCTTCAAAACTGTGATAGGTAGTGAGGAGCGAAATCAAAAATTTATGCCCTTAGAAACCTTGAAGGCGGTGCTTGGTTTTTGGGGTCCCGTACGCGGCTAGGCTCCCAAAAAGTCCCACACATGTGGTATCCCCGTACTCAGGAGAAGCAGCAAAATGTATTTTGGGGTGTAATTTCACATATGCCCATGGCATGTGTGAGCAATATATCATTTAGTGACAACTTTGTGCAAAAAAAAAAAAGTTTGTCATATTCCCGCAACCTGTGGCAAAATATAAAATATTCCATGGACTCAACATGCCTCTCAGCAAATAGCTTGGGGTGTCTACTTTCCAAAATGGGGTAATTTGGGGGGGTTTTGTGCTATTTTGGCATTTTATGGCCTTCGAAACTGTGATAGGTAGTGAGGAGTGAAATCAAAAATTTACGCCCTTAGAAATCCTGAAGGCGGTGCTTGGTTTTTGGGGCCCTGTACGCGGCTAGGCTCCCAAAAAGTCCCACACATGTGGTATCCCCGTACTCAGGAAAAGCAGCAGAATGTATTTTGGGGTGCAATTCCACATATAACCATGGCATGTGTGAGCAATATATCATTTAGTGACAACTTTTTGTACATTTTTTTTTTCTTTTTGTCATTATTCAATCATTTGGGACAAAAAAAAAAAATATTCAATGGGGTCAACATGCCTCTCAGCAAATAGCTTGGGGTGTCTACTTTCCAAAATGGGGTCATTTGGGGGGGTTTTGTGCCATCTTGGCATTTTATGGCCTTCAAAACTGTGATAGGTAGTGAGGAGTGAAATCAAAAATTTATGCCCTTAGAAACCTTGAAGGCGGTGCTTGGTTTTTGGGGTCCCGTACGCGGCTAGGCTCCCAAAAAGTCCCACACATGTGGTATCCCCGTACTCAGGAGAAGCAGCAGAATGTATTTTGGGGTGTAATTTCACATATGCCCATGGCATGTGTGAGCAATATATCATTTAGTGACAACTTTGTGCAAAAAAAAAAAAAGTTTGTCATATTCCCGCAACCTGTGGCAAAATATAAAATATTCCATGGACTCAACATGCCTCTCAGCAAATAGCTTGGGGTGTCTACTTTCCAAAATGGGGTAATTTGGGGGGGTTTTGTGCTATTTTGGCATTTTATGGCCTTCGAAACTGTGATAGGTAGTGAGGAGTGAAATCAAAAATTTACGCCCTTAGAAATCCTGAAGGCGGTGCTTGGTTTTTGGGGCCCTGTACGCGGCTAGGCTCCCAAAAAGTCCCACACATGTGGTATCCCCGTACTCAGGAAAAGCAGCAGAATGTATTTTGGGGTGCAATTCCACATATAACCATGGCATGTGTGAGCAATATATCATTTAGTGACAACTTTTTGTACATTTTTTTTTTCTTTTTGTCATTATTCAATCATTTGGGACAAAAAAAAAAAATATTCAATGGGGTCAACATGCCTCTCAGCAAATAGCTTGGGGTGTCTACTTTCCAAAATGGGGTCATTTGGGGGGGTTTTGTGCCATCTTGGCATTTTATGGCCTTCAAAACTGTGATAGGTAGTGAGGAGTGAAATCAAAAATTTATGCCCTTAGAAACCTTGAAGGCGGTGCTTGGTTTTTGGGGTCCCATACGCGGCTAGGCTCCCAAAAAGTCCCACACATGTGGTATCCCCGTACTCAGGAGAAGCAGCAGAATGTATTTTGGGGTGTAATTTCACATATGCCCATGGCATGTGTGAGCAATATATCATTTAGTGACAACTTTGTGCAAAAAAAAAAAAAGTTTGTCATATTCCCGCAACTTGTGGCAAAATATAAAATATTCCATGGACTGAACATGCCTCTCAGTAAATAGCTTGGGGTGTCTACTTTCCAAAATGGGGTCATTTGGGGGGGTTTTGTGCTATTTTGGCATTTTATGGCCTTCGAAACTGTGATAGGTAGTGAGGAGTGAAATCAAAAATTTGCGCCCTTAGAAATCCTGAAGGCGGTGCTTGGTTTCCGGGGTCCCGTACGTGGCTAGGCTCCTAAAAAGTCCCACACATGTGGTATCCCCGTACTCAGGAGAAGCAGCAGAATGTATTTTGGGGTGCAATTCCACATATAACCATGGCATGTGTGAGCAATATATCATTTAGTGACAACTTTTTGTAATTTTTTTTTTTTTTTTTTTTTTTGTCATTATTCAATCACTTGGGACAAAAAAAAAAATATTCAATGGGCTCAACATGCCTCTCAGCAATTTCCTTGGGGTGTCTACTTTCCAAAATGGGGTCATTTGGGGGGGTTTTGTACTGCCCTGCCATTTTAGCACCTCAAGAAATGAGATAGGCAGTCATAAATTTAAAGCTGTGTAAATTTCAGAAAATGTACCCTAGTTTGTAAACGCTATAACTTTTGCGCAAACCAATAAATATACGCTTATTGACATTTTTTTTACTAAAGACATGTGGCTGAATACATTTTGGCCTAAATGTATGACTAAAATTGAGTTTATTCGATTTTTCTTATAACAAAAAGTAGAAAATATAATTTTTTTTCAAAATTTTCGGTCTTTTTCTGTTTATATCGCAAAAAATAAAAATCGCAGAGGCAATCAAATACCATTAAAAGAAAGCTCTATTTGTGGGAAGAAAAGGACGCAAATTTCATTTGGGTACAACATTGCATGTCCGCACAATTTACAGTTAAAGCAGCGCAGTGCCGAATCCCAAAAACAGGCCTGGTCCTAATGGCCCGAAATGGTCCAGGGCTTAAGTGGTTAATATCCATTCCAGACCTGAAGGGCCTGGTAATTGAATTCTGGGGAACCCCCACGCTTTTTTTTTTTTTTTTTATCAATGACTTTTGAATGTATTGCCGGGAGCCGACAATTCATTAATAGCCGCAAGTCAGTTTTAAATAACTTTTTTTCTTTCAAAAATGAAATTTTTTGCAGGGACAGTTCTAAGCACGGGAAACATGCGCCACTTCACATGCATATCATACACACCCCCCAGGTACGAAATTTAAAGGAATATTTCACTTTTATTTTTTCATTTTAAGCATTATTAAAATCACTGCTCCCGAAAAAACGGCCGTTTTTAAAACTTTTTTTTGCATTGATACATGTCCCCTGGGGCAGGACCCGGGTCCCCAAACACTTTTTAGGACAATAACTTGCATATCAGCCTTTATAATTAACACTTTAGATTTCGAACGTTCGAGTCCATTGTATTTAATAGGGTTCTAAAGTTTACACAAACATTTTGTCTGTTCGCAGGTTCTGGTGCGAACCGAACAGGGGGGTGTTCGGCTCATCCCTGCCGGTGAGTATGCTGGCCATGCAAGAACTGGGATGCTTTCAGCTTCCAGGAATTGTGTACAGATCCTTGCAACATGGGGCTGTTCATTATCATGCTGCAACATAAGTGGGTGGTCGTGGATGAATGGCACAACAATGGGCCGCAGGATCTCGTCACGGTACCTCTGTGCATTCAAAATGCCATCAATAAAATGCACCTGTGTTTGTTGTTTATAGCATACGCCTGCCCATACTATAACCCCACCGCCACCATGGGCCACTCCATCCCATCCACAACAATGACATCAGCAAAATGCTCACCCACACAACGCCATACACGCTATCTGCCCTGTACATTGAAAACCGTGATTCATCCGTGAAGAGAACACTTCTCCAAAGTACCAGATGCCATCAAATGTGAGCATTTGCCCACTCAAGTTGGTTACGACGATGAATTGCAGTCAGAAAAAAAGTCATAGATCTTTAAGTTCAGCTCATGATAAATAGGGGCAAACACAAAAGTGTTGGGTTTATAATTTTGCTCAGTGTATATATTCCACACGTTCCGTCTGTTTCTACCAACCTATAAGCAAGGTCTGAGGATATTCCTAAGTGATACAATAGATTAACGGTCCCTTTGTAAGTGGCTTGAAAAAGTATTCATACCCCTTGAAATTTTCCACATTTTGTCATGTTACAACGAAAAACGTAAATGTATTTTATCGTGATTTTATGTGATAGACCAACACAAAGTGGCACATGATTGTAAAGTGGAAGAAAAGGGATAAATGGCTTTCAATATTTTTTACAAATAAATATGTGAAAAGTGTGCCGAACCCCCCCCCCCCCCCCCCCCCGAGACAATTCTTTGTAGAACCACCTTTCACTGCAATTACAGCTGCAAGTCTTTTTGGGGATGTCTCTACTAGCTTCACACATCTAGAGAGTGACATTTTTTCCCATTCTTCTTTGCAAAATAGCTCATGAATATTCTTTGATCTAAACCATTCCATTGTAGCTCTGGCTGTATGTTTTGGGTCGTTGTCCTGCTGGAAGGTAAACCTCCGCCCCAGTCTCAAGTCTTTTGCAGACTCTAACAGGTTTTCTTCTAAGATTGCCCTATATTTGGCTCCACCCATCTTCTCATCAACTCTGACCAGATTCCCTGTCCCTGCTGAAGAAAATCATCCCCACAACATGATGCTGCCACCACCATGTTTCACCGTGGGGATGGTGTGTTCGGGGTGATGTGCAGTGTTCGTTTAGGCCCCTTGACTGCTTCTCTAATTAATGCTCTCCTTGCCCAGCCTGTCAGTTTAGGTGGACGGCTATGTCTTGTTAGGTTTGCAGTTGTGCTCTACTCTTTCCATTTATGGATGATGTATTGAACAGTGCTCTGTAAGATTTTCAAAGCTTGACATTTTCTTTTCTATAACCTAACCCTGCTTTTAACTTCTTCACAACTTTATCCCTGACCTGTTTGGTGTGTTCCTTGCCTTCATGATGCTGTTTGTTCACTAAGATTTTCTAACAAACCTTTGAGGGCTTCACAAAACAGCTGTATTTATATTGAGATTAAATTACACACAGGTGGACTTTATTTACTTATTAGGTGACTTCTAAAGGCAATTGGTTCCACTAGAATTTTGTCAGGGGTATTCGAAAAAAGGGGGCTGAATACAAATGCACGCCACACTTTTCTGATATTTATTTGTAAAAAAAATTGAAAACCATTTATCATTTTCCCTTAACTTAACAATCATGTGCCATTTTTTGTTGGTCTATCACATAAAATCCCCAATTTTTTTTTGCATTTTTGGCTGTAACATGACAAAATGTGGAAAATTTCAAGGGGTATGAAGAAACACATCTATACCTATTTACTTTTCATATAATATAACATATACCGTATTTATCGACGTATAACACGCACAGGCGTATAACACGCACCCTAACTTTAAGAGGAAAGTTTCAGGAAAAAAACTTTCCACAGCCCCCTGCGTATAACACGCAGGCACAGTTTACCCTCTATTTTCAGGGTAAAAAAGTGAGTGTTATACGCCAATAAATACAGTAATTATAAATATTTGTTTTCTGAAGCCTGGACCTTTTGCCCTCCCTGTGGCCACCTATTTAGCTGCATCGGTCTTCGGTATATGGGCTCCAGATTTTGATACAAACATAGGCTATATTTTTAATTCTTAAGATCTAACAGGTAGGCATTTGAGACGCAACGCAAAGTAGTAGCCAACACTTTGGTATATGTGCAATGCAACCGTGTAAGAAAAATTTAAGGTGTATGTGATATAATTTATTATGTGAATTCTTATTTTGTATATATTTTTTCATAGATAGTTATACAGCTCAGATTGAAGCATAAACTCCCGAGGAAGCTGAAAAATTTGGCAAAACGCATCGAGATTGTCACATCTGCTTCACCAGGGAATGTGTGAACCAAATCTGTTGCAAAATGAAATTGTCTATAATCACTGTTTTTAAGACAAAAAAATACTTTTTAATTGAAACAAAATAAATGGTTACATTTTAAACAAGTGTGTGATAATTGGCACTTTTAAAGACCCTATTCTTTCGGTCCATATCCAATCACAAACTAAACTTTTTAAAACAACACACATGTATTTTAAACAAATCCCTGTTATGTGAATATCCATAATAATAATAATACATAGGCTATAGGCATCCTCTAAGGAAAAGAAGAATTACAATAACAGAGTTTATACACTTTGTATTATACCACGTGCATATGACTATCCCATGAAAGTATATCACTGAAGATACGGATTTACCTGCAATGAACAATTTCCATATTTTTGGCATTATTGTAATTTATTTTTTAAGATAATCGAAATCTTAATAAGTAACAACTATGCATACGCATATACACACAAGCAGAAATTATATTTATATATATATATATATATAGATAGATACACATACACAAATTTATTCTACCTAGGTTTAGAACTATGCCTTAGAAGGTAATTATGTGTAGAATTGTCAAAAGAGCCTATCTAGCACTTCTGGGGCACACATAAGGCTTAGGACATTTGAATAGATCAGCAGATCCTAAATTTCCAGAACCAGGGCCATAGCATGGGATTAATCATAATACACAAAGCTATCTTACACTCAGCATACAATACTGTCCCTCTATATGTGTGTAGCGGGTATGTACTTTCCCGGGTGTAAATTTAAATTTGGCAGAGACATCAGTGATGTGTAATTCCCTGCGGCCCTGTGGGTGGCACTGTCACCCTGGGCTGGGGTTGAATCATTGCTGTGTGCCGTACCTCCTTTTTGTCCTCCCTCGGCAGCGGTATGGTGGGGCGGGGAGCCCGCCGTGCTAGGCCTAGGCCTAGAGGACAGCCGGAGGTCGTGTTCCATCCCAGGCACCTTTAGCCTGGGGTGAGGTACTCGGATGGAGGTCCGGAGCTCAGTGCCCAACACTGAGTTCCGTGAGGGAAGGAGATCCTAGGGGACCCCGGGAGTGGGTACCCAAATCCGGAAGGCGCAATGGACCAGGGGGAGCTCCTCACTTGAAGACCCGGTGCAGCATATTGCCGGTGACGGGTGAGCCTCTCGTCTGAGACCGCCTGGAAGGAAATTCCCCCTCGTGCGGAGACCGTAACCCACTTTCAGGAAGGAAAGTGGAGAACCAAATTGTGTCTGGGCCTATTCGCATCCACACCTCCTTTCCTGTTCTGTAACCAAGGGAGTTCAACTGATTGTGTTCATTCGCAGAAGAATAAAGGAGTGTTGAACTTTAATGGTGTGGGGCTCATTTCCTAACAGACATTGTTCAAGGTGACTCTTGGAGGGAGGATCCAGGTGCACAGCACTGACCCGAAGGTAATACAAGAACGTTGCTTATACCGCACTGACACATGTGGTGGAAGCCAGGCGTGGTGTCCCCGCTCCCTCCCCTCTAAGATACCCCTAGACAAGAGAAAGACGAGACGAGAGAAAGAGGGGAGTGAGGAGGCCGCTACACGTGGGGGCTCGGGTCCGGTATAGTGTTTGTGCACCACGGAATTGAACGTGTCTGCTGGAGGAGTTAAGCGAATAGGCAGGCCTTCATTGGCCGAAGTGCATCCCTGCTCGAAGTCATGGACATGACCCAATGAAGGGAAAGGCCCGCGCAGAAGAGTGGAAAAAGGGGGAAGCTCAGCCGTGTGAAGTAGTACACGTGGGGGTTTCTATTGCATTGCGCCACCAGGCACACCCCCATCGCTTAGTTCGTGGGTGTGACTCAGAAACAGAAAAGAAGAAAAGCCCGCGAACTGGAGCAAAGGGGAGGAGTCCAATACGTGTGAAGGACTACACGTGGGACGTTGGCGCAAAAACTTGGCAGTGTGCGATGGATCAGCAACAGGTCGCCATGTTCGGACATACATCGTGGATTCCAGTTCACCCTTCCACCATGACATTGACTGCTGCTGCTCCGGTAACAGATACGGGGATTCGGCTAAAGCCAAGGGGTCGATTCGCCCTGTACTCGTGCATTGACGTTGAGGCCCTGGGTGTGATTTGTCCCGGATGTTCGGGACTGGTGTGCCAGCTGAAGCCATTTGGGCGATGTGAGGCCTGTGGGGAGCTCCTGTTCAAAGTGGATCCGGCGGTTGAGAGGGCGAGAACCATTTACCCTGGCCATGCTGAGGGCAACACCACTCAGAGAGGAGGAATCACTGCTGTGAGAGCCATCCCTACGCACACTGCAGCGACCGCGGAGGAGGTCGTAAAACCCCAACGGGAGAAATCCGAGGATGCTGACTCGGTCACCACTGTCTCGCAGCGTCCGCCACCGAAGAGAAAGACCGGTATGGTAGCCCCGACCAGCGGTTGTGGTGGACCGTCTCGCCCGCTTACGCCCGGCCCGGATGGATCCGTTGACAAGAGTTCCGGACGTCCCGCTTCAAGTAAAGGCCGAGGTAAGCCGGGCGGAGAGATTTGGTGTGTGGGCGGAGGTGTCGGGAAGTCATGGCCCAGTGAATCCACGGGAGGTGGTGGCTCCGTTTCTACAACCGGCTACATACCCGCGGAGGAGTGTGACACCTCTGACCTCGGACATGGGAGACAACGTTGCCATAGACGATTTGTTTGCCGAGAAGGGCTGGGACAAATTACTTCTCGCTTCATCTCGGAGGATCAGAGATCCACCCATGTGAACAGGGGAAAGTACACCCCGGGTGGAGGCACCAGCGCCTGAAGAGAGGTCTCGTCCCCAGCCTGCTTCTACATCCCCGGTGCCATCTGTACCGAAGGCCGGGGAAAAGAGACTATTGCTGCGGGCACCTATGCCCAGGCCAGATGTGGTTAAGGTTCCTCGCCACCCGGACTCGATAGTTTTACCTGGCGAAGGGGACAAAGCTACCATGCCTCCTTTGGCGAGATTACAACGCCTATTTGGCCAAAAGGTTGCTGCAGAATATGGATGGGAGTATCCGTACTTGTCGAAGGAACTGCTTTATGAGGTGGAAGTGTGTCGGGAGCGCTGGTACAATGACTTTGTGTGGACCCACCTTCAGGTTCCGCACTCCCGCAGGTACCTGGCATGCTCTCCCAAGGCCTCTCAACGTTTCAAGGACTGCAAGGCAGAGTGGATGTTGGGACGACACATCCATGCAGACAGAGTGCTGATCCGGCGCAAGGAAGGGGAAGATGTGGAGTATCATCTGGAGACCATGGACCAGCACTTGAAGCCGCTTGTTCTGCCGCATCCCCGCTTTTACTTATAGGAGAGAGAAAGACTCAGTTTGTTCTTGATTGTGCTGCTGAACTTTCTGGGGCCGTTGTTTTGTGCCCAGAGAAATTGAGAACTGTTTCTGGTTTATTCTTCACTTTTCCCGCAAAGAGATCTTGGACTCTGGGTAGATAGGGCCAAAAGAGAAGAGGACAGTTCCACGGGTGCAGTTACCGCGATGCTGTCACCAGGTGGCAGTGTTGCGCAACGTTAAACACTTTTCACACATTCACTCTTTGGAGAAAAGGGATTTCTTCCTGAAGAAGTTTCTTTTCTCTCACACGAATACATGTCAGGGTTATGTGTGTTGTTTCTTTCTTTTCCCTCTGCAGGAGAGCATCAATCAAGATCACTGAGAATGGGGTGGATCTTAGTCAGAATGGGTGGGAAGAGTATGATGTAAAATGTGATTCAAAGTTATGATTACATGTTGTTGTTTCTTTCCCTTTTATTTCAGGGCTCAGACACAATTTCTCCAGTAGGGTAGTTTTTTCTAAAGTTTTATTTTTATACAATTGTTAGTGAGTTTCTGGATTGGATTATGTCAGCCGTTGAGGGCATGATTTACCCAGACACTGGGGACCAGTGTCAAATGACCAGGGGGAGAGTGTAGCGGGTATGTACTTTCCCGGGTGTAAATTTGAATTTGGCAGAGACATCAGTGATGTGTAATTCCCTGCGGCCCTGTGGGTGGCGCTGTCGCCCTGGGCTGGGGTTGAATCATTGCTGTGTGCCGTACCTCCTTTTTGTTCTCCCTCGGCAGTGGTATGGTGGGGCGGGGAGCCCGCCGTGCTTGCTGGGAGAGGGTATAAAAGCGCCGGCCATCTTTGTCACGGGGTCGGAGTCCCAAGCACCTTCAGCTTGTGGACGGTGGTTCGTGTCGGTCCTCTAGGCGGCCTAGGCCTAGAGGACAGCCGGAGGTCGTGTTCCATCCCAGGCACCTTTAGCCTGGGGCGAGGTTCTCAGGTGGAGGTCCGGAGCTCAGTGCCCAACAGCGGGAGTGGGTACCCGAATCCAGAAGGCGCGATGGACCGGGGGGAGCTCCTCACTTGAAGACCCGGTGCAGCATATTGCCGTTGACGGGTAAGCCTCTCGTCGGAGACCGCCTGGAAGGAAATTCCCCCTCGTGCGGAGACCGTAACCCACTTTCAGGAAGGAAAGTGGAGAACCAAATTGTGTCTGGGCCTATTCGCATCCACACCTCCTTTCCTGTTCTGTAACCTAGGGAGTTCAACTGATTGTGTTCATTCGCAGAAGAATAAAGGAGTGTTGAACTTTAATGGTGTGGGGCTTATTTCCTAACAGACATTGTTCAAGGTGACTCTTGGAGGGAGGATCCAGGTGCACAGCACTGACCCGAAGGTAATACAAGAACGTTGCTTATACCGCACTGACACATGTGGTGGAAGCCAGGCGTGGTGTCCCCGCTCCCTCCCCTCTAAGATACCCCTAGACAAGAGAAAGACGAGACGAGAGAAAGAAGGGAGTGAGGAGGCCGCTACATGTGTATTTAGCAAGAGCTACAGCACACAGGTCATGGAATAGAGTCATTAAGCAATTTGGTACTTAATTGAATCTAATACTAATTGTTTCAGTTACACAAGATTACACTAGATAATTTTTTCATAGCATACCATTAAAATATTGTCCATCAGAGCAGGTCACAAGATGGCACATGCCATAGGATGGCCCTTTCCCATCTGGACAAAGGTCACAATCTCGTGGTGATGGTCCATGGCAGGTCTGGCAGGACTTATGACAGCTTTCACATTGCCAGTTCTTTGAATTCTGGAACGTACCATCTGGGCACTTAAGTATACAATCTGCATCTGTAAAACATGTTCTGTTTAGAATTACTAAGAAAGTAATGTGGTTGCATACTTGTATAGAACTTTTAAAGTCTTGATGCTATAATTGGTACATCCATATTCTACTTTATTGTATATCTAGTGTCTGTCTGGACATACCTAAAATCATGCACAGAAAACACGTATATATCACAAGCTGTCTGACTCCACAATTTTACCAAGTAAAAATGATTTTATACTGTTTTAAGTGGTTGTTAATGCTTAAGTTTTTTATGAGGTAAAAAATCTTCAGTGTGCAGCAACCCCCCTTAATACTTCCTGAGCTCCATCTCGATCCAGCAATGTGCACGAGACCAATGGCTTTGCAGGGTATCTGCCTCCTCATTGGCTGAGACAGCAGCGGGAGCAATTGGCTCCTGCTGCCATCAATCACAGCCAGTGAGCCAGCGAGGAGAGAGCAGGGGCAGGGCCGAGCCACAATGTGGGCTTGATTTACTGAAGGTCAATAAACTGCGCAGTTGCTCCAGAGTTTAGTAAATGAGGTAAAGTTTCACTTTGCAAAGAGTACCCAATTATGTGCAAGGAAAATTTAAAAAATAACAGCATTTTTGCTTGCACATAATTGGATGATGGAAGTCAGCAGTGCTTCTGCCCATTTACTAAGCTCTGGAGCAACTGCACATTGCAAAGTGCACAGTCTTTTTGTCTTTAGAAAATCAATCCCTCTGTGTCTGAATGGACAGACAGAGCAGTGGCTCGGGAGCGAGCCTGCTCAGGTGCCCTCATAGTAAGATGCTTTCAATAGGGGCACTCCACAGGAGGGAGGGGCCAGGAGCACCGGTGGGGGACCCGAGAAGAGGAGGATCGAGTCTGCCCTGTGCAAAACCACTGCTGAAAGCAGGTCAATACGACATGTTTGTTATTTAAAAAAAAAAAAAAAAAAAACAGCCTTTAGTATCACCTTAAAATGTATCTTTATTATATTTGAACTATATACAATATTGTAATCTAGCATATTATTGAAATGACCTTCCATTACAAAACTCAAATGCTCTTATTAAGCAAAAAAGGGAGTTGGCACACAATCACTGATCTTTTATACTTATTTTATTACATTTTTGACTCACGAATAGGTAATACAGAGATGCTCATGCGTTTCCGCCAATGTGGCTAAAATTTTGTGAACGTCACTGTATTACTTGAATGTGAGCTGAAGATTTAGCCGGGTTCCTGATCACCTCACGTCTTTTTATGGGAGCAGAATGGCACCCCTGTGCGATACCCCGTACGAGTACAGATTTCTGTTTAAGAGCCGCCAGAGGGTGCGTGCGCGTCGCCAGCCATGCGCGATCGCGTGCATAAGAGCCAGCATGGGAATTTGTGTGTGTAAGCACACCGATTCCTGTTCTGTCAGGGGAGAGGAGACATGTCATTTGTTCCTACTAAGTAGGAACAACAATATGTCTCCTCCCCTAGTCAGCCTTATCCCCATACAGTTAGAATACACTGAGGGAACACACATTTAGCCCCTTGATCGCCCCCTAATGTTAACCCCTTCCCTGTCAGTGACATTTATACAGTATAAATGTCAATGGTCCCAAATGTGTCAAAAGTGTCTGATTTGTCCGTGGCAATGTCGCAGTACCTCTAAAAATCGCAGATCACTGCAATTACCAGTAAAAAAAATTATAGTAAAAATGCCGTAAAAATGCCATAAATCTTTCCCATAGTTTGTAGATGCTATAACTTTTGTGCAAACCAATCAATATACGCTTATTGTGATTTTTTTTTACCAAAAATATGTAAAAGAATACATATCGGCCTAAAGTAATGAAGAAAATAGTTTTTTGTTTTTTTAATTGGGGATATTTATTATAGCAAAAAGAAAAAAATATTTATTTTTTTCAAAATTGTCGCTCTTTTTTTGTTTATAGCGCAAAAAATAAAAACCGCAGAGGTGATCAAATACCGCCAAAAGAAATCTCTATTTGTGGGAAAAAAAAGATTCAAATTTCGTTTGGGTACAGCGTCGCACGACCGCACAATTGTCAGTTAAAACAACGTAATGCCAAATTGTAAAAAGTGCTCTGGTCAGGAAGGGGGTAAAATCTTCCGGGGCTGAAGTGGTTAATAAAAGAGGTACAGACGATTAGTAATCATGTGCCAACTCCCCTTTGGAGTATATGAATTTATGTATATTTACAGAAATTTGTCATAAAGTATAGCTTGATTAATCCTTAACAATGAATTATATATTTGTAGCGATACCTTCACTTAAGAGGGCCGCAGATTAGTTTGGGCCCTGAAGACAGCTTCGCCAACCCCCGGCAATTTACTCGACCCCCTTCTGGCACAGTTAGTCTAGGGTAACAATATATATTTCTTATGCTCTATGATCAAACTCAGACACCAAGGCAATAATAAAGGATTATCTGATTTACTTTAGATTGTGGTAAAAGGATCAACAGTGGTAACAGTTTACATGAAATAGGTTGCAGAGCCCTGCAGTAATAAACATTCTATGCAATAATGGAACAGTAAAGGCGCGCCACATGGGCGACCGTTAACTAGGCGCCCTGTGGCGCAGCAACTAAATGAACTATCTAGCTGACCAGGCCTGGCTCAGATACTAAGACTCAGTCTCTAGGGGATGATGTTTTCTTCACCGGCAAGTCTTTAAAGGTGGTGCACATAACAGAACAACATTTGTAATCCAATGGGAAATGGTAATAGAAACAAACACTCTACTGAAGATCTCCTGACTTAGTTCTGCTATGGATCTCCAGTGAGAGTTTCAAATATGAACTGGTGGGCCACGGCAGTCTGTAGGCACATTAACAACAGACAGCATATGGTCTGAGCATACGCTCGCTCACCCCTCCGGACGCGATCCCAGTCCGGGAACTTCCACCGACTGTGTCTTCACACACAGCTCTGCAGCAGTCTCATCTCCGGCTCAGCAGCAGTTGAGGAACCTGAGTCAGATGCCACCCAGGCTCGAGATGGGGTGGAAGGCTCTTTAGGTAGCAGCGAAAGGCCCCAGGCTTCAGGCCTTGCACTACAGCGGATCCGCACAGGAAGATCTCTTCCTTGAAGTCTCGTGTCCCAAAGAGGCCGAGCCCAGCCTCGCTTCCTCCTTTTATAACCCCTCCCATGAGTCTCTGGGATGGAAACATTGCCGAAAGGGGTTCTGGGTAAGGTAGTCCTGGGAGTCTTAAAGGGGACCCCGCTACATATTCATATGATAATTATAATTTAAAGGAAGTGTCGCCACATTGGCCGAAATGCGTGAACATTTCTGTATTACCTGAATGTGAGACGAACATTTTATAAAAGAAGTATACAGTAGATGATCAGTGATCATGTGCCGATTGCTTACAGATTGAGCATCGTACCCTGGTTGTTTCAAAAAGGGTGCAGTAGGTTGAACATTCTACTTTTCTGATTATTTGGTTTTATTAATCAGCCAATAAGCAAATCATTATTCTGGAGTGTATAATAATTTAAAGGAAGTGTGAATTTTTTTACATTACATTTTTTACACTAAATTTGAGTAGCACTGATCTTTATGATGTTGCTTAAAAAATGCATTCTACTAGTCCACTACTGTATAGAGATTCCATGAAGATAACAAATTCAAATACCCATATTTAGTGTACGTGTATGGTGGGTGTATACTGTGCTTTTATCTCAGTGTGCTGTTCTATCTCTGAGTGAATGTGTGAATGTATGTGTGTGTTTAGCTATTCAGAGCTGAACAAATACATGACAGGTATGCAGCAAAGTGTCTGATAAGGGTTTATAGCTCTCCTTTCTTACCATGCAGATAATATCCACTTTGGCAGGAAGAGCAATGTGTTTCATTGTGGCATTCACGACACCATAACAGACAGGTCATACACATTTTCCTGCCATTGTCCTCATAGGTTTTCAGGGGGCAGTGTTTTCGGCACTGAAGACGATATCTAAAATTGGGTGCATCATTAAAAACATGAAAACATCTTGTAAGAAAAATAACAATAAAATACTTAACAGATAGAGCTAGCCATACAGCCCTAGGGCATGTTTCTAGGTCTAAATGTCAAAAACTTGAATCCGGTAGATTACTTCAATATGCAAAACATCCAAAAAACATGAATATTTCATACACATTTACATGTCTGTTTCTAATGCGGGCAGTAAGGAAAGAGTTATCAACGTGATCATCAGGCTTATCTCATTGAGAGCTCCATACATAAGATATTGTGGGGTTGATTTACTAAAAGTGGAGAGTGCAAAATCTGGTGCAGCTCTGCATAGAAACCAATCAGCTTTCATTTATTTTTTTTGTCAAAGTTTAATTGAACAAGCTGAAGTTAGAAGCTAATTGGCTACTATGCACAGCTGCACCAGATTTTGCACTCTCCGCTTTTAGTAATTCAACCCCTTTGTGTTGTGGGGGAGTTAAACTGAACAATATGTTTAATTTTGTTTTTGTTTTGTTTTTTTATAATTTGTGGCTTATATAATGCTTTTAAAATTATCAATGAATGCTATACATTTAGGGTGGATTTGCATCTTTAAATTATGTGAGTTCTATGCTGCACCTCCCTGTTGCATATAGAGATCCATCGCCAAGGTGAACTTCCAGACTGGGAGGAGAACAATACAAGTGGACATATGAATAAATAATTACATTGATAAATAGGAACGCATATGACCAGATTCTCCATTCTCAAGTGACTGGCTTGGTTGTCAATAAACCTACAGCAGTCAGCATGAAGACTGGTCCTTGTTAGAAGTGATCAATTTATGGACATTTTCCTGCACCAAGGCCAATGGTGCTTTTGACTCACAGGCAAAGCCTTTAGGGAATCCTAAAAGACTGCCCTGATTAGTAAATACTGGGGAAGAGGCAATATTTCTGTACTGAAAATCAATCATAATCCCTTTGTCATTGTTCTACAGTAGCCCATTGTGCTTCTTTCCTGGTCAATAACTCCCTCTGACAATAATGGACCAGTTTGCTGTAAGTGGTGTGTGGCTAAGTTACCGGTACATAAATCTGTATATACTTATAGCTGAAAATACAATGGAGTTGATTTACTAAAGGCAGATAGGCTGTTCCCTTTGCAACAGAATTTTCACTTTGCACGTATAGCTCTTACCACCCTCTCCTCCTTGTCTTTCGGCTCCTTGCAGGGGGAAAGGGCACACCCAGCTCTATCTGCCCGTACCCTCCTGTGTGAGGAGGTTGAGTGGTGTTGTGATGGGTCTCTGCAGCCAGATACACCCTCTGAATGGTTCTTATCCCTATAGCCAATAAAGACAAGTCTCTATTACCCCCAATGACTTCAATGTCCACACCAGCTGTAACTCCAACGTAGAGTTTATTTCTCTTAGATAACAGTCTATGATAGGAAAGGTTGGAGAAATAACAGGACAGCATAAGGTGTGGGAGAGGTCCAGGCACAAACGTAAATACACTTCACTGCTTGGCTTCTCAAGCAGACTTAGTCCATTTGGATAGTCTCCCTAGATAGGGACTAGCAGCCAAAGTGGTACTCGAACTGTTCACCCAATCACTATTCAAACTTGCACACAGGTCTCTGCCACAGACCTGGTGAACTTGGTCTCTGCCACAGACCTGGTGAACTTGGTTTCCTTAACACTTGGCCTCTTTTTAAGGAGAAGACATCCCTCCAGAGAGTTACCGGGCCCCTTCCTTCACTGTGACTTCTCACCAGTCCCTCGGTCCTCCCCCAGCCTCCTCGTCTAAGATGCAGGTCCCCTCGCAAGGCGTCACCCTGGGATTCCTCGATCCTTGATGGGCCCCAGCCGAAGGTGCTGGGCCCAAGGCCTTTAGTTGCAGCCCCAGGGCTAAAGGTGCCTGGGACTGATACACCGACCTCTGCCCCTGGGCCAAAGGTGCCCAGGGCGGCCAGGAACACACACTCCCTGGGAGTAGGACTCCCGACGATGAACGAACCCTGAACAGGCAGCGTTTGTCCCTTTTATATCCTCTCCCAGCATACACAGCAGGCCGACCACTCCCACTGCATGGTTGCAGAGAGGGGACACACAAGGCACAGCACTGTATCAGCAGTTCAACCCTGGCCCACTATGGCAGCGCCACCTGCAGGCCACAGGGAACAGTACACCGATACTCTTCCTGCAGACAAAAATGGTTGATAATGTCCTAACAATTTAGGTGTTTGAGCATAACTACCACTCAAACACTACCCCTAAATTGAGGACCCCGCTACACAAGGGAAATATTTAAAAAAAAACACAACTTTTGCTTGCACATAATTCGATGATGAATGTCAGCACAGCTCCACTAAGCTACGGGAAAATTAATTTGCAAAGTGCAAACGCCCTTGCAAAGTGAACAGACTATTTGCCTTTAGTAAATCTTCCTCTTTATGTTATTGCTTGTTATATGTTGTATTAGTTGCTGCAGAGAATAATCCATTCTCATTTCTCACTAATACTTTAAGATACCAATCACTCACAGAAAATAGCCTTGTAGGCAGCTGAGGCAGATTTCAGGATCATCTGTATAAAGACAAAATACAAAAATTAATTAACATCTTTAGTTGTGATATGTTTTAGGACAGTTGTCTCCAAACTGTGGTCCTGGGGCCCTTTGCTTGCCTTTATCTGGCCCTTGAGGCATAATTCCTTCCACTGACAACAAAAATGGGGTACTATTCCTCCCACTGAAACCAACTATTTCTCCTGTTAATACCAATGATCGGGCATTGTTTACTCCCACTGGACACAGTCCGCCCCCCCCCCCCCTAAAGTCTGAAGGACGGTAAACTGGCCCTTTTTTATAAGGTTTGGAGATCCCTGTTTTAGGATACATTTTTACATTTAGTGACCTATGGCCTCCAGAATACCCAGTTCTGTCCAAATGCTGTAGTCATTGCACATCCAAATGATCAAGAGTCATGTTTCCCCATTGGATTCTCCATGTAGTAAAATTAAGAAATAGAGTAAGAAAAATTTAGCTAAACAAGCTTTAGTCCACATTATGCCCTTGAGAGAGGGTCAAGGATACAAACTATTTAACGCAACTGCAGTCTCCTAGAGATACAAAAGGGCAGCAGGTTACATTGTTGATCACTGGTACATATGAAAAAGAGAAGTATCATATTTGCGAGGGAATGATGTCTAAAATAACCATGTAATGCTAAATGTAGTATTCACAACCATTTTTAATTATTACTTGCTGTTTTCTTTTTCATTTTGGATAGAGTGAGGGATTATAATACCTGTTTTTAGTGTTGCATGTGCCCCAGTTAAGGTGATTCAACCTCTCTATTTGCCCTGTTTACCATTATCTGTGGAAGAAAATCCCAAATTTGGTGTTATCCCCAAAACAGTAACCGAGAAGAAATCTTCTAATGGGGACACTAGTTTTAGTGATCCTGGTGACAATCAAGGATTCCCCCACTGTTTGGAGGTATTTCCTCTCACTTCCTGTTTTAGCTGTGGGACAGGAAGTCAAGGGAAAACTGTATCTCACAATGGGATACAGAAAGCAAAAAAATAACAGGGGTTATAACTCTATCCAAAATGAAAAAAAGTTTTGTCTTTAGTTACATTTTGAAATTCACTAGAGGTTCCTTTAAAGTATATTGGTTCCATTGAGGTATCTATACACAAATAGACATCTTTTATCATACATCATAACAAATTAATTATTTAGGACTTTGCTAACCTAAAAATTGGAGGTACATTATATAAGAATGTAACAGATTGCTCACCTATTGTACATGCTTTGCATCCAGTTCCACAGTCAACACACTCTCCAGTCTCAGGATCTTGTACTTGGCCTGGTTATGAATTTATAAGAAAGAGACAAGATAAAAGTCACACAGCCACAAAGAACAGTTACACAATTATTCACACTTTTATTAACTTTTCCAAAACCAAAAAGCCAACCACAGATATCAAAACCTTATGACGAAGAACCCACCAACCTATGAACATTGTGCAGTCCCAGGTAGCTCTTACAAAATTGCCTCCATCCTTGATGCCTCACCCAGCCCACTCCCCCTAACAACTATAACTGTTCTTAGCCTAGTACCCCCTAGTGATAACTGCTAATAAATAATTCCCTTGTTTTGTAGAAAAAAAAACAATCTGAAGCTACATGTAGGCAAGAGCCTTTGACTGTATATTGAGGATTAACAGATGAGCCCACACAGAAATAAACAATATGGAAAATAGGGAGGTACAAATGTCTTCCATGAAACAATGGATTGTGAGACATCTTTCTGTCCTTATACAGCCTCAATTTTTGCAAGACATCTTGGGTTTAATTTACTAAAGGCAAATAGACTGTGCACTTTTGCAAATGCAGTTGTACACTGCAAGTGAAGTTGCTCCAGAGTTTAGTTATAGAAGTGGAGCTCCGTTTATTTCTGTCATCCAATCACGTGCAAGCAAAAATTCATTTAAAAAAATAATAATTTGCATGTGTAGCACCCTCTACCTTGTGTAGGTGCTTAGTCAGATTTTTTAAAGAGCAGAGCTAGGCCTGTTTTTTTTATCTGTTTGGCTGGGAGTGGCCTAGAGTAGGCTGATGACTCACAACCAGTATCATCTTTCGGTTATCTCCCTTCTGCTTCTGGAGGCTTCTAGAAGGAAGGAGGGGAAGAAGGGTGGAGCTGTCTGGGGTGTTCTGATGAGCGCTGACCAATCCCCAGCTTGGATTGGCAGGGGAAAGGAAAAACGTACCGCTCAAAAGCTTAAGAATTCACCAAATAGCTGCTTCCGCCCGGTCACTCACACAGGTGCTGGCTCTGCACTGATGCATGGGAGAAAAAGAAACCCTGGACTGCCGCACTCTGTATAGACAGTTATTTATTCCAAAAATTTCAAGTAAAAAATCCAAATTCAAAATAAATCCATAAATCCAAAACAACAAATGCAGATAGTGTGCATGCAGGGAAGGGTGGCTAACACGTTTCACGTCACGAATTGACGCTTACTCATAGCTTGGATTGGCAGGGGGCAGGCCTCCTTAAATACCATGGGTCAGCCCAGCTGCGGAGGAGTTGTTCGGGTATAAGAACTGGAGATGGAGTGTTAGGCTTTTGAGGCCTTGGAGGGAGCCCCCAGTCTGGGGGGGTGACCTTAGGCCAGGGGCTCAGAGCTGTGAAGGAACCCCACACAACCCAAGGGGTGTCCTGAACAGGAGCAGGAGAGGACAGCAGAAAATACTGCTGGGCAAGTCTCCAGGAGGGATCCACCAGGTGTTGGTGAGTGACAGGTACAGTCGGGAGAGCTGGGAGAGGCATGCTGGAGCGGACTGGGAGCCAGCGGGAGAGACTGTGATTTTACTGGCGTTGAAGTCGGGCTGCTGCAGTCGAGAGGGCTATCAGGGTCTGCAAAGAACTGACTGGGATCAGAAGTCCACCAAAGAGGGTAGCTAGCACCAGAATTTTCTTTGCTACACCATAGGGGCCCGCGGTCCTTGCCTGTAATATGGCATCTTGCTAAGGCCTGGCTGAAGCCAGGGTCAGGCCTAACCATGTGCTAGCTCTGCCTGAAGAATTGCAAGAATCTTTTCTGGGCATCCCATAAATTCCTCAACCCCATCCAAGTTTAATCCCTCAATAAAAATACAAAAACAAAGCTGATGAACTTGTTTATTGTCTGGAGAGTGACTGGAAGTGAATGCCAGGCTGGGCAGGGTGACAGGTGGTGTCACGTACCTGGTAGGAGTCTGGAATGACGAGGTCGGCCTCCCTTGTATCTCCGACCCAAGCCCCACTGATGATGGGACAGATGGTGGCTAGGGTGAGGAGGAACACGAGTGCCTGTAGTTGCGTGCAGAACTTGTCAGCTGAGTTGCAGACGTGGAGATGCAGACAGAGCATCTGGTAAGGAACTGGACTCAGGAAAGCTGGTAGGATGGACAGCCAGCACAGGCACTGGAGACAGCGTTAAGCCAAGCAGGAGGCTGGTGCAGTATCACAAGGATGGCCGGGTTCGGTAGCAGACGGGCAGCGAGGTACAAGGCATAGGCAGGATGGAGGTCAGGTGGGATGCCGAGATCAGGAACCAGTAATCAAGTATTCAAGTCCGGAAGCAAGGTCAAAGGGAAGCCAAGGTTCAGCAACAGGGATCAAGCCAGGTTTAAACAGAGTTCAGGTATCAGGGTACTTGCTGAAGACCAGTCAGCACTTGTCAGAAGTCAGAGCATCCTTTAAATAGGCAGGCTGGCGCCAAATGGAATTAGGAGCGCGCTCCTGCGCGCGCACGTTGACCTGCGCACGCGCATGCGCATATTGCGCATGCGCAATGATAGTCCGGAAAGGCCGCTGCGGCCCGGGGATGCGCGCGTGCGCGCCGGTATTCCGAGACTGTTGGTGAATGCGCGCGTGCGCAGACGGATTCCCAGCAGCTTCCTTACATTGCCCCCCCCTTAGGGGCAGCCTCCGGATGCCCTTCAGGACCTCTTTTTCCGTGTGGCGTAGAAAGAAAGCTTGTACCATTCTTGGAGCATGCACATCAGAAGCTGGTTCCCAGGAACTTTCTTCCGGCCCATAGCCTTTCCATTTAATGAGAAACTGTGTTTGGTTACCTCTCCTCCTGCAGTCCAATACGGCCTCCACCTCAAATTCCTCATTCCCTTCGATAAGTAGCGGTGGAGGGGTTTCAGAAATCCGATTTGGGAAAGAATTTGGCACTGTAGGCTTCAATAAAGAAACATGGAATACTGGGTGGATTCTCAGGTTCTTGGGTAACACTAATTCAAATGCTACTGCATTAATCTTTCTCTTGACTGGAAAAGGCCCCAAAAATCTTGGGCCAAGCTTCCTCGAGGGGCAACTTAGTTTCAAGTTCGCTGTGGAAAGCCAGACCTTATCTCCAGGTTCAAGATTCAAATTGCCTCTTCTCTTCTTGTCGAAGAACCTTTTATTATCTGCCTGGGTCTTGGAGATTGTATCCTGCAGTAATTGGAAGTTGGAGTTAAGGAAGTTCAACCTGTCTTGTACGGCAGGTACAGAAGAATCAATGGGCAGCTCAGGCAAGAAAGAAGGATGGTATCCATAATTGGCGAAAAAAGGTGACTGTTTGGTTGCTGAATGGATGGAATTATTGTAAGAAAATTCCGCAAGTGGGAGAAGTGATAGCCAGTCATCCTGTGCAAAAGAAGAAAAGCATCGTAGGTACTGTTCAAGGGTTTGATTGACCCTTTCAGTCTGTCCATTAGTTTGTGGGTGATAAGCTGTGGAGAGGCGGAGTTCAATGTTCAAGGTTTCAGATAAGGCCCTCCAAAATCTAGAAGTGAACTGCACCCCTCGATCAGAAACTATGCTGTCAGGGATGCCATGCAACCTTACAATCTCCTTGATAAAAGTTGAGGCAGTCTCCGGGGCAGAAGGAGTTCCTTGCAGAGGTACAAAGTGGGCCATTTTGGTCAAACGATCAACCACAACGAAAATGGTAGTGAAGTCTTCAGATGGGGGAAGTTCTACAATAAAATCCATGGAGATCATGCTCCATGGTTTCTCAGGTACAGGAAGGGGCTCAAGTAGACCCCAAGTTCTGGCTCTGTCTGTCTTATTCCGAAGGCATGAAACACAAGATCTTACATATTTCTTGCAGTCGTTCATCAAGTTTGGCCACCAGAATGTACGGGAGATCAAATTAGCCATCTTGTGAATCCCAAAGTGACCTGCTAGGGGAGGATCATGACATTGGCTTAGGACGGCAACTCTGAACTGTTCTGGGATAAAGATTTGCCTTTTATGAAAGTACAGGCCATCCCTTAGCTGAAGAGCCAGGTCCTTGGAAGGTGGTTAGTCTTCCACATATTTTCTTATTTGTGACATCTGATCCGCCTGAAGAAGTAAAAAATTCTTGGCTGGTAGAATAGTATCAAGTTCCGAGGATACAACTGGGTCACTGAACATGCGGGACAAGGCATCTGGTTTCCCGTTCTTTGAGCCAGGACGGTAAGTTATATGAAACATGAAACGAGAGAAAAAAAGTGCCCATCTTGCCTGCCGAGGTCTTAGGCGTTTAGCTGTCTTCAAATACTCGAGATTCTTGTGATCTGTGAAGACGAGAATTGGGTGAGAAGCTCCCTCCAAAAGGTAACGCCATTCTTCAAGAGCGGCCTTGATAGCCAGTAGCTCTCGGTCACCAACATCATAATTCCTTTCGGAAGGATTTAATTTTTTATAGAAGAAGGCCACAGGGTGGAGCAACGATTTGGGACCTTGGCATTGGGAAATAATAGCCACAACTGCATTTTCCGAGGCGTCTACCTCCAAAACATAAGCTAAGGAAGGATCGGGATGCTTCAAGATGGGAGCTGAGGTGAATAAGGCTTTCAACTGTTCAAACGCTGTCTGAGCTTCTGGGGACCATTGAAAGGGAACATGCTGTTTTGTTAGCTGAGTAATGGGAGTGATGATGCCAGAAAAGTCCTTAATAAATTTTCTATAAAAGTTGGCGAATCCCACAAACCTCTGCACAGCTTTTCTGTCAGTAGGAGCAGGCCATTCCAAGACAGAGGCGACTTTTTGGGGGTCCATGGAGATGCCCTCGGAGGAGATGACAAGTCCTAGGAAATGCACAACTTGCTTTTCAAAGTCGCATTTTTCAGCCTTTGCGTAAAGTCGGTGTTCCCGCAACCGAGCTAATACCTTTTTTACATGAGTCCGATGGGATTCTAAAGATTCAGAGAATACAAGGATGTCATCCAGATACACGATGACAAATAAATCAAAGTCCCGAAAAACATCGTTTACCAGATGCTGGAATGTGGCTGGAGCATTGCAGAGCCCGAATGGCATGACTAAATACTCAAAGTGACCAAAGCGTGTCCGGAAGGCCGTCTTTCATTCATCTCCCTCCCTAATTCTGACAAGATTATAGGCACCCCTCAAGTCCAGTTTGGAGAACACTCGTGCCCCTCGCAGCCTCTGGAATAGTTCGGGGATCATAGGAAGAGGGTACCGATTCTTGATAGTGACCCTGTTAAGGTCACGATAGTCCACACAGGGCCTTAAGGTGTGGTCTTTTTTCTCAACGAAGAAAATACCGGCTCCTGCTGGTGAAGTAGAAGGCCGGATGAACTGCTTTTCAATACTCTCGTCGATATAGGTACGCAGGGCTTCCAATTCAGGCTCAGAGAGAGGGTAAATCCGACCAAACGGGATCTCGGCTCCCGGTAGAAGTTCAATGGGACAATCGTAAGTCCTATGAGGTGGAAGAGTGTCTGCACCCTTTTTATTAAAGACATCCAGGAATTCGTGATAAGCAACCGGGATCAGTTTAGAGGCTTCATGGTCAGGGTGGATACCCAGGAGGGGCGTGGGGTCGACAGTTCCTCCCAAGAGGCAGTGCATCTGGCAGTAGTTGGATGAAAAAGAGATATCTCCGGTAAGCCAATCAATGTGAGGGTTGTGTGCCTTCAACCATGGAATGCCGAGGATAACAGGAAACATGGGAGAAGCTATGACATCCAAACGGAGGAGTTCGCTATGGCCTGAAGAAGTCTGGCAGAGAATAGGCAAGGTCTCTTGAGTAACCGGGCCTGATTTAATACTGGAGCCGTCAGCCAGATGGACATGGAACCCTTGCCTCTTGGTACCCATGGGCAGCTACTGAAGAGAAGCAAATGCAGAGTCCACAAAACAGCTGCAGGCCCCAGAGTCTATGATTGCAAGTACTGAAACCGTCTTTTCGGGGAGCCGAAGCTTGATGGGAAGAGAGACATGTGACTGATCCTTCCCAGGGAGATGCATCACAAGAGGCTGACGGGAAGAGACCCTGCAGGTCTTTGCCAGACAAGTTCGTATGAAGTGGCCAACCTCCCCGCAGTAGAGACACAGACTGCCTTGGACTCAATGTAGACGTTCAGCAGGAGAAAGAGGTAACCTACGAAAACTGCTGTGAGGTGCCTTATGCTGTTCCCTCCTTCTGGGGGGAGGAACAGGTAGAGGAGCAGAGGTGGCTGGCCTTGAAACCACAGAAAGAGTCCCTTTAGATTTTTCCGACTGCCTTTCCCGTAACCGCCGATCGATCTGAATAGTTAAATTTATCAGATCTTCCAGGGACGCAGGTATTCCCACTCTGGCAAGTTCATCCTTTATGGTGTCAGAAAGTCCTAGTCGGAACTGGTGACGAAGTGCAGAGTGATTCCATTGGGTATCTGCGCTCCAAACACGAAAGTCAGTTACGTAATCTTCAACAGGCCTTGGCCCTTGCTGTAATTTGTCTAGCATGGATTCAGCAGTTTGCTGGGAAAAGGGATCAGCGTATAACTGAGCCATGGCTGAGAAGAACGAACCCGTGGCAGTCAGAACAGGGTCATGTAGTTCCCGAAGGTGATGAGCCCAGGAGAGTGGTTCGTTCAGTAGTAGTGTAATAATAAACCCCACCTTGATGTCCTCTGATGCAAAGGTTCGGGGTAGCAGAGAAAAGTAAAGTTCACAAGAATTCCGGAAGGTACGAAACTTCTTGCGTTCTCCAGAAAACCGTTCAGGGATAGGCACTTTGGGTTCCGGAGGGGGAGTGGCATCACGGAACAGACCGAACTCTGTTTGAGTAGAAGAATCCATGGCGGTGAGAGGAGCACAGGCCGATGCGACGTTCACCTCATGCGGAAGTCGCTCTTCCATGCGACCAAGATTCTCTTGTAACCTCTGCACAATATTTGATAGCGCAGAAATAGTTCGGTAAATGTCCTTCGGTGGAGAGGCCTCCCTTCCAGACTCCATCTCTGGCTGACTGGTACTGTCACGTACCTGGTAGGAGTCTGGAATGATGAGGTCGGCCTCCCTTGTATCTCCGACCCAAGCCCCACTGAGGATGGGACAGATGGCGGCTAGGGTGAGGAGGAACACGAGTGCCTGTAGTTGCGTGCAGAACTTGTCAGCTGAGTTGCAGACGTGGAGATGCAGACAGAGCATCTGGTAAGGAAATGGACTCAGGAAAGCTGGTAGGATGGACAGCCAGCACAGGCACTGGAGACAGCGTTAAGCCAAGCAGGAGGCTGGTGCAGAATCACAAGGATGGCCGGGTTCGGTAGCAGACGGGCAGCGAGGTACAAGGCATAGGCAGGATGGAGGTCAGGTGGGATGCCGAGATCAGGAACCAGTAATCAAGTATTCAAGTCCGGAAGCAAGGTCAAAGGGAAGCCAAGGTTCAGCAACAGGGATCAAGTCAGGTTTAAACAGAGTTCAGGTATCGGGGTACTTGCTGAAGACCAGTCAGCACTTGTCAGAAGTCAGAGCATCCTTTAAATAGGCAGGCTGGCGCCAAAGGGAATTAGGAGCGCGCTCCTGCGCGCGCACGTTGACCGTGCGCATGCGCAATGATACTCCGGAAAGGCCGCGCCGGTATTCCGAGACTGTTGGTGAATGCGCGCGTGCGCAGACGGATTCCCAGCAGCTTCCTTACAGGTGGAACTGCTACATTCTGAAGCCCCTACGGGGGTACATGTGATTGAGCATTCATCGTAAAGTGAAGCTTTTCCTCATTTACTAAGCTCTTAAGCATGTGTACTTGCAAAGTTCACAGTCTATTTGCCTTTAGTAAACCAAACCCAATAAGTGTTTCTGACAGTGAAAGTATGTTAAGATGTTGAATTGACCCCAAGATTAGCTCTAAATAACCTGGCCTCACCCAAATGCTACAATAGGCAATTGAATAGGGGATATATTAGGCTGGTTATAGTCATGCTAAAGAAAAAGAAATTCAAAAGCGTACAATATATCTACCAAAGGCCTTGCTCCAAAATTCTCTGTCATTCTTTCTTTACATATTATTTGACTGTAAATTATTTTTCAAGAATCATTTGTGTTGTATGACAAGTTGATGTTGGCTATCTAAAGTCCTAACATATACATCATCTTACAATTATCAATAAAATTAGCAGGGCTTTATGCCCTCACTGGTGATCGTTAGCGCTGACAATGTCTCAATTACTTCTATTGTTCATTGTTCCTAAACAGGCATAAGGGAGACCATAGGTGATTAAACCTCCATTTTACAAACATTATTTATACCTTTGCTATGCAGTCTGCTGTCTCTCCATGGCTTGTGAAGCAGCATTTCATATGAAGAGAAGTGCAGAGTCAACATGTTTCTGCTGTATTCAGTATCCCTGCTGCATGTATTCCTCAGATAACAGGCAGAAGTGATGAATAACTTTTATTATACTATTGCCACCACCTGTTCTATCTTATCTGAACAGTACAGCACACTAAAAAAGGTCACACCTTTGTGTGCTAAAATGAATTCATTCAGATTTTTTGTTATAAATTGGAAGTAGATTTTTTTTACTGGTTTACTGCTTCCCTGCATTTCAAAGGCTAACCTCACGTTAATTAATAATGTTCTATACATGTATAAGCTACACACCATTATAACTTTCAACTTTCTGAGATGGGAATGAGGGACACCTATTAGCAAAAGTATGTAGGCATAGGGCACACCCAGGTCACAACCTCCTTCAAAGGAGAATTGGTTAAACCCACAAGTGTTTTTTTTTTTACCAATACTATTCTTTTACATTGGCTTTTGGCATTTACAAATGCAGCAATTTAGCAATTGGATGAAAAGTTAAGCACTGTAAAACACTTTTTTTAAGAGATAAGTAGCGCATTTTATATATGTAGCGGGGTGTCATATTTTAGGGGGAGCATCTGAGTGGTAACTAGGCTCAGATGCACTAATTGTTAGGTTTCATGGACCATTTCTGTTCCTGGGAGATAGTACTGATGTGCAGTTCCCTAGGGCCTATAGGTGGCGCTGTTGCCATGGGCCCGGGTTGAACCATGGTACAGGGGGTCCCCGAGTTACGAACACAATAGGGACTGTAGGTTTGTTTGTAAGTCGAAGTTGTTCGTAAGTCGCAAAACTGCATTTGTAAGTGTAACTTCTGGTCGGAACACTGCATTCGTAAGTGTTCATAAGTGTAACTGCCGCCTGTGCATGGATGTGGGATGTTCTGGGCACTTGTTATGTTATCTGGGGCATAGTACGGCAGTGTGGAATGTGTCGGAGCTGCTCGAAAGGTATCGTAGAGCACAAGTGGCCGGCATTTGAGGCCGTTCGTAAGTAGGAGTCGTTCGTAACTCGGGTGTTCGTAACTCGGGGACCCCCTGTACAGGGTTGTGCCTTTTCTTGTCCCCTCTCGGCAGCAGTACGGCGGGGCGGGGAACCTGCTGTGCCTGTCAGGAGAGGATATAAAAGGGGGCGACCATCTTCCAGAGGGTCGGTCATTGGTTCCGCGCCCAGGCACCTTAGGCCTGGGTGTGTGTGTCGCCTCCGGGTGCCCTAGGCCCGGAGGCCTGGGCGAGCGTGTTGTCTCCAGGTGCCCTAGGTCCGGAGATGGAGCTGCTTTTCCCATCCCAGACACCTTCAGTCTGGGGTGAGGTACTTTGGCGAGGGCCTGGAACCCAGCAACCTTCAGCTGGGGTCCGCTAAGGATCGAGGCTCCCAGGGATCTGCCTTGTGAGGGGACCCGTATCCAGGATCGAGGAGGCCAGGGAGGTGACCCTTTCTGAAGACCCAGCGCAGAGTCGTGGTGACAGAGGGGGCCTCTGGTAACTCTCCGGAGGGATGTTCTTGTCCTAAAAAGGGGCCAAGTTACTCAAAGAAGGAAGTGCGGGTTCTTTATGTCATAGTGGCAGTGACTCTACGCACATCAGGTCAGTGGCAGTGACTTGCAACTATTCACTAGGTCAGTGGCAGTGACCAACCTCATGGTCCGTGGCAGAGACCATGCGCCAAGCCTGTTCGTGCAAACCAGAACAGGAGAAACCCTAAATTAAGTTTGTGCCTGGACCTCCTCCCACCTTTTCTGACCCTTGTTTTTCTCAACCTGTCTGCTCTCAAAGAGACTATTTATTGCCTTTAAGAATAAATAAGAAGTTGGACTTTTCAGTTGGTGTGGACAGTTGTTTACTGGGGAGAACTCAGGACTTGTTTCTGGCTACCTCAGAAACGAGGTCAGCTCTGGAGGTTTTCAAACACTGGCTGCAGGCAGGCCAGAGAAACTAACACCGCCCAACTTCCCCATCCAGGAGGGTAGGGGCTTGTGGTGCGGTGTGCCTCAGTCTTTTCCTGCGAAGGAGCCAAATAGAAGAAAAGCAGGTAAAGGCTGGGGTGGGTGCGCTACATATACAACTACCTAGGCGTGCCCACAGGGTGTGCTAGGTGTGCCTGGGCACACTTAAATCACCCACTGTGGCGTAGATTTCCCATGAATAGACCCCTTGGGTTTTTCACCAAAACCCCCCAACGGGGCTCCTAAAAAAATAAAAAATAAGATAAAATAATACAAATAAAAACTACTGACACCATCCACTGCCCTACTGACACCAATCTCTTCCTTACTAGCACCGTCAATTGCTATATACACATGCACACACATGCAAATGTGTTTGAGCTTTGGGGTGCACACCTTAATGCAATAGGCTGTGCACAACTATACAGATCATACCAAAATGAGCGACAAATGAGGAGGAAAGAGGGACAGAGGGACTTTGTTCTGAATGAGGGACAGTCCCTTGAAATCAGGGAAAGATGGGAGCTAAGCACTAATGTATCATAACTCAGCTATTAGTCTAATGACTCAGAAAGCAATGTAAGTCTGAAATAAATGGGACCATTTACATTGCCCTCACACTAAACCAAAGCGGTTTAGTGGGGGGCAATACAAAATTAGTAGAGTGCCGACAATTCCAAAATCCTTTAGAAGAATTATTATAACAGTGATTATAACACAATCTAACATGTTTCTGCACATGGCTTTGAACAAGGTCATGTGCCGAAACACGCTAGCTTGCTTTTTAATCACTGTTATGCCATAAATAAAGTCTTCTAAAGGATTTTGGAGTTGCTGGCTCTCTCTACTAATTTCGTAATGTATCCAGTGGATGGAGGACACTTTGGGGGCCTGAGCACCCATGTAAGGATTTCTCCAATTTATCCAGGATGTGTTCCCTTGTTAGAGCACTGCTATTTACTTCTTGTGTTGGTTTAGTGGAGAGGCAGCTGTCCATTTTGGTTCCACTAAGACACCAGTAGGGGGTGGTGTGTTGCACATTTCCGCACTTTACACAGTTCCTTTTAACTTTTTTGGTTCTGTCAACTTTATTTGAAGTGCCACCTCATTCATGTATATATGCGGTGCCTTTCTGTGCGCTGCGATATAATGACGCATGTCCGCATTTAATCACTGATCTCTGCACTACACCTTTGGGCTTCATTGCAGTGTGAATGTTTTCAATTGTTTTCTAGGTGCTCTAGTGGTGACTGGTGTTCTTCCAGTGTGAACAAACTCCATTTACCGCACATGTGTGAATAGGGCCCCAGTCATATGGTATTGGTGCTTAATTGTAAAAAACAGTAGCAGAATTGGAAAAAAGTTTAAAAAGTCTTCAGTAAAAGTTAGATAGTTTCATAGTTAGTCGAGTTGAAAAAAGACACAAGTCCATCTAGTTCAGCCAATAAAAGAGAGAAAAATGCAATCCCATATACACAATCCTATACCCACAGTAAAATGTATTTATACATAAATACCAGCCTATAACCATCCAGGCTGGTTAAGGCTGGATTCACATCTATGCATTTTTTGTGCTCTTTGCATTTTGCAGATTTGCACTACAGAACGTGTTCCATAGGAAACCATGGACTGTAGTACAAATCTGCAAAATGCAAAAAGCATTAAAAATGCATAGGTGTGAATCCAGCCTAAATGTTAGTTAGGTGGGAATCCTTTGTACTGTATACAGTAATACATGGTAATATTAAAATTATAATCAGCAGCTGAAAACTATAACCCCGATATTGGGCACAATGTGCTAATGTAGATAATAGACTTGTGCACAACGGAAAAATTTGTTTAGTTTTGGTTCGTTTCTTGTGCACAACGGAAAAATTTGTTTAGTTTCGGTTCGTTTCTTTTCGGTCCTGTTGATTCGTAATCATTCGTAATTTTGCTAGACGCGATTTTTCGTGTTCGGACTAATTCGTATTTTCGCAAGCGACATTTTTCGTTGAATTTTTAGTTGATTTATAATTCGTACTTTCGGTAGGGTACGTTGTTTTTCGTTGATTCTGGATACAACTCCTACTTTCGTAACTTTTTTTGGGTTCGTTGATTCGTAATTTTCCGTGTCTCTCTCACAACGACGCTGCCTATTATGCCTAATGTGCTTCGAATGGATTTGTACTTTTCTAAATACATAGCGGTTATTTGTAACGATTCGAAATCTCGTATTTTACTTTCGTTTTTTACATGCGGCTATAGCCTCCGCCCCTGTACACCATTTTGAGAGGGTTCAGCACGGTGAGGGAGAAGCAGAGAGCAGAGCAGAGTGTTATTGTGCTTCGAATGGATTAGAAATCTCGTATTTTACGTTTGTTTTTTACATGCGGCTATAGCCTCCGCCCCCTGTACACCATTTTGAGAGGGAGTTCAGCACGGCGAGGGAGAAGCAGAGAGCAGAGCAGAGTGAGTGTTATTGTGCTTCGTATGGATTCGTACATTCGTAACTTTTTTCATAACGAATTATGCCGAAGACATTCGGGCATTCGCTATTTGCGGTCTAATTTATTTCGGATTCGGCTTTATTCGTAATTGCTTTGTTCGGAAATTCGAATGCTTCCGAATGTCCGAAAGTTGCTAAATTCGGACGAATTTCGATTCGTTACGAAACGAATTGCACAAGCCTAGTAGATAATAAAGTGCAGCGCTAAAATAATAAAGTGAATCCGTGCATATACCTCATTCAGTGCAAACAATGAATGCTCTATAAACTAAGTATCAAAAAATAAAGTGCTATTATGCTTAAACCTGCGGTAAAAAGTGCTAAAATGCTTAAACCTGTGGTAAAAAGTGCTAAAATGCTTAAACCTGCGGTAAAAAATTTCCATCCTTTTTGATATTGCCCATTACTGCTATATGTTCAAGAGTCAAAAGTCCCACTGCTAGTAGATAACACAGAATTTTCACCTAGGTTTTACAATGTCTTAGCAGTTTGGTCAAGTACTGCAATTCAGATTTGTGGTCGTCTTATTAATACTATTATAACCAAATGTTCAGGAGTAGGATTCCTGTTTATGTGGGGAGTGAAGGACTAGCAGACTTTTCCATGTGACCACTAGGGATGAGCTTCGTGTTCGAGTCGAACATACGTTCGACTCGAACATCGGCTGTTCGATCGTTCGACGAAGATCGAACGATTTGGGCCGTTCGCGCCAAATTCGAGTGACGCGAACGGCCCACAATGCACTACGCCATCGCAGTGTCATCCAGGCGCTGTGATTGGCCAAGCATGCACTGTGACCCCGCATGCTTGGCCAATCACAGCGCCGGCAGCGAGGAGAGCAATGATTGGCCACAGGCAGGATGCCTGTGGCCAATTATTGCTGAGGGTGTTTAGTACACGCCCCACACTATAAAAGGCCGCCAGCACGGCGGCCTAGTGTAGTGTGTTCCGGAGCAGGGATAGAGCAGCATAGGCAGGGACAGTGACTTTTATTTCTTTCTTGCTTAACCTGGATTCCTTTAGTTTAGGGAAAGAGAAGGATAGGTAGGGAGAGTGTCAGTGTGTTTTGTGCTTGTGCTATATTGTGCTTAAAAAAAACATTTTTTCTAGGGACAGAAAACTGTAGGTAGGGAGAGTGTGTCAGTTTCTTTCACTGTCAAAGTCCTTGTTTCCAGGGACCTGGAAGGACAGTGAGTGAATTCTCCTTGTGCTAAATTGTGCTTAAAAAAAACATTTTTTCTAGGGACAGAAAACTGTAGGTAGGGAGAGTGTGTCAGTTTCTTTCACTGTCAAAGTCCTTGTTTCCAGGGACCTGGAAGGACAGTGAGTGAATTCTCCTTGTGCTAAATTGTGCTTAAAAAAAACATTTTTTCTAGGGACAGAAAACTGTAGGTAGGGAGAGTGTGTCAGTTTCTTTCACTGTCAAAGTCCTTGTTTCCAGGGACCTGGAAGGACAGTGAGTGAATTCTCCTTGTGCTAAATTGTGCTTAAAAAAAACATTTTTTCTAGGGACAGAAAACTGTAGGTAGGGAGAGTGTGTCAGTTTCTTTCACTGTCAAAGTCCTTGTTTCCAGGGACCTGGAAGGACAGTGAGTGAATTCTCCTTGTGCTAAATTGTGCTTAAAAAAAACATTTTTTCTAGGGACAGAAAACTGTAGGTAGGGAGAGTGTGTCAGTTTCTTTCACTGTCAAAGTCCTTGTTTCCAGGGACCTGGAAGGACAGTGAGTGAATTCTCCTTGTGCTAAATTGTGCTTAAAAAAAACATTTTTTCTAGGGACAGAAAACTGTAGGTAGGGAGAGTGTGTCAGTTTCTTTCACTGTCAAAGTCCTTGTTTCCAGGGACCTGGAAGGACAGTGAGTGAATTCTCCTTGTGCTAAATTGTGCTTAAAAAAAACATTTTTTCTAGGGACAGAAAACTGTAGGTAGGGAGAGTGTGTCAGTTTCTTTCACTGTCAAAGTCCTTGTTTCCAGGGACCTGGAAGGACAGTGAGTGAATTCTCCTTGTGCTAAATTGTGCTTAAAAAAAACATTTTTTCTAGGGACAGAAAACTGTAGGTAGGGAGAGTGTGTCAGTTTCTTTCACTGTCAAAGTCCTTGTTTCCAGGGACCTGGAAGGACAGTGAGTGAATTCTCCTTGTGCTAAATTGTGCTTAAAAAAAACATTTTTTCTAGGGACAGAAAACTGTAGGTAGGGAGAGTGTGTCAGTTTCTTTCACTGTCAAAGTCCTTGTTTCCAGGGACCTGGAAGGACAGTGAGTGAATTCTCCTTGTGCTAAATTGTGCTTAAAAAAAACATTTTTTCTAGGGACAGAAAACTGTAGGTAGGGAGAGTGTGTCAGTTTCTTTCACTGTCAAAGTCCTTGTTTCCAGGGACCTGGAAGGACAGTGAGTGAATTCTCCTTGTGCTAAATTGTGCTTAAAAAAAACATTTTTTCTAGGGACAGAAAACTGTAGGTAGGGAGAGTGTGTCAGTTTCTTTCACTGTCAAAGTCCTTGTTTCCAGGGACCTGGAAGGACAGTGAGTGAATTCTCCTTGTGCTAAATTGTGCTTAAAAAAAACATTTTTTCTAGGGACAGAAAACTGTAGGTAGGGAGAATGTGTCAGTTTCTTTCACTGTCAAAGTCCTTGTTTCCAGGGACCTGGAAGGACAGTGAGTGAATTCTCCTTGTGCTAAATTGTGCTTAAAAAAAACATTTTTTCTAGGGACAGAAAACTGTAGGTAGGGAGAGTGTGTCAGTTTCTTTCACTGTCAAAGTCCTTGTTTCCAGGGACCTGGAAGGACAGTGAGTGAATTCTCCTTGTGCTAAATTGTGCTTAAAAAAAACATTTTTTCTAGGGACAGAAAACTGTAGGTAGGGAGAGTGTGTCAGTTTCTTTCACTGTCAAAGTCCTTGTTTCCAGGGACCTGGAAGGACAGTGAGTGAATTCTCCTTGTGCTAAATTGTGCTTAAAAAAAACATTTTTTCTAGGGACAGAAAACTGTAGGTAGGGAGAGTGTGTCAGTTTCTTTCACTGTCAAAGTCCTTGTTTCCAGGGACCTGGAAGGACAGTGAGTGAATTCTCCTTGTGCTAAATTGTGCTTAAAAAAAACATTTTTTCTAGGGACAGAAAACTGTAGGTAGGGAGAGTGTGTCAGTTTCTTTCACTGTCAAAGTCCTTGTTTCCAGGGACCTGGAAGGACAGTGAGTGAATTCTCCTTGTGCTAAATTGTGCTTAAAAAAAACATTTTTTCTAGGGACAGAAAACTGTAGGTAGGGAGAGTGTGTCAGTTTCTTTCACTGTCAAAGTCCTTGTTTCCAGGGACCTGGAAGGACAGTGAGTGAATTCTCCTTGTGCTAAATTGTGCTTAAAAAAAACATTTTTTCTAGGGACAGAAAACTGTAGGTAGGGAGAGTGTGTCAGTTTCTTTCACTGTCAAAGTCCTTGTTTCCAGGGACCTGGAAGGACAGTGAGTGAATTCTCCTTGTGCTAAATTGTGCTTAAAAAAAACATTTTTTCTAGGGACAGAAAACTGTAGGTAGGGAGAGTGTGTCAGTTTCTTTCACTGTCAAAGTCCTTGTTTCCAGGGACCTGGAAGGACAGTGAGTGAATTCTCCTTGTGCTAAATTGTGCTTAAAAAAAACATTTTTTCTAGGGACAGAAAACTGTAGGTAGGGAGAGTGTGTCAGTTTCTTTCACTGTCAAAGTCCTTGTTTCCAGGGACCTGGAAGGACAGTGAGTGAATTCTCCTTGTGCTAAATTGTGCTTAAAAAAAACATTTTTTCTAGGGACAGAAAACTGTAGGTAGGGAGAGTGTGTCAGTTTCTTTCACTGTCAAAGTCCTTGTTTCCAGGGACCTGGAAGGACAGTGAGTGAATTCTCCTTGTGCTAAATTGTGCTTAAAAAAAACATTTTTTCTAGGGACAGAAAACTGTAGGTAGGGAGAGTGTGTCAGTTTCTTTCACTGTCAAAGTCCTTGTTTCCAGGGACCTGGAAGGACAGTGAGTGAATTCTCCTTGTGCTAAATTGTGCTTAAAAAAAACATTTTTTCTAGGGACAGAAAACTGTAGGTAGGGAGAGTGTGTCAGTTTCTTTCACTGTCAAAGTCCTTGTTTCCAGGGACCTGGAAGGACAGTGAGTGAATTCTCCTTGTGCTAAATTGTGCTTAAAAAAAACATTTTTTCTAGGGACAGAAAACTGTAGGTAGGGAGAGTGTGTCAGTTTCTTTCACTGTCAAAGTCCTTGTTTCCAGGGACCTGGAAGGACAGTGAGTGAATTCTCCTTGTGCTAAATTGTGCTTAAAAAAAACATTTTTTCTAGGGACAGAAAACTGTAGGTAGGGAGAGTGTGTCAGTTTCTTTCACTGTCAAAGTCCTTGTTTCCAGGGACCTGGAAGGACAGTGAGTGAATTCTCCTTGTGCTAAATTGTGCTTAAAAAAAACATTTTTTCTAGGGACAGAAAACTGTAGGTAGGGAGAGTGTGTCAGTTTCTTTCACTGTCAAAGTCCTTGTTTCCAGGGACCTGGAAGGACAGTGAGTGAATTCTCCTTGTGCTAAATTGTGCTTAAAAAAAACATTTTTTCTAGGGACAGAAAACTGTAGGTAGGGAGAGTGTGTCAGTTTCTTTCACTGTCAAAGTCCTTGTTTCCAGGGACCTGGAAGGACAGTGAGTGAATTCTCCTTGTGCTAAATTGTGCTTAAAAAAAACATTTTTTCTAGGGACAGAAAACTGTAGGTAGGGAGAGTGTGTCAGTTTCTTTCACTGTCAAAGTCCTTGTTTCCAGGGACCTGGAAGGACAGTGAGTGAATTCTCCTTGTGCTAAATTGTGCTTAAAAAAAACATTTTTTCTAGGGACAGAAAACTGTAGGTAGGGAGAGTGTGTCAGTTTCTTTCACTGTCAAAGTCCTTGTTTCCAGGGACCTGGAAGGACAGTGAGTGAATTCTCCTTGTGCTAAATTGTGCTTAAAAAAAACATTTTTTCTAGGGACAGAAAACTGTAGGTAGGGAGAGTGTGTCAGTTTCTTTCACTGTCAAAGTCCTTGTTTCCAGGGACCTGGAAGGACAGTGAGTGAATTCTCCTTGTGCTAAATTGTGCTTAAAAAAAACATTTTTTCTAGGGACAGAAAACTGTAGGTAGGGAGAGTGTGTCAGTTTCTTTCACTGTCAAAGTCCTTGTTTCCAGGGACCTGGAAGGACAGTGAGTGAATTCTCCTTGTGCTAAATTGTGCTTAAAAAAAACATTTTTTCTAGGGACAGAAAACTGTAGGTAGGGAGAGTGTGTCAGTTTCTTTCACTGTCAAAGTCCTTGTTTCCAGGGACCTGGAAGGACAGTGAGTGAATTCTCCTTGTGCTAAATTGTGCTTAAAAAAAACATTTTTTCTAGGGACAGAAAACTGTAGGTAGGGAGAGTGTGTCAGTTTCTTTCACTGTCAAAGTCCTTGTTTCCAGGGACCTGGAAGGACAGTGAGTGAATTCTCCTTGTGCTAAATTGTGCTTAAAAAAAACATTTTTTCTAGGGACAGAAAACTGTAGGTAGGGAGAGTGTGTCAGTTTCTTTCACTGTCAAAGTCCTTGTTTCCAGGGACCTGGAAGGACAGTGAGTGAATTCTCCTTGTGCTAAATTGTGCTTAAAAAAAACATTTTTTCTAGGGACAGAAAACTGTAGGTAGGGAGAGTGTGTCAGTTTCTTTCACTGTCAAAGTCCTTGTTTCCAGGGACAGAGAAGGACACCTGAAGGTAGCCCTTATTGCTTTTTTCCCATCTCCCTGCAGGCCATCTATTAGAATGTCTGGAAGGCAAACAAGGAGAGGCAGACAGTCAGGAGGCAATAAAAGAGGGCAAGCAGGCTCTGTGTCTGGGGGCAACAGTGCTGGTCGTGGACGCGGTGCATTGTCATCAGCACATGGCCATGGGACACGCTTGTCCTTCTTTTCGGCAGCTGGACATGTTGAGCCACATCATGCCGAAGACTTGGTAGAGTGGATGACCAAGCCCTCCTCCTCCTCCTCATCCTCTCTCACCCAGGCTCAGGGTACTGGAAAAGCAGCTGCCAAAGCGTCCTCTTCCCTGGTATCAATGTCAGACTCATCATCAGTCACTCCTTCCCTAGACCCACCATGTCCTCCTCCTGAGGAGTCCCCCGAACTGTTTCAGCACAGTGTTGGGTACATGCTCCAGGAGGATGCCCAGCGTTTCGAAGGGTCTGATGATGAAACCCAGCTAGAGGAAGGCAGTAGCGTGAGAGCAGACAGAGGGGATGCTCAAGAAGGACACCAATCTGGCAGTCATGTTCCAGCAGCTGCAGCATACTGCCAGATTGGCTCCAGTGATGAGGAGGGAGGTGATGATGAGGTCACTGACTCCACGTGGGTGCCTAATAGGAGAGAGGAGGAGGAGGAGGATGAGGAGGAGGCACATCTCCAACGAGGCAGGATGCCCTTTGGTGGCCAGCGTAAGGGCAGTACACCGACGGAATCACACCGCAGAGCTCCGCCTGTGCAGGGCGCTGCCTCTGCCCGTCATTCAAAAAGTTCTTTGGTGTGGGCCTTTTTTGAGGCTAGTGCATCAGATCGCACAGCTGCTGTTTGCAACATATGTCTCAAGCGTATATCGCGTGGCCAAAACATCAGCCGCTTGGGTACCACATGCCTGACCAGACATATGTTGACCTGCCATGCAGCTCGTTGGCAAGCCTACCTCAAAGACCCACACCAAAGAACAAAGCGGACCTCTCCTTGCACCGCATCAGCTGGGATCTCCAACCCCACTATAACTTCAGTCCTCTCTGAAACATGCACTGAGAGGAATGAAGGTGTAGAATTAGGTGTGTCACAGCCAAGTACTTGCGGCCACTCTGCTAGCAGTACACCGACGTCCGATTCTAGCAGGCAAATTTCCCTGCCCCAGCTGCTGGACCGTCGAAAGAAGTTCACTCCCAGCCATCCACATGCCCAGCGGTTGAATGCTAGCTTGGCTAAATTGCTAGCGCTTCAACTGCTGCCTTTTCAGTTGGTAGACTCGGCCCCCTTCCGTGAGTTTGTGCAATGTGCGGTTCCTCAGTGGCAGGTTCCCAAACGCCACTTTTTCTCACGGAAGGCTATTCCGGCTCTCTACCGGCATGTGGAAGGCAATGTCTTGGCCTCGCTGGACAGGGCGGTCAGCGGTAAGGTGCATATTACCGCTGACTCATGGTCCAGCAGGCATGGACAGGGACGTTACCTTTCTTTCACGGCCCATTGGGTCACTCTTTTGGCAGCTGGGAAGGATGCAGGACAAGGTGCAGTAGTGTTGGAGGTTGTCCCACCGCCACGCCTCCAAAATGCTACTACTGGTTGTGACACACCTCTCTCCTCCACCCCCTCCTCTTCTTCTTCCTCCATGGCCTCTTCCTGTGGTTTGTCCTATGAACCAGCGGTGCTCCGTAGCCGTTCACGGGGCTACGCAAGTACGCAGGCAAAAAGATGCCATGCCGTGCTTGCGCTGGTGTGTTTGGGGGACAGAAGCCACACTGGGGCAGAGGTCCTGTCTGCTCTGCAGGGCCAGGCCGAGAGGTGGTTGACGCCACGCCAGCTTAAGCCAGGAATGGTGGTTTGCGACAATGGCACCAACCTCCTCTCCGCCCTCCGACAGGGACAACTGACCCATGTGCCCTGTGTGGCTCACGTCCTTAACCTGGTGGTGCAGCGGTTCTTGGGCAGGTACCCGGGCTTACAGGATGTCCTGAGGCAGGCCAGGAAAGTCTGTGTGCATTTCCGCAGATCTTATAATGCCAGTGCTCGCCTGGCTGAGCTGCAAAAGGAGTTGAACCTGCCCAAGAACCGCCTTATATGTGACATGCCCACCAGGTGGAACTCAACGTTGGCCATGCTGCAGCGGCTGCACACGCAGCAGAGGGCCATCAATGAGTACCTGTGCGACTACGGCACCAGGACAGGGTCAGGGGAGCTTGGTTTTTTTTCTCCACGCCAGTGGGGCATGATCAGGGATGCATGCACTGTCCTGGCACCATTTGAGGAGGCCACGAGGATGGTGAGCAGTGACAGTGCATGCATCAGTGACACTGTACCTCTTGTCCACCTGTTGGAGCACACGCTGCGTGGAATAATGGACAGGGCACTTGAGGCAGAACAGAGGCAGGAAGAGGAGGACTTCCTTGCCTCTCAAGGCCCCCTTTACCCAGACAGTGTTCCTTCTGTCCCACCCATCGCACAGGAAGAGGAGGAGGAGGAGGAGGAGGAGGAGGAGGAGGATTGTGTCAGCATGGAGGTGGAGGCTGGCACTCAGCATCATCAGCAGCAGTCTTTTAGGGATGATTTACAGTCCCAAGAAACCAGTGGACTTGTACGTGGCTGGGAGGAGGTGGCTGCGGATCATGTCGTCCTTAGTGACCCAGAGGACTCCGGAGCGAATGCCTCAGCAAACCTACGCTGCATGGCCTCCCTGATCCTGCAAAGTCTGCGGAAGGATCCTCGTATTCTTCGGATCAAGGAGAGGGACCATTACTGGCTGGCCACTCTCCTTGATCCACGGTACAAGGGTAAGGTTGCGGACCTTATGTTACCGTCGCAGAGGGAGCAGAGGATGAGACAACTCCGGGAGGCCTTGCAGAAAGGTCTGTGCAACGCGTTTCCAGAGACTGGGAGGTTACAAACTCCTGGTCCTGGACAACGAGTTGCTGAGGCTTCGGCCAGTCAAAGAAGGAGCGGTGGGGAAGGTGGCCGTCTGACCGATGCGTTCAGACAATTCTTTAGTCCGCAGCCCCAAAGTATGATCGGTTCCAGCAACCATCGCCAGCGTCTGATAAACATGGTGCAGGAATATCTAGGGGCAAGGTCAGACTTGGACACCTTCCCCACCGAAAATCCTCTGGCTTACTGGGTCTTGAGGATGGATCACTGGCCAGAGCTTGCACAGTATGCAATTGAGCTACTGGCCTGTCCTGCATCCAGCGTTCTTTCGGAACGCACATTCAGTGCTGCTGGAGGATTTGTCACGGATCACAGGGTGCGCCTGTCCACCGACTCGGTTGATCGACTGACTTTCATCAAGATGAACCAGTCTTGGATCACCACCAGCTACCACACACCTGATGCTGATATAACAGACTAATTGATTTTAACATGTCACATCCCTTCAAGACTGATGCTGATGCTGAGTGCCTGTGCTGTTATGTTGACTGGCTATCCTCCTCCTCCGAGTCCTCAATGATACGATTGATGATGATAGCTTGGAAGATCATTTTTGTTTATGGGTGCCGCCACCAGTGGCTAAGGCCCAATTTTTCAGCCCCTGTTTTACAGGGGCGTGTAATTACATTTTTTTTAGCAATAATTTGCCATAGGGCTCATTGCTGTGCTCCAAGTACAGTATCTGTGAGGGGTTGGAGTGTTGTGGCACCAGTGCCTAAGGCCCAATTTTTCAGCCCCTGTTTAACAGGGGCGTGTCATTACAATTTTTGAAGCAATACTTTGCAACAGGGCTCATTGCTGTGCTCCAAGTACAGTATCTGTGAGGGGTTGTAGTGTTGTGCCACCAGTGCCTAAGGCCCAATTTTTCAGCCCCTGTTCAACAGGGGCATGCAATTACAATTCTTGATCTAATAATTCACAGCAGGGTCCATTGCTGCACCCACCAAGAGTAACTCTGAGGGCTTACAGTCTTGTGGCAACGCCACCACCACCACCACCACGAAAGGCCCAATTTTTCAGCCCCTGTTCAAAAGGGGCATGTAATTACAATTCTTGATCTAATAATTCACAGCAGGGCCCATTGCTGCACCCACCAAGAGTAACTGTCAGGGCTTACAGTGTTGTGGCACCAGCACCACCATCAAAGCCCCAATTTTTACTACCACTGTTCAACAATTATATGTAATTAAAATTCCTGATATAATAGTTGACAGCAGGGCGTTCCAGCACCAACCAAGAGTAACTGAGTGCTTACAGTGTTGTGCCAACACCAACAACTAAGGGGCCTATTTCTGCAGAGTATATACGGCAGGTCCTTACTTTCAAACATCCAACTTACAAACGACTCCTACTTGCAAACGAAAGAAGACAACAGGAAGTGAGAGGAAATCTACCCCTAGAAAGGAAAATTCTCTCCTGTAAGAATAAATATGGGAGAAAGGGGTCTCATCTGTACTGATGCTTTATCAGCAATCCTTGTTTCAAGAAAAACACCACATTTCAAAAACAGTTGTCATTGGGACGGAAAGTGAGGTGAAATGTTCTGAACAGGGGCACAGACAGCAAAACAAATGTTACAGGGGTGATAACCCTTACCTATGTTTCCCAAAAAGTTTAAAAATAGATTTTTGGGCTGGAGCTACACTTCAACAATGTACCTGTTCAAAATTACAAACAGATTCTACATAAGAACAAACCTACAGTCCCTGTCTTGTATGCACCGCCTGTATACGGCTGTTCAGAGTATATAGGGCCTTTTTTATTTTATGTGCGGGGTTCCCCTTAATATCCATACAAGACCCAAAGGGGCTGGTAATGGGCTGGGGTAGGGGGGGGGGTCATGGGGTAGCTATGCCATTTTTCTTAAAGAATTTCATCCATATTACCGGGACCAGACATTACATTAAAGCCGCAAGCAGTTTTAAATGGCTTTTTTTTCCTTTAGAAGTGTCATTTTGTGCAGGGACAGTTCTAAACACGGGAAACACGTGGCACTTCACAGGCATACTTTAGACACCCCCCAGGTACGATATTTAAAGGAATATTTGACTTTTTTTTTTTCACTTTATGCATCATTAAAATGACTGCTCCCGAAAAACGACCGTTTTTAAAACTTCTTTTTGCATTGATACATGTCCCCTGGTGCAGAACCCGGGTTCCCAAACCCTATTTATGACAATAACATGCATAATAGTTGTTATAATTAGCACTTTAGAATTCGAACGTTCGCATCCATTGTATTTAATAGGGTTCTAATGTTCGTTCGAACTTTCGGTCCGTTCGCGGGTTCTGGTGCGAACCGAACCCGGGGGTGTTCGGCTCATCACTAGTGACCACACTAAAGCATGATTCACTTTGTCTTTTAAAGTAGTAAAACTGCTTCAAGATCATATATCATGCATCTTTTCATCTCCCAATGATCACTAATGTGCAAGGTACAGTATATATATAAAAAGGAAACAAGCAGACAATATGATACATGTTTGGTCTGATACCTTGTAGGCAGTATATTAAATAGCATTCTCCTCTTTGAAGCTTGTAGTTGCTCTTGCATTTCTGACAGCTATTGGCATTAGTGCAAAGATCACAGTTCAGTGGGCATGATTCACAGGTGTAGGTGCTCCGCTCCGGGTAAAAGCCACGAGGACAGTGCAGCTTGCAGCGGATGCGGTGAAGAAAGCGTTCAGTCCCATCTTCATCTATTGAATCAAAATAAAGTATTTAATAAACTTATAAATTAATTAAAGTACAGCATGTCTAAAATCTTAAGGTTTATTTTAATATTTGTATGTAGGTGATCTCGTGCCTAAGATAAATGAAAAGTTAATTAAGCTGCTAACCCCAAAATTTTAAATGTTGAAACCGTGACTGGGAGTGGATATATGTGCAAAAGGATAGCAAATATATTGGGGGCACTGGAAAACAAATAATAATTAACAAATTACTAAATAAAGTGAAAGAAATCTGTATACACCTGCCAGCCTGTGTGAACCGCAATGGCTAGTCGATGGCTAACCCGACCATACTAGACAGCCTAGTTGCAGTCCCCTTGTTATGTGAAATGGCATACAAAGTCCATCAAACAAACAACGTATGATACATAAAATGATAAAACACTAAATGACAACAAATGATCAAACATGCAGTGCCAATCGTGATAATTGAATGTCCCAAAAAATAAATGAATATTTGACGGGTAAACAAGTGATAGTCCATATGCTAAAAACAGTGAAATAAATCCTGGATAGCAGCTTGATCCAACAATAGATTGCTTGAAGTGATAGCCTTCACCAACTTAATACAGGACACCCATTAGTGCTCATGATAAATATAGCAGCAAATATAGCCAGCAGGACCGGAAGTGTCGTCAGAACGTAGTCGAGGCGACGCCAGACTACGTTCTGACGACACTTCCGGTCCCGCTGGCTCTTCCTCTGCAATAGGTGGAACGCACGCCGGCTCATCTCCACATGGGTCACTAGCCCTACTAGTCCATGCTCTTCAGCCTCAGTGCCGGGCTCAAGGCACTAATCAAGTAAGAGGACAATTGGCTGTCATATTTTTAAATGTTTTAATAAAACGGGATCACACTATTTTCCGCTCTATTTCTTTTTTGTGGTCCGCATTTCTCCATCTGAGCCTCCAGGAGGCAGGGAATCCACATGCCCGTTATTGACATCACTATCCATGGTAGCAAGTGGGACTTGCATAAAGCACATATGACTCCTTTTTAATTAAAAGAGTCAACAAATTCTGGTAAGCTGCTATATTTATCATGAGCACTATCGGGTGTCCTGTATTAAGTTGGTGAAGGCTATCACTTCAAGTAATCTATTGTTGGATCAAGCTGCTATCCAGGATTTATTTCACTGTTCTCAGCATATGGACTATCACTTGTTTACCCATCAAATATTAATTTATTTTTTGGGACATTCATTTATCACGATTGGCACTGCATATTTGATCATTTGTTGTCATTTAGTGTTTTATCATTTTATGTATCATACGTTGTTTGTTTGATGGACTTTGTATGCCATTTCACATAACAAGGGGACTGCAAATAGGCTGTCTAGTATGGTCGGTTAGCCATCGACTAGCCATTGCGGTTCACACAGCCTGGTAGGTGTATACAGATTTCTTTCACTTTATTTAGTAATTTGTTAATTATTATTTGTTTTCCAGCGCCCCCAATATATTTGCTATTATTTTAATATTTGAATAATAGAGGAGAGTTAAATACATAAGGGATATTTCTCTTCATTTCCTGCCCTGTAGACTTACCAGGAAGTGAGAGGATATCCTTCCAAAGTGAGCATAACACTTCCTATACAGTTGTTCACTTTTATTCCTGGTGACACTGGTGATCAAGACAATTAGAACATACCTCCCAACATTTTGAGATGGGAATGAGGGACACCTTCTAGCAAATATATGAAGGCATAGGACACGCCCCCTGTCACACCCCCTTAAAGGAGAATTTACTCACCCCCCCCCCAAAAAAGAGGGTTAATTAAATCCACAAAGGCTTTTTTTACCACTACTATTCCTTTATATTGGCTTTTAAGATTTACAAATTTACAAAATTTAGAAATTGGATGACAGGTTTAGCGCTGGGAAACACTTTTTGAAAGATAAAAAGTGCCTTTTATATGCAACTATATTGATCAGACCAAAATGAGGGACAAATGAGGAGGAAAGAGGGACAGAGGGACATTGTTCCAAATCAGGGACAGTCCCTCGAAATCAGGGACAGTTGGGAGCTATGATTAGAAAGATTAAATCTCCCTAATGAGGACACAGAAATTAAACCTGACAGGATTTCAAGCATTGTAACCATTCTTTCTCAATCCATAAAAAAAAAAAAAAAAAACTGCCTTTAGTTAGATTTTAAGTACAACTCCAGCCAAAACGTTTTTCACTTCCAGGAAGGGCTTAAGGTGATGAGACATTTCTCTAATGAGAGCACAAACAAAAAACAAGGACACCTACAGTATTTAGCAGAGTGGGAAAGGGTTAGGTTATATGAATATTTTTTTCAATTATTCAATTGTGTATAAAGCTAAATCCTGTTTGCTCATTACTAGAGTTGAGCGGACACCTGGATGTTCGGGTTCGACGGGTTCGGCCGAACTTCGGAAAAAAGTTCGGGTTCGGGACCGAACTTTAACCCGAACCCGAACCCCATTGAAGTCAATGGGGACCCGGACTTCTAAGGACTAAAAAAGGCTCTAAAAAAGTAATGGAAAGGGCTAGAGGGCTGAAAATGGCAGCAAAATGTTGTTAAGAGCATGGCAAGTGCTCTGCAAACAAATGTGGATAGGTAAATAACTTAAAATAACTTAAAAAAAAATACAAAAATAAAAAAATATGCTGGAGGCCCCCTTTTCAGCAGAAGAGGTACGGGAAGTCATTAAGAACCTCAGAAACTCAACGGCACGATACCACACATATGGTGGGAATGCCCCAGAATACGCCCTTTCTGGAATAAATTATTCAATTTAATGGATAAGCTAGTGGGAAAATAAAATACTTTGAAATAAAAATGTAGCGGGGTGCTAAATTTAAGGGAAGTGTTTGAGTGGTAAATAGGCTCAAACACCCTAATTCTGTAGGATTCATGGACCATTTTGTCCTCGGGGGACAGTATTGGTGTGCAGTTCCCTGCGGCCTACAGGTGGCGCTGCCATGGTAGGCTAGGGTTGAACCGCCGATACAGTGCTGTGCCTTTTGTGTCCCCTCTTGGCAGTAGTACAGCGGGGCGGGGAACCTGCTGTGCATGCCGTGAGAGCATATAAAAGGGGCAGACCTTTGGCCTGGGGGCTGATGTCCAGTGGGGTCCACGCCCAGGTGCCTTCGGCCTGGGTGCATGTGTTCCTGTTCCATCTCGGGTACCTTTAGCCCGGGGTGAGGTTCCTGCTGCCCTGGTTATGGGGGCCTAGGTGCGGGAGTAAAGCCTGGAGTCCAGAGCCTTCGTCTGGAGTCCGCTAAGGGTCGAGGAGTCTTAGGGTGCCACCTCGTGTAGGGGACCATGTTCCAGGGAAGGGAGGATCATTCTGATGGACTGATGCGGGAGTCACGGTGAAGGAAGGGTCTGTTGACTCCCTGGAGAGATGTCTTCCCCTTGATATGGGCTAGGTTCGTAGAAGGAGAAGCTCAAGGTCATCTTGACTGTATCAGAGGCCTTATTCACCCGGCCCGTGGCAGGGGCCTTATACACCCTGGTCTGTGGCAGAGACCAAAGTTCTCCAGGTCCGTGGCAGGGGCCTTGTACACCCGGTCTGTGGCAGAGACCAACCTCAAGGTCTGTGGCAGAGACCGTGCACCTAAAACTGTTTGAGAAACCTAAGCAGTGAAGTGAATGTGCTACGTTTGTGCCTGGACCTCCTCCACACCTTAAGCTGTCCTGTTTCTTTGCTCTAACCTTTTCTATCCGAGTAGAGTTTATTTTGCCATGAGAGAATAAGAGTTGTAATTTCAGCTGGTGTGGACATTGACTTTACTGGGAATTAAAGGACTTGCCTCTACCTACAGTAGAGGTGAGAATCATCCTCTGGAGGAGTTTTGACTCCGGCTGTGGACACGGCCCATCAAGTACACCGCTCAACCTCTTTATATAGGAGGGTACAGGCTGGTAGTGCGGTGTGCCTTTCTCCCTCCTGCGAGGAGCTAACAACATAAAGGTAGGTAAGGGGGAAAGGATCTGTGCGCTACAAAAAAATAAAATAAAAATTATAATCTTGACCTAGGAGGACGAGGTCCATATGGAGTAGGAGGTTGAGGTGGCGGTGGATGTGGCTGTGTAGGTGGAAGCGGCGGTGGAGGAGGACGAGGTAGCCAACACTGGTTCAAAAATACAACAATGGCTGGGTAAGGCCAGTGATGTGTCGAATTCTGTCCCCCGTCGAATAGTGTCCACCCTGTACTGCGCTTGCTCAGTATGTAGGACAAGAGGATTTCGAAAATCTCCCAAGATGAACGGCGCCTGCGTGGTGAGTTCAGGTGAAGGCCACACCATCCGTGGTTCAAGCCGAGCCAAGTGAGGCCGTGCCCGAAGCGTGGCGATCGAAGCGAATCCCGTGAGGGGCCCTGTTACTATGTGCTACCGTATGTCCACTTGGATGTTGGGGCTTGAACCTGCACTCACGGCGCATGCGCCGTTCATCTTCTGAGATTTTGTGAATCTCCTTGTCCTCTGTACTGCGCAAGCGCTGCGCCTTCGCAGTACGGGCCGGACACAATCCGATGGCTGGACAGTTTTTGTCACAACACCGGTATACATGTCTATTCTGCACAAGGTACGGACAAGTCCTGTGGGATCCATGCCTGGTTAATTTTAATGAACGTGAGCTTGTCCACATTGGCTCTGGACAGGCGGCTGCGCTTGTCTGTGATAACGCCCCCTGCCGTGCTAAATACACGTTCAGATAATACACTGGCTGTAGGGCAGGCCAGCACCTCCAAGGCATAAAGGGCAAGCTCAGGCCATGTGCCCAATTTGGAGACCCAGAAGTTAAAGGGGGCAGACCCGTCATCCAGTACGTGTAGGCCTGTGGACACATACTGCTCAACCATGTTGGTGAAATGCTGCCTCCTGCTAAGACGTTCCATCTCAGCTGGTGGTGCTGGTTGTTGTGGCGTGCTGACAAAGCTTTTCCACATTTCAGCCATGCTAACCCTGCCTTCTGAGGTGCTGCCGGTGCCCCGGCTGCGTTGGCGACCTCTTCCTCCTCCTCTGCCTTCGCCTTGTGCTTCCACCGTATGCCCGCTGTCAGGTGGGAATGCCACCAGCAGCGCGTCTACCAGCGTGCGCTTGTACTCGCGCATCTTACGATCCCGCTCCAGTGAGGGAATTAAGGACGGTACGTTGTCCTTGTAACGGGGATCCAGCAGGGTGGCCACCCAGTAATCAGCACCAGTTAAAATGTGGGCAACTCGGCGGTCATTGCGGAAACACTGCAGCATGTAATCGCTCATGTGTGCCAGGCTGCCCAGAGGCAAAGAAAAGCTGTCCTCTGTGGGAGGTGTATCGTCTGTGTCCTCTGTATCCCCCCAGCCACGCACCAGTGATGGCCAAGAGCTGGTCTGGGTGCCACCCTGCTGTGAAAATGGCTCCTCCTCCTCCTCCTCCATCTCCTCCTCCACCTCGTCATCCTCCAGAACTGTGCCCTTTCTGCCGGACAATTGTGTACCTGGCGTTTGTTGGTGCAGGAACCCACCCTCGTAGCCACTTGTGAAAGACTGCCCTGAAAGCCTTTGAAATGATCCCACTTCCTCCTCCTCCTCCTCATCCTCCTGTGCCACATCCTCTTTAATCATCGCCCGAAGCGTTTTTTCAAGGAGGCATAGAACTGGGATAGTAACGCTGAGAACGGCGTCATTGGCACTGGACATGTTGGTGGAGTACTCGAAACAGCGCAACAAGGCACACAGGTCTCGCATGGAGGCCCAGTTATTGGTGGTGAAGTGGTGCTGTTCCGCAGAGCGACTCACGCGTGATTGCTGCAGCTGATACTCCACTATCGCCTGCTGCTGCTCGCACAGTCTGGCCAGCATGTGCAAGGTGGAGTTCCACCTTGTGGGCACGTCACATATGAGGCGGTGAGCGGGAAGGCCGAAGTTACGCTGCAGCGCTGACAGGCGAGCAGCAGCAGGGTGAGAACGCCGAAAGTGCGCACACACAGCCCGCACTTTCTGCAGCAGCTCTGGCATATTGGGGTAATTTTTAAGGAACCTCTGGACCACCAAGTTCAGCACATGCGCCAGGCAAGGGATGTGCGTCAAACCAGCTAGGCCCAGAGCTGCTACGAGATTTCGCCCATTATCGCACACCACCAGGCCGGGCTTGAGGCTCACTGACAGCAACCACTCATTGGTCTGTTGTTCCATGTCCCTCCACAACTCCTGCGCGGTGTGGGGTTTTTCCCCCAAACAGGAAAGTTTTAAAACTGCCTGCTGTCGTTTACCCCTGGCTGTGCTGAAGTTGGTGGTGAAGGTGTTACGCTGACTGGATGAGGAGGCGGTAGAGGATGAGGAAGCGGAGTAGGAGGAGTTAGCAACAGGAGGCAAACTGAAGCGCCCTGCAATCCTCGGTGGTGGAAGGACATGCACCAAACTGCTATCTGCCTCAGGCCCAGCCGTCACTGCATTTACCCAGTGTGCTGTTAGGGAGATATAACGTCCCTGACCGTGCTTACTGGTCCACGCATCCGTAGTTAGGTGGACCTTGCCACAGATGGCGTTGCGCAGTGCACACCTGATTTTTTCCCCCACTTGGTAGTGCAGGGAAGGGATGGCTCGCCTGGAAAAGTAGTGGCGGCTGGGCACGACGTACTGTGGGACAGCAAATGCCATCAGGCTTTTAAAACTCTGCGTCTCCACCAGACGGAATGACAGCATTTCAAAGGCCAGGAGTTTTGAAATGCTGGCATTCAGGGCCAGGGATCGCGGGTGGCTAGGGGGGTACTTCCTCTTCCGCTCCAATGTTTGGGAGATAGAGAGCTGAACGCTTCCATGGGACATTGTGGAGATGGTTGGTGACCCAGGTGGTAGTGTTACTGGCAGATCCTCTGTTTGCGGGTGGCAGGTGCCACTGTCACTACAGAGGTGGATGAAGAGGCCGAGACTGCAGCAGAAGAGGAAGCAGGAGGAGCCAGAGACCTTTCTTGGTTTTTGAGGTGTCTATTCCACTGCAGCTCGTGCTTTGCACTTAGATGCCTGGTCATGCAGGTTGTGCTCAGGTTGAGAACGTTTATGCCTCGCTTCAGGCTCTGATTACACTGCCTTCAAACCACTCGTGTCTTGTCATCAGCACATTGTGTGAAGAACTGCCACGCTAGGGAACGCCTTGGACCTGGCTTTGGTGTGCTCGGTCCCTTGCTGCGTTGGGCAGTAGCAGACATACTGTCTAGGGGACGGACGCTCTGCTTTTGCACCCTGCTCCCTCTTCTGCTGTGCTGGTGGCTCTGTGCGACCACCGCCTCTTCCTCCAAACTACACTGGTCACCTGCATAACGTTGATTCCATGTGGGGTCGAGGACCTCATCGTCCTCCACATCATCTTCCACCCAGTCTTCACCCCTGCCCTCCTTGTCTGTCTGCACAATTGCGAAAGCAGCAGCAGTTGGCACCTGTGTTTCGTCATCATCCGAGACGTGCTGCGATGGTCCTCCCATGTACTCATCATGAAACATAAGTGGTTGGGCATCGGTGCACTCAATCTCTTCCACTTCTGGGGCAGGGCTAGGTGGATGGCACTGGGAAACCCTGCTAACAGAGTCATCGAAAAGCAGAAGAGACTGCTGCATGATTTGGGGCTCAGACTGCTTGGCTGATTTGCAAGGGGTGAGGTGAAAGACTGATGGACCTGGGTTTCAGGTGCCAACTCTGATCTTTCATCAGAAGAGTGGGTGGGAGACAATGTGAAGGAACCCGATGCACTGTCAGCAACCCAATCTACTATCGCCTGTACTTGTCCTGGCCTAAACATTCGTACAGCCTCATTAGGCACGACAAAATACCGCCGCAGGCTCGGTCGCCTACTCGCACCTGAGGAAGGTGTTTCACTTGTGCGTGTATCTGGCACAGATCCACCACGTCCTCTCCCTGCAACAGGAGCTCCACCAGCAGCACCACGACCGGGGCCACCACGTCCCTTTGACCTTCTCCTCATATTTTCCAAATTTAGGATGTTGCCCTAAATGGGTGTTTTTGGAAGAGCAGAACACACCCATTGTTTTTTTTTAGTATAGCACAGTAGAAGAAAACTATATATAAATTGTTTATTTCACACACCTCCACATATGTATAACACACTGCAAAATATTTTTTGTGGCCCTAAATGGCGTTTTTTGGAAGACCACAATACACCCACAGTACGTAACCGCTGAATCGCACAGCTACAGAACTGCAGAAAATGCTATTCAAATAAAATTGTTTTTTTTAGTATAGCACAGTAGAAGAAAACTATATATAAATTGTTTATTTCACACACCTCCACATATGTATAACACACTGCAAAATATTTTTTGTGGCCCTAAATGGCGTTTTTTGGAAGACCACAACACACCCACAGTACGTAACCGCTGAATCGCACAGCTACAGAACTGCAGAAATTGCTATTTTAAAAAAATGTTGTTTTTTTAGTATAGCACAGTAGAAGAAAACTATATAGGCAATTGTTTATTTCACACACCTCCACATATGTATAACACACTGCAAAATATTTTTTGTGGCCCGAAATTGTGTTTTTTGGAAGACCACAATACACCCACAGTACGTAACCGCTGAATCGCACAGCTACAGAACTGCAGAAAATGCTACTCAAATTTTTTTTATTTTTTTTAGTATAGCACAGTAGAAGAAAACTATATATAAATTGTTTATTTCACACACCTCCACATATGTATAACACACTGCAAAATATTTTTTGTGGCCCTAAATGGCGTTTTTTGGAAGACCACAACACACCCACAGTACGTAACCGCTGAATCGCACAGCTACAGAACTACAGAAAATGCTATTCAAAAAAAATGTTTTTTTTTTTTAGTATAGCACAGTAGAAGAAAACTATATATAAATTGTTTATTTCACACACCTCCACATATGTATAACACACTGCAAAATATTTTTTGTGGGCCTAAATGGCGTTTTTTGGAGGACCACAACACACCCACAGTACGTAACCGCTGAATCGCACAGCTACAGAACTGCAGAAAATGCTATTAAAAAAAATGATTTTTTTTAGTATAGCACAGTAGAAGAAAACTATATATAAATTGTTTATTTCACACACCTCCACATATGTATAACACACTGCAAAATATTTTTTGTGGCCCTAAATGGCGTTTTTTGGAAGACCACAACACACCCACAGTACGTAACCGCTGAATCGCACAGCTACAGAACTGCAGAAAATGCTATTAAAAAAAATGTTTTTTTTTTAGTATAGCACAGTAGAAGAAAACTATATAGAAATTGTTTATTTCACACACCTCCACATATGTATAACACACTGCAAAATATTTTTTGTGGCCCTAAATGGCGTTTTTTGGAAGACCACAACACACCCACAGTACGTAACCGCTGAATCGCACAGCTACAGAACTGCAGAAAATGCTATTCAAAAAAAATGTTGGTTTTTTAGTATAGCACAGTAGAAGACAAATATATAGAAATGGTTTATTTCACACGCCTCCACATATGTATAACACACTGCAAAATATTTTTGTGGCCCTAAGTGGGTCTTTTTGCAAGCGTACATTAAAGTGCAAATTTTTTTATTTTTTGTTTGCCCTAAACGGGTCTTTTTTTGCACGAGCAAAATAAAATGGAATTTTTTAATTTTTTTTGCCCTTAATGGGTCTTTTGGAAAAGAGCACAATAAAGTGCCTTTTTTTTTTGTCCTAAATGGATCTTTTTCCAAGAGCAGAATACACCCACAGTATGGAAACGGTGTATCTCTCAACGTAATATATGCAGTGCTGGTGCACTGAGCTTGCAGATAAAAGGTAGATTTTCTCTGACACTGGGCTCATAGCAGTGTAAAAAGACTGCACTGCAACACAAACAGGTAAACCTATGCAGATCGCTGAGTTATATCTCTGAATCTGGACTCCTATTCCTACATAATATATCTCTCTCCCTAAAAGCAAAAAACAGGAACCTGGCCCTACACTACACTGTCTCTCTATCTTTTCCCTCAGATTCCAGAATCAGGACTAACTCATGTATTTTTCTATCTCTCCCTAAAAGCAGCAGACTAGATCCTCTCCCTATCTATTCTGAAGCAGAGTGACGTGTGTGCTGTGTGCCTCTAGCTTATATAGAAGCTGGGTCACATGTTGCACTGACCAATCACAGCCATGCCATTAGTAGGCATGGCTATGATGGCTTCTAAGGGCACACCAGCTAATCAAAAGGTGATTGGTTGGCCCCTGAAGCATTTCTAAATGCGTAATTAGATTGCCGAACCCGAACCCGAACCCGGACTTTTGCGCAAAGTCCGGGTTCGGGAAAAAGCTAAAGTTCGGTACGGACCCGAACTTTACAGTTCGGGTTCGCTCAACACTACTCATTACATCTGCATGACTGGATACAATGTATTTGGGCTGATTTACTAAAGGAGTTGAAAATCCTACCCAATAAATTGTGTGAACATTCACTTGATTATGCACAGAAATAAATAAGCAGGAATTTTTTCTTCACATGACTGGATAATTGAAGTATACTTTTCATCCAATGTTTTGTGTAAATATTCTCGAATCCTTTATTAAGTCAGCCCAAATGTTTTCAGTGTCATCTGTACCTACCTGTCCTCTTGACACCTGCCGTTCTTTTTCTTGTCTTGGTGTCAAAAGCACAAGAAGTGATGTAAATTTTCCAAATAGGGTTACAGTCAGAAATAACAAAACAGAATTGCTTAAAATATAAAACCTCTCTTGCAGTGAACTGTACTGGTTCGATACTTGTTTAGGTCAAGGTAACCAGAAAAGGGACTATTACTTACCTGTTTCTTCTCTTCTGCAGGCTCCTTCCATGCTGCTACAATTGGTCTGCACAATTAGCTCTTCCCTACATTCCACCAGTTGCAGGTCCTCTGACATCATTATGTACAAAGCAGAGCCCATTGCCCTGCACTGAATGTGAGGACGTCAGGGGACAATCCACTGCTGCGATGAAGGGGAGAAGGGGAGAGCACCAGCTGCCGGGAAAGATAGGATTGCTAAAGCTGGTAGGCTTAAATGAGCACTTAACTTTTGCAGTGTGTAGGGCAGGCCCATTGCAAGGGAAGACTATTTCTTTACTCAGAGTTGGGCTTTCATACTTTCTGCTCTATACAAAAATGTAAAAAAATCTATCTGGTGTATAATACCATTGTACTTTTTAAATAATTAATTACAATACATATTCAGATATCTTTGTTTCAGATTCCAAAGCTTTAAATAATTTGCTGATATTTGTTCAGTTGTGTATGCAGGTGATGCACAGGTGTTACGTGCATTCCCTTGCCAGTGTCCCATTGCTGTCTATTGGGACATGCAGCTGCAATATGACATACGGGTATGTGCAGGGGGGGGTTCCCAAACTCACCCTGTGTGCAGGGCCTTACACCTTGTGATGTTTTCACCAGATTTGTAGAATTGTAAACTTCTTACAGACAAAGCTGCAGGGACATCTGTTAATGTGTGCAATGTGTAATTGGACAGAGGGAAGTTGGGGAGGGGATTAGCAGAGTTCTGCAGTTTACCAGAAAGGGCTGGCAAAGCTGCTTGGCATATCAGTGCAGAAAAGGCGCCGTGTTGTCATCCCAAACAGGAAGTTGGAAGTGTACTGGATTCTGCCAGATGAATTGATATTCATTTATGCCCCATCCCATGGGTGTAGATAAGGAAGAGACTTGATGATCCAAACCCCCTCCGAAGTGTCCATCCTTGATGCAGTGAAGACACTGGTTACATTAATTTTGCATGACACAAGGGACTCTTAGCCACCAGGCTGCAGCTTTCCTCATGCTGGGCCTTGAAATTCACCATTTGATGAGCCCAAATCCACCATCCAGCCATATTACTTCTGGACATCGCTGCTTTTCCTGCAACTATCCAGACTGGACCTAGTTGAATGTCTATTGATAAAAGCCAAATCATTTGGCTTTACCCTAGCACTGCCTAAAATCTCTGTTGTCTCCTCCAGCAGGAGTAGTCCTGCCTTAAGTCACTTACAGTTGTGGTAATCTGTAAGGCATAAGGGAAAAAGACTTCAGGTCTGGGATGTAGGGGTGAGCAGTGTTAGAAGAGAGTTGTGGGGCGAACATTTTCGGAAGAGGATGGCAGGAGATACAGAAATGAGCAGTGTTAGCAGAGGGTGGCAAAGAGTACATAAGTGAAGAGGATAGCAGGGGGTAGGGGTGAAGAATGCTGGAAGAGGATTGCTGGAATGGGCAGTGATGGAAGTAGGTGGCAATGGATGCAGAGTATGTTTTGATGAAAGAGGGTGGAAAAGGGTAAAGAAGCGGGCAGTGTTGGAACAGAGTATTAGGGGAGGCAGAGGTGAGCTGTGTTGGATGAGGAATTCTGGGGTGTACACTGGTGCTAGGGGTGCTAGCTCATGGTGTCTTGGAAGCTGGGTATTGGGGAGGCACCAATGTACCCTCTCTACCTGGGGCAACAGAACGATCATACAGATTACAGAGAAAAAATATATATCTACAACCCTGCTTACAGCATTTTAAAGGCATAAAACATGGGGAGATGTGCATTTGTTGCAGAAATGTACTAAAAAAAAAATGTTTACACTTACTGTATACTCTGTGACTTCAGTAGGAAAATTACTTAACTACATCTGCATGGCAACATGAGTCAGTATTGTGGAACTTTCAAAGTGTCAGTCTAGGATCAAGATAAGTGCTATCAAGATAAGGACTGCCTATTGAGAAGATAAACTCTAACTACTTTGCCCAAAATTACACAAAACGGTGAAGGTTAACCTTCAGGCTAGATTCCCATTCTCAATGGCACCCCAATGCACCTTGCTAATGTGTGCCTTTTGCACATGCCAAAATACATGTTAATAAAGTACCATGGGTTTTAGGGAGCCCCTTTTTTAAAAAAGGATCATGCACGTCTAATTTTCCCCAAACAATTTGCAAAAACGCACACACATACATAGTGCAATAAATATGATTACATATATGTATGTTTATTTAATAGATGTTCACAAAATTATCTACTACAAGAACCTAATTTTGATTAATGAATCAATCTTCTGTTTTAGTTATTGAAAAAACAAAGAACATTTTACAATGAATTAAAGTATTTTCACAGTGAATAACTATTGGCAACAGTCCTTAGATGTATCAAGGCATAAAACAACTTACAGTATCTCACAAAAGTGAGTACACCCCTCACATTTTTGAAAATATTTTATTACATCTTTTCAGATGACAACACTGAAGAAATTACATTTTGGACATTTTCTCTTAGGGTTGTACTCACTTTTGATGCCAGAGGTTTAGACATTAATGTCTGTGTGTTGAGTTATTGTGAGGGGACAGCAAATGTACACTGTTATACAAGCTGTACACTCACTACTTTACATTGTAGAAAAGTGTCATTTCTTCAGTATTGTCACATGAAAAGGTATAATAAAATATTTACAAAAATGTGAGGGGTGTACTCACTTTTGTGAGATACTGTACATCTACATAGCAATACATGTGGCTGTGGTTATAGTAAATGCATTATCAACTCTCAGCAAAGACAAAGACTAGGAGAAAGTTACTTACCTATCCCGCACTCTGTACAATTGTAGGGCTCCTGTCCAATACATTCCTCACAACTTGGGTGACAGTTCACACACTGAGCATTAAGAACAAACTGTCCATTGGGACATGTCAAGGCTGACGAATGGCCAGATAGGTGCAGGAGAAGAAGCGCAAAGAAGCATTTTGTTGTTGACTTCATTTTCCCTCACAAAGTTCCTTTGCCAGTCTCTGGCTGACTAACAGGTGTGTTCTGACAATGGACAGGGGGTGAGGTTTTCCTCTCAAAGAAATCAGTTACCAGTATGAAACAGGAGCTCCAGACTGGTCAAACCGGTTTGCCTTTCTCTTCCATGTTAGATCAAATTCCAGAATTATTCATGGAAAAAACATGCCTGGAAAGGGTATTTTAGTTGCTAATCTTGTCTTCTTGTTTAGTACTAGACTTGTAGATGCTCCAGATTAAAGTCTGTTTCAGAAACGAGGACTCCTCTGTTCAGCTATATCATGATTTTTTATAATAATATCTACAAAATAATGAACCTTTTACTACATATTTTCTATTCAAGATCAGTACATTTTCATTAGGTTCTATTAAGAACTGTTTCCTTATTTTAGAATTTAGTGCCCAATACAGCAAAAATATTAAGCCATTTCAAAAGATATGCTTAAAGCGACCACTTTTTTTTTTGACATTCAATTACTTTTATCATATTAAAAGAGTACTCACTTCTCTGATGTTTTTATTCATCGGCATTGCGATTCCGTCTGGAAGGATAACTTATATTTTATCAGTAAAGCCATTTCCATTTTGCTTGTGGGCATGAGAAGCCCAAAAGCACTTACTTCCTTGTTGCGGCGAATGCTGAACTCCCAGCATTCACTGCTCGTTCCCGCGCACGCCTCCATCTTGCTACACCCCGCACTCCTGCACAGTAATGATAGAGTGAGAAGGGGGCAAGCGGACATATTGTTACACCCACCGGAGTTTTAGACTTCAGTTTTTTTCAACACAAAACGGATACTGTATTTAAGCATATAAGCTCCGTTTTGTGTTGAAAATAACTGTGAAAACGAAAACTCCGGTGGGTGTAACAAGATGTCCGCTTGCCCCTTATTAGGGATGAGCTTCGAGTTCGAGTCGAACTCATGTTCGACTCGAACATTGCCTGTTCGCCCGTTCGCCAAATAGCGAACAATTTGGGGTGTTCGTGGCAAATTCGAAAAGCCGCGGTACACCCTGTAAAAGTCTATGGGAGAAATCTAAAGTGCTAATTTTAAAGGCTTATATGTAAGTTATTGTCATAAAAAGTGTTTGGGGACCCGGGTCCTGCCCCAGGGGACATGTATCAATGCAAAAAAAAGTTTTAAAAACGGCCGTTTTTTTGGGAGCAGTGATTTTAATAATACTTAAAGTGAAACAATAAAAGTGAAATATTCCTTTAAATTTCGTACCTGGGGGGTGTGTATGATATGCATGTAAAGTTGCGCATGTTTCCCGTGCTTAGAACTGTCTCTGCACAAAATGTCATTTCTGAAGGAAACAAAGTCATTTAAAACTCACTCACTATTAATGAATTGTCGGCTCCCAGCAATACATAGAAAAGTCATTGATAAAAAAAAAAAAAAGCGTGGGGGTCCCCCCAAATTCAATTACCAGGCCCTTCAGGTCTGGTATAGATATTAAGGGGAACCCCGCCGCAAATTAAAAAAAAAATGCGTGCGGTTCCCCCCAAATATCCATACTAGACCCTTCCGGTCTGGCATGGATTTTAAGGGGAACTCCACCCCAACTTTAAAAAAAATCGCGTAGAGTCCCCCCAAAAATCCATACCAGACCCTTATCCGAGCACGCAACCTGGCAGCCCGCAGGAAAAAAGGGGGGGACGAGAGAGCGCCCCTCCTGAACCGTACCAGGCCACATGCCCTCAACATGGGGAGGATGTCCCCATGTTGATGGGGACAAGGGCCTCATCCCCACAACCCTTGCCCGGTGGTTGTGGGGGTCTGCGGGCAGGGGGCTTATCGGAATCTGGAAGACCCCTTTAACAAAGGGGACCCCCAGATCCCCCCCTATGTGAATTGGTAAGGGGTACATTGTACCCCTACCATTTCACGAAGAAAGTGTAAAAAAATAAAAATAAAACACACAAACACCTTGGTAAAGTCCTTTATTAAAAAAAATAATAATAATAAATAAAAAAAAAATAATTCCAGCGATGAAATCCAGTGTCCCACGGCGATCCGATGTCCCCATCAGGTCCGCTCAGGCCAATGACGTAGGCGGGGTCTGACATACAAGGGGGTGGACCTGATGGGGAACTTCCTTCACTGTGTAATACATGAATAGACCCGCCCCTTCTCATGTTCCGCATTTGGTCCGCTTAGCCTTACACCTAGTCATTGGCTGAGCGGACCTGATGGGGAACTTTAGAAGGGGCGGGTCTATTTATGTATTACACAGTGAAGGAAGTTCCACATCAGGTCCACCCCCTCGTTTGTCAGACCCCGCCTACGTCATTGGCCTGAGCGGACCTGATGAGGAACTTCCTTCACTGTGTAATACATGACTAGACCTGCCCCTTCTCATGTTCCGCATCTGGTCCGCTTAGCCTTACACCTAGTCATTGGCTGAGCGAACCTGATGGGGAACTTTAGAAGGGGCGGGTCTATACATTTAATAGACTGCGGGGGAAGTTCCCCATCAGGTCCGCTCAGGCTCTGCCAATGACGGACAGCGCTGGACATCGGATCGCCGCGGGACACTGGATTTCATTGCTGGAATGTTTTTTTTTTAAATTTATTTATTTTTAAATAAAGGACTTTTCCAAGGTGTTTGTGTGGTTTTTTTTTACATTTTTTTTACACTTTCTTCGTGAAATGGTAGGGGTACCCCTTACCAATTCACATGGGGGGGCCGGGATCTGGGGGTCCCCTTTGTTAAAGGGGTCTTCCAGATTCCGATAAGCCCCCTGCCCGCAGACCCCCACAACCACCGGGCAAGGGTTGTGGGGATGAGGCCCTTGTCCCCATGTTGAGGGCATGTGGCCTGGTACGGTTCAGGAGGGGGGGCGCTCTCTCGTCCCCCCCCCTCTTTTCCTGTGGCCTGCCAGGTTGCGTGCTCAGATAAGAGTCTGGTATGGATTTTCGGGGGGACTCCACGTAATTTTTTTTTAAATTTGGGGTGGAGTTCCCCTTAAAATCCATGCCAGATCTGAAGGGCCTGGTATGGATATTTGGGGGGAACCGCACGCATTTTTTTTTTTTTGCGGTGGGGTTCCCCTTAATATCCATTCCAGACCTAAAGGGCCTGGTAATTGAATTTGGGGGAACCCCCACGCTTTTATTTATTTTTTTATCAATGACTTTTCTATGTATTGCCGGGAGCCGACAATTCAATAATAGCCGCGAGTGAGTTTTAAATGACTTTTTTTTCCTTCAAAAATGACATTTTGTGCAGGGACAGTTCTAAGCACGGTAAACATGCGCGACTTTACATGCATATCATACACACCCCCCAGGTACGAAATTTAAAGGAAAATTTCACTTTTATTTTTTCATTTTAAGCATTATTAAAATCACTGCTCCCGTAAAAACTTCAATTTTTTTAACTTTTTTTTGCATTGATACATGTCCCCTGGGGCAGGACCCGGGCCCCCAAACACTTTTTAGGACAATAACTTGCATATTAGCCTTTATAATTAGCACTTTAGATTTCGAACGTTCGAGTCCATTGTATTTAATAGGGTTCTAAAGTTCACGCAAACATTCTGTCTGTTCGCAGGTTCTGGTGCGAACCGAACAGGGGGGTGTTCGGCTCATCCCTGCCCCTTATCACTCTATCATTACTGTGCAGGAGTGTGGGGTGTAGCAAGATGGCGGCGAGGGTCCGCAATGACTCCCAGGACACAGTGCGGGTGAAGGATATGACGCACTACCCGCAGAATACCCGCAGAAGAGGGAGACAGGAAGCCGAGTGACAGATGCTGTAAGAAAAAAAAAATACTGTCCGTTTTGTACTGCATTTAGAGTATGCCATTTGATTAAGTGAATGTTTAAAAATAGGGTGGAGCTCCGCTTTAAAAATTCCAGTATAGTCAATATCTGTTCACCCATTGTATTATTCTGTCTCGAACCACAATAACGATGATTAACATATACTGTATTTCTCTAAATTCATGATATAATGCTTTGTACCATCATTTTGTACTCAATAAAAAAGTTTGTGAACAAAAAAAAAAAAATTCTAGTATAAATCTGGTACCCTCTACTGTTGTAAATAGCTTTTGCAAATTAATTTCCACAGAGTTAGCTGCAGTGGCAGCAGGTGAAGTTTTAGGATGGGGGCACCGGACCCTTCTTTTTTGACCCCTCCCGCTTCTCATAAACCACACCCCTTATAGAATCCACCCACTCCATCCCCTGTATTCCTCTTGCTTGCACATATAGTGTCAGGTGTATACAGCTCAGCATCACAGGACAGAGTATACAGTCACAGAATCACAGGACAGAGTATACAGCTAAGCATCACAGATCAGGGTATACAGCCCCAGAATGACAGAACAGGCATATACAGTCCCAGAATCACAGAACAGGAGTATACAGCCCCAGCATCACAGGACTGAATATACAGTCCCAGCATCACAGAACAGGAGTATACAGCCCCAGAATCACAGAACAGGAGTATACGGCCAGAGAATCCCAGAGCAGGAGTATACAGCCCCAGCATCACATGACAGAGTATACAGCTCAGCCTCACAGATCAGGGTATACAGTTCAGCCTCCCAGATCAGGGTATACAGTTCAGCCTCCCAGATCAGGGTATATAGCTCATCCTCAAAGATCAGTGTATATAGCTCAGCCTCACAGATCAGAGTATATAACTCAGCCTCACAGATCAGGGCATATAGCTCAGCCTCACAGATCAGGGTATATAGCTCAGCCTCACAGAACAGGGTATATAGCTCAGCCTCACAGATCAGGGTATACAGGTATACATCCTCTGTCCTGTATACAGCTAGCTATATACACCCACCTTCCTTCCTGTAAATAGAGACCTTCATCCATCATCACTGACTGCAAATATAGCTATATATAGCTATATATACAGTAACAGGACAGATGATGTATATCTGTAGTCAATTATGATTGAGGAAGGTCTCTATATACAGGAAGGAAGAATGTAGGTGTATATAGCTGTATACACTACACAGGACAGATGTACTCATCTTGATATGCTGCTTATTTAAATTGCTTGTAACTTACTAATCAATAACACAATAATGGTGGAACCCTCTAATGTATGGAAATCTCAATAAACTTCAATATCACCACAATAATGGTCTCTGTGATATGTAACGTCACATTTAATACACATCACACTAAAAATAAAACATAAAAAATGACTGCAAACTTAGCAGGGATGGTGGAAACCCCTCCTACAGATATTTGGGTGTGGACGGTGTCAGTAAAGCAGTGGACAGTGTCAGTAGGGCAGTAGACGGTGTCCATTGCTTATCAGTGCAACCTATGAGTGCCCATAAGTTCAGCCTCATCAGTGCAGTATATCTGTGCCCATCAGTGCTACCTATCTGTGCCCATAAGTGCCGCCTGCCTGTGCCCATCACTGCGGTTTCATCTGTGCCCATCAGTGAAGCCTATCTGTGCCTACCAGTGGCCATCAGTGCAGTCTCATCTGTGCCCATCAGTGCATTCTCATCTGTGCCCAAAAGTGTGGTCTCATTTGTGTCCACTAGTGCGATCTCATCTGTGCCCACCAGTGCCATCTCATCTGTGTCCACCAGTACCATCTCATTTGTGCCCACCAGTGCCATCTCGTCTGTGCCCACCAGTGTGGTCTTATCTGTGCCCACCAGTGTGGTTTTATCTGTGCCCACCAGTGTGGTCTTATCTGTGCCCACCGGTGCCGTCTCATCTGTGCCCATCAGTGCCGTCTCATTTGTACCCACCAATGCCATCTCATCAGTGCCCATATGTGTATCCGGGATTGTTAACTGACATCAGACAGATGACAGAGCACTCACTTTCCTTCCTTCCTGTATATAGAGACCTTCCTCCATCATCACTGACTGCAGATATACATCATCTGTCCTGTATACAGCTATTTATACAGTAACAGGACAGATGATGTATACACTGCTACACAGATAATATACAAAAATTGTGAGTACATCTGTCCTGTGTAGTGTATACAGCTATATACACCAACCTTCTTCCTTCCTGTATATAGCTGTATACACTACATAGTAGTGATGAGCCGAACACCCCCGGGTTCGGTTCGCACCAGAACCCGCGAACGGACCGAAAGTTCGTACGAACATTAGAACCCTATTAAATACAATGGATGCGAACGTTCGAATTCTAAAGTGCTAATTATAACGACTATTATGCATGTTATTGTCCTAAAAAGGGTTTGGGAACCCAGGTTCTGCACCAGGGGACATGTATCAATGCAAAAAGAAGTTTTAAAAACGGTCGTTTTTCGGGAGCAGTCATTTTAATGATGCATAAAGTGAAAAAAAAAAGTCAAATATTCCTTTAAATATCGTACCTGGGGGGTGTCTAAAGTATGCCTGTGAAGTGCCACGTGTTTCCCGTGTTTAGAACTGTCCCTGCACAAAATGACACTTCTAAAGGAAAAAAAAGCCATTTAAAACTGCTTGCGGCTTTAATGTAATGTCTGGTCCCGGTAATATGGATGAAAATCTTTAAGAAAAATGGCATAGCTACCCCATGACCCCCCCCCCCTACCCCAGCCCATTACCAGCCCCTTTGGGTCTTGTATGGATATTAAGGGGAACCCCGCACATAAAATAAAAAAGGCCCTATATACTCTGAACAGCCGTATACAGGCGGTGCATACAAGACAGGGACTGTAGGTTTGTTCTTATGTAGAATCTGTTTGTAATTTTGAACAGGTACATTGTTTAAGTGTAGCTCCAGCCCAAAAATCTATTTTTAAACTTTTTGGAAAACATAGGTAAGGGTTATCACCCCTGTAACATTTGTTTTGCTGTCTGTGCCCCTGTTCAGAACATTTCACCTCACTTTCCGTCCCAATGACAACTGTTTTTGAAATGTGGTGTTTTTCTTGAAACAAGGATTGGTGATAAAGCATCAGTACAGAGGAGACACCTTTCTCCCATATTAATTCTTACAGGAGAGAATTTTCCTTCCAAGGGGTAGATTCCCTCTCACTTCCTGTTGTCTTCTTGCGTTTGCAAGTAGGAGTCGTTTGTAAGTTGGATGTTTGAAAGTAGGGACCTGCCGTATATACTCTGCAGAAATAGGCCCCTTAGTTGTTGGTGTTGGCACAACACTGTAAGCACTCACAGTTACTCTTGGTTGGTGATGGAACGCCCTGCTGTCAACTATTATATCAGGAATTTTAATTACATATAATTGTTGAACAGTGGTAGTAAAAATTGGGCCTTTGATGGTGGTGCTGGTGCCACAACACTGTAAGCCCTGACAATTACTCTTGGTGGGTGCAGCAATGGGCCCTGCTGTGAATTATTAGATCAAGAATTGTAATTGCATGCCCCTGTTGAACAGGGCCTGAAAAATTGGGCCTTTCGTGGTGGTGGTGGTGGTGGTGGTGGTGGTGTTGCCACAACACTGTAAGCCCTCAGAGTTACTCTTGGTGGGTGCAGGAATGGGCCCTGCTGTGAATTATTAGATCAAGAATTGTAATTACATGCCCCTTTTGAACAGGGGCTGAAAAATTGGGCCTTTCGTGGTGGTGGTGGTGGTGGCGTTGCCACAACACTGTAAGCCCTCAGAGTTACTCTTGGTGGGTGCAGCAATGGGCCCTGCTGTGAATTATTAGATCAAGAATTGTAATTACATGCCCCTGTTGAACAGGGGCTGAAAAATTGGGCCTTAGGCACTGGTGGCACAACACTACAACCCCTCACAGATACTGTACTTGGAGCACAGCAATGAGCCCTGTTGCAAAGTATTGCTTCAAAAATTGTAATGACACGCCCCTGTTAAACAGGGGCTGAAAAATTGGGCCTTAGGCACTGGTGCCACAACACTCCAACCCCTCACAGATACTGTACTTGGAGCACAGCAATGAGCCCTATGGCAAATTATTGCTTCAAAAATTGTAATTACACGCCCCTGTTAAACAGGGGCTGAAAAATTGGGCCTTAGCCACTGGTGGCGGCACCCATAAACAAAAATGATCTTCCAAGCTATCATCATCAATCGTATCATTGAGGACTCAGAGGAGGAGGATAGCCAGTCAACATAACAGCACAGGCACTCAGCATCAGCATCAGTCTTGAAGGGATGTGACATGTTAAAATCAATTAGTCTGTTATATCAGCATCAGGTGTGTGGTAGCTGGTGGTGATCCAAGACTGGTTCATCTTGATGAAAGTCAGTCGATCAACCGAGTCGGTGGACAGGCGCACCCTGTGATCCGTGACAAATCCTCCAGCAGCACTGAATGCGCGTTCTGAAAGAACGCTGGATGCAGGACAGGCCAGTAGCTCAATTGCATACTGTGCAAGCTCTGGCCAGTGATCCATCCTCAAGACCCAGTAAGCCAGAGGATTTTCGGTGGGGAAGGTGTCCAAGTCTGACCTTGCCCCTAGATATTCCTGCACCATGTTTATCAGACGCTGGCGATGGTTGCTGGAACCGATCATACTTTGGGGCTGCGGACTAAAGAATTGTCTGAACGCATCGGTCAGACGGCCACCTTCCCCACCGCTCCTTCTTTGACTGGCCGAAGCCTCAGCAACTCGTTGTCCAGGACCAGGAGTTTGTAACCTCCCAGTCTCTGGGAACGCGTTGCACAGACCTTTCTGCAAGGCCTCCCGGAGTTGTCTCATCCTCTGCTCCCTCTGCGACGGTAACATAAGGTCCGCAACCTTACCCTTGTACCGTGGATCAAGGAGAGTGGCCAGCCAGTAATGGTCCCTCTCCTTGATCCGAAGAATACGAGGATCCTTCCGCAGACTTTGCAGGATCAGGGAGGCCATGCAGCGTAGGTTTGCTGAGGCATTCGTTCCGGAGTCCTCTGGGTCACTAAGGACGACATGATCCGCAGCCACCTCCTCCCAGCCACGTACAAGTCCACTGGTTTCTTGGGACTGTAAATCATCCCTAAAAGACTGCTGCTGATGATGCTGAGTGCCAGCCTCCACCTCCATGCTGACACAATCCTCCTCCTCCTCCTCCTCCTCTTCCTGTGCGATGGGTGGGACAGAAGGAACACTGTCTGGGTAAAGGGGGCCTTGAGAGGCAAGGAAGTCCTCCTCTTCCTGCCTCTGTTCTGCCTCAAGTGCCCTGTCCATTATTCCACGCAGCGTGTGCTCCAACAGGTGGACAAGAGGTACAGTGTCACTGATGCATGCACTGTCACTGCTCACCATCCTCGTGGCCTCCTCAAATGGTGCCAGGACAGTGCATGCATCCCTGATCATGCCCCACTGGCGTGGAGAAAAAAACCAAGCTCCCCTGACCCTGTCCTGGTGCCGTAGTCGCACAGGTACTCATTGATGGCCCTCTGCTGCGTGTGCAGCCGCTGCAGCATGGCCAACGTTGAGTTCCACCTGGTGGGCATGTCACATATAAGGCGGTTCTTGGGCAGGTTCAACTCCTTTTGCAGCTCAGCCAGGCGAGCACTGGCATTATAAGATCTGCGGAAATGCACACAGACTTTCCTGGCCTGCCTCAGGACATCCTGTAAGCCTGGGTACCTGCCCAAGAACCGCTGCACCACCAGGTTAAGGACGTGAGCCACACAGGGCACATGGGTCAGTTGTCCCTGTCGGAGGGCGGAGAGGAGGTTGGTGCCATTGTCGCAAACCACCATTCCTGGCTTAAGCTGGCGTGGCGTCAACCACCTCTCGGCCTGGCCCTGCAGAGCAGACAGGACCTCTGCCCCAGTGTGGCTTCTGTCCCCCAAACACACCAGCGCAAGCACGGCATGGCATCTTTTTGCCTGCGTACTTGCGTAGCCCCTTGAACGGCTACGGAGCACCGCTGGTTCAGAGGACAAAGCACAGGAAGAGGCCATGGAGGAAGAAGAAGAGGAGGGGGTGGAGGAGAGAGGTGTGTCACAACCAGTAGTAGCATTTTGGAGGCGTGGCGGTGGAACAACCTCCAACACTACTGCACCTTGTCCTGCATCCTTCCCAGCTGCCAAAAGAGTGACCCAATGGGCCGTGAAAGAAAGGTAACGTCCCTGTCCATGCCTGCTGGACCATGAGTCAGCGGTAATATGCACCTTACCGCTGACCGCCCTGTCCAGCGAGGCCAAGACATTGCCTTCCACATGCCGGTAGAGAGCCGGAATAGCCTTCCGTGAGAAAAAGTGGCGTTTGGGAACCTGCCACTGAGGAACCGCACATTGCACAAACTCACGGAAGGGGGCCGAGTCTACCAACTGAAAAGGCAGCAGTTGAAGCGCTAGCAATTTAGCCAAGCTAGCATTCAACCGCTGGGCATGTGGATGGCTGGGAGTGAACTTCTTTTGACGGTCCAGCAGCTGGGGCAGGGAAATTTGCCTGCTAGAATCGGACGTCGGTGTACTGCTAGCAGAGTGGCCGCAAGTACTTGGCTGTGACACACCTAATTCTACACCTTCATTCCTCTCAGTGCATGTTTCAGAGAGGACTGAAGTTATAGTGGGGTTGGAGATCCCAGCTGATGCGGTGCAAGGAGAGGTCCGCTTTGTTCTTTGGTGTGGGTCTTTGAGGTAGGCTTGCCAACGAGCTGCATGGCAGGTCAACATATGTCTGGTCAGGCATGTGGTACCCAAGCGGCTGATGTTTTGGCCACGCGATATACGCTTGAGACATATGTTGCAAACAGCAGCTGTGCGATCTGATGCACTAGTCTCAAAAAAGGCCAACACCAAAGAACTTTTTGAATGACGGGCAGAGGCAGCGCCCTGCACAGGCGGAGCTCTGCGGTGTGATTCCGTCGGTGTACTGCCCTTACGCTGGCCACCAAAGGGCATCCTGCCTCGTTGGAGATGTGCCTCCTCCTCATCCTCCTCCTCCTCCTCTCTCCTATTAGGCACCCACGTGGAGTCAGTGACCTCATCATCCCCTCCCTCCTCATCACTGGAGCCAATCTGGCAGTATGCTGCAGCTGCTGGAACATGACTGCCAGATTGGTGTCCTTCTTGAGCATCCCCTCTGTCTGCTCTCACGCTACTGCCTTCCTGTAGCTGGGTTTCATCATCAGACCCTTCGAAACGCTGGGCATCCTCCTGGAGCATGTACCCAACACTGTGCTCAAACAGTTCGGGGGACTCCTCAGGAGGAGGACATGGTGGGTCTAGGGAAGGAGTGACTGATGATGAGTCTGACATTGATACCAGGGAAGAGGACGCTTTGGCAGCTGCTTTGCCAGTACCCTGAGCCTGGGTGAGAGAGGATGAGGAGGAGGAGGAGGGCTTGGTCATCCACTCTACCAAGTCTTCGGCATGATGTGGCTCAACATGTCCAGCTGCTGAAAAGAAGGACAAGCGTGTCCCATGGCCATGTGCTGATGACAATGCACCGCGTCCACGACCAGCACTGTTGCCCCCAGACACAGAGCCTGCTTGCCCTCTTTTATTGCCTCCTGACTGTCTGCCTCTCCTTGTTTGCCTTCCAGACATTCTAATAGATGGCCTGCAGGGAGATGGGAAAAAAGCAATAAGGGCTACCTTCAGGTGTCCTTCTCTGTCCCTTTACTTAAGGATTTCTAAATATGGTTGAGGATGATTGCTTTCGCACAGAATAGCACAACGGCAATTTCCCTGACTGTCCAAAAAACAAGGATTTCAAAGATGGTTGATGAGGAATGCTTTAGCACAGTATAGCACAAGGAGAATTTCCCTCACTGTCCTTCCCTGTCCCTAGAAACAAGGATTATCACAGTGAAAGAAAATGACACTCTCCCTACCTATAGTTTTCTGTCCCTAGAAAAAATGTTTTTTTAAAGATGGTTGATGATCAATGCTTTAGCACAGTATAGCACAAGGAGAATTTCCCTCACTGTCCTTCCCTGTCCCTAGAAACAAGGATTATCACAGTGAAAGAAAATGACACTCTCCCTACCTATAGTTTTCTGTCCCTAGAAAAAATGTTTTTTTAAAGATGGTTGATGATCAATGCTTTAGCACAGTATAGCACAAGGAGAATTTCCCTCACTGTCCTTCCCTGTCCCTAGAAACAAGGATTATCACAGTGAAAGAAACTGACACTCTCCCTACCTATAGTTTTCTGTCCCTAGTAAAAATGTTTTTTTAAAGATGGTTGATGATCAATGCTTTAGCACACTATAGCACAAGGAGAATTTCCCTCACTGTCCTTCCCTGTCCCTAGAAACATGGATTATCACAGTGAAAGAAAATGACACTCTCCCTACCTATAGTTTTCTGTCCCTAGAAAAAATGTTTTTTTAAAGATGGTTGATGATCAATGCTTTAGCACAGTATAGCACAAGGAGAATTTCCCTCACTGTCCTTCCCTGTCCCTAGAAACAAGGATTATCACAGTGAAAGAAAATGACACTCTCCCTACCTATAGTTTTCTGTCCCTAGAAAAAATGTTTTTTTAAAGATGGTTGATGATCAATGCTTTAGCACAGTATAGCACAAGGAGAATTTCCCTCACTGTCCTTCCCTGTCCCTAGAAACAAGGATTATCACAGTGAAAGAAAATGACACTCTCCCTACCTATAGTTTTCTGTCCCTAGAAAAAATGTTTTTTTAAAGATGGTTGATGATCAATGCTTTAGCACAGTATAGCACAAGGAGAATTTCCCTCACTGTCCTTCCCTGTCCCTAGAAACAAGGATTATCACAGTGAAAGAAAATGACACTCTCCCTACCTATAGTTTTCTGTCCCTAGAAAAAATGTTTTTTTAAAGATGGTTGATGATCAATGCTTTAGCACAGTATAGCACAAGGAGAATTTCCCTCACTGTCCTTCCCTGTCCCTAGAAACAAGGATTATCACAGTGAAAGAAACTGACACTCTCCCTACCTATAGTTTTCTGTCCCTAGAAAAAATGTTTTTTTAAAGATGGTTGATGATCAGTGCTTTAGCACAGTATAGCACAAGGAGAATTTCCCTCACTGTCCTTCCCTGTCCCTAGAAACAAGGATTATCACAGTGAAAGAAACTGACACTCTCCCTACCTATAGTTTTCTGTCCCTAGAAAAAATGTTTTTTTAAAGATGGTTGATGATCAATGCTTTAGCACACTATAGCACAAGGAGAATTTCCCTCACTGTCCTTCCCTGTCCCTAGAAACAAGGATTATCACAGTGAAAGAAACTGACACTCTCCCTACCTATAGTTTTCTGTCCCTAGAAAAAATGTTTTTTTAAAGATGGTTGATGATCAATGCTTTAGCACAGTATAGCACAAGGAGAATTTCCCTCACTGTCCTTCCCTGTCCCTAGAAACAAGGATTATCACAGTGAAAGAAACTGACACTCTCCCTACCTATAGTTTTCTGTCCCTAGAAAAAATGTTTTTTTAAAGATGGTTGATGATCAATGCTTTAGCACAGTATAGCACAAGGAGAATTTCCCTCACTGTCCTTCCCTGTCCCTAGAAACAAGGATTATCACAGTGAAAGAAACTGACACTCTCCCTACCTATAGTTTTCTGTCCCTAGAAAAAATGTTTTTTTAAAGATGGTTGATGATCAATGCTTTAGCACACTATAGCACAAGGAGAATTTCCCTCACTGTCCTTCCCTGTCCCTAGAAACAAGGATTATCACAGTAAAACACACTGACACTCTCCCTACCTATAGTTTTCTGTCCCTAGAAAAAATGATTTTTTAAAGATGGTTGATGATCAATGCTTTAGCACACTATAGCACAAGGAGAATTTCCCTCACTGTCCTTCCCTGTCCCTAGAAACAAGGATTTGCACAGTAAAACACACTGACACTCTCCCTACCTATCCTTGTCTTTCCCTAAACTAAAGGAATCCAGGTTAAGCAAGAAAAAAAAATGTCACTGTCCCTGCCTATGCTTCTCTTTCCCTGCTCCGGAACACACTACACTAGGCCGCCGTGCTGGCGGCCTTTTATAGTGTGGGGCGTGTACTAAACACCCTCAGCAATAATTGGCCACAGGCATCCTGCCTGTGGCCAATCATTGCTCTCCTCGCTGCCGGCGCTGTGATTGGCCAAGCATGCGGGGTCACAGTGCATGCTTGGCCAATCACAGTGCCTGGATGACACTGCGATGGCGTAGTGCATTGTGGGCCGTTCGCGTCACTCGAATTAGGCGCGAACGGCCCAAATCGTTCGATCTTCATCGAACAGCCGATGTTCGAGTCGAACGTATGTTCGACTCGAACACCGAGCTCATCCCTACTACATAGGACAGATGTACTCACAATTTGTGCATATTATGTAGTGTATACAGCTACAGTATCTCACAAAAGTGAGTACACCCCAGAATTGTTGCTCTACATAAAGATGGCCCAGGCTATAAGAAGATTACCAAGACCCTGAAACTGAGCTGCAGCACGGTGGCCAAGACCATACAGTGGTTTAACAGGACAGGTTCCACTCAGAACAGGCCTCGCCATGGTCGACCAAAGAAGTTGAGTGCACGTGCTCAGCGTCATATCCAGAGGTTGTCTTTGGGAAATAGATATATGAGTGCTGCCAGCATTGCTGCAGAGGTTGAAGGGGTGGGGGGGGGTCAGCCTGTCAGTGCTCATACCATACATCGCACACTGCATAAAATTGGTCTGCATGGCTGTCGTCCCAGAAGGAAGCCTCTTCTAAAGATGATGCACAAGAAAGCCCGCAAACAGTTTGCTGAAGACAAGCAGACTAAGGACATGGATTACTGGATCCTGTGGTCTGATGAGACCAAGATAAACGTATTTGGTTCAGATGGTGTCAAGTGTGTGCGGCGGCAACCAGGTGAGGAGTACAAAGACAAGTGTGTCTTGCCTACAGTCAAGCATGGTGGTGGGAGTGTCGTGGTCTGAGGCTGCATGAGACTGCCGGCAATAGGGAGCTACAGTACATTGAGGAAAGTATGAATGCCAACATGTACTGTGACATACTGAAGCAGAGCATGATCCCCTCCCTTTGGAGACTGGGCCACAGGGCAGTATTCCAACATAACGACCCCAAACACACCTCCAAGATGACCACTGCCTTGCTAAAGAAGCTAAGGGTAAAGGTGATGGACTGGCCAAGCATGTCTACAGACCTAAACACTATTGAGCATCTGTAGAGCATCCTCAAACGGAAGGAGGAGGAGCGCAAGGTCTTTAACATCCACCAGATCCATGATGTTGTCATGGAGGAGTGGAAGAGGACTCCAGTGGCAACCTGTGAAGCACTGGTGAACTCCATGCCCAAGAGGGTTAAGGCAGTGCTGGAAAATAATGGTGGCCCTACAAAATGTAGCCCAGGGGTTGCTACTAAAGTTATTATGTTGAGTAGTTTATTGTTTTTTAAGTAAGGGTTTGGCTCCCTCTAGTGACCGCTGAACTCTGTCAGGATTTTTCCTTCGGTTTAAGAAGCAAACAGCCATGCATTGTGGGATATCGAGTTTGGATGAGGAAGTGACTCATGTTGTTTGAATCAGTTTGGGACTACAGGACCCACAATGCCAAGTCACAGAACAGCCTGCTGGGAATGCCAAGTCACAGAACAGCCTGCTGGGAAGAAAGATAAAAGAACAGGCGTGGCCTGCTTTCGACCTCTCTGGACGTCATTCAACTGCCACTAGGAGGACTGTGTGTGTGACCAGGAGTGAGAGACTGCAGCCTACAGCGGAGAGCCGGATCGCCCCCGCCCCAGAGGGATTTTTGTGGACGGACCTGCTAATCGAGCAGGTGGATCGGCCTGTGCTTCAGAGCATTTGAAGCCATCTGCCTTCCTGCCCATCGGGAGTAGCAGCACGGCGCGGCAGTGCCATCTTCACTGACAGAAGCACCAGAAGGAGATTCCAGATGGAGTCTACCAGCCTGCTGGGATCCACAGTGGTGAGAGGGTACCTGCCCATCCAAGTAGTAACTGCAGTATTGCTGAGTGAGTTTCTTTCCTACAGACTTCTGGTGAGACTTGTAGTTCCACGGATGTCGGGTAACAGACCTGAAGAACGGGGAGAGGTAAGTGTAAACAAACCTTTCCCCGTTCTTCCTAGTGGCATGTCAGTGATCGTCTGTTCCCTGTCATAGGGAACGACGATCAGTGACATCACACGCCAAGCAACGCCCCCTACAGTAAGAATCACTCATTAGGTCACACTTAACCCCTACAGCGCCACCTAGAGGTTAAACCTTTCACTGCCAGTGTCATTTTCACATTACAGTAAACCCCCGTTATATTGCGGTACAGTTTTCGCGGTCCCGGTATATTGCGTTTTTTTCTGTAAGACCTATTAACATTAGTTTATTGATTAAATCATTGTTAATTAAATAAATATTTTTGTGTTTTCCATTGCTCTTGCTATGTCTCTCAGTATCTTTTATGTGTTTAAATGTGTTTCTAAGTGTGTTTAAAGACCTTAAAATGCTTTTAAGGTACAGTGAAAGTTATAAAAACATGCCTAGTGTGTATTTAAATAGGGTATTTCTATTTCGCGGATTTTCACTTATTGCGGGTGGGTCTGGAACGTAACCCCCGCGATGGAGGAGGGTTTGCTGTAGTAGTAAAAAAAAATATTAATAAAAATGCCATAAAACTACCCCCTATTTTGTAGACACTATAACTTTTGCGCAAACCAATCAATAAACGCTTATTGCGATTTTTTTTACCAAAAATATGTAGAAGAATTCGTATCGGCCTAAACTGAGGAAAAAAAAAAATTTTATATATTTTTTGGGGATATTTATTATAGCAAAAATTTAAAAATATGTAATTTTTTTAAAAATTGTCGCTATATTTTTGTTTATAGCGCAAAAACTAAAAACCGCAGAGGTGATCAAATAACACCAAAAGAAAGCTCTATTTGTGGGAAAAAAAGGACATCAATTTTGTTTGGGAGCCACGTCGCACGACCGCGCAATTGTCAGTTAAATCGACGCAGTGCCAAATCGCAAAAAGGGGCCTGGTCTTTGACCAGCAAAATGGTCAGGGGCTGAAGTGGTTAAATGACAAAGTATAATTTAACACTGCTTATCCATGTAAACCTGCCATTATTCCAACTAATTACTGCCATCTATGCCCATCCGTACTGAAGAAAATACACCACAAATATTAGCTAGACATCTAAATTCACAATTATGTGAAAAAACACTTTAATATATGGTATACATTTCCCTTTATAGAACAATGGTACAGCTTTGCTCTGCAGCTAAGGAAACTATTGATTTACATTTAAATGTCCTTCTCTTGGAGTAGCGATAGGAAGGGGAGTAATCACACCAAGACAGAATTCTATATGGCATCTCATGAATTAGGCTTGCACAAAACGACTACTTGAGCCTGATAGTATTCCTGTGTAAAGCTGTCATAATCATCAGGGGGCAGATGGATTTAAGGCACAATCCAACCATCTTTTTTTTATAAAAGATCTTTCCATAATAAACATGCCAGCCATGGGGAGTCAGAGTTTTCGAGGATGGGTGCAATGTGAATACATCCATAGACATAAGCATTGACTGCAATGAGATGACAATTGTCTCATGTCTAAAAAAATCTTTAATAGTTTCTGAACATAGAGCCCTCCTGTGTGCTCCTTGGTGATCCTGCCAATAACACATTCAAAGTCCAAACACTCACTGCACTATATCTATGGAGCAATATTGTTGTCGCTCTAAGACAGAAAGTGTATTAGGTCTATAGAACACCCCCTCCCCCTTCATCTACAGTGCCTTGCAAAAGTGTTCACCCCCTTGGCTTTTTACCTATTTTGTTACATTACAGCCTTTAGTTCAATGTTTTTTTAATTGGAATTATATGTGATGGATCAGAACACAATAGTCCAAGTTGGTGAAGTAAAATTAGAAAAATATATACATAAAACAATTTTTCAGAAATATATTGCAAGTGCTATGGATAAAGGATATATACAAAAATGGTGCCTTCGTCCCATTAAGCGTTGTATGAAAAGAAGAAGGGATGAGGCTGAGGTGGACTATGATGGCACCTTATGCTAACTGATGACCAGTTAAGAGTAAATGATAAAAAGGAGTTTTTATTACAAAAATATGTATAAGAACAGCTAATTTACATTTCATAGAAACAATGGTAATTCCGTGACATTTCAATGTGTCATGCCATTACAATCAATGGACAAAGGTATAACTGTACATACATAATATTCTGTGCTCTACATGTTTCACGTTGTGATTCAAAAACAGAATCCGCTTCTTCAGGAGCTAAATATATGTATAGGTTTTCAATTAACAAAAAAATGGAAAATTGGCTTGTCACGTCACATGGGTACTGCACCAGAGGGGGCCAGACAGTGAATCAAAAATTCCCGTTATGTCATGAGGGAGTGTGATGATCCCACTCGAGACATAAACAGCAGGGGGTATAGGCAATCTCCTAGGGCAGTGGTTCTCAACGCCTGTCCTCGGGACCCACTAACAGGCCAGATTTTAAGTATTACCTTGGTGAGATGCAGACTAGAATACTGCAATCACTGAGTGGCAAATGATATCACCTGTGATGTAGTTCAGTTATCTTGCAAACCTGGCCTGTTAGTGGGTCCTGAGGACAGGAGTTGAGAACCACTGTCCTAGGGGGACACATACATCATATCATATCAGCTGTGTGCTGCTCTAGGGGGACACATCCATATTCATCTCTCGGCATGATAGATTCCCTCCCTACCCGGGAAGGTTGATCTACATATGATCCTGGATCTTTTGAACCTAAGCCAATGATATGATCATCACCCCATACTGCAGAGATATTTTTCAAAAACATCCTATCTAATTATTAATTGATGTCCATCTTCCTAGGAACCTCAAGTGACCCTCCGTTCTTATAAGAGGTCTAACTTTGACCTGGATCCTTTCTATATAAAAACCTTTCCCCTTTCTATGCCGCTGACCTGTGAGATGCTATTGGATGTGTCCCCCTAGGAGATTGCCTATACCCCCTGCTGTTTATGTCTCGAGTGGGATTATCAAACTCCCTCATGACATAACGGGAATTTTTGATTCACTGTCTGGCCCCCTCTGGTGCAGTACCCATGTGACGTGACAAGCCAATTTTCCATTTTTTTGTTCATTGAAAACCTATACATATATTTAGCTCCTGAAGAAGCGGATTCTGTTTTTGAATCACAACATGAAACATGTAGAGCACAGAATATTATGTATGTACAGTTATACCTTTGTCCATTGATTGTAATGGCATGACACATTGAAATGTCACGGAATTACCATTGTTTCTATGAAATGTAAATTAGCTGTTCTTATACATATTTTTGTAATAAAAACTCCTTTTTATCAATTATCCTATTTTTCAGAAATAAAAAAATGATAATTGGCATGTGCGTATGTATTCACCCCCTTTGTTATGAAGCCCATAAAAAGCTCTGGTGCAACCAATTACCTTCAGAAGTCACATAATTAGTGAAATGATGTCCATCTGTGTGCAATCTAAGTGTCACATGATCTGTCATTACATATACACACCTTTTTGAAAGGCCCCAGAAGCTGCAACACCTATGCAAGTGGCACCACTATCCAAACACTGCCATGAAGACCAAGGAACTCTCCAAACAAGTGTAGCGGGGTGCTAAATTTAGGGGAAGTGTTTGGGTGGTAGTTATGCCCAAATACCCTAATTGATAGAGTACTTGAAACCATATTTGTCCACAGGTGGAGTATTGGTGTACAGTTCCCTGTGGCCTGCAGGTGGCGCTGCCATAGTGGGCCAGGGTTGAACCGCTGATACAGTGCTGTGCCTTGTGTGTCCCCTCTCGGCAACCATACAGTGGGTGTGGTCTACCTGCTGGGCATGCTGGGAGAGGATATAAAAGGGGCAGACGCTGCCTGTTCGGGGTTCTCGTTCCTGTCCGCCCTGGGCACCGTTAGCCCAGGGGCGGGTCTGTGGTTCGTTGTCAAGGTTCCCAGGCACTTTCAGCCCTGAGACTGCAACAAAGGTCTGGGCCCAGCACCTTCAGCTGGAGCCCACCAAGATCGAGGAATCTCGGGGTGCCGCCTTGCGAGAGGACCCATTTCCTAGATGAGGAGGCCGGGGGAGGAACCATTCCGAAGGACTGGTGCGGAAGTCACAGTGAAGGAAGGGTCCCGGTAACTCTCTGGAGGGATGTCTTCGACTTGAACAGAGACCAAATTCACCAGGTCTGTGGCAGAGACCAAGTTCAGCAGCTCTGTGGCAGAGACCAAGTTCAGCAGGTCTGTGGCAGAGACCAAGGGTAAAGTTCGAGCATCATTTCAGCTGCTAGTCCTTAGTTAGGGAGACTATCTGAATGGGCTGAGTCTGCTTGAGAATCGGAGCAGTGAATTGTGTAACGTTTGTGCCTGGACCTCATCCACATCTTAAGCTGTTCTGTTCTCCCTCCAACCTTTTCTGTCAGAGACTGTGTTGTTATGAGAAATAAACCTCTACGTTGGAGTGCAGCTGGTGTGGACATTCAAGTTACTGTGGGGATACAAGGACTTGTCTTTATTCAAAATAGAGGTGAGAGACATTTTCTGGTGGTCTAACTGTGGAAGACCCATCAACAACACCGCTCCACCTCTTCACATAGGAGGGTACGGGCTTGTGGTGCGGTGTGCCAGTCTCTTCCTGCGAGGAGCCAAAGTTAATGCAGGTAAAAAAAGGGGTCTGTGCGCTACACAAGTAAGGGACAATGTTGTTGAGAAGTACAAGTCAGGGTTAGGTTATAAAAAATATATACAAATCTTTGATGATCCCTAGGAGCACCATCAAATCTATCATAACCAAATGGAAAGAACATGGCACAACAGCAAACATGCCAAGAGACGGCCGCACACCAAAACTCACGGATCAGGCAAGGAGGGCATTAATCAGAGAGGCAGCACAGTGACCTAAGGTAACCCTGGAGAAGCTGTAGAGTTCCACAGCAGAGACTGGAGTATCTGTACATAGGACAACAATAAGCCGTACGCTCCATAGAGTTGGGCTTTATGGCAGAGTGGCCAGAAGAAAGCCATTACTCTCTGCAAAAAATAAAATGGCACGTTTTGAGTTTGCGAAAAGGCACGTGTAAGACACCCAAAATGTATGGAGGAAGGTGCACTGGTCTGATGAGACTAAAATTTAACTTTTTGCCCATCAAAGAAAACCCTATGTCTGGCGCAAACCCAACACATCACATCACCCAAAGAACACCATCCCCTGTTTTTCAGCAGTTGGGACTGGAAAACTGGTCAGAGTTGGGGGAAAGATGGATGGTGCCAAATACAGGGATATACTTGAGCAAAACCTGTACCACTCTGTGTGTGATTTGTGGTTAGGATGGAGGTTCACCTTCCAGCAGGACAATGACCCCAAACACACTGCTAAAGCAACACTTGAGTGGTTTAAGGGGAAACATGTAAATGTGTTGGAATGGCCTAGTCAAAACCCAGACCTCAATCCAATAGAAAATCTGTGGTCAGACTTAAAGATTGCTGTTCACAAGCGCAAACCATCCAACTTGAAGAAGCTGGAGCAGTTTTGCAAGGAGGAATGGGAAAAAATTCCACTGGTAAGATGTGGCAAACTTATAGAGACTTATCCAAAGTGACTCAGAGCTGTAATAGCCGCAAAATAGCAGCAAAAGGTGGCTCTGCAAAGAATTGACTTTAGGGGGGTGAATAGTTATGCACATTGACTTTTTCAGTTATTTTGTCCTGTTTGTTGTTTGCTTCACAATAAAAAAAAAATCTTCAAAGTTTTGGGCATGTTCTGTAAATTAAATGATGCAAATCCTCAACCAATCCATGGTAATTCCAGGTTGTGAGGCAACAAGGCACTGTACCTGACTAGGGATGAGCCGAACACCCCCCGGTTCGGTTCGCACCAGAACCTGCGAACGGACCAAAAGTTTGTGCGAACTATCGAACCCCGTTACAGTCTATGGGACTCGAACTTTTGTAATCAAAAGTGCTAATTTTAAAGGCTAATATGCAAGTTATTGTCCTAAAAAGGGTTTGGGGACCCGGGTCCTGCCCCAGGGGACATGTATCAATGCAAAAAAAAGTTTTAAAAACATCTGTTTTTTCGGGAGCAGTGATTTTAATGATGATTAAAGTAAAAAAAAAATATATAATATAATAAAATATTCCTTTAAATATCGTACCTGGGGGGGGGGGGTGTCTATAGTATGCCTGTGAAGTGGCACGTGTTTCCCGTGTTTAGAACTGTCCCTGTACAAAATTACATTTCTAAAGTAAAAAAAGTAATTTAAAACTGCTTGCGGCTTTAATGTAATGTCTGGTCCCAGCAATATGGATGAAAATCATAGAGAAAATCAGCATGGGTACCCCCCCCCCCCAGCCCATTTGGGTCTTGTATGGATATTAGGGGGAAGCCCGCACCCAAATTAAAAAAAGGAAATGTGTGGGGCCCTCAGGCCCTATATACACTGTACAGCAGTATAGAAGCGGTGCAAACAAGACAGGGAAGGACTGTAGGTTTGTTCTTAAGTAGAATCTGTTTGTAATTTAGAACTGGTACATTTTTAAAGTGTAGCTCCAGCCAAAAAATCTATTTTTAAGCTTTTTGGAAAACATAGGGAAGGGTTATCACCCCTGTAACATTTGTTTTGCTGTCTGTGCACCTCTTCAGAAGATTTCACCTCACTTTCTGTCCCAATGACAATTGGTTTTTGAAAATTTGGGGGGTTTTAGTGAAACAAGGATTGGTGATAAAGCATAAGTGGAGAGGAGACACGTTTTTCCCATATTAACTCTTACAGGAGAGAAATCCCCTTCCTAGGGGTAGATTTCCTCTCACTTCCTGTTGTCTCCCTCCGTTTGCAAGTAGGAGTCATTTGTAAGTTGGATGTTTGAAAGTAGGGGCCTGCCCTATATACTCTGCAGAAATTTGGGCCTTAGGTGTTGGTGTTGCCACAACACTGTAAGGCCTCACAGTTACTCTTGGTGGGCGCAGGAACGGGCCCTGCTGTGAAATATTAGATCAAGAATTGTAATTACATGCCCCTGTTAAACAGGGGCAGAAAAATTGGGCCTTAGACACAGGTGCTGGTGCCACAAACCTGCAACCCCTCACAGAAACTCTAGTTGGAGCACATGAATGAGCCCTGCTGCAAATTATTGCATCAAAAATTGTAATTACACGCCCCTGTTAGACAGGGGCAGGAAAATTGGGCCTTAGGCACTGGTGCCACAACACTGCAACCCCTCACAGAATGAGCCCTGCTGCAAAGTATTGCATAAAAAATTTTAATTACACGCTCCTGTTAAACACTGGCAGAAAAATTGGGCCTTAGGCACTGGTGCTGGTGCCACAACACTGCAACCCCTCACAGAAACTCTAGTTGGAGCGCAAGAATGAGCCCTGCTGCAAATTATTGCATCAAAAATTGTAATTACACGCCCCTGTTAAACAGGGGCAGAAAAATTGGGCCTTAGGCACTGGTGGCGGTGCCCAGAACCAAAAATGTTCTTACAAGCTATCAGCATGAAGATTGAGGAGGAAGAGGATAGCATAACAGGATAGTCACTCAGCATCAGCATAGGCAGTCTTGATGGGATCTCCCATTAAAAAAAAATTATTTGGTTACATCAGCATCAGGTGCTTGGTAGCTGGTGATTCAAGACTGATTCATTTTTAAGAAGGTCAGCCGATCGACCGATTCGGTGGACAGGCGCACCCTGTGATCGGTTACAAAGCCTCCAGCAGTACTGAATGTGCGTTCCGAAAGAACGCTGAATGCAGGACAGGCCAGTATCTCAATTGCATACTGTGCAAGCTCTGGCCAGTGATCCATCCTCAAGACCCAGTAACCCAGAGGATTTTCGGTGGGAAAGGTGTCCAAGTCTGATCTTGCCCCTAGGTATTCCTGCACCATGTAAAACAGACGCTGGCGATGGTTGCTGGAACCGATCATACCTTGAGACTGCGGACTAAAAAATTGTCTGAACGCATCGGTCAGACGGCCACCTTCTCCACCGCTCCTTCTTTGACTGACCGAAGCCTCAGCAACACGTTGTCCAGGACCAGGATTTTGTAACCTCCCAGTGTCTGGGAACGCGTTGCACAGACCTTTCTGCAAGGCCTCCCGAAGATGTTTCATCCTCTGCTCCCTCTGCGACGGCAAGATAAGGTCCGCAACCTTACCCTTGTAACATGGATCAAGGAGGGTGGCCAGCCAGTAATGATCCCTCTCCTTGATCACACAAATATGAGGATCCTTCCACAGGCTTTGCAGGATCAGGGAGGCCATGCAGCGTAAGTTTGCTGAGGCATTCGGTCCGGAGTCCTCTGGGTCACTCAGGACGACATGATCCGCAGCCACCTCCTTCCAGCCACATACAGTCTTGGGGCTGAAATTGATCCCTTGAAGACTGCTGCTGATGCTGAGTGCTAGGCTCCACCTCCATGCTGACACAATCCTCCTCCTCCTCTACCTCTTCGTCCTCTTCCTGTGTGATAGGCGGGCCAGCAGAAACACTGTCTGGATAAAGGGGGCCTTGAAAAGTAAGGAAGTCTTCCTCTTCCTCCCTCTGTTCTGCCTCAAGTGCCCTGTCCATTATTCCATGCAGCGTGTGCTCCAACAGGTGGAAAAGAGGGACAGTGCCACTGATGCCAGGGCCGGATTTCCCACAAGGCCACCGAGGCCAGGCTTTGGGGCGGCAGTGAAGCTAGGGCGGCGCCGCTCCTGCGGTGACTTTTCCTCTTTTAAGTTCCGCCCCCCCCCGCACTAACACAGCCCCCGGCGGGCGGCGGCGCCACCGGCACTTTCGCTGAGCTGCGTGTGAGACAGGCGCGCGCATGCGCGGTGACTGTCACCTGTTGGAACCGTGGTGGAGCGGAGGGAGAATGAAACAAAGTAAATGGCGGAGGTGGAGCCTAATGCTCCGCCTACCCTCCTCTGCGCCGAATGCGCGGCTGGGTCTCTGTGACACAGTGACGTGCCTCGTGATGTGACGTGAGGAGAAGAGACACTCACGAGAAAAAGAAGGGGAACCCTACCTTCTCTGGGCGGCCGGCATCATCTCCCCCAGGCCAGGAGCGGGGGTCTTAGACGACTGAGACACTGACGTCACCACCCACCAGCCACCACCATCAGAAAAAGAAGGGGAACCGAACCCGAACCCCCCAGGCAGCAGCAGCCAGCAGGGATCATTTGCACTGAGTGCAGCCTAGCAGGTAGGTGCCTCTTGATTTGAAGATGATTGATGTGATCACGTTGTGCATCATGTGTGTGTGCCAGTGTGCCAGGCCCAAGCAGAAGCAAGCAGCCAGTTAAATATTATAGACTATAATATTTAACTGGCTGGCTGCTTGCTTCTGCTTGGGCCTGGCACACACACGCACAATCGCACATGATGATGACGACTTGTCGTCATCATCATGTGCGTGTGTGCCAAGCAGAAGCAGCCAATCAAATATAGTGCTCAATATGGATTATATAAATATGCATAGCACTAGCAGCCATAGATATCACAAATATAGTGTAATAAAGTGATTTGCGCAACAGCCTGTTGCAAAAATCACTTTATTACACTATATTTGTGATATCGATGGCTGCTAGTGCTATGCATATTTATATAATCCATATTGAGCACTATATTTGATTGGCTGCTTCTGCTTGGCACACACGCACAATCGCACACGATGATGACTTTAAGTCGTCATCATCATGTGCGATTGTGCGTGTGTGCCAGGCCCAAGTTGAAGCAAGCAGCCAGTTAAATTATGGATTATATAAATATGCATAGCAGCCATAAATATCATAAATACGGCCCCTTTCACACGTACGGACCGTATGTCCGCTTTTTCATCCATCTGTTTACGGATGAAAAAGGGACATACATTGGTCTCTATGAGATCGCGGGTGTCAGTGGATGAACATCCGCTGACACCCGATCTCATCCGTGTCTGCAATCCTCCGATTCTGCAGATGGAGGAAAATCCTATTTTTCAATCCGTCTGCAGAGCGGATCGGATGAACACGGACAGACGGTCCGTGTTCATCCGATCCCCCCATAGGGGAGAGCAGAGATCTGACGGGGCGGTCCCTGCACAGTGTGCAGGGACCGCCCTGTCATCTCCCGGCTCAGCGGGGATCAGCGGAGCAATCCACGCTGAGCAAGCGGAGGTTCACGGAGGTTCACGTCCTGTGTGAAAGGTGCCTAAAGTGTAATAAAGTGATTTGTGCAACAGGCACATTAAAGTGGTTGTAAAGGCATTTTCTTTTCTTTTTTAAAAATGACAAACATGTTATACAAACCTCCACTGTGCAGCTCGTTTTGCACAGAGTGGCCCCGAACCTGGGTTCCTGGGGTCCCTTGGCGGCTGTCTCGGCTCCTCCCCGCAAGAACTAACCCACTTCATGCGAGCTCTCTCACATATGGGTTAGTTCTTGCGGTCGCGCTCCCGTGATACAGCCAGCGGCTATAGCTATAGGACAATCTCCTGTACCACGTCCCCAGTCTCCGACCATCTCCTGTAATGTGTCCCCAGTCTCTGAAAATCTCCTGTAATGTGTCCGCAGTCTCTGACAATCTCCTGTAATGTGTCCGCAGTCTCTGACAATCTCCTGTAATGTGTCCGCAGTCTCTGGCAATCTGCTGTAATGTGTCTGCAGTCTCTGAAAATCTCCTGTAAATGTGTCCGCAGTCTCTGACCATCTCCTGTAATGTGTCCGCAGTCTCTGACCATCTCCTGTACCATGCCCCCAATCTCTGACCATCTCCTGTACCATGTCCCCAGTCTCTGACCATCTTCTGTGTAAAGATACTTTTTTTAAAACAGTCACTTTCGGTATTGGTGCTGTTTCGGCATCTTGTATTTTTCATTTTCGGTATCGGTTTCGGCAACCCATTCCGTGCATCCCTAGTTTTTTCACCTTAATGCATAGGATGCCCCTTTTTGTATATTGTATGTTAGAAACTTAGAGGCTGTTATTTAAATAGTGAGAACATTTTTAAATGCCACAGTAAGATAAAGATTAGGTGTCATTAACAAAAGACTATTTTCTTGATTTAGAAAAAACTAATATGTCAGAGAAAAGACAGAAATTGAGTGGTCATGGCTACCGCCAAAATGCAAAGGAGAAAGCGGAACGCATAAAAGAAGAGCTGAAGCACATGCCCAAAATTCAAAGTTTTTTCTCTAACAGAGGCACTGCTGGAGGTTCTGTACCTGTGGAGACTGAACAGGTGGTAGAAGGGCAGCAATGCATAGAAGACAATACCACTGAGCCTGTTGCAACTTCTGAAATAATTTATGCTAATGTAGAAGCCAATATTGATTTGGTATTTTCTTCTGATCCTGTGGATTGGGATAGGAATAGTGAAAAGCTGAAGGACTATTTAGCTATAAATGGCATAACTCAAAATAAAAATGCTGACTTTTCCTTATCGGCTCGCAAATATTCTGATCGGACTCGGTCATTCTCCAATTTCTTGTTTAAACGCAAACTGCTGAATGGAGAACTGCATGAGAGAACCTGGCTGGTATACTCTGAGAAAGCAAAAGCTGCTTTTTGTGCCCCTTGTCATCTTTTTGGTAGTTCATCTGCTAAATGTCAGCTGGCTCAAGAAGGATTTAGTGATTGGAAGAATGCTTCTGTTCGCCTAAGAGAACACGAAGACTCTGAGCAACATAAAACATGTTTTATGAGATTACAAAACAGAAACGCTGCATGTGGCAAAATGGATAACATGCTAATTTTGCAACAAAACAAAGAAAAAGGGATTTTTATAACAGCTTACCTGTAAAATCCTTTTCTTGGAGTACATCACGGGACACAGAGCGACTTAGTCATTACTAATGGGTTATATAGTTTACCTTCAGGTGTTGGCACTGGCCAATTCCAAACCGGAAGTACCCTCCCCTATATAAGCCCCTCCCACCCGGGAGCACCTCAGTTTTGTAGCCAAGCAATAAGTGTCCCAAAAAGAGGGGTGGGAGCTCTGTGTCCCGTGATGTACTCCAAGAAAAGGATTTTACAGGTAAGCTGTTATAAAAATCCCTTTTTCTTTTTCGTACATCACGGGACACAGAGCGACTTAGTCATTACTAATGGGACGTCCCAAAGCAATGCCAAATGAGGGGGGGGGTACATAAGCTGGGCGCCATCAGGCATGAGGATCTTTTGCGGCCTGCAACACACTGCGCCCAAAGGCGACATCCTCCTGACTTCTAACGTCTACCTGATAGAATCTAGTAAACGTGTGTACCGAAGACCATGTTGCGGCCTTACATACTTGAGCCAGGGAGGCCTGGTGATGCACTGCCCATGAAGTTCCAACCGCTCTTGTGGAGTGCGCCCTAACTTTGAACGGAGGCGGTCTCTTTCTCAAGCCATAGGCTTGTATTATGACCTGTCGAATCCACTTGGCTAAAGTAGATTTTGATGCTGCCTGACCCCTTCTGGGGCCTTCCGGCAGAACAAACAAAGAATCCGTTCTGCGAATCTGAGCAGTGGCTTTTAGATAAGCTTTAACTGCTCTTACCACATCCAAAGAATGTAATAACTTTTCCTCTACTGAGATAGGTTTGGGGAAAAAAGAAGGAAGAACCACATCTTGGTTCAAATGAAACCTCGATACCACCTTAGGAAGAAAGGCTGGATGAGGACGTAATACTACTCTGTCCTTATGGACAACCAGATATGGCTCCTTACAGGACATAGCTGCTAATTCCGACACTCTTTTAGCCGAACAAATGGCTACTAAGAAAACCAATTTCCTGGTGAGAAGAACCAAGGAAATGTGTTGTAATGGTTCAAACGGTTGTTTCTGTAGAACCGACAGAACCAGGTTTAAGTCCCAAGGACATATGGGAATACTAACCGGAGGGCTAATACGCATCACTCCTTGTATAAAGGCTTTGACTAGTGAATGCGAAGCCAAGGGCCTTTGAAAAAATATTGACAAGGCCGAAATCTGACCCTTGATAGTACTCAAGGCCAGCTTCCTATCTACAGCCCACTGTAGGAAGTCCAGAATCCTCCCTATCATGTACTTACGTGGATGCCATTTCTTGGTCTCACACCACGTAATGTACGCTTTCCAGATCCTATAATAGATCTGCCTGGATACCGGTTTCCTGGCATTGATCATGGTAGATACCACAGAATTAGAGAGCCCTCTCTTTTTCAGAATGTGGGCTTCAATAGCCAGGCCGTCAAACCTAGGGCTGGTAAGGAAGGGTGGTATATCGGTCCTTGCGACAGCAGGTCCGGACGAAGTGGGAGGGTCCAAGGACTCCTCACTGACATTTTTACCATCTCCGCGTACCATGCCCTTCGGGGCCACGCTGGAGCCACCAGAATCACTGGTTTCTTTTCTACCCTGATTCTGCGGAGTAATCGCGGTAACAATTGTGGCGGTGGGAATGCATATATCAGCTTGAACCGATCCCAAGGGAACACTAGGGCATCCGAGCCGCAAGCTAGGGGATCCCTTGTGCGAGACACAAACCTGTCCACCTTTGCGTTGAATCTGGATGCTAGCAGATCTACATCCGGTGTTCCCCACCGCTGGCATATTGCCTGGAAAACCTCGGGGTGAAGAGACCATTCCCCCGGGCATAATTGTTGGCGACTTAGAAAGTCCGCTCTCCAATTTTCCACTCCTGGGATGAAAACCGCGGATATGGCTGGGACATATCTTTCTGCCCACTCCAGGATGCAATTTGCTTCCTTCTGGGCTGCACGACTTTTGGTGCCACCCTGATGATTGATATATGCCACTGCCGTGGCATTGTCTGATTGAATTCTGACAGGGGACCCCTGGAGTTTGGATGTCCATGCTACTAGGGCATACCGGGCTGCTCGTATCTCTAAGAGATTGATGGGCAGGGCCTTTTCTGCTTCTGACCACCTGCCCTGGAGAGACCATTGCTCCAGCACTGCCCCCCAGCCGATGAGGCTGGCATCTGTAGTGACCACCTTCCAAGAAACCGGACTGAAGGGTTTCCCTCTTTCCAGATTCTGGGGCACCAACCACCAATGGAGGCTCTTGCGAACGGAAGGGGACAGGGACATTGGTAAGTCTAAAGCCTGAACTTTTTTGTTCCAGGCTGACAGTATGGCCCCTTGCAAATTCCTTGAATGGAATTGACCGTAGGGTACCGCTTCGAATGAAGCCACCATCTTTCCCAGCAGCCTCATGCAGAGACGTATGGATGGTTTTCTTTTTGTACCCACTAAGTGGGTCAAATTTCTTAAAGACGACACCTTCTCTGGAGGTAAGAAAATCTTTCTCTGATTTGAATCCAGCCTTAGCCCTAAGTATTCCAGACTTTTGACTGGTCTTAGAGCTGACTTGTCCCGGTTGATAATCCAACCGTGATATTCCAGATACTCGATTGTCTTGTGGATAGCTACTTCCAGCTTTTCCACTGAGTGGTCTATTAGTAGCAGGTCGTCTAGATATGCCATTATCGTTACACCCTGTGTTCTTAGATTGGCCAATAATGGGGCCAGAATTTTTGTGAACACTCGTGGTGCTGTGGCCAGACCGAAAGGTAAGGCTCTGAACTGAAAATGGCGCCCTTCTACTGCAAAGCGTAGAAATTTCTGATGGGCCGGAAAGATGGGAATATGCAGATAAGCATCCCTTATGTCGATCGAGGCTAGCCATTCCTGCCCTTGTAGGGCGGTGGCCACTGATCGGATCGACTCCATCCGAAAGGTCCTGATATTTAGGAACTTGTTTAGCCCTTTTAGATTTAATATGGGCCTCACGTCCCCATTTGGTTTGGGGACTGTGAAAAGGTTCGAGTAAAACCCGAATCCGCTTTCTTCCAGGGGAACCTTCATGATTACCCCTTGGAGCAATAGTTGTTCTAGTGCCAGAAGGAGGGATCCTCTCTTTTGGGGATCTCTTGGCACGTTTGACCTCATAAATTGGGCAGGAGGAGTGCCTTTTAACTCCAGCTTGTATCCCAGACTTACTGCGGAGAGCACCCATCTGTCTCTGATGGTGTCCCGCCAGGTCTCTGTGAACAACTGAAGTCTTCCCCCCACCCGATTGAGCGGGGGCAATACTTCATGCCTTAGGGGGAGGTTTTGTACCTCTCTTGATCCAGGGCTTCTTGTTACCCTGTGATTGTCCCTGATTTCTGCCCCCTGAATTTGACCGCGGAGGCCGTCGGAACTGCTTCACAGCCGATGTGCCCGGGACTGGAGAGGTAGGCCTCTTAAAAGAAGGACTTCTACCCTTGTTCTTAACCGGTAAGAGTGAACTTTTACCGGCAGAAATTTTCTGGATATATTTGTCCAGATCTTCTCCAAATAAGCGTTCTCCATGAAATGGGAAGCTAACCAGCAGTTTTTTACAGGGAGCTTCAGCAGACCAGTTTTTGAGCCACAGAAGCCTACGCATATGTACTATAGACAGCGTAAAGCGGGAGGCCTGTTGGATTGTATCCTTTATGGCGTCCACCGCAAAACACAAGGCTCTAGGCAGGTCAGCTAGGGCATGAGCCTGCTGATCTGGTAAGTCCCTTAAGACTTGTTTCAACTGATCCTTCACTGCTTGGCAGACTCCAATCGCTGCTACCGCAGGTTGTGTCACCATACTTGCTGTAGAGAAAGCAGATTTTAGTAAAGACTCCAATTTTTTATCTATTGGGTCTTTGAACATTGGAACATTATCTACTGGACATGTCAGTGATTTGTTAACAGAAGAGATGGCTGCGTCCACTATAGGGACCCTCCATTTTCTTATGAACTTATCCTCCATGGGATAGATCACCGGAAATCTCTTGGGGGGAGCAAATATTTTATCAGGATGCTCCCAATCCTGGTAAATAAGCCCTTCTAATAAAGGGTGGATTGGGAAGGAACAGACCGCCTGGGGAGCTTTTAGCGAACCCAGCGAGGAAACCGTAGTGGATGGTGGTTCCGCCAGAGGCATTTTAAATGCTGATCGGACCATGTTAGTCAAAGACTGAACCCATAATCTTCCACTCCCCTGGACCTGTATAGCACCCTGCACAGACAGCGTCTTGGTCGTGGGTATGACCAGAGCTCTGGATCCCAGGGTCCAGCCCTCCTAAGAGAAGCATTACAGGCAAAACCTTGCTCTTCTGCTGCAAGGCCCGGGTACCGACCGTTTAGCTATGAAGCTTTTTTGGTGGGATCCGGAACAGCTTACTAAGGCCCAAAAGAACCTGTACGCAAGCCCAGTGAAAACACATGTTACTCTTTGGCCAACACCTTAGACACTGGCAAAAAACTGAGGTGCTCCCGGGTGGGAGGGGCTTATATAGGGGAGGGTACTTCCGGTTTGGAATTGGCCAGTGCCAACACCTGAAGGTAAACTATATAACCCATTAGTAATGACTAAGTCGCTCTGTGTCCCGTGATGTACGAAAAAGAAAGAGAGTACTGGAGAAATGTCCTCAGGCGTGTTGTTGCGGTTGTGAAGGCTTTATCTTCTCGTGGATTGGCATTTAGAGGCACAGATGAAAGTTTTGGCTCTCATACTAATGGTAAACTATCTAATGTTACTTGAACTCATTGCTGAGTTTGATCCCTTCATGGACGAGCACATTAAGCGTTATGGCAATGCTGGCTCTGGCACAGCATCCTATCTCTCCAAAACTGTTTGCTATGAATTCATTGAAATTTTGGCAGTCAGACTGTTAGATGCAATAATTGTCGAGGTGAAGGATGCAAAATATTACTCGATAAGTGTGGATTCAACCCCAGATGTTTCTCACGTGGATCAGCTAGCCTTCATTATACGATATGTGAATGACGAGGGTGTGCCAGTGGAACGATTTATAAAGTTCATACCACATATTGGCCACAAATCTCAAAGTTTATTTAAAGCTGTAAGTGATACATTAGAATTTCACCAACTTGACCTTCAGAATTGTAGAGGTCAGTCATACGATAATGCTAGCAATATGGCTGGCCCATATTCTGGACTTCAGGCTCGTTTTAAAGAACGAAATCCACTAGCTATATATATACCATGCTCTGCACATTCCCTGAACCTTGTAGGAACATGTGCTGCAGAAAGCTGCGTAGAAGCAGTATCATACTTTGGAGTCATCCAACAGTTGTATAATTTTTTTTCTGGCTCTACCAGTAGGTGGGAAGTCTTAACTTCTCATTTAAATGCAAAGTCCACGGTTAAAAATCTGTCTGTCACAAGATGGTCAGCACGCAGTGATGCATGTCGTACTCTGAGGAAATCATGGACAGAAATTATTGATGCCCTGGAAGCAATAGAGGATGATGACTCTCAAAGGCCAGTGACAAGAAGTGAGGCTGCAGCACTTCTAAGAAGTCTGAATTGTCTGGAGACCGCCTTCATGACGGTATTTTGGAACAGCATTTTGGAACCTTTTAATGCAACAAACAAACGGTTGCAGAGTGCAGATGTAGACATTTCAGCAGTTGTGAAGCTTTATGGGGCACTTCTCCACCTCATGCAAGGCTATAGAAATGAGTTTGAAAGGTTTGAATCAGAAGCCAAAGAACTCTCTGGCCTTGACCATTTCAAAACCGCCTGCGCTAGAGCTAGAAACATTTTTTTTCCATTTGATGTAAGTCAAGAAGGAGACGTTCAGTTAAATGCTACAGACTGTTTCAGGGTAAACACGTCCTTTGCAATTCTTGACAAATTAAACAATGAGCTGCAAAGAAGATCTGAGGCTTATGAACAAGTCTACAACAAGTTTAATTTTATTGAAAAGCTTACTACACTAGCAATCAGTGATATACAATCTCAGGCTTCCAACCTATGTAACAGCTATCCTGATGATTTGGAAACGTCACTTCCTGATGAATGTCTGCACCTTTGTTCTTACTTGAAAAATATTGATAAAGGTGAAGCTTCAATTTCAGAGCTCTACAAAACATTAAAAGCGGAAAAATTGCAGGTTATTTACCCAAATATTGATATAGCAATGCGTATTTATCTTTGCACTCTGGTTACTAACTGTTTAGCAGAACGATCTTTTTCATGTCTGAAACAAGTAAAGAACTATTTATGATCATCTTTGGGTCAAGAAAGACTGAACAGTTTAGCTTTACTTGCCATTGAGTCAGAACTTTTAAATACTTTGTCCTACGAAGATATTATCGATGAGTTTGCCAAAAGAAAAGTTAGAACTAAGAAATTGTAGGAAGTTTGTTACTGCTATAATCATTAAAAGGCATTTTCTGTATTACAGAGTATTCAGTCTGTACAATTAAAGCCAGTTATTTTCAGTGTTCTCGTGTGTGGGGATGTTTTTAATAGAACTATTGTAGAAGTCATCGATAAAGGACGAGAATGGTGGTGTGTGTGGGGGGGGGGGGGGGCGGCATTGAAGGACCCGGCCTTGGGGCGGCAAAGGGAGTAAATCTGGGCCTGACTGATGCATGCACTGTCACTGCTTACCATCCTCGTGGCCTCCTCAAATGGTGCCAGGACAGTGCATGCATCCCTGATCATGACCCACTGGCGTGGCGAAAAAAAAACAAGCTCCCCTAACCCTTTCCTGGTGCCATATTGGCACAGATACTCATTGATGGCCCTCTGCTGCGTGTGCAGCCGCTGCAGCATGGCCAACATTGAGTTCCACCTGGTGGGCATGTCACAGATTAGGCGGTTCTTGGGTAGGTTGTATTCCTTTTGGAGGTCAGCCAGCCGAGCACTGGCATTATATGACCGGCGAAATGCACACATAGTTTCCTGGCCTGCCTCAGGACATCCTGTAAGCCCGGGTACCTGCCCAAGAACCGCTGCACCACCAAGTTAAGGACGTGAGCCAAACAGGGCACATGGGTCAGTTGTCCCTGTCGGAGGGCGGAGAGGAGGTTGGTGCCATTGTCGCAAACCACCATTCCTGGCTTAAGCTGGCGTGGCGTCAACCACCTCTGAGCCTGCCCCTGCAGAGCTGACAGAATCTCTGCCCCAGTGTGGCTCCTGTCCCCCAAGCACACCAGCTCAAGCACCGCATGGCATCTTTTTGCCTTCGTACTTGCGTAGCCCCTTGAACGCCTACGGAGCATCGCTGGTTCCGAGGACAAAGCACAGGAAGAGGCCATGGAGGAATAAGAAAATGAGGGGGTGGAGGAGAGAGGTGTGTCAGAATTACCAGTAGTAGCATTTTGGAGGCGTGTTGGCGGAACAACCTCCAACACTACTGCACCTTGTCCTGCATCCTTCCCAGCTGCCAGCAGAGTCACCCAGTGCGCCGTGAAAGATAGGCAACGTCCCTGTCCATGCCGGCTGGACCATGAGTCAGCGGTAATATGCACCTTACTGCTGACCGCCCTCTCCAGCGAGGCCAAGACATTGCCTTCCACATGCCGGTAGAGAGCCGAAATCGCCTTCCGTGAGAAAAAGTGGCGTTTGGGAACCTGCCACTGAGGAACCGCACATTCCACAAACTCACGGAAGGGGGCAGAGTCTACCAACTGAAAAGGCAGCAGTTGAAGTGCTAGCAATTTAGCCAAGCTAGCATTCAACCGCTGTGCATGTGGATGGCTGGGAGTGAACTTCTTTCGGTGGTGCAGCAGCTGGGGCAGGGAAATTTGCCTGGTACAATGTGACGTTGGTGTACCGATAGCAGATTGCCCGCAAGTACTTGGCTGTGACACACCTAATTCTACACCTTCATTCCTCTCAGTGCAGGTTTCAGAGAGGACTGAAGGTATAGTGGGGTTGGAGATCCCAGCTGATGAGGAGAAAGGAGAGGACCTCTTTGGTCTTTGGTGTGGGTCTTTTAGGTATGCTTGCCAACGAACTGAATGGCAGGTCGACATATGTCTGTGTGGTGCCCAAGTGGGTGATGTTTTGGCCACGTGAGATACGCCTGAGACATATGTTGCAAATAACAGTGCTGCGATCTGATGCACTCGTCTCAAAAAAGGCCCACAACACAGACATTTTTGAATAACGCGCAGAGACAGCAGCACCCTGCACATGCGGAGCTCTGTGGTGTGATGCTGTCGGTGTGCTGCCCTTAAGCTGGCCCCTGGAGGGCATCCTGCCTCGTTGGAGAAATGCCTCCTCCTCCTCTCTCCTATCAGGCACCCACGTAGAGTCCGTGACCTCACCATCCCCTCCCTCCTCATCACTGTAGCAAACCTGGCAGTATGCTGCAGCTGGGGGAACATGACTGCCAGATTGCTGTCCTTCTTGGGCACCCCCTCTCTCTGGGCTCACGTTAGTGCCTTCCTCTAGCTGGGTACCATCATCAGAGCCTTCAAAACGCTGTACATCCTCCTGCAGCATGTACCCAACACTGTGGTCAAACAGTTCGGGGGACTCATCAGGAGGACATGGTGGGGCTAGGAAAGGAGTGACTGATGCCATTGAGCCGAGGGAAGAGGCCACTTTGGCAGCTGATTTGCCAGACAAAGTACCCTGAGCCTGGGTGAGAGAGGATGAGGAGGATGAGGACGGCTTGGTCATTCACTCTACCAAGTCTTCGGCATGTTGCGGCTTAACGCGGCCAGCTGCCAAAAAAAAGGACAAGCATGTCCCACGGCCACGTGCTGATGAGGATGCACCGTGTCCACAACCAGCACTGTTGCCTCTAGACACAGAGCCTGCTTGCCCTCTTTTATTGGCTTGTGACTGTCTGCCTCTCCTTGTTGTCCTTCCAGACATACTAATGGCCTGCAGTGAGATGTAGCTGCACAAAGCTGGGATGTATATATATATACTAGGGCTGTTACTGATTAAAATTTTCGTGTTCGATTAATCATTTTTTCTTTTTTAATGGATTAATCGACTAATTTTGATTAATTATAACGCACATAGATCCAACTACTTTTAGCTGATCTCCTTGCAGGCTGATTCCCAGTGCAGCTACCAACCACTGGGAAAATCGATAGCAGGATACAAAAAACACACAAAGGCAGCGCTCTATGGGAATAGCATTAAAACTTTTATAGTCTTTAAGTAGGTAACAAAATAAATACTGCACTGGAGATAAAATCGATGTAGCTACATTAACTGTAAAAATTGTGTGAGTAATACCAAACGGTAGCAAAAGCAGTCATAAAAACATGTAGCTAAGTATGATACTGGTATAAAAATGTGTACAACGATACCACTGCTGAATCCAGATGAGAAGGGGCTAACATCAGTCCGTCGGCATGTAGATGTCCCGTGAAGGGAACTATCACAACTCCCAGTGGATGGCTGTAGAATCCCAGGTTGATAGAGGGAAGTGATAGAGGGAAGTGCAACAGCCCTTGCGTGTGGCAGATAGTAAGGTCCCGCCGGCATGCAAATATGAGGGCACAGCAAAGGAGCCCTTCAGATAGACACGGCAAGCCCAAAGAATTTTGATCGATCAAAAGAATTTTGATCGATCAAAACAATTAATCGATTAATCAAGGAATTAATAGTTAATTTCCACAGCCCTAATATATACTGATTATACTGCAGCTAGCAGAATCAACTGCCTGCCTGTAGTATTATTAGTAAGAGAAAACCAGCAATTGTCTTCAGTTATTTTTAGTTGCACACTGTGCAGAGGAAACAGTACACTTACTGAAAATACTGCAGCTCCCTGTCTGTGGAATTAATATGAAAACACCAGCAATTGTATTCAGGTAGCTTTAGGTGCACACTGTGCAAAGGACACAGTACACTAACTGAAAATACTGCAGCTCCCTGACTGTGGTATGAGCATGAGAACACCAGCAATTGTATTCAGGTAGCTTTAGATGCACACTGTGCAGAGGACACAGTACACTAACTGAAAATATTGCAGCTCCCTGTCTGTGGAATTAATATGAAAACACCAGCAATTGTATTCAGGTAGCTTTAGGTGCACGCTGCAAAATACACAGTACACTAACTGAAAATACTGCAGCTCCCTGACTGTGGTATGAGCATGAGAACACCAGCAATTGTATTCAGGTAGCTTTAGATGCACACTGTGCAGAGGACACAGTACACTAACTGAAAATACTGCAGCTCCATGCCTGTGGTATTAATATGAGAACACCAGCAATTGTATTCAGGTAGCTTTAGGTGCACACTGTGCAAAGGACACAGTACACTAACTGAAAATACTGCAGCTCCCAGCCTGTGGTAGTAATATGAAAACACCAGCAATTGTATTCAGGTAGCTTTTAGGTACACACTGTGCAAAGGACACGGTACACTAACTGAAAATACTGCAGCTCCCTGCCTGTGGTATTAATATGAGAACACCAGCAATTGTATTCAGGTAGCTTTAGGTGCACACTGTGCAAAGGACACAGTACACTAACTGAAAATACTGCAGCTCCCTGACTGTGGTATGAGTATGAGAACACCAGCAATTGTATTCAGGTAGCTTTAGATGCACACTGTGCAAAGGACACAGTACACAAACTGAAAATACTTCAGCTCCCTGCCTGTGGTATTAATATGAAAACACCAGCAATTGTATTCAGGTAGCTTTAGATGCACACTGTGCAAATGACACAGTACACCAACTGAAAATACTTGCAGCTCCCTGCCTGTGGTATTAATATGAGAACACCAGCAATTGTATTCAGGTAGCTTTAGGCAGTGGCGTCTCCAGCTTTCATATTTAGGGGGGGCACACGGGGGGACAGGGACAAAAGTAGGGGGGCCAACTATAACATGCAATTATATATATATATATATATATATATATATATATATATATATATGTAGCGATACCTTCAATTAAGAAGGCCGCAAGTTTAGTTTGGGCCCTGAAAACAGCTCCGCCAACCCCCGGCAATGTACTCGATCCCCTACTGGCACAGTTAGTATTGGCAGCAATATATATATTCTTATACTGTATGAGTAAACCCAGACACCAAGACAATAATGAAAAGGGTATGAAATTTACTTTAAGCTTTTGGTAAGAAAAGTTAACAGTGGTAACGGTTCACAGATAATAAATTGCAGAGCCCTGCAGCAATAACACACTATGCATTTAAAATGAACAGTAAAGGTGCGCCGCGTGGGCGACCGTTAACTAGGCGTCCTGTGACGCAGTAACCAAATGAACTAACTAGCTGGCCAGGCCTGGCTCAGGTAACTACAACTCAGTCTATATGGGATGATGGTTTCTTCACCGGCAAGTCTTTAAAGGTGGTGCACATTAATAGAATACCATTTGTAATCCAATGGGAAAGTTGTAATGAAATAAACACTTTACTGTATGAACTCTGAGTTCAGCTCTGATAAGGTTCTCCAGTGAGAGTATCAGAAATGGGCTGTGGGCCACGGCAGTCTATAGGCACATTAGCAACAACAGTATATGGTCTGAGCATACGCTCGCTCACCCTCCCAGTCCGGGAACTTCCACCGACTGTGTCCTACACACACACAGTGTCTCCAGCGATCGGGTCCCCGATCCAACCAAGGTTGTAGACAAGCAAAGTCAGATGCCACCCAGGCTCGCAGTGGGGTGGAAGGCTCTTTGGTGCTGCGCAAGGCCTCTGGCTTCAGGCCTTGCACTCCGGCACATCCGCACAGGAGAATCAGTCACTGAAGTCTCGTGTCCCAAAGAAGGCCGAGCCCAGCCTTGCCTCCTCCTTTTATAACCCCTCCCATGAGTCTCCGGGGTGGAAACATGACGAAAGGGATTCTGGGCAAGGTAGTCCCGAGAGTCTTAAAGGGGACGCCGCTACATATATATATATATATATATATTGTGACAGCAGGAAGGTAAAGTCACCTGGTTGCATCCAGGGGGGTAGATATATTTCGCCCAGATTCAGGCTTTACGCTGACTTATACAGCTAGGTGGAGAGTTGTATAAGCCCAGCTGAGACTAGTGGGCTCATTGATGACTCATACCTCTAGGGAGAGGGCTGGGCGTCGTGCAGACAGGGAGTTGATGAGGCCAGCTGAAGCTTGTCAGCTCATTTAGGCCTCTATAAAAAACTCCCAGATTCATTAGATGTTAGCTCATGCCTGGAAGCAGACCTGTGTGGACTGTCTAGGGAGAGTGAACCCCTGTGCGGTGAGAGAAAGCCTGTGTGGCTATATTTTGCTTGGACATTTAAAACCAGGGACTAGGACAGCACTAGGCTGATCCCAGTTGTTAGTTAGGAAACCTGTATGTTTAGTCAGAGGTCAAGTTGACCAGGATTTATTTTGTTTGTTTTTTTTGCTTTGCTGTGTTTTTGTCACTGTAAATAGAAAATAAACGGCACCTTTTTGATTTTGAAAACCACAACCTCCGTCTGCTGGGCCTGTTTTTGTGTGGGGAGCCCATCCCGGGGGTCACACACACCCGCTGCCGAGCTAACCCCCTCACAGTTGGTGGAGAACCAGTGGCAGTTTTTTTTTAAGCCAGCATGGAGGAGATACTGAAGCAGCTGGCTCTAGCAAATGCCAATCAACAGCAGACAAATGCAGGTTTGCAAAAGAGCCTTGCAGCTCATCAACAGAGCCTTGCAGCTCAACAACAGAACTTCGCAGCCCAGCAGCAAGCTCATCAACAGAGCCTTGCAGCCCAGCAGCAAGCTCACCAACAGAGTCTGGAAGCTCAGCAACAAGCCCAGCAGCAATCTGAGGCCCGCTTCATAGACCTGTTACAGAAGCAAGAGCAGAGACTACAACAAATGGAAGCAGTAATGCAGCAACGTCCGCAGACCAGTGAGGAAAGCCGTCCCACTAATACCGCGTCCTTTGGGGTGAGTCGTTTATTGACAAAAATGACTGGAGAGGATGATCCAGAGGTATTTTTGACCACGTTTGAAAGGACTGCTGAAAGAGAAAAGTGGCCTGAGGAGCAGTGGGCTGGACTGGTGGCTCCTCTGTTAACGGGTGAATCGCAGAAAGCTTACTATGACCTAGAGCCTGACCAAGCAAAAGACTATGTGATGCTAAAAGCTGAAATATTGGCAAGGCTGGGTGTCACCCTGGCTGTCCGGGCTCAGCGTGTGCATAACTGGACTTTCCAGCTTGGAAAACCCCCCAGGTCTCAAATGTATGATCTCATTCACCTGAGCAGAAAGTGGCTACAGCCAGAGACTTTGTCCGCACCAAAGATTGTGGAACGTGTTGTAATGGATCGGTTTTTGAGAGCTCTTCCTACTGCCATCCAAAAGTGGGTAAGCCATGGAGACCCAGAGACGGCCGATGGTCTTGTGGATCGTGTGGAGAAATACTTGGCTACAGAGAACCTGACGGCCTCTTCCAGAGACACTCGGACTTTCCACCCTAAGACCAGACCATCCCCAGGGGCGGATAAGATGATTCCAAGGGGTAAGGGTGGAGAGAGTGAGAGGGTGGGAGCTCTACCCCAAGTTTGGCGAGAACAGCCTGGGAAATCAGCGGCTCAAGAGGCGGCAAGAAGGATCATTTGCTACCGCTGCCGGCAAGCGGGACATATTGCAGCAAATTGCCCGGTTTTGGAGGAACCCATGCAGTGTGACTTTCTGACGGGCAGACGTCAGTCGCTGTGTGCGACAGTCGCATGCACTGCCATTCGGGGAACTGAGAAACATTTATGCAAAATGTGTATTAATGGTAGAAATGTTGTGGTATTGCTGGATTCAGGTAGCCTTGTGACCCTGATAAAGGCTGAATTAGTTAAAACAGAGGTCTCTGGGAATAGCAAGGTAGCTGTTATTTGTGTGCATGGGGACACCCGAGAGTATCCAGTGACTACAGTGTGTTTCGAGACCCCCAAAGGTACCCTTTCTCATCCAGTGGGCTTAGTGTCTCAGTTACCGCATGACGCCATTGTGGGAAGGGATTTTCCGAAGTTCTGGGAACTGTGGGATGATCCTGAGCCCCCCACTGGTGCCCCTATGTACCAGGAATATGATAGCCAGAACTCCTCTGAGAGTGGTGAGGACTCTCCCGAATTTCCCTTGTCAGTATTGGCAGGGGAGACTCAAGAAACTGGAGAGGAGCCCACCTCCTCAGACGAAAACCTACCGTCTGTGGAGTTTTCTGATCTTGAGGTTCACAGGGAAAACTTTGCCACAGAACAGTTGAAAGACCCCGCCCTAATAAAGGCACGGGAAAACGTAGTGAAAATAGATGGCGAGTTAGTGAACCCAGATAATACCTGCACTTACCCATACTTCAGCGTAGAGAAGGACCTACTGTATCGGGTGGCAAAAAGGGCAGAAGAAACCGTTGAGCAGCTTGTGGTGCCCAAACCTTACAGGAAGTTGGTGTTGGAGTTGGCCCATGGGCACATTCTTGGAGGTCATCTGGGGACAGAGAAAACCCGAGAGAGGGTATTACAGAGATTCTATTGGCCTGGGGTGATGAAGGACATAGAAAATTATTGTTCCTCCTGCCCTGTGTGTCAGAGGTCGGCCCCGATGCCACACTTCCGTAGCCCGCTGGTCCCTCTACCCATCATTGAGGTCCCGTTTGAGAGAATCGCAATGGATTTGGTAGGTCCTATAATCAAGTCCGCTAGGGGGCACCAGTACATATTGGTTATAATGGACTATGCCACCCGTTATCCAGAAGCGATCCCTCTCAGAAATACCTCGGCCAAAACCATAGCCAAAGAGCTATCTCTTGTTTTTAGCCGGGTGGGTATTTGTAAAGAACTGCTTACGGACCAAGGTACACCCTTTATGTCCCGGGTTATGAAGGAGCTGTGTAAATTGTTCAAAGTGACGCAATTACGTACATCTGTGTATCACCCCCAAACCGATGGGCTGGTTGAAAGATTCAACAAAACCCTAAAACAAATGTTGAAGAAAGTGGTGGATAGGGATGGAAAGGATTGGGACTGTCTACTTCCTTATTTGATGTTTGCTATTAGGGAGGTGCCCCAATCCTCTACGGGATTCTCCCCCTTTGAGTTACTGTATGGGAGACACCCAAGAGGGCTGTTGGATATTGCCAAGGAAACTTGGGAAAGTGAGAGTTCTCCCCACAGGAGTGTGATTGAGCATGTCGCCCTGATGCAAGATCGAATTGCACAGGTAATGCCCATCGTGAAGGAACATTTGGCCCAAGCGCAGTTGGCACAGCAGAGAGTGTACAACCGTGGAGCCAAGACCCGTACCTTTTCCCCGGGGGATAGGATATTGGTACTTGTCCCTACGGTTGAAAGTAAATTCCTTGCCAAATGGCAAGGCCCCTACGAGATAATGGAAAAAGTGAGCGAAGTGAATTACAAGGTCAGACAACCAGGAAGGCGAAAGCCCGAACAGATCTATCACGTTAATCTGTTGAAAGCCTGGAGGGATAGAGAGTCCCTAGTCGCAGACACTTGGTCACCAGCTCAAACTGGTTGCGTGATTCCTGAGGTTGGAATCGCAGCCACCTTGTCACAACCCCAACAACAGGAGGTTAAGGAGTTTGTGCTTCGCAACAAGGAGGTATTCTCTGAGCTGCCGGGACAAACATCTGGGGTAGAGCATGACATTATTACCCCGCCCGGTGAAAGGGTGAAGTTAAAACCCTATCGGATCCCAGAGGCCCGACGGGAGGCAATACGGGAGGAAGTACAGAAAATGCTGAACTTAGGGGTGATAGAGGAGTCCCAAAGTGATTGGTCTAGTCCCATTGTGTTGGTGCCTAAACCGGATGGGAGCTGGCGATTTTGTAACGATTTTCGTCAGTTGAACAAAGTTACAAAATTTGACACCTACCCCATGCCACGTATAGATGAGTTGATCGACCGGCTGGGAACAGCCCGATACATGACGACTCTTGACCTCACAAAAGGGTATTGGCAAATCCCCCTGGCCAAGTCAGCCAAAGAGAAAACCGCATTTGTAACCCCAGACGGGGCGTTCCAATATAAAAGAATGCCGTTCGGGTTACAGAATGCGCCGGCCACATTCCAGCGGAAAATGGACCAGATGCTGAGGCCCCATCGGAAGTATGCTGCGGCTTACCTGGATGACGTAATTGTCCATAGCACAGATTGGGCCTCACATCTGCCAAAAGTGCAAGCAGTCCTGGACTCTGTTCGGGAAGCAGGGTTTACGGCTAACCCCAAGAAGTGTACCATTGGGCAGGAGGAGGCCAAATATCTTGGGTACACCATTGGGAGGGGAGTAATAAAACCCCAACTCAACAAAGTCGAGGCCATCCAGAGTTGGCCACGTCCCAACAGCAAGAAGCAGGTACGAGCCTTTCTGGGAATCGCTGGGTATTATCGGCGATTCATTCCCCACTTTGCTTCTAAGGCTGTGCCCCTAACCAACCTGACGAAGGGGAAAGGGTCGGTCATGATTAAATGGACCCCCGAGGCTGAGGCAGCATTCCAATTCTTGAAACAAGCCTTATGTAGCCAGCCAGTGTTGTACTCACCCGACTTCTCTAGAGACTTTGTCGTACAAAGTGATGCGTCAGATGTGGGGTTAGGAGCAGTATTGTCCCAGGTCTGGAACGGGGAAGAGCACCCAGTCATTTACCTCAGCAGGAAGTTGAAGTCCCATGAGGTAAATTACGCCACCGTTGAAAAGGAGTGTTTAGCGGTGAAGTGGGCTCTAGATTCCCTTCGGTACTACCTGCTAGGTAGGCACTTTGACATGGTTACGGATCACGCTCCGTTAAAGTGGATGGCTCAAAACAAGGAAACAAATAGAAGAGTGAATAGGTGGTTCCTGGCCCTCCAGGAATTCAACTTCACAGTAAAGCATCGCCCTGGCGTTCAAATGGGGAATGTGGATGCTTTGTCTCGAGTACATGAATGCCTGATTGCTGGTGTTCCAACCCCGAGGTTAAAACAAGAGGGGGGGGTATGTGACAGCAGGAAGGTAAAGTCACCTGGTTGCATCCAGGGGGGTAGATATATTTCGCCCAGATTCAGGCTTTACGCTGACTTATACAGCTAGGTGGAGAGTTGTATAAGCCCAGCTGAGACTAGTGGGCTCATTGATGACTCATACCTCTAGGGAGAGGGCTGGGCGTCGTGCAGACAGGGAGTTGATGAGGCCAGCTGAAGCTTGTCAGCTCATTTAGGCCTCTATAAAAAACTCCCAGATTCATTAGATGTTAGCTCATGCCTGGAAGCAGACCTGTGTGGACTGTCTAGGGAGAGTGAACCCCTGTGCGGTGAGAGAAAGCCTGTGTGGCTATATTTTGCTTGGACATTTAAAACCAGGGACTAGGACAGCACTAGGCTGATCCCAGTTGTTAGTTAGGAAACCTGTATGTTTAGTCAGAGGTCAAGTTGACCAGGATTTATTTTGTTTGTTTTTTTTGCTTTGCTGTGTTTTTGTCACTGTAAATAGAAAATAAACGGCACCTTTTTGATTTTGAAAACCACAACCTCCGTCTGCTGGGCCTGTTTTTGTGTGGGGAGCCCATCCCGGGGGTCACACACACCCGCTGCCGAGCTAACCCCCTCACAATATATATATCCTGGGGCCCTTTACTACGATCCCACAACGGGCCCTTTCACATGTTCTGCAGTGAGCTCCCTTCCTACTATACTCGGGCCCCCCAGGGTGGCAGAAAACAAGAGATATATGTCACCAGCACACCAAGAAAATATAAGGGTCCAAGTCAGTGGGAGAACTATCAGGATTGCAAAGGTTGTCTTGCCACCATGCCATGGTGTTCTGCCACTGTAGGGTTCCCCAGCTGTCCTGTCCCTGCTATTGACAGCACTGGTCTGGCATCTGTCTCCTTGGCAGCGGCGACATTCTATTAGGACCTAGTGCTGGTGACATTATGGGTGCATGCAGGGGCAGGCTGGCACTATTGGTTATAGAGAGCCGAGCCCCCAGCTGGTCACCTAACAGCAGTAATGCTGTATAACCTTCTCTGTTGACATGCTGATCGGGATGTGATCCAGGTGATGCTCCCAGTCAGATCTAATAAACACAGTATTTATTAGCATCAAGAGTACAACCACATATATATAATCAACCGTATGTTCAGCAGCCATGTGGGCTCTATACCTGTAAAGTGTGGGCTTTGATCAATAAAATCACTGATATTTAACACTAGGATTTAACTAGAAGCATCACCTGGATTGCATCACGATCAGCATGTCAGAGAAGGCTCCACTGCTGCTAAGCAACCTGCAGGGAGCTCAACTGTCTACAACCAATAGAGATGGGCTCGGGTGTGTTTGAAATCCCACATGCCCGATCCCGCCAGGAAGCCGACACTCCACAGTGCTAATCCCAGCCAGTGAGACATTTCCTGATCTGTGCAGCTGCGGAGCAGGAAATGTCTCACTGCCTGTGATTAGCGCTGTGCAGTGTGGGCTTCCTGGCAGGCTCTGGCATGTGGAATTTTGAACATGCCCAGGCCATCTCTAACAACAAATTGTGCTGGCCCTCCTGTATATCAGCCCCATAAAGTAACCAGCACTGGGTTCCAATGTGCTGCCGCCGCTGCAATGGGGACAGAGACCAGCGCTGTGAATAGCCGGGGCAGGACAGCAACTCTGGTTGAGTAATATGTTTATTCCCACGCTACCACGTGGAATAATATAGTAAGAAAGTGGAGCTGCTGCAGGCACCGAAAAGGGTCAAACAAAATTAATGTTAGATTGAGCAGAGGGGGGGGGGTGGTGCTGCGCTGTTACTAGTGATAGAATCAAATAGTAAAATTGTGCAGCGTGCGTATGAAACTCAGAATCTGGAATATACATAAATATCCATAGGGGCTGTGCAAAATAGCAAAATAAATGTGCAAAGTCCAATATGTAATCCTGTGCAAAGTGCAAAACAAACACTAGGTGCAACTGTGCAAAGCAAAATATAAAAATGTACAATCTGTAATAAATAGTGCAAAGTCCAAAAACTATGTGCAAAATCGCAATCAAATTGTGAGCATAGCAATGAGTGAGTGAGTGAATAACTTGTATAGCGCTGCAATTGCGAACTAAATCGCCTCAAGGCGTTTGGCATCCAGTGTCGTTGAGATCCTTAGAAGAGATGAGTCTTTAGTTTTTTCCGGAAGGCCCGATGGTTTTCTTCCATGCGGATGTTCGTGGGAAGCGCATTCCATAGCCTTGGTCCTTGGACAGCAAACCTTTGTTCTCCCTTGGCTTTGTAGCGATTCTTGGAGATGTGGAGGAGGTTTTGGTTGGTTTATCGGAGGTCGCAAGTAGTGGTGTAGTGTTTTATTTTCTTGCATAAATATTGAGGTGCGTTTCCTTGTGCGCATTTGTGGGTGAGGCAGAGGGTCTTGAATGTGACCCGGTCCTTTATGGCTAGCCAATGGAGGCTTCTCAGGGAATCTGATATTCTTTCTTCAGTGTGCAAACAGATTCCATGTGCAAAAGTGCTGGAGAGGTGTAACAGTCTCCTCTTCGTGCAAAGGACACACCAGTGAGAGTGGCCTCTTACCTTGCGGTAAAAGGACAACCGCATATATGTGTATATATCTCACAGGGGTGGCTGCTCCTCCCTTTTGATCCTGGACCAGATGTGGGTCTTGGGCTTTAGTCTTTGTCACTCAGTGGGACGAATAGGCACACAGCTAGATGTAAGCAGACAAGCTCGCTGCTCGTAGGAGATAAGTGCTGTGTTTATATGTATTACAGTATGTGAGTACCCTTAACTGTTGATATAATAAATACCACTGTTGGGTTTTAAACATACTACACTATTTGGGACCCCATTTCTTTTTTAAATCCTTGCTGTCACTGAGTGACAAAGACTAAAGCCCAAGACCCACATCTGGTCCAGGATCAAAAGGGAGGAGCAGCCACCCCTGTGATATATATATATACACATATATGCGGTTGTCCTTTTACCGCAAGATAAGAGGCCACTCTCACTGGTGTGTCCTTTGCACGAAGAGGAGACTGTTACACCTCTCCAGCACTTTTGCACATGGAATCTGTTTGCACAATGAAGAAAGAATATCAGATTGCTATGCTCACAATTTGATTGCGATTTTGCACAATTTATTACAGATTGGACATTTTTATATTTTGCTTTGCACAGTTGCACCTAGTGTTTGTTTTGCACTTTGCACAGGATTACATATTGGGTTTTGCACATTTATTTTGCTATTTTCACAGCCCCTATGGATATTTACGTATACTCCAGATTCTGAGTTTCATATGCACGCTGCACTTTGTTATTATTGTTTTTTGGATTTATGCTTATGCATTTAGCATTCATGAGTTTAGCAATCTGTTGCACTCCCATTCTGGTGATATCAGTTATCTAATTTTACTATTTGATTCTATCACTAGTAACAGCGCAACTCTGGTTGTTCCAGGACTGGTCCACACTGGGAGGATTCCCCCATCCACCTATAATGTGTAGATGGGGGAATTGGATCATTTCTTTTTTTTTTCATTCAACCTAATAGTTGAATGAAAAAAAGTGATCAATGTATGGGCTGCCTAAGAGCTAAGACCAGCCATAGACAGTTTAAATCTCAGCTGGTTCAGCAGGAACTGGCTGAGATTTGAACCATTAATGAGCAGATTCTCTTATGATTATCACTAGTGGTTGCTATAGCCACTAGTGATAATCACTGTTTGTCGGGAGAATACAATTGCTGGGCAGGAGGGATATTCCTCTGTCAGCACTGTCTGTGTTGATGGGGGAATTATGCAAGTTTCTTTCCTGCAATCTGTGGATGCAGGAAAGAAATTTGCACCGTCTTTTACCTGTCTAACTGAAAGTGAAAGTAAATTGTGAATGTCTTGAAAGAACAGGAGAGGGGGAGGGAGACGGATGGGGGAGAGAAGGGATAATGCAGTTCAGTGATTACAGTGTACTGCAGTCTGCAGTGCACACACTTACCCACGGTCCAGGCTAGAATCTCAGGCATCATTCACACACAGCCAGGAATGCTGCTGATTTTCATATTTCCCGCCCACACATCCCCTCTCTTCAGATACAGCACGCAGGGATAGTGTGGGTGGGACTGGAAGGAGGAGGAGGAGCTGTATTCCTCCCTGATCGTATGTGAGGAGAGTGGGGGGGGGGGTGGCTGGACTCGCTGGGCTGTGAAAGAGTGTCATAGACTGACACTCGGATCAGCTTGCAGTCACCACTCTCGGAATTTACAGGCTGGTTCTCCTGTCCTAAGGACGGGAGAAATCAGTCTGTTTTTTTAGTAACTGAGATGAAGGCCCCCCTCCCCCCCACACAGTGCTCGTGGAGTCCTTCCTGCACCTTGCTCTTCTCTGTGCCAATGATGATGCAGGGGAAGGAGCAGATCGTGGTTGTGTGAGTGCTCACATTATGCAGTGTCAGTGAGCAGAGGGAGGGGGGACTGGGGGCGCTCTCCCTCTCAGGAGAGACTGTGTTACTCCAGCGGCGGCCCGAGCAAAATACAAAAAATGCAAAAAATATATTTATTTTTTTTGGGGGGGGGGAACATGGTGGGGCACAGCATAATGTTGGGGGGGCCAGGGCCCCCTCTGCCCCCCCCAGGGACGCCATTGGCTTTAGGTGCACACTGTGCAAAGGACACGGTACACTAACTGAAAATACTGCAGCTCCCTGCCTGTGGTATTAATATGAGAACACCAACAATTGTTCTTACCACACTGTGATTGGCCAAAGCATGTGGGTCATAGTGCATGCTTGGCCAATCATCAGCCAGCAATGCACTGCGATACCGCAGTGAATTATGGGCCGTGAGGCGCCACTCGAATTTTGGCGTGAACGGACCATAATGTTGGAAATTCGACGAACGGTCGAACAGCCGACATGAGTTTGACTCAAACTCGAAGCTCATCCCTATACCTGATCTACACTGACCTACTTCACATACACTGACCTACCTGACACACACTGACCTACCTGACACACACCGACCATTACACTGACCTACCTGATATACACTGACCTACCTGACCCACACTGACCTACCGGACATACACTGACCTACCTGACACACACTGACCTACCTGACCCACACTGACCATTGCACTGACCTACCTGACACCTGACACACACTGACCTACCTGACATACACTGACCTATCTGACACACACTGACCTACCTGACATACACTGACCTACTTGAAATACACTGAACTACCTGACCCACACTGACGTACCTGACAGACATACACTGACCTACCTGACCAGACTTCATGTTTCCTTCAGCTCAGCCATAGTGTGTGGCGCACCCATCATCATCATCATCACAGCAGCCAGCCAGAGCCAGAGGAGGAGTGAAGAGCCGCCCGCCCCAGCGCCAAGCGGGGATCTCATAGTGACGCAACCTCATTATAATTTCCGCCTTCTGGAGCCTGCAACACCTATGATGGACGTCACACATCCCGTGGTCCCGAAATTGGACCAGTGTGACGTCCATCATAGGAGATGCAGGCTCCAGAAGGCAGGACCTGCTATGTCACTCGGCCGCGCTCCAAGTCTGATCGGCCCCCGCTCAGGCTCGGGCTAATAATAGAGCTGTGAATGCTCGAGACACAGGGCTTTTTGGGGGCCCACCCGGGGCTCGATCCCCCCTCAGTCCCCCCTCCCAACGCCACTGCATGGGCCTCTTGGCTGCTTCTCTGATTATTGCTTTCCTTGTCGGGCTTGTCAGTTTAGGTGGACAGCCATGTTTTTGTAGGTTTACAGTTGTGACATACTCTTTCCATTTTCGGATGATAAATTGAACAGTGCATGGTGAGTTGTTCAAAGCTTGGGATATTTTTTTATAACCTAACCCTACTTTAAACTTCTCCACAACTTTATCCCTAACCTGTCTGGTGTGTTCCTTGGCCTTCATGGTGCTGTTTGTTCACTAAGGCCCTCTAACAAATCTCTGAGGGCTTCACAGAACAGCTGTATTTATACTGAAATTAAATTACCCACAGATGGACTCTATTTACTAATTAGGTGACTTCTGAAGGCAATTGGTTACACTAGATTTTAGTTAGGGGTATCAGAGTAAAGGGGGCTGAATACAAATGCACGCCACACTTTTCAGATATTTATTTATAAAAACATTTTTAAACAATTTATCTGATCATTTTCCTTCCAATTCACAATTATGTACCACTTTGCACTGGTCTATCACATAAAATCCCAATAAAATATATTTACATTTTTGGTTGTAACATGACAAAATGTGGAAAATTTCAAGGGGTATGAATACTTTTTCAAGGCACTATATATAGATCAGACCAAAATGAGGGACAAATGAGGAGGAAAGAGGGACAGAGGCACTTTGTTCCAAATCAGGGACACCGGGACATCCTTTAGTAGTTCTAATGGTAATTAGCAGACTCTGAGACTTCTATAGGTAGACAGCCATGCAGGGAAAGGCACCCAGCAGGACACCACATCTGCATATGTAGGATTGCTGTCTCCTATGGCAACAGTCTTATAACAGTCTTATAACAGTTTCTAACACAAGTTGTAACGTATTTCCTCTACAATCACTTCTTGTAGATGTTCACTCCACTGAGCTCCCAGTCTCTCCCACTAGACTTGCTGATCCACTGCCACTGGATCTCTTGAGCTCTTCCAACCTTTTCACTGAGTATCTTCCTCAAGCGTCACCCCAGCGTCGCTGCTGGGTCCCTAGCTTGGCATTCACAGATACTCCTCAAGCGTCACCCCACTGGCATGCTCGGCCCCTGGCTTGGCACACAAGCATGCTCAGCAATCGTCTCCTCCGCTGGCTGGGTCCCTGGCTTGACACCTGCTGGAGCTTCCCAATTCTTCACCGTCCCCGGCTGGTGAGAATACTGCTCTGGCACTTGCTTCAGCTACTCACTGTGGTCTCTGGTAATAAGCAGGGCTGGCGCTACCACTAGGCGGACTAGGCAACCGCCTAGGGCGCCCAGCCGCCTAGGGCGCCCGGCCGCTGGTTATTCTACTCCCGCAATGTACACATAACAGGCCACTCTGACATGTGTCAAACAGCGCCGCCCCCCCCTCCGCGCGCGGGGCTCTCTGCTCTGACATGTGTCCGGCAGCAACCATCCAGTTCCCCCAGCACTGCAGGTCACTCTCCTCTCTGGTGTGTCCAGAAATTCCCCCTCTCCGCTCTGAGATCATGATGTCACATGATCTACACACTTCTCCCGAGTCCCGCCCCTCTTGTGTGCTCCATCCAATCCACCTCTAGGCTCTAACATGTCTGCCCCGAGCAGCTACAGACTTCTACACACTTCTCCAGCGTCCCGCCCCTCCTGTGCACTCAGTCTGTGAAGGGGAGGGGAGGGAAGATTAAACACAAGCAGCCAAAAGCCACACCGAAAAACTGCTGTGAACATTAGCTCTTTCACTGACCAGACTCTGCTTCCTTCTCTCTCTCCCTGACCCCCCATCTCTCCCTGACCCCCCCTCTCTCCCTGACCCCCTCTCTCTCCCTGACCCCCCATCTCTCTCTCTGACCCCCCTCTCTCTCCCTGACCCCCCTCTCTCTCCCTGAGCCCCCTCTCTCTCTCCCTGAGCCTCTCTCTCTCTCTCCCTGACCCCTCCTCTCTCTCCCTGACCCCCTCTCTCTCCCTGACCCCCCCATCTCTCTCCTTGACCCCCCTCTCTCTCCCTGCCCCCTCTCTCCCTCACCCCCCATCTCTCTCCCTGAGCCCCCTCTCTCTCCCTGAGCCTCTCTCTCTCTCTCCCTGACCCCCCTCTCTCCCTGAGCCCCCTCTCTCTCCCTGAGCCTCTCTCTCTCTCCCTGACCCCCCCTCACTCTCCCTGTCCCCTCCTCTCTCTCTCCCTGACCCCTTCTCTCTCTCCATGACCCCCCCTCTCTCTCCCTGACCCACCTCTCTCTCCCTGACCCCCTTTCTCTCCCTGCCCCCTCTCTCCCTGACCCCCCCTCTCTCTCCCTGAGCCCCCTCTCTCCCTGAGCCCCCCTCTCTCTCCCTGAGCATCTCTCTCTCTCCCTGACCCCCCCTTTCTCCCTGAGCCCCCCTCTCTCTCCCTGAGCCCTCCTCTCTCTCTCCCTGACCCCCCTCTCTCTCTCCCTGACCCCCCCTCTCTCTCTGACCCCCTCTCTCTCCCTGCCCCCCTTCTCTTTCCCTGACCCCCCTCTCTCTCCCTGAGCCCCCCTCTCTCTCCCTGAGCCTCTCTCTCTCTCCCTGCCCCCCTCTCTCTCCCTGCCCCCCTCTCTCTCCCTGAGCCCCCTCTCTCTCCCTGAGCATCTCTCCCTGACCCCCCTCTCTCTCCCTGAGCCCCCCTCTCTCTCCCTGAGCCTCTCTCTCTCCCTGACCCCCTATCTCTCCCTGACCCCCCTCTCTCTCTCCCTGACCCCCCTCTCTCTCCCTGAACCCCCTCTCTCTCCCTGACCTCCCCATCTCTCTCTTACCCACCCATCTCTCCCTGACCCCCCCATCTCTCTGACCCCCCCTCTCTCTCTCTCCCTGACCCCCCTCTCTCTCTCCCTGACCCCCCATCTCTCTCTCCCTGACCCACCCATCTCTCCTTTACCTCCATCTCTCCCTGACCCCCATTCTCTCTCTGTCTGAGCCCCCCCTCTCTCTCCCTGACCCCCCCTCTCTCCCTGACCCCCCCTCTCTCCCTGACCCCCTCTCTCTCCCTGACCCTCCCCCTCTCTCCCTGACCCCCCCTCTCTCTCCCTGACCCCCCACTCTCTCCCTGACCCCCCTCACTCTCTCTTTCCTTGTCAGGACTGGAAGTAGCTTTACTCCAGTCTGTTTATCTCTTGTTTTAACTCCTTCCTTACCATCATCTGCCTATACATTGATGTATAACAGAATTACTTAACTTTATCCTATTAAAGTGGTATTAAAGCAAAGCAAAATATTTATTATACTGCAGATTACCAATTTATAGATGGGTGGCTGCATTAGTTTTGTTTTTTGTTTTTAGGTTTTCTCTTTTATATTAACCTGGTGATCCTGCTAGTAAGTCTGTTGTTTTTCAAAAGAACGAGCTGTCTTGCAGATGTAGCAGTTAGAGGGTTGAATCAAACCATTTAACATTGGCAAAGGGGGTGGAGTCAGGGGCGGACCCAGAGGGGGCGGCAAAATTAGGATTTGCCTAGGGTGTCACAAATCCTTGCACTGGCCCTGGTAATAAGGTGATTGGTCCCTTAGTGGCGACAGCTTTCCCTCTACCTCCGACCATGACAGGTTCTCCGGCCGGCAGAACCGTCACTTCTGGTTGGACTGCAAGCCGCAATCCCAACCCTACTCTGCTCTCCTGCTTCTGGATAGGCCCTCAGACAGCCTAGCAGCCAGGTATTCCCAGGATAGGCCTCAGGCTCTGGCCTAGCAGCCCAGGGCAGCACAACACACGTCCACCCAGACAGCCAATTTTTTTAACTGTACACACTGTAAACACTACCAATTGTGGATGGACCCTGTGCACACTGCTACACCCTTCCCAGCAAACTATGAAATGAAAAACAGGGATGTTTAGATCACATATAATGCAATACATGTTTAAGCTGACCAACTGCGCCAATGTAATCCCTCTTCTGGCCAGTCCTACACTGCCTTGCCACTGCAAATGCTACGATGGACACCATGCCAACATAGGGCATAAAGACCCAAGGTGGGGGAGAGCAACCAGGTTCAGATCTGGTCACTGACCTGCGTTACAACAGAAAAAAGATATGCCTGTGCGTAAATCCCAATAGCTTGTACATGTATTTGAACTATCAGGTGCTAAAGGGGTGTGACCACATATTAACACTACAAATTCAGAATGGACCCTCTGCACATTGCATAGTTTGCTGGGAACGGTGTAGCAATGAAAAACAGGGATATTTAGTTTACATATATTGCAATACAAAACCACTGCACAGAGCAGGTAGTATGACATGTTTTTTTTTAAAGGATCTTTTAATGTCACTTTAAGCCTTTTGTGGACAAAACCCAAGAATCTTTTTTGTCTATATAACCCATCCAATTTTTTAAACTGTAAAGTATTCTAATGTGTTAGCCACAGATATTAATTATGTGAAAATTGTGATAATTTTTATTTATTTTTTTCAAATATAAATTTTTATTGAGAATTGCAAAAGAAAAAGGGTACAGAAAGGAAACAGTACAACTGTGTTCAAATTTGGCAATCCAACAGATACAGAGGTCTACAGTAAAGGCCCACAATCAGACTCCCCTGAGGGTAGCACACCACGTGGCAAGCCAATGAAAAGGACGTGGTAAAGATAACATTCGGCTCACATACCAGGTCATACCACATATACAGACATCTCGAACATTGCTAAAGCACCGAGCAGTAGACCCAGTTGGACCTCAGGCGGCCCAACTACCGCCGTCCATCTGAAGAAAAAAGGACGGCCTCAATATATCCAAACAACTGTAAACATAGCCATCAGTTGAAAAACAGAGAGTGAAACAGATATAGAGTATAGAAAAAAGGAGGGGGGTTATCCGTTCGACACGAGTGCGATGGACCCAGCAGGGCCATCACCCCACAATCAGTCCATGTCGGCTTGCCCTTCAAGAACTCAGCAGGGTCTGTCCCTCATCTGAGAAAATGAACATGTTCCATGCCAACCAGGTTTTAGAGTGCTTCTCTTGTTTGTGTTGGGCAGTGAGCACTAGGTCTTCTAACCTTTTAATGTCCTCTACTTTGCGCAGCCACCGTCCAACGGAGGGTGGCAAAGTTTGTTTCCATGTGGCTGGAATGCACGACGGGACCGTGGTGGCGTGTAGCAGGAAGAACGCAGGATCTGACTGTATTTTGTGATCCGTAAATTCCTGGACAATTTTCTCAATCGATGACCAAAAGTGTCGCAGTAGCGGGCAGGACCAGAAGATATGGAGGAATGTCCCCGTGTCCATCTGGCGCCTCCAACACCTATCAGAAGTGGTAGGGAAGAATCTGTGTAGCACCTGCGGTGTATAGTACCACCGAGTCAGAATCTTATCATTTGTTGCTTGAAGTCTTGTGCAGATAGATGACTTCAAAGAGAATCTAAGAATGTGTTGTTTCTGCATGGCTGTGAAAGTCACTCTCCCAGCTCTGCAAAAACTTCAAATCAGGTTGTTCCGTAGGGGTGTTGAGTATATGTTTTGGAGAGTACCTGAGATAATGTGCCTGTGTCCCTACAATAGTCTTCCAGGGGTGTCAGGTCTCTTTTGAAATAGGCAGGGTCTGGCAGTGAGTGGATGTAGCGATGCAGTCGGATCCCTTTCCAAAAAGGAAGCTGAAAGCCCCCCGCATCACTCATTAATGATTGGATCGAAGCCCAGCCGTTCCCGTCAATGTAATGCAAAGCACAATCTTTACCCGCCGTCCATAGTGTCTCATATTCTGAGTGATCTAGTCCCGGTGCGAACGCCGGATTGCCTAAGATGGGGAATAGAGGGGACTGTCTTGTGGTCAGGGAAGTGGTCTGTATCACTACTGAACCCACACGCAACGTGGCGCCTATGGTAGGGTGTGTAGTCATGTCTGGAGGGAGCCGGTCATAGCACCATATTGCTCCCCGCAACGGGACTCCTGCCTGAGTGCGTTCTACCTGAACCCACAGTTTAGATTGCTCATGCCTGTTCCAGTCGATAATCCTCCCCAGGTGTACAGCTTGATAGTAATGTTTCATGTCTGGAAGGGCCAGGCCTCCACATTGTTTCGGTAGTGTCAGGTAGCGGAGGCGCAGTCGTGGTTTCGTCTTAGACCATATAAATTTTGAGAACAGTGAGTGCATTTGCTTAAAATTTAGAGACGGTATTCTTATTGGCAACGTTTGGAACAGATATAGGAACTTCGGGAGAATACACATTTTGACGAGATTGCACCTGCCGAACCAAGAGTGGAGTCCTTTGCTCCACTCTTCGAGCAGCCCTTTTGCCGTAGATAACAATGGTGGGAAGTTCAGTTCAAACGTGCCTTTCAGGTCACTAGGTATATTGGTGCCCAGATAAGTGAGATGGCTGTCGGACCATTTAAAGCTAAATTTAGACTTCAAGGGAGTCAACGTATCAGTCGCCATGTTAATGCCCATAGCTCGGGATTTATCTAAATTAATTTTTAGGTTAGATATGTTCCCATATCTCTGGAATTCTTTAATTAGGTTCGGAAGGGACACGACCGGGTTAGTGAGTGAGAACAAGAGATCATCGGCATAAGCTGAGATATTATACTGTGCCTGACCTATGGTGACACCGGAAATGTCCGGATTCCGTCTTATCGTACACAGGAAGGGCTCCAGTACTAGAGCAAAGAGGAGGGGCAATAAGGGGCAGCCCTGCCTGGTACCATTAGAGATGGTGAAGGGATCTGAGAGGACTCCATTAGCTTTGACCCGGGCTGTTGGTATGGAGTAGATATTAGATATCCACTGTAACATGTGTCTACCGAGTCCGATGTGTTTAAGAACCAAGGACATGAATTCCCAGCTCACCCGATCAAACGCCTTCTCAGCATCCGTGCTGAGAAAGACGCATGGTGTCCTCGTCACTGAAGCCCTATGGATTAGGTTCATCACCTTGGTGGTGTTGTCTCTAGCCTCCCGGGAAGGGACAAAACCAACCTGGTCCAGATGGATTAAGTCTGTCATATGTTGGGACAGCCTGTTGGCCAGTATTTTGGTAAGGAGCTTAAGTTCTACATTTAAAAGGGATATAGGTCTGTAGCTCCCGCAGGCCGTCGGGTCTTTTCCTTCCTCGGGTATGAGGGAGAGAGATATGGGCACTCAAGGTATCCCGTTGAAGCTGGCCACCTGTTGTAAGATTGTTAAAAAGTTTGAGCATATATGGACCCAAGACCGGTAGAAGGGTTTGATAATATTGAAGGGTGAACCCATCTGGACCCGGCGCCTTACCCGGTTTCGTACTCTTCATGGCGCATTGCAACTCCATCAATGTGATGGGCTCTTCCAATGCAGCACTACTTTCCTCCGAGAGTGTGGGGATATTGGACAAAGTGAGGTAGTCTCTTAAAGAAGTGTTGCTGGCATGCTGTTTCGGGAGGTTGTATAAGGAAGAATAGTAGGCTTGGAACTCATTGGCAATCTGAGTGGGCAAGCTTTTCCTATGTCCCGATGAGGACATGATATGGGGGATGTATGCACGGAGTCTCTGTTGTCTGACTGCTCTGGCAAGGAGTTTTCCACATTTGTTCCCTGATTCGTAGGAGAGTCTCCTACAGAATTGTAGTGCCGCTTTTGCCCTGTAGAGATCTACTGTCTGTCTGCGAAGGGTTATCAGTTCCTCATCTAGGGATGGCATCGGTTTCCTTTTGTGTGCCTTTTCTAAATCATGGATCTTCTGTAGTAGCAGTAGTAGCTGCTTCTCCCTTTCCTTTTTAATATGGGTCCCGTGCTTGATCAGAACCCCTCTAATCACGGATTTGTGGGCTTCCCACAGTATCCCCGTGTCGCAGTCGTCAGTATCGTTGGTTTGAAAGTAGTGGTTTAGCTCTTTTGTGACATCAGTCAGCACTGTGGGGGTCTGCAGTAGGCTTTCGTTCAGTCTTCAGAACTTAGCTCTAGTCATCGCCGTCGGTGAGAGGGCGTAACGCATAGTGATTGGCGCGTGGTCCGACCAGGTGATATTACCTATCCCCGGGGCAGACACTGCCTCTAGTTGGCCATGCGGTATCAAGAAAAAGTCAATGCGCAAGTAAGTTCTGTGTGGGGAAGAAAAGAACATGTAGTCCCGGTCCCTAGCGTGGTGAAGCCTCCAAACATCAATCAGTTGGGCCTCATGGAGGACCCGAGTGATGCGCTTATGTAAACATGTACGCAGAGACGAGGTACCAGAGGAGGTGTCCACCGCAGGGCTCAGAGGGATGTTAAAATCGCCTCCCAGAATCAGATGTCCTTCAGTAAAGTCCATCAGACTGGTCACAGTATTGTGTATGAAGGTATCTTGCCTATCGTTCGGTGCGTAGACCGTAGCCAGCATCACCAACATGTCCCCTATGAGCCCCTTAATGAACACATACCGCCCCTCCGCGTCTATTCTAGTGCCCCGGCATGTCCAGGGTATTTTTCCTGCGAGGAGTATCGATGCTCCTTTAGATTTACCCGATGGATTCGTAGAATGGTACGTTAGTGGAAAGTACTGTTTTTTTAACCACTTCAGCCCTGGAAGAATTTACCCCCTTCCTGACCAGAGCACTTTTTGCGATGCAGAACTGCGTCGCTTTAACTGACAATTGCGCGGTCGTGCGACTTTGAACCTAACCAAAATTGACGTCCTTTTTCCCCCACAAATAGAGCTTTCTTTTGGTGGTATTTGATCACCTCTGCGGTTTTTATTTTTTGTGCTATAAACAAAAGAAGAGCGACATATTTGAAAAAAATGCAATATTTTTTACTTTTTGATTTAATAAATATCACAATTTTTTTTTTTAAAACAATTTTTTTTCTAAGTTTAGACCGATACGTATTCTACATATTATTGGTAATTTTTTTTTGCAATAAGCGTATATTGATTGGTTTGCGCAAAAGTTATAGCGTCTACATAATAGGGGATAGATTTATGGCATTTTTATTTTTTTTATTTTTTTTACTAGTAATAGCGGCGATCTGCGATTTTTATTGTGACCGTGACATTGCGGCAGACACATCGGACACTATTGGCGTGTTTTTGGGACCATTCACATTTATACAGCGATTAGTGCTATAAAACTGCACTAATTACTGTGTAAATGTGACTGGCAGGGAAAGGGTTAACACTAGGGGGCGATCAAGGGGTTAATATGTTCCCTATTGAGTGATTGTAACTGTAGGGGGAGGGGACTCACAAGGGGAGGAGACCGATCTGTGTTCCTCTGTACTGGGAACACACATCAGTCTCCTCACCCCTGACAGGAGGTGGATCTGTGTGTTTACACACACAGATCCACACTTCTGCCGTGATCGCGGGCAATCGCGGGTGCCCAGCGGACATCGCGGCCGCCGGGCACACTCACCGGGTCACGAGCGTTGCCGCGGGTGCGCGCGCGCGCCGCCGGCGGCGCGCGCGCGCCCCATAGACGGCCGGGAAAAAAGGACGTCATATGACGTCCGCCCGGAGGGAGGGAGGGTTCCTGCCGGCGTCATATGTCTATGACCCGGTAGGAAGTGGTTAAACATGGTGTTGTGCCAGTCTTAAAGTGGGTTTCCTGAATAAACGCTATGTCTGCTCTCGCTCTTTTGAGATCATTCAAGAGCATACAGTGTTTCTCAGGTACATTTAACCACTTGGCGTTCAGCGAGAAGATATTAACGTGGTCCATCACGCCCATGTCAAAAATAAAATTGTGGGTACAGAAAAAAAAAGGGGGGGGGGAGGGGGGAAACCCGAAGTGGGAGAGAGAGGGGGTTATAGCGGGGGGGAGAAAAGAAAAAAGAGGAAGAGCAAGAAAAGCTCAAGAAATAGCAAGTGGACGGTAAGTATCACAAACTGTCCTATCTAGTACCAATTGTTGGTAAACAATTGTATGCAAAAAATTTTTGCAATGAAACACACTCCGGTTATCACCGGGAAGGTATCTCGGCCTACTGGGGATGAGGTTAGACTATGACCAGGGAAGCCTGTCCATAGCCGCCCAACCTCCTCCCCTATGATATAAATTTGGCATGTAACATGTTAAAATACACAGCAAATATTTAGGCAAACCAACTTATGAATATATAAGTCCCAGAAATACTCAAGTACAGCCCCAGTGCAGCAACATAAAACCTGGAAGTATAACCAGCCAACCCTAGTAGGCCTAACCGTGGCCCCAAACTGAGTGATGTCACCCACCCCCCACCCGACACACCCAACCTTAGCGGTGGTCCAGTGTGGTATCCTGAAACCCTGTCGAGCTCTGATGAAGTTCAAAAAGCCTGTGGTGGGGTCCCCGGAGATTTATAGTGCATGAGGGGTTGTACCCCCCCGGCGCAAAGCGATCATATGCGTGGGTAAGAGGGGCACCATCCGGGGCAGCAATAGTGGTCCAGTGCAGTCGTCCAGTGCACCAGACAGAGGCGTCTTTAGGGAGGCTCATACCAACTGGCAAGTATTCCCCATCTCCAGCCCCCAAAGTGCAGTCACCACCCCCGTGCCACCCCCCCTGATGCCTTATACTTATGCCGCTTACACGCAAGCATTTTTCTCGTCGGGAAAAATTAAATTTTTTCTCTTTGACAAGAAAAACGACCGTGTGTGGGCTTTTGGTCATTTTTCCCGTTGAGAAAAACGGCATTAATCACGACGAGAAAAATTAGAACATGCTCTAATTTTTCTCGTCGTGATTCACTGCATTTTTTTCGGCTGCAGTTTTCCCATAGGGAAACACTGCCGGGGAGCCTACACACGGTAGTTTTTCTCGATCAAGAGAAAAAATAAAGGAAAAAACGGCCGTGTGTAGGGGAACAAGCCGTTCCTCGTTTTTCCCGTCGGGATTCACGGCGGTGTTTTCACCGCCGTGAATCTCGATCGTGTGTACGCGCCATTAGTGTGGCAGAAACCACAGTGTGAGGGAGGAGGTAAGCAAGTGTCCAGTGAGCTCCACACATGGGGGGAGAGGCCGCAAAGCAGGCCAGGGTGTCAGGGAGGGTTCTGTACGAAGGCCACCAAGGGGGGGGGGACAAATGGGGCACTGGGGTTGAGGTATTAAGGGGTGTATGAAAAGATACACAATCTCACCACAACGGCAGCCGCCGCTAGTCCTCTCTGGCTTCCTCTGGTGAGGTGATGCGTGATCTACGTCGACTTCTCTGTGGTCTCGGTGAGCGGGGTCTCCTGTCAGTCGTACCATCTAATCGTGGGGCGAGTCACGGGAGCAACTGGAGCCAATCTGGAACGTCCACAGGATCTGCTTCCAGGAAATCGAACAGTGCAGGGAGTTCTGACGGTGACCGCAGGGTGAAGAACTGAGTCTGTTTCTTGAAAGTCACCGCTATAGGGAATCCCCATCGGTAAGTAACACCAGCATGTTGAGCAAGCGTAAGCACTGGCTTCAGCAGGGCCCTCCGTTGTAAGGTGGCTCTTGAGAGATCCGGCAGGATCTGAACAGCAGCACCATCAAACTCAACGTCCCTCACCTCCCATGCTTTCCGCAGGATGATTTCTTTGTGCGCATATTGATGGATCTGGCAAATCACATCTCTTGGACGATTCGGATCAGATGAACGTGGTCCCAGGGCCCTGTGAATCCGATCAAATGACAGAGTGGAAGGGAAGTCACCCCCTGCTATGTCCCTAAAAATGGCCAGTGTGGTTGCTGCTAAGTCCTCAGTACTGGTGGCCTCTGGTAAGCCTCTGAGCCTCAGGTTGTTCCTCCTGCTGCGGTCCTACATTTCTTCTAAGTGCAGCTGCTGGGCCAACATTGATACTAGGGATGAGCTTCGAGTTCGAGTCGAACTCATGTTCGACTCGAACATTGCCTGTTCGCCCGTTCGCCGAACAACGAACAATTTGGGGTGTTTTAAAAACTGCCTTTTTTTTAGGAGCAGTGATTTTAATAATGCTTAAAGTGAAACAATAAAAGTGAAATATTCCTTTAAATTTCGTACCTGGGGGGTGTGTATAATATGCATGTAAAGTGGCGCATGTTTCCCGTGCTTAGAACTGTCTCTGCACAAAGTGTCATTTTTGAAGGAAAAAAAGTCATTTAAAACTCATTCGCGGCTATTAATGAATTGTCGGCTTTTATCAATACATAGAAAAGTCATTGATAAAAAAAAAAAAAAAAGCGTGGGGGTTCCCCCAAATTCAATTATCAGGCCCTTCAGGTCTGGAATGGATATTAAGGGGAACCCCGCCGCAAATTTAAAAAAAATGGCGTGCGGTTCCCCCTAAATATCCATACCAGGCCCTTGAGATCTGGCATGGATTTTAAGGGGAACTCCACCCCAAATTAAAAAAAAAATGGCGTGGAGTCCCCCAAAAATCCATACCAGACCCTTATCCGGGCACGCAACCTGGCCGGCCGCAGGGGAAGAGGGGGGGGACGAGAGAGCGGCCCCCCTCCCTCCTGAACCGTACCAGGCCACATGCCCTCAACATGGGGAGGATGTCCCCATGTTGATGGGGACAAGGGCCTCATCCCCACAACCCTTGCCCGGTGGTTGTGGGGGTCTGCGGGCAGGGGGCTTATCGGAATCTGGAAGACCCCTTTAACAAAGGGGACCCCCAGATCCCGGCCCCCCCAATGTGAATTGGTAAGGGGTACATTGTACCCCTACCATTTCATGAAGAAAGTGTAAAAAAATGTAAATAAAAACACACCAACACCTTGGAAAAGTCCTTTATTAAAAAGATAAAAATTAAAAATTAAAAAAAACATTCCAGCGATGAAATCCAGTGTCCCGCGGCATTCCCGATGTCCAGCGTTGTCCGTCATTGCTTGTGCCTGAGCGGACCTGATGGGGAACTTCCTCCGCCGTGTTTTAAATGTATAGACCCGCCCCTTCTAAAGTTCCCCAACAGGTCCGCTCAGCGGACCAGATGCGGAACGCGAGAAGGGGCGGGTCTATTCATGTATTACACAGTGAAGGAAGTTCCCCATCAGGTCCGCTCTACGAGGGGGCGGACCTGATGGGAACTTCCTTCACTGTGTAATACGTGAATAGACCCGCCCCTTCTCATGTTCCGCATCTGGTCCGCTAGACGGACCTGATGGGGAACTTTAGAAGGGGCGGGTCTATTCACGTATTACACAGTGAAGGAAGTTCCCATCAGGTCCGCCCCCTCGGTATGTCAGACCCCGCCTACGTCATTGGCCTGAGCGGGGAACTTCCTTCACTGTGTAATTTAAATTTACACAGTGAAGGAAGTTCCCCATCAGGTCCGCAATGACGTAGGCGCGGTCTGACATCCCGAGGGGGCGGACCTGATGGGGAACTTCCTTCACTGTGTAATTCATGTATAGACCCGCCCCTTCTCGCGTTCCGCATCTGGTCCGCTGAGCGGACCCGATGGGGAACTTTAGAAGGGGCGGGTCTATACATTTAAAACACGGCGGAGGAAGTTCCCCATCATGTCCGCTCAGGCACAACCAATGACGGACAGCGCTGGACATCGGGATCGCCGCGGGACACTGGATTTCATCGCTGGAATGTTTTTTTTTTTTAAATAAAGGACTTTTCCAAGGTGTTTGTGTGCTTTTATTTACATTTTTTTACACTTTCTTCGTGAAATGGTAGGGGTATCTGTACCCCTTACCAATTCACATAGGGGGGGCCGGGATCTGGGGGTCCCCTTTGTTAAAGGGGTCTTCCAGATTCCGATAAGCCCCTGCCCGCAGACCCCCACAACCACCGGGCAAGGGTTGTGGGGATGAGGTCCTTGTCCCCATTAACATGGGGACATCCTCTCTATGTTGAGGGCATGTGGCCTGGTACGGTTCAGGAGGGAGGGGGGGTGCTCTCTCGTCCCCCCCTCTTCCCCTGCGGCCGGCCAGGTTTCGTGCTCGGATAAGGGTCTGGTATGGATTTTTGGGGGGACTCCACGCCATTTTTTTTTAAATTTGGGGTGGAGTTCCCCTTAAAATCCATGCCAGATCTCAAGGGCCTGGTATGGATATTTAGGGGGAACCCCACGCCATTTTTTTTTTAAATTTGTGGTGGGGTTCCCCTTAATATCCATTCCAGACCTAAAGGGCCTGGTAATTGAATTTGGGGGAACCCCCACGCTTTTTTTTTTTTTTTTTATCAATGACTTTTCTATGTATTGATAAAAGCCAACAATTCATTAATAGCCGCGAGTGAGTTTTAAATGACTTTTCTTTCTCGTACATCACGGGACACAGAGCGACATAGTCATTACTAATGGGTTATATAGTTACCGTCAGGTGCTGGCACTGGCAACTTCCAAAACCGGAAGTACCCTCCCCTATATAAGCCCCTCCCATCCGGGAGCACCTCAGTTTTTTGCCAGTGTCTAAGGTGTTGGCCAAGAAGAAACATGTGTTTTTCACTGAGCTTGCGTACAGGTTCTTTTGGGCCTCAGTAAGCTATTCCGGATCCGACCAAAAAAGCTTCATAGCTAAACGGTCGGTACCCGGGCCTTGCAAAGAGAAGAGCAAGGTTCTGCCTGTAATGCTTCTCTTAGGAGAGCTGGACCCTGGGATCCAGAGCTCTGGTCATACCCACGACCAAGATGTTTTCTGTGCAGGGTGCTATACAGGTCCAGGGGAGTGGAATCCTTGGGAACCCGGTCCCTGAAGGTTTGATTACAATGCCTGCCGTGATAGGTGAAGTTTGGGCTTTTGTGGACCAAACAAAGTCCTGCGGCGAGGAACAGGTAAGTGGGGGCCCCCAGGAACTTGGTTCTATTGGGGGACCCCCAAGCCTAATTTGTCTTTCTGTCTGTTACCTAATGGTATTCCCGCAAGATTCTGTGCATGCCTGTAACTACTAAAAAAATGTAATAATTTTTAATGGTGGTCAAGAAAAAAAAAAAAAAAAAAAAGGTTTTTTTTTTATATATATTTAGTATATTAGACTGCGGTACCTGTGTTTGTCCACTAGAGGCCGCTGTGGAATGTTTTCTTGTCATGTGGACTAGTCTCTTCTCAGAGAGCAAAGTCCAGGCAGTTGGTGAGTTCTCCTATAGGAAACTGCTTCCTCTGCCATGTTGCAGTGCTCGTCCATCCCCCGGCCTGCGGCAAAGAGGGGCCCTGGCTCCTGTCCCTGGTTTCCATGTTTGAAATTAGCGCCGAGGGCGCACGTGGCCGCGCGCGTGCGCGTGCACGCGCCTCTATATATAGAGGTGAGCCGGGAAAGGGGGCGGAGCCTGGGGGATGACGCTCTGTGCGCGCCGCAGCGCTTCTGCGCATGTGCGGGCGTCCCAGCAGGTTTTAAAAAGCCACAATATTGTAGTAAGCTGGCTATGAAGTACAGAGACAGAGCTGGCAACATTTAAAGGCATACAGCAAGCGGTTGATACAGGCATCCCCTAGAAAGGCACATTAGTAGACACCAACTGTTTATTATAGCAGCATTTATGCTAGACTATTATCAGTAACTGGTGTATTTCGGCTGGAATACCTCAGCTTTGTGGCTTAGGAATATGCCGTCTAAAAACTCCGGGACTAGAAATTCCAGGAGGAATAGGGGGTCTCCATCGGGCTCTGAGGATCTTGGGCATGCTTTGGCTGCACCAGTCTCCCCTGAAGAATCAGAGGTTAGTGACCGTAGGGCACCCCCAGGAGTACCTGGTACTGTGGCTGTCCTCAGTTCACCTGCTCCTGTGTATGTAACAGAGGAGGTTTTTTCCTCAGCTCTGGGAGGACTGGAAGAGAGATTGTCAGCATTAATCGCTGCTTCCCTGTCACAGGAGAAAAGCGCTCGATCTCCGTCTCCTCCCTCAGAGTGCCTGTTAACAGAGCAACAGTCCCATACAGAGGTCGACCTACCTGAGGGGGATCAGGATGAGGTTGATTCGGTTGTAGAGGAATCAACAGTGGAAGAGCCGTTCTCAGCATCACATGCTGAGAGGTTATGGGTTCAGTCCCTGACTAATATGGTCCGATCAGCATTTAAAATGCCACTTGCGGAGCCATCCTCCACTTCTGTCTCCTCGTTGGGGTCGCTAAAAGCTCCCCAGACTGTTTGTTCCTTTCCGATCCATCCTTTTCTGGAGGGGCTCATTTACCAGGATTGGGAGCATCCTGACAAAATATTTACTCCCCCCAAGAGATTTCCGGTGGTCTATCCCATGGAGGATAGGTTCATCAGAAAATGGAAGGTCCCTACAGTGGACGCAGCCATCTCTTGTGTGAATAAATCACTGACATGTCCGGTGGAAAATGTCCAAATGTTCAAGGACCCAATAGATAAAAAATTGGAGTCATTATTGAAATCTGCTTTTTCTACAGCAGGATTGGTGACACAACCAGCAGTGGCAGCTATAGGGGTCTGCCAAGCAGTGAAGGATCAGTTGAAACAGGTCTTAAGAGACTTGCTGGATCAGCAGGCTCTTGCCCTAGCTGATCTACCTAGAGCCTTATGCTTTGCGGTGGACGCTATAAAGGATTCAATCCATCAGGCCTCCCGCCTTACGCTGTCTGTAGTACATATGCGCAGGCTTCTATGGCTCAAAAACTGGTCTGCTGAAGCTCCCTGTAAAAAATTGCTGGTCAGCTTCCCATTTCATGGGGAGCGCTTATTCGGGGAAGACCTGGACAAGTATATCCAGAGAATTTCCAGCGGTAAAAGTACACTTTTGCCGGTTAAAAATAGAGTTAGAGGTCCCTCCTTTAAGAGGCCGGCTTCTCCAGTCCCTAGGACATCGGCTGTGAAACAGTTCCGACGGCCTCCCCGGTCAAATCCCGGAGGTAAAAATCAGGGACAGTTGCAGGGTAACAAGAAGCCCTGGAGCAGGAGAGGTACAAAACCTCCCCCAAAGTCAAATGCATGAAGGGTTGCCCCCACCCAATCGGGTGGGGGGAAGACTTCAGTTGTTCACAGAAACCTGGCGGGACACGATCCGAGACAGATGGGTGCTCTCCGCAGTAAATCTGGGATACAAATTGGAGTTAAAAAACTCCCCTCCTTCCCGCTTTATAAGGTCAAACGTGCCAAGGGATCCCCAGAAGAGAGGATCCCTCCTGTTGGCACTGGAACAATTATTGCTTCAAGCAGTAATTATAGAGGTTCCCCTGGAAGAATGGGGGTTCGGGTTTTACTCAAACCTCTTTACAGTTCCGAAGCCAAACGGGGACGTGAGGCCCATATTAAATCTAAAAGGGCTAAACAAATTCCTACATATCAGGACTTTCCGGATGGAGTCGATCCGATCGGTAGCCTCTGCCCTACAAGGGGAGGAATGGTTAGCCTCGATCGACATCAAAGATGCTTATTTGCACATCCCCATCTTTCCAGCCCACCAAAAATTTCTACGCTTTGCGGTAGAAGGGCGCCATTTTCAGTTCAGAGCCTTACCCTTCGGTCTGGCCACAGCACCAAGAGTGTTCACAAAAATTCTGGCCCCATTATTGGCCAATCTAAGAACACGAGGTGTAACGATAATGGCATATCTAGACGACTTGTTGCTGATAGACCACTCAGTGGAAAAACTAGAAGTGGTTGTTCACGAGACAATCAAGTATCTGGAATATCACGTTTGGATTATCAACCGAGACAAGTCAGCCCTAAAACCAGTCAAAAGTCTGGAATACTTGGGGCTAAGGCTGGATTCAGACCAGAGAAAGATTTTCTTGCCTCAAGAAAAGGGGTCGTCTTTGAGAGATTTGATCCACTTAGTGGGTTCAAAAAGACAGCCATCCATACGCCTGTGCATGAGGCTGCTGGGAAAAATGGTGGCATCATTCGAAGCAGTACCCTATGGTCAATTCCATTCAAGGAAGTTGCAAAGGGCCATACTGTCAGCCTGGAACAAAAAAGTTCAGGCTCTGGACTTACCAATGTCCTTGTCCCCTTCCGTTCGCAGGAGCCTCCGCTGGTGGTTGGTTCCCCAGAATCTGGAAAGAGGGAAATCCTTCAGTCCGATTTCCTGGAAGGTGGTCACTACAGATGCCAGCCTTATAGGCTGGGGAGCAGTACTGGAGCAATGGTCTCTCCAGGGCAGATGGTCGGATGCGGAAAAGGCCCTGCCCATCAATCTCTTAGAGATACGAGCAGCCCGGTATGCCCTAGTAGCATGGACATCCAAACTCCAAGGGTCCCCTGTCAGAGTTCAGTCAGACAATGCCACAGCAGTGGCATATATCAATCGTCAGGGGGGCACCAGGAGTCGTGCAGCCCAAAGGGAAGTAAATTACATCCTGAGATGGGCAGAAAGATATGTCCCAGCCATATCTGCGGTATTCATTCCAGGGGTGGAGAATTGGAAGGCGGACTTTCTAAGTCGCCAACAATTATGCCCAGGGGAATGGTCCCTTCATCCCGAGGTTTTCCGGACAATATGTCAGCGGTGGGGAACACCGGATGTAGATCTGCTAGCATCCAGATTCAACACAAAAGTGGACAGGTTTGTCTCTTGGGCAAGGGATCCCCTAGCGTGCGGCTCGGATGCCCTAGTGTTCCCTTGGGATCAGTTCAAGCTGATATATGCATTCCCACCGCCACAATTGTTACCTCGATTACTCCGCAGAATCAGGGTAGAAAAGAAACCAGTGATTCTGGTGGCTCCAGCGTGGCCCCGAAGAGCATGGTACGCGGAGATTGTAAAAATGTCTGTGGGGAGTCCTTGGACCCTCCCACATCGTCCGGACCTGCTTTCGCAGGGACCGATATACCACCCTTCCTTACCAGCCCTAGGTTTGACGGCCTGGCTATTGAAGCCCACATTCTAAAAAAGAGAGGGCTCTCTAATGCTGTGGTATCTACCATGATCAATGCCAGGAAGCCGGTATCCAGGCAGATCTACTATAGAATCTGGAAGGCGTACATCGCCTGGTGTGAAGCCAAGAAATGGCATCCACGTAAATACGTAATAGGTAGGATTCTGGACTTCCTACAATGGGCTGTAGATAGGAAGCTTGCCTTGAGTACTATCAAGGGTCAGATTTCGGCCTTGTCAATATTTTTTCAAAGGCCCTTGGCTTCGCATTCACTAGTCAAAGCCTTTATACAAGGAGTGATGCGTATTAGTCCTCCGGTTAATATTCCCATATGTCCATGGGATCTAAACTTGGTTCTGTCGGTTCTACAGAAACAACCATTTGAACCATTACAGCATATTTCCTTAGTGCTTCTCACCAGGAAATTGATTTTTCTAGTAGCCATTTGTTCGGCTAAAAGAGTATCGGAATTAGCAGCTATGTCCTGTAAGGAGCCATATCTGGTTATCCATAAGGACAGAGTAGTGTTACGTCCTCATCCAGCCTTTCTTCCTAAGGTGGTATCGAGTTTTCATTTGAACCAAGATGTGGTTCTTCCTTCTTTTTTCCCCAAGCCTACTTCGGTAGAGGAAAAGTTATTGCATTCTTTGGATGTAGTAAGAGCAGTTAAAGCTTATCTAAAAGCCACTGCTCAGATTCGCAGAACGGATACTTTGTTTATTCTGCCGGAAGGCCCCAGAAAGGGTCAGGCAGCGTCAAAATCTACTTTAGCCAAGTGGATTCGACAGGTCATAATACAAGCCTATAGCTTGAGAAGTAGACCGCCTCCGTTCAAAGTTAGGGCGCACTCCACGAGAGCAGTTGGAACTTCATGGGCAGTGCATCACCAGGCCTCCCTGGCTCAAATCTGTAAGGCCGCAACATGGTCTTCGGTACACACGTTTACTAGGTTCTACCAGGTGGACGTTAGAAGTCAGGAGGATGTCGCCTTTGGGCGCAGTGTGTTGCAGGCCGCAAAAGATCCTCATGTCTGATAGCGCTCAGCTTATATATGGTGTATCCCCCCCCCTCATTTGGCATTGCTTTAGGACATCCCATTAGTAATGACTATGTCGCTCTGTGTCCCGTGATGTACGAGAAAGAAAATAGGATTTTTATAACAGCTTACCTGTAAAATCCTTTTCTTGGAGTACATCACGGGACACAGAGCTCCCGCCCCTCTTTGGGGACACTTATTGCTTTGCTACAAAACTGAGGTGCTCCCGGATGGGAGGGGCTTATATAGGGGAGGGTACTTCCGGTTTTGGAAGTTGCCAGTGCCAGCACCTGACGGTAACTATATAACCCATTAGTAATGACTATGTCGCTCTGTGTCCCGTGATGTACTCCAAGAAAAGGATTTTACAGGTAAGCTGTTATAAAAATCCTATTTTTTTCCTTCAAAAATGACATTTTGTGCAGAGACAGTTCTAAGCACGGGAAACATGCGCCACTTTACATGCATATCATACACACCCCCCAGGTACGAAATTTAAAGGAAAATTTCACTTTTATTTTTTCATTTTAAGCATTATTAAAATCACCGCTCCCGTAAAAACGTCTATTTTTTAAACTTTTTTTTGCATTGATACATGTCCCCTGGGGCAGGACCCTGGTCCCCAAAAACTTTTTAGGACAATAAATTGCATATTAGCCTTTATAATTAGCACTTTAGATTTCGAACGTTCGAGTCCATTGTATTTAATAGGGTTCTAAAGTTCACGCGAACATTCTGTCTGTTCGCAGGTTCTGGTGCGAACCGAACAGGGGGGTGTTCGGCTCATCCCTGACTGATACTGCCTGACCTGCCTGGGTGTCTTCCACCTGTTTTAATCTCCGTTCTACGTCTGACACTGCGGTCTCCCCTGTCCCCATGCATTTGGTCAATGCAGCCAGATCAGTCCTCACCTCTGCAATATCCTTGCGGTGTGAGGCTTCCAGTCTGCTGGCTAGGGATTCAAAGTCCGCCCTGGTCGGCAAGGCCTGCAGCAGGGCCCTTAGTTCTGCATCAGCCCGCAATGTAAGGGGAGCAGGGTGCGGGTGAAACAAGTCCTGGGAGGCAGCGCGGAACATTGCAGGGGTATCTAGGTCACACTCCAGGGTGCCGGGAGTTATGGATGCTAACTGTGTAGTGTGCGGTGGTGTACTCACAGAGCCGCCGGGCCTCGTGCTGTCCGCCATCTTAGGGGCTGGAGAGGAGTCCTGTGAGCCGGGGAAGTAATTGCGGATGGTGCCGCTCTGCTGTGGTTTAGGCGATGGCTGCTTGGATGGTTTGTTTCTCTGCCTCCTGCGCTTCCCTGCAGAGTACATGCCTCGCAATGCTGAGAATATGACTAAATATAGGGCAGGAAAGGTCGGGACGGGTCGGGAGCCCCTCGGAGCAGCACGTCTTCACACGGCCATGTCCAGACCACGCCCCCCTGTGATAATTTTTTTTGCTTCCTCAATATATTTTTTTGTTCAAGCTTTTGAAAATAATAAAGCATGAGATACATTTTACTTCAATTGGGAAGAAAATTAGATACTGCTTTGATCAACATTCTAGCTATTTGGGTTTTGTGCACTTGGAAACAAATCTAGACCTTTCAAGAGCTAATAAAACTTAAACTTATTGTCCTCCAGTTGCCGCTCATCTTTATTTTTTACCCCAAAGTGAACACCATTCCACTGAGTTTACTGTATGAACTATGTATATCCTTATACAAGGTGGCAGTGGCGGCCCGTCCATAGGGGGTGCCCGGGCGCCGCCCCCCCCCCCCCCCTCCTGTGGTCACCAAAACATTTTTTTTTTTTAAAAAATGGGCCCTTTAAGAGTTTTTTTTTTTTTTTTTATGTCTTTTTTTTACACATGGCGGCGCGACCATAGTGGGCGCAGAAGCGCCGCTACCGCTCGCTTCTGCGCCCGGCCGTCACTCACCACAACAATACATAGGTTCATGCATTGCATGAACCTATGTATTGCTGCCGCCCACTATTCAGATGGCCCTTGAGCGCCGGCCATCTGAATAACAGCGTCTGATTGGCCTTTAGAAGTGCCTATCAGAGCCAGGAGGCTCTGATAGGCTTCCCGACTACAGCCTGAGGGCTGTAATCGGCTTCTAAATACCTAATGAGAGGACGCACGGGGGGTGCGTTCCCTGGCCAATCAGGTTCACCGGGTCTGGTTACCAGTAACCTGATTGGCTGAAGCGATATCGAGGGCGGGAGAAGACATCGAGGACGGAAGAAGGACGGTGCTGACTCGAGGAAGGTAAGTGCAGGGCTGGGGGGGACAAACTGGCTGTTTTTGGGGGACAAACTGGCTGTATTATGGGGGACACAGTGGCTGTATATTGGGGACAAACTGGCTGTATATTGGGGGGAAACTGGCTGTATATTGGGGACAAACTGGCTGCATTTGGGGACAAACTGGCTGTATTATGGGGACAAACTGGCTGTATATGGGGGACAAACTGGCTGTATTATGGGGACAAACTGGCTGTATTATGGGGGACAAACTGGCTGTATATTGGGGACAAACTGGCTGTATATTGGGGACAAACTGGCTGTATTATGGGGGACAAACTGGCTGTATTATGGGGGACAAACTGGCTGTATTATGGGGGACAAACTGGCTGCATTATGGGGGACAAACTGGCTGCATATTGGGGACAAACTGGCTGTATATTGGGCCAAACTGGCTGTATATTGGGGGACAAACTGGCTGTATTATGGGGGACAAACTGGCTGTATTATGGGGGACAAACTGGCTGTATAATGGGGGACCAAACTGGCTGTATATTGGGGGACAAACTGGCTGTATATTGGGGGACAAACTGGCTGCATTTGGGGGACAAACTGGCTGTATATTGGGGACAAACTGGCTGCATTTGGGGACAAACTGGCTGTATATTGGGGACAAACTGGCTGTATATGGGGACAAACTGGCTGTATTATGGGGGGGAAACTGGCTGTATATGGGGGGGAACTAGCTGCATTTAGGGACAAACTAGTGGCGTTTGGGCACAGTGGCTGTGTTTAATGGGCACAGTGGCGGCAATTGATGTTTTTTTTTTTTTTTCAGTTTGCGCCCCCCAAAAAAGTTTGAGCACCAGCCGCCACTGCAAGGTGGTCAATTTCTCCCTTTTTAAAGGGCAATACATTCAGTTCAGTTAACCCTTCATCATAGCTGAGGTCCTGCATGCCTAGTGTGTCTGTTGTGTACACATATGCTATTGCATATACAGTGCATCTGGAAAGTACTCACAGCGCTTCACTTTTTCCACATTTTGTTATGTTACAGCCTTATTCCAAAATGTATTAAATTCATTATTCTCAAAATTCTACAAACAATACCCCATAATGACAACATGAATGAAGTTTGTTTGAAATCTTTGCAAATTTATTGAAATGAAAACATGAAAAAAATCACATGTACATAAGTATTCACACCCTTTACCATGACACTCAAAATTGAGCTCAGGTGCATCCTGTTTCCACTGATCACCCTTGAGATGCTTCTACAACTTGATTGGAGTCCACCTGTGGTAAATTCAGTTGATTGGACATGATTTGGAAAGGCACACACCTGTCTAAGGTACCACAGTTAACAGTGCATGTCAGAGCACAAACCAAGCCATGAAGTCCAAGGTATTTTCTGTAGACCTCCCAGACACAGATCTGCGGAAGGGTACAGAAATATTTCTGCAGCATTGAAGGTGACAATGAGCACAGTGGCCTCTATCATTCATAAATGGAAGAAGTTTGAAACCACCAAGACTCTTCCTAGAGCGGGCCATCTGGCCAAACTGAGCGATCGGGGAAGAAGGGCCTTAGTCAGAGAGGTAACCAAGAATCCAACAGCATTTCTCTGTGGAGAGAGGAGAACCTTTCAGAAGAAGCACCATCTCTGCAGCACTCCACCAATCAGGCCTGTATATTATTGGCCAGTTGGAAGCCACTCCTCAGTAAAAGGCACATGACAGCCCACCTGGAGTTTTCCAAAGGCACCTGAAGGACTCTCCGACCATGAGAAACAAAATTCTCTGGTCTGATGAAACAAAGATTGAACTCTTTGGCCTGAATGGCAAGCATCATGTCTGGAAAAAAACAGGCATCGCTCATCACCTGGCCAATACCATCCCTACAATGAAGCATGGTGGTTGCAGCACCATGCTGTGATGTTTTTCATCTGCAGAAACTGGGATGAAGCTGAATGCAGTAATGTACAGAGACATTTGTCATGAAAACCTGCTCCAGAGCACTCTGGACCTCAGACTGGGGTGAAGGTTCATCTTCCAACAGGACAACAGCCATAAGTACACAGCCAAGATAAAAAGGAGTGGCTACGGGACAACTCCGTGAATGTCCTTGAGTGGCCCAGCCAGAGCCCAGACTTGAACCCATTTGAACATCTCTGGAGAGATCTGGCTGTGCACCAACGCTCTCCATCCAACCTGATGGAGCTTGAGAGGTCCTGCAAAGAAGAATGGGAGAAACTGCCCAAAAATAGGTGTGCTAAGCTAGTATCATCATACTCAAAAAATATTTGAGGCTGTAATTGGTGCCAAAGGTGCTTCAACAAAGTATTGACCAAAGGCTGTGAATACTTATGTACGTGGGATTTTTTTGTTTTTTATTTTTAATAAATTTGCAAAAATTTCAAACAAACTCCTTTCACGTTGTCATTATGGGGTATTGTTTGTAGAATTTTGAGGAAAATAATGAATTTAATCAATTTTGGAATAAGGCTGTAACATAACAAAATGTGGAAAAAGCGAAGCGCTGTGAATACTTTCCGGATGCACTGTATAAGAATGCAGGATGCACTTGTTTATTTTTACATGCATTGATTTACAGTCAGGTCCATAAATATTGGGACATCCACACAATTCTAATCTTTTTGGCTCTATACACCACCACAATAGATTTGAAATGAAACAAACAAGATATACTTTAACTGCAGTCTTTCAGCTTTAATTTGAGGGTATTTACATCCAAATCAGGTGAATGGTGTAGGAATTACAACAGTTTGTATATGTGCCTCCCACTTTTTAAAGGACCAAAAGTAATGGGACAATTGGCTGCTCAGCTGTTCCATGGCCAGGTGTGTGTTATTCCTTCATTATCCCATTTACAAGGAGCAGATAAAAGGTCCAGAGTTCATTTCAAGTGTGTTATTTGCATTTGGAATCTGTTGCTGTCAACTATCAATATGAGATCCAAAGAGCTGTCACTATCAGTGAAGCAAGCCATCATTAGGCTGAAAAAACAAAACAAACCCATCAGAGAGATAGCAAAAACATTAGGTGTGGCCAAATCAACTGTTTGGAACATCCTTAAAAAGAAAGAATGCACTGGTGACCTCAGCAACACGAAAAGACCCGGAAGACCACGGAAAACAACTGTGGTGGATGACCAAAGAATTCTTTCCCTGGTGAAGAAAACACCCTTCACAACAGTTGGCCAGATCAAGAACACTCTCCAGGAGGTAGGTGTATGTGTGTTAAAGTCAACATTCATGAGAAGACTTCACCAGAGTGAATAGAGAGGGTTCACCACAAGATGTAAACCATTGGTGAGCCTCAAAAACAGGAAGGCCAGATTAGAGTTTGCCAAACAGCATCTAAAAAAGCCTTCACAGTTCTGGAACAACATCCTATGGACAGATGAGTCCAAGATCAACTTGTACCAGAGTGATGGGAAGAGAAGAGTATGGAGAAGGAAAGGAACTGCTCGTGATCCAAAGCATACCACCTCATCAGTGAAGCATGGTGGTGGTAGTGTCATGGCGTTGGCATGTATGGCTGCTATTGGAACTGGTTCTCTTGTATTTATTGATGATGTGACTGCTGACAAAAGCAGCAGGATGAATTCTGAAGTGTTTCGGGCAATATTATCTGCTCATATTCAGCCAAATGCTTCAGAACTCATTGGACAGCGCTTCACAGTGCAGATGGACAATGACCCGAAGCATACTGCGAAAGCAACCAAAGAGTTTTTTAAGGAAAATAAGTGGAATGTTATGCAATGGCCAAGTCAATCACCTGACCTGAATCTGATTGAGCATGCATTTCACTTGCTGAAGACAAAACTGAAGGGAAAATGCCCCAAGAACAAGCAGGAACTGAAGACAGTTGCAGTTTAGGCCTGGCAGAGCATCACCAGGGATGAAACCCAGCGTCTGGTGAAGTCTATGCGTTCCAGACTTCAGGCTGTAATTGTGTCACAATCAGGCATCGGGCTTGAAGACTAATTGCAATAGCAGTGGCAGGACAGGCATACAGGCAGTCACTTCTGGCAGATGACACAGGCTCACCTGAGGTGCGGAGTCTAAGTACTAGCTGGTTTTCCCCAGAGCTCCTGATGGTGGAGATGGATTTAGCTGCAAGCTAGTACCAGGTCACGGTCCTCAAGTTTTCCCCACCAGGGTGTGAGCAAGCCGGGGTCCAATAACAGACAAGGATGAAACAGCAGCCTGGTCAGAAAACAAGCCAAGGGATCAATCACGAGTGGCTGCAGGTTGGGATCAAGCAGTAGAGTAGTCAAAGAACAGGCCAAGGGTCAAACACGGGTGGTTGCAGATTGGGATCAGGCAGTAGAGAAGTCCAAGCCGAGGGTCAATCACTAGTGGTTGTAGGTACAGATGGCAGCAGGAAAGACAACAGAAAGGCACCGGCAGGGAAGGCACAATAACCTGGCAAAGAGAAAGTGCCGAGACAAGGCTTATATAGGAAGTTCATGGGAGGAGCAAGGGGTTCATGGTTCAACAGCAATCAAGACACCAAGCAGAGTAGTCTAATGGATCAGATAGGTCTGTCCAGCAGATCAGGCAGGGAGCTGTCCAGCATTCCAGATAGCTCAATGGGAAGAGTCAATGCCAGACACTGACGAAGTCCCTGGTTCAAGCCCTGGTCCTGACAGTACTCCCCTCCTCTCTGGACATCTTAGGGCTGGGTTTGGGAAGAAACCTCTGGTGGAATTCTCTTGTTAATCTAGGGGCATGAACATTCTCCTCAGGCTCCCAAGAATTTTCTTCTGGCCCATATCCTTCCCATTGTACCAGATATTGTAGTTTGTTTCTAAAGATCCTGGAATCAAGAATTTTCTCAACCACAAATTCTACTTCACCCTGTACCTCAACAGGTGGAGGAGGTGGAAGAATTCTTCCAGAAAAGGGATTTTCATTAAATTGTTTAAGTAGTGAAAAACAGGGTGAATTTCATACTATCAGGAAGTTTTAAGCGAAAGGTAACCGGATTGATTTGAGCAGAAATCTTGAATGGTCCTACAAACTTCTGGCCCAGATTTGCAGACGGAACATGGACCTTCAAATTTTTGGTTGATAACCAAACTTTGTCACCCACATGAAAAGTAGGAAGTGATCTGCAATGTCTATCAGCAGCCTTCTTGTAACATTCCTGAGCCTCCTTCAAAGTTTCGATCAATTTCTCACGAATCTCCTGCAATGTAGTTAATCTGTTGGTAACAGAAGGAATTGGAGTTGAGATAGGGAGATCAGAAATAAAAACTGGATGATACCCGTTGTTTAAATAAAAAGGACTTTGAGAAGTGGAGCTATGTTTAGAATTGTTATATGCAAACTCTGCTGTAGGAAGATAATCCACCCAGTCATCCTGAAGATAACTGACAAAACATCGAAGGTACTGCTCTAAGGTTTGATTGGTCCTCTCAGTCTGACCATTAGACTGGGGATGAAAAGCAGAAGACAGATTAACTGTTACACCCAAGGCTGAACAGAAGTATTTCCAAAATTTTGAAGTAAACTGTACTCCTCTGTCAGACACCACATCGTCAGGAATTCCATGTAGTTTAAATATAGTGATGAGCCGAACACCCCTGGGTTCGGTTCGCACCAGAACCCGCGAACGGACCGAAAGTTTGCACGAACATTAGAACCCTATTAAATACAATGGATGCGAACGTTCGGATTCTAAAGTGCTAATTATAACGACTATTATCCATGTTATTGTCCTAAACAGAGTTTGGGAACCCGGGTTCTGCACCAGGGGACATGTATCAATGCAAAAAGAAGTTTTAAAAACGGACGTTTTCCGGGAGCAGTCATTTTAATGATGCATAAAGTGAAAAAAATATTCCTTTAAATATTGTACCTGGGGGGTGTCTAAAGTATGCCTGTGAAGTGCCACGTGTTTCCCGTGTTTAGAACTGTCCCTGCACAAAATAACATTTCTAAAGGAAAAAAAAGCCATTTAAAACTGCTTGCGGCTTTAATGTAATGTCTGGTCCCGGTAATATGGATGAAAATCTTTAAGAAAAATGGCATAGCTACCCCATCAACCCCCCCCCCCTACCCCAGCCCATTACCAGCCCCTTTGGGTCTTGTATGGATATTAAGGGGAACCCCGCACACAAAATAAAAAAGGCCCTATATACTCTGAACAGCCGTATACAGGCGGTGCATACAAGACAGGGACTGTAGGTTTGTTCTTATGTAGAATCTGTTTGTAATTTTGAACAGCTACATTGTTTAAGTGTAGCTCCAGCCCAAATACCTATTTTTAAGCTTTTTGGAAAACATAGGGAAGGGTTATCACCCCTGTAACATTTGTTTTGCTGTCTGTGCCCCTGTTCAGAACATTTCACCTCACTTTGCGTCCCAATGACAACTGTTTTTGAAATGTGGTGTTTTTATTGAAACAAGGATTGGTGATAAAGCATCAGTAGAGAGGGGACACCTTTCTCCCATATTAATTCTTACAGGAGAGAATTTTCCTTCCAAGGGGTAGATTTCCTCTCACTTCCTGTTGTCTTCTTCCGTTTGCAAGTAGTAGTCGTTTGTAAGTTGGATGTTTGAAAGTAGGGACCTGCCGTATATACTCTGCAGAAATTGGCCCCTTAGGTGTTGGTGTTGGCACAACACTGTAAGCACTCACAGTTACTCTTGGTGGGTGCTGGAACGCCCTGCTGTCAACTATTATATCAGGAATTGTAATAACATATAATTGTTGAACAGTGGTAGTAAAAATTGGGCCTTTGATGGTGGTGCTGGTGCCACAACACTGTAAGGCCTGACAGTTACTCTTGGTGGGCGCAGCAATGGGCCCTGCTGTGAATTATTAGATCAATAATTATAATTGCATGCCCCTGTTGAACAGGGGCTGAAAAATTGGGCCTTTGGTGGTGGTGGTGGTGGTGGTGGTGGTGGTGTTGACACAACACTGTAAGGCCTGACAGTTACTCTTGGTGGGCGCAGCAATGGGCCCTGCTGTGAATTATTAGATCAATAATTATAATTGCATGCCCCTGTTGAACAGGGGCTGAAAAATTGGGCCTTAGGCACTGGTGGCACAACACTGCAACCCCTCACAGATACTGTACTTGGAGCACAGCAATGAGGCCTGTTGCAAAGTATTGCATCAAAAATTGTAATTACACGCCCCTGTTAAACAGGGGCTGAAAAATTGGGCCTTAGCCACTGGTGGCGGCACCCATAAACCAAAATGATCTTCCAAGCTATCATCATTAATCGGATCATTGAGGAGGAGGAGGAGGATAGCCAGTCAACATAACAGCACAGGCACTCAGTCTTGAAGGGATGTGACATTTTAAAATCAATTAGTCTGTTATATCAGCATCAGGTGTGTGGTAGCTGGTGGTGATCCAAGACTGGTTCATCTTGATGAAAGTCAGTCGATCAACCGAGTCGGTGGACAGGCGCACCCTGTGATCCGTGACAAATCCTCCAGCAGCACTGAATGTGCGTTCTAAAAGAACGCTGGATGCAGGACAGGCCAGTAGCTCAATTGCATACTGTGCAAGCTCTGGCCAGTGATCCATCCTCAAGACCCAGTAAGCCAGAGGATTTTCAGTGGGGAAGGTGTCCAAGTCTGACCTTGCCCCTAGGTATTCCTGCACCATGTATATCAGACGCTGGCGATGGTTGCTGGAACCGATCATACTTTGGGGCTGCGGACTAAAGAATTGTCTGAACGCATCGGTCAGACGGCCACCTTCCCCACCGCTCCTTCTTTGACTGCCCGAAGCCTCAGCAACTCGTTGTCCAGGACCAGGAGTTTGTAACCTCCCAGTCTCTGGGAACGCGTTGCACAGACCTTTCTGCAAGGCCTCCCGGAGTTGTCTCATCCTCTGCTCCCTCTGCGACGGTAACATAAGGTCCGCAACCTTACCCTTGTACCGTGGATCAAGGAGAGTGGCCAGCCAGTAATGGTCCCTCTCCTTGATCCGAAGAATACGAGGATCCTTCCGCAGACTTTGCAGGATCAGGGAGGCCATGCAGCGTAGGTTTGCTGAGGCATTCGCTCCGGAGTCCTCTGGGTCACTAAGGACGACATGATCCGCAGCCACCTCCTCCCAGCCACGTACAAGTCCACTGGTTTCTTGGGACTGTAAATCATCCCTAAAAGACTGCTGCTGATGATGCTGAGTGCCAGCCTCCACCTCCATGCTGACACAATCCTCCTCCTCCTCCTCCTCCTCCTCTTCCTGTGCGATGGGTGGGACAGAAGGAACACTGTCTGGGTAAAGGGGGCCTTGAGAGGCAAGGAAGTCCTCCTCTTCCTGCCTCTGTTCTGCCTCAAGTGCCCTGTCCATTATTCCACGCAGTGTGTGCTCCAACAGGTGGACAAGAGGTACAGTGTCACTGATGCATGCACTGTCACTGCTCACCATCCTCGTGGCCTCCTCAAATGGTGCCAGGACAGTGCATGCATCCCTGATCATGCCCCACTGGCGTGGTGAAAAAAACCCGAGCTACCCTGACCCTGTCCTGGTGCCGTAGTCGCACAGGTACTCATTGATGGCCCTCTGCTGCATGTGCAGCCGCTGCAGCATGGCCAACGTTGAGTTCCACCTGGTAGCATGTCACATATAAGGCGGTTCTTGGGCAGGTTCAACTCCTTTTGCAGCTCAGCCAGGCGAGCACTGGCATTATAAGATCTGCGGAAATGCACACAGACTTTCCTGGCCTGCCTCAGGACATCCTGTAAGCCCGGGTACCTGCCCAAGAACCGCTGCACCACCAGGTTAAGGACGTGAGCCACACAGGGCACATGGGTCAGTTGTCCCTGTCGGAGGGCGGAGAGGAGGTTGGTGCCATTGTCGCAAACCACCATTCCTGGCTTAAGCTGGCGTGGCGTCAACCACCTCTCGGCCTGCCCCTGCAGAGCAGACAGGACCTCTGCCCCAGTGTGGCTCCTGTCCTCCAAACACACCAGCGCAAGCACGACATGGCATCTTTTTGCCTGCGTACTTGCGTAGCCCCTTGAACGCCTACGGAGCACCACTGGTTCCGAGGACAAAGCACAGGAAGAGGCCATGGAGGAAGAAGAAGAGGAGGGGGTGGAGGAGAGAGGTGTGTCACAACCAGTAGTAGCATTTTGGAGGCATGGAGGTGGAACAACCTCCAACACTACTGCACCTTGTCCTGCATCCTTCCCAGCTGCCAAAAGAGTGACCCAATGGGCCGTGAAAGAAAGGTAACGTCCCTGTCCATGCCTGCTGGATCATGAGTCAGCGGTAATATGCACCTTACCGCTGACCGCCCTGTCCAGCGAGGCCAAGACATTGCCTTCCACATGCCTGTAGAGAGCCGGAATCGCCTTCCGTGAGAAAAAGTGGCGTTTGGGAACCTGCCACTGAGGAACCGCACATTGCACAAACTCACGGAAGGGGGCCGAGTCTACCAACTGAAAAGGCAGCAGTTGAAGCGCTAGCAATTTAGCCAAGCTAGCATTCAACCGCTGGGCATGTGGATGGCTGGGAGTGAACTTCTTTCGACGGTCCAGCAGCTGGGGCAGGGAAATTTGCCTGCTAGAATCGGACGTCGGTGTACTGCTAGCAGAGTGGCCGCAAGTACTTGGCTGTGACACACCTAATTCTACACCTTCATTCCTCTCAGTGCAGGTTTCAGAGAGGACTGAAGGTATAGTGGGGTTGGAGATCCCAGCTGATGCGGTGCAAGGAGAGGTCCGCTTTGTTCTTTGGTGTGGGTCTTTAAGGTAGGCTTGCCAACGAGCTGCATGGCAGGTCAACATATGTCTGATCAAGCATGTGGTGCCCAAGCGGCTGATGTTTTGGCCACGCGATATACGCTTGAGACATATGTTGCAAACAGCAGCTGTGCGATCTGATGCACTCGCCTCAAAAAATGCCCACACCAAAGAACTTTTTGAATGACGGGCAGAGGCAGCGCCCTGCACAGGCGGAGCTCTGCGGTGTGATTCCGTCGGTGTGCTGCCCATACGCTGGCCACCCAAGGGCATCCTGCCTCATTGGAGATGTGCCTCCTCCTCATCCTCCTCCTCCTCCTCTCTCCTATTAGGCACCCACGTGGAGTCAGTGACCTCATCATCCCCTCCCTCCTCATCACTGGAGCCAATCTGGCAGTATGCTGCAGCTGCTGGAGCATGACTGCCAGATTGGTGTCCTTCTTGAGCATCCCCTCTCTCTGCTCTCACGCTACTGCCTTCCTCTATCTGGGTATCATCATCAGATCCTTCGAAACGCTGGGCATCCTCCTGGAGCATGTACCCAACACTGTGCTCAAACTGTTCGGGGGACTCCTCAGGAGGAGGACATGGTGGGTCTAGGGAAGGATTGACTAATGAAGATAATGATACCAGAGAAGAGGACGCTTTGGCAGCTGCTTTGCCAGTACCCTGAGCCTGGGTGAGAGAGGATGAGGAGGATGAGGTGGGCTTGGTCATCCACTCTACCAAGTCTTCGGCATGATGTGGCTCAACATGTCCAGCTGCCGAAAAGAAGGACAAGCGTGTCCCATGGCCATGTGCTGATGACAATGCACCGCGTCCACGACCAGCACTGTTGCCCCCAGACACAGAGCTTGCTTGCCCTCTTTTTTTGCCTCCTGACTGTCTGCCTCTCCTTGTTTGCCTTCCAGACATTTTAATGGATGGCCTGCAGGGAGATGGGAAAAACAGCAATAAGGGCTACCTTCAGGTGTATACTGTGCAGGAGGCTTAGCAACAATGACACTGACACTGTCCCCTGCCTATCCTTCTCTGTCCCTAAACACAAGGATTTGCAATATGCTTCAGCAAGATTGGTTTAGCACAGAATAGCACACTGACAGTTTCCCTCACTGTCCTTCTCTGTCCCTACAAACAAGATTTAGCACAGAATAGCACACTGATAGTTTCCACGAGTGTCCTTCTCTGTCCCTAAACTCAAGGATTTCAAATATGGTTCAGCAAGATTGGTTTAGAACAGAATAGCACACTGACACTTTCCCTCACTGTACCTCTCTGTCCCTAAACTCAAGGATTTCAAATATGGTTCAGCAAGATTGGTTTAGAACAGAATAGCACACTGACAGTTTCCCTCACTGTCCTTCTCTGTCCCTACAAACAAGATTTAGCACAGAATAGCACACTGATAGTTTCCACGAGTGTCCTTCTCTGTCCCTAAACTCGAGGATTTCAAATATGGTTCAGCAAGATTGGTTTAGAACAGAATAGCACACTGACAGTTTCCCTCACTGTCCTTCTCTGTCCCTACAAACAAGATTTAACACAGAATAGCACACTGATAGTTTCCACGAGTGTCCTTCTCTGTCCCTAAACTCAAGGATGTCGGGGTCACCTGTGGCCAGGTGACAGATGCACACCGTAGGGGGACAGGAGTGCACCGCGGGGTAGTAAACCCTATGGCTGGCTTCTGCGGATAGGAAACTGGGTGGTTGTGGAAAGCGGGACCAGAGGAGCACAACCGGGATCCTAACGGAAGCGAGAGCCAAGATTCCCCAGGGCGCGGAGTCTAAGACCCAGCTGGTCTTCTCCAGGGCCTCTAGTGGTGAGGATGTTACGCTGCAGGCTGGGACCAGGTCGCGGCCCCTGGAGTTTCCTAGCTCACGCCCCGTAGGATAAGGGGAAAAGAGGGGAAGCAGCAGCACACGATAGAGAGAACCGAATAACAAGCTAAAGGTCAGGGGCCACAAGCAGACAAGGATAACGAAGAACGAGCCGAAGGTCAAGGGTCACGAGCAGACAGGGATAGTCGGGGACAAGCCAATAACGTAACAGAGAGACAGACGTAGCACACGGCAGGCAGGAACCCAAACACACAATGCCTAACAAACACGTTGATCAGCAAAGCAGGCTTGCAGTGCACAGGTTAATATAGTGTTCTGTGATAGGGCCTGGGGTGGAGTCAGGCTGGAAGGAGATTATAAAGGAAGCCAGGTGAAGGAGGTCTGGTCTCTAGATGAACACATGAGGAGGAAGGTAAGATGGCAGACAGACATTAATGCATATCCATGACAGTACCCTCCCTCTTACGAGGCCTCCCCCTTCCCCGCCTGGGCCCAGGTTTAGAGGGAAACTTCAGATGAAACTCCTTTAACAGACGAGGTGCAAAGACCTCAGATGCAGTGATCCAAGACCTCTCCTCAGGACCAAACCCTTTCCAATGAACGAGGTACTGAAGAACGCCTTTACAGAGTCGGGAGTCCAGAATTTGACTGATCTCGTACTCCTGATTATCCTCAGAGACAGGCGCCACGGTAGGGAGAGGACGAGAGAATTTATTGAGGACTAAAGGCTTTAGAAGAGCAACATGAAAGGAGTTAGTGATTTTAAGGCTCTTAGGAATCTGGAGTTTGAAACAAACCGGATTCAGTTTAGCAGTTACCGTGTATGGACCGATGAATCGTGGAGCAAATTTCAGAGAAGGAACTCAGAGCTGTAGCCAAGGGAGGCCCAATACAACTGGGGTAGAGGCCTTGGGTAGAATAAGAAAGGATATCCACTCCTGGTGGAGAATCCCTACCGACATCCTAATGGGTAGCGTCTGGAAGCGAATAGGGCCCCCTGGGAGAACAGTGCCATCAATTGCCGAGACTACCAATGGGGTAGTGAGAGGTGAAAGGGTAAGCTTCATAGAAGAAGCAGTTCTCCAATCCATAAAATTGCCGGCAGCCCCGGAATCCAGGTATGCAAGGGTTGACTGAGGAGAAGTGCCTACATGAAGGAACACCGGCAAGAGCAGGCGAGAAGGTGATGTTTCTGGGTCCAATACTCCACCTTCCAAATGTATTACGCCCGAACGTTCTCCGGACAGAAGCGAGCAAAAGTCACGAAAATGACCCTTGCCCCCACAATAGAGGCACAAGCCCAGAGTTCTGCGCCTAGCACGTTCTTCGGGGGTTAGTCTGGTCCGGCCCAGCTGCATAGGTTCTTCAGCAGGTAGAGGATGCTCCACGGAATGAAGGGAGGGGAGCTCAGACTGGCTAGGACCCAGAGAGTGCTGGCGTCTTTTTTCTAAGGACCTCTCTTGAAAACGAATGTCGATCTGGTTGCATAATGAAATTACATCGTCCAGACCGACGGGAATGGCTCTTCCCGCTAATTCGTCTTTCACTCGGTCAGAGAGGCCATGTAAAAAGGTAGCGACCAGGGCCTCATTATTCCAGCTCAATTCAGCTGTGTGGATACGGAACTGAAGAGCATATTGCCCCACTGAACTAGATTCTTGGCGAAGACGTAAGACAGCACTAGCCGCTGAAGAAGCCCGAGCCGGCTCTTCGAAGATATTACGAAAGAGCTTCAAGAAATCGGACAGACTGGAAACCACCGGATCGTTCCTCTCCCACAGGGGGGCAGCCCAGGCCAAAGCTTCACCGGAGAGGAGGGAAATGATATAGGCTACCTTAGCCCGGTCAGACAGGAAGCTTTGAGGCTGAAGCTCAAAATGAATTGTGCATTGGCTGAGAAAGCCCCTGCAGGCCTTGGAGTCCCCAGAGAAACGGAACGGAGCTGGCAATCTTAGTGAGTGTGAGGCTGCGACTGGTGCGATAGGTACAGCCGCTGGTTGTACCTGGGGTTGCGGATTCGGGGTTCCCAAGGAGACCTGAAGCTGCTCGAATCGAGAAGCCAGATCCTGGAGGAATCACATCACCTGGGTCTGATTTGATTCCTGGGACTCAAGTCTGCGAACTATGCCCTGCAATGGATCATCCGCGGGAAGCGGGATGTCAGCCGGGTTCATGGCTGATCAAACTGTCGGGGTCACCTGTGGCCAGGTGACAGATGCACACCGTAGGGGGACAGGAGTGCACCGCGGGGTAGTGAACCCTATGGCTGGCTTCTGCGGATAGGAAACTGGGTGGTTGTGGAAAGCGGGACCAGAGGAGCACAACCGGGATCCTAACGGAAGCGAGAGCCAAGATTCCCCAGGGCGCGGAGTCTAAGACCCAGCTGGTCTTCTCCAGGGCCTCTAGTGGTGAGGATGTTACGCTGCAGGCTGGGACCAGGTCGCGGCCCCTGGAGTTTCCTAGCTCACGCCCCGTAGGATAAGGGGAAAAGAGGGGAAGCAGCAGCACACGATAGAGAGCACCGAATAACAAGCTGAAGGTCAGGGGCCACAAGCAGACAAGGATAACGAAGAACGAGCCGAAGGTCAAGGGTCACGAGCAGACAGGGATAGTCGGGGACAAGCCAATAACGTAACAGAGAGACAGACGTAGCACACGGCAGGCAGGAACCCAAACACACAACGCCTAACAAACACGTTGATCAGCAAAGCAGGCTTGCAGTGCACAGGTTAATATAGTGTTCTGTGATAGGGCCTGGGGTGGAGTCAGGCTGGGAGGAGATTATAAAGGAAGCCAGGTGAAGGAGGTCTGGTCTCTAGATGAACACATGAGGAGGAAGGTAAGATGGCAGACAGACATTAATGCATATCCATGACAAAGGATTTCAAATATGGTTCAGCAAGATTGGTTTAGCACAGAATATCACACTGATAGTTTCCCTCACTGTCCCTACAAACAAGATTTAGCACAGAATAGCACACTGATAGTTTCCACGAGTGTCCTTCTCTGTCCCTAAACTCAAGGATTTCAAATATGGTTCAGCAAGATTGGTTTAGCACAGAATAGCACACTGATAGTTTCCCTCACTGTCCTTCTCTGTCCCTACAAACAAGATTTAGCACAGAATAGCACACTGATAGTTTCCACAAGTGTCCTTCTCTGTCCCTAAACTCAAGGATTTCAAATATGGTTCAGCAAGATTGGTTTAGAACAGAATAGCACACTGACACTTTCCCTCACTGTACCTCTCTGTCCCTAAACTCAAGGATTTCAAATATGGTTCAGCAAGATTGGTTTAGAACAGAATAGCACACTGACAGTTTCCCTCACTGTCCTTCTCTGTCCCTACAAACAAGATTTAGCACAGAATAGCACACTGATAGTTTCCACGAGTGTCCTTCTCTGTCCCTAAACTCAAGGATTTCAAATATGGTTCAGCAAGATTGGTTTAGAACAGAATAGCACACTGACACTTTCCCTCACTGTCCTTCTCTGTCCCTACAAACAAGGTTTAGCACAGAATAACACACTGACACTCTCCCTACCTATCCTTATTTGTCCCTAAACACAAGGAATCCAGGATTAGTAATAGAAAAAAAATGACACTGTCCCTGCCTATGCTTCTCTTTCCCTGCTCCGGAACACACTACACAAGGCCGCCGCGCTGGCGGCCTTTTATAGTGTGGGGCGTGTACTAAACCCCCTCAGCAATAATTGGCCACAGGCATCCTGCCTGTGGCCAATCATTGCTCTCCTCGCTGCCGGCGCTGGGATTGGCCAAGCATGCGGGGTCACAGTGCATGCTTGGCCAATCACAGCGCCTGGATGACACTGCGATGGCGTAGTGCATTGTGGGCCGTTCGCGTCACTCGAATTTGGCGCGAACGGCCCAAATCGTTCGTTCTTCGTCGAACGATCGAACAGCCGATGTTCGAGTCGAACGTATGTTCGACTCGAACACAAAGCTCATCCCTATTTAAATACTTCTCGAACCATTAACTCCGCAGTTTGTTCAGCTGAAGGTACCCCTGAACAGGTATAAAATGAGCCATCTTAGTGAGACGGTCAACAACCAAGATAGTGCTCATTTCTCTTGAGGGAGGTAAATCTACCACAAAGTCCATAGAAATTGAGCCCCATGGTCTTGATGGAACAGGGAGTGGCTGGAGCAACCCCAAAAGGAGAAGCTTGGGGAGTCTTACTGCGTGCACAGGTCAGGCATGAGGCCACATAGTGTTTGACGTCTTTCTTATAGCTGGGCTACCAAAATGAGCGTGACAAGAGCTTTTCTGTTTTGGAAATCCCAAAATGCTCAGCAAGTTTTGAGTCATGAACCAACCTGAGGGCTTCAATACGAGCAGATTCAGGTACATAGAGACTATGTGCATGAGTCCAAAAGCCATTCTTGTACACAAGGTTAATATCAGCAGGCGGATGATTGAGAAGAGGGTCATTTACATACCCCTCATTTAGGAGACTCAAGAATGTCTTGAAACCCATGGCCCCCTATGAAGTTCTTTTGAGGCAGAATCATACATTCAGGGTTGTCTTCCTGGCATGGTTCAGTCAACATTCTTGATAATGTATCGGCCTTACCATTCCTTGACCCGGGTCGATACGAGATGATAAAATTAAACCGGGAAAAGAACAGTGACCAACATGCTTGTCTAGAAGACATCCTCTTGGCAGAGCGAATGAATTCTAGATTTTTATGATCATTGAGAACAGTTACTGGATGCTTAGCCCCTTCCAGCAGATGCCTCCATTCAGAAAAGGCTTCCTTAATTTCCAGTAATTCCTTATTCCCGATGTCATAATTTCTTTCAGCTGATGACATTAAGCGAAAGAAATACGCACAAGGATGAAGCTGCAGCGTGGTCAAAAAACAAGCCAAGGGATCAATCACGAGTGGCTGCAGGTTGGGATCAAGCAGTAGAGTAGTCAAAGAACAGGCCGAGGGTCAAACACGGGTGGTTGCAGATTGGGATCAGGCAGTAGAGAAGTCCAGGAACAAGCCAAGGGTCAATCGCGAGTGGTTGTAGGTACAGATGGCAGCAGGAAAGACAACAGCAAGGCACCGGCAGGGAAGGCACAATAACCTGCAAAGAAGAAGTGCAGAGACAAGGCTTATATAGGAAGTTCATGGGAGGAGCAAGGGGTTCCAAGCAGAGTAATCTAATGGATCAGATAGGTCTGTCCGGCAGATCAGACAGGGAGTTGTCCAGTAGTGATGAGCCGAACACCCCCGGGTTCGGTTCGCACCAGAACCCGCGAACGGACCGAAAGTTCGAACGAACATTAGAACCCTATTAAATACAATGGATGCGAACGTTCGAATTCTAAAGTGCTAATTATAACAACTATTATGCATGTTATTGTCCTAAAAAGGGTTTGGGAACCCGGGTTCTGCACCAGGGGACATGTATCAATGCAAAAAGAAGTTTTAAAAACGGTCGTTTTTCGGGAGCAGTCATTTTAATGATGCATAAAGTGAAAAAAAAAAAGTCAAATATTCCTTTAAATATCGTACCTGGGGGGTGTCTAAAGTATGCCTTTGAAGTGCCACGTGTTTCCCGTGTTTAGAACTGTCCCTGCACAAAATGACACTTCTAAAGGAAAAAAAAGCCATTTAAAACTGCTTGCGGCTTTAATGTAATGTCTGGTCCCGGTAATATGGATGAAATTCTTTAAGAAAAATGGCATAGCTACCCCATGACCCCCCCCCCTACCCCAGCCCATTACCAGCCCCTTTGGGTCTTGTATGGATATTAAGGGGAACCCCGCACATAAAATAAAAAAGGCCCTATATACTCTGAACAGCCCTATACAGGCGGTGCATACAAGACAGGGACTGTAGGTTTGTTCTTATGTAGAGTCTGTTTGTAATTTTGAACAGGTACATTGTTGAAGTGTAGCTCCAGACCAAAAATCTATTTTTAAACTTTTTGGAAAACATAGGTAAGGGTTATCACCCCTGTAACATTTGTTTTGCTGTCTGTGCCCCTGTTCAGAACATTTCACCTCACTTTCCGTCCCAATGACAACTCTTTTTGAAATGTGGTCTTTTTCTTGAAACAAGGATTGCTGATAAAGCATCAGTACAGAGGAGACACCTTTCTCCCATATTTATTCTTACAGGAGAGAATTTTCCTTCCTAGTGGTAGATTTCCTCTCACTTCCTGTTGTCTTCTTGCGTTTGCAAGTAGGAGTCGTTTGTAAGTTGGATGTTTGAAAGTAGGGACCTGCCGTATATACTCTGCAGAAATAGGCCCCTTAGTTGTTGGTGTTGGCACAACACTGTAAGCACTCACAGTTACTCTTGGTTGGTGCTGGAACGCCCTGCTGTCAACTATTATATCAGGAATTTTAATTACATATAATTGTTGAACAGTGGTAGTAAAAATTGGGCCTTTGATGGTGGTGCTGGTGCCACAACACTGTAAGCCCTGACAGTTACTCTTGGTGGGTGCAGCAATGGGCCCTGCTGTGAATTATTAGATCAAGAATTGTAATTACATGCCCCTGTTGAACAGGGGCTGAAAAATTGGGCCTTAGGCACTGGTGGCACAACACTGCAACCCCTCACAGATACTGTACTTGGAGCACAGCAATGAGCCCTGTTGCAAAGTATTGCTTCAAAAATTGTAATGACACGCCCCTGTTAAACAGGGGCTGAAAAATTGGGCCTTAGGCACTGGTGGCACAACACTGCAACTCCTCACAGATACTGTACTTGGAGCACAGCAATGAGCCCTGTTGCAAAGTATTGCTTCAAAAATTGTAATGACACGCCCCTGTTAAACAGGGGCTGAAAAATTGGGCCTTAGGCACTGGTGGCACAACACTGCAACTCCTCACAGATACTGTACTTGGAGCACAGCAATGAGCCCTGTTGCAAAGTATTGCTTCAAAAATTGTAATTACACGCCCCTGTTAAACAGGGGCTGAAAAATTGGGCGTTAGGCACTGGTGGCGGCACCCATAAACAAAAATGATCTTACAAGCTATCATCATCAATCGTATCATTGAGGACTCGGAGGAGGAGGATAGCCAGTCAACATAACAGCACAGGCACTCAGCATCAGCATCAGTCTTGAAGGGATGTGACATGTTAAAATCAATTAGTCTGTTATATCAGCATCAGGTGTGTGGTAGCTGGTGGTGATCCAAGACTGGTTCATCTTGATGAAAGTCAGTCGATCAACCGAGTCGGTGGACAGGCGCACCCTGTGATCCGTGACAAATCCTCCAGCAGCACTGAATGTGCGTTCCGAAAGAACGCTGGATGCAGGACAGGCCAGTAGCTCAATTGCATACTGTGCAAGCTCTGGCCAGTGATCCATCCTCAAGACCCAGTAAGCCAGAGGATTTTCGGTGGGGAAGGTGTCCAAGTCTGACCTTGCCCCTAGATATTCCTGCACCATGTTTATCAGACGCTGGCGATGGTTGCTGGAACCGATCATACTTTGGGGCTGCGGACTAAAGAATTGTCTGAACGCATCGGTCAGACGGCCACCTTCCCCACCGCTCCTTCTTTGACTGGCCGAAGCCTCAGCAACTCGTTGTCCAGGACCAGGAGTTTGCAACCTCCCAGTCTCTGGGAACGCGTTGCACAGACCTTTCTGCAAGGCCTCCCGGAGTTGTCTCATCCTCTGCTCCCTCTGCGACGGTAACATAAGGTCCGCAACCTTACCCTTGTACCGTGGATCAAGGAGAGTGGCCAGCCAGTAATGGTCCCTCTCCTTGATCCGAAGAATACGAGGATCCTTCCGCAGACTTTGCAGGATCAGGGAGGCCATGCAGCGTAGGTTTGCTGAGGCATTCGCTCCGGAGTCCTCTGGGTCACTAAGGACGACATGATCCGCAGCCACCTCCTCCCAGCCACGTACAAGTCCACTGGTTTCTTGGGACTGTAAATCATCCCTAAAAGACTGCTGCTGATGATGCTGAGTGCCAGCCTCCACCTCCATGCTGACACAATCCTCCTCCTCCTCCTCCTCCTCCTCCTCCTCTTCCTGTGCGATGGGTGGGACAGAAGGAACACTGTCTGGGTAAAGGGGGCCTTGAGAGGCAAGGAAGTCCTCCTCTTCCTGCCTCTGTTCTGCCTCAAGTGCCCTGTCCATTATTCCACGCAGCGTGTGCTCCAACAGGTGGACAAGAGGTACAGTGTCACTGATGCATGCACTGTCACTGCTCACCATCCTCGTGGCCTCCTCAAATGGTGCCAGGACAGTGCATGCATCCCTGATCATGCCCCACTGGCGTGGAGAAAAAAAACCAAGCTCCCCTGACCCTGTCCTGGTGCCGTAGTCGCACAGGTACTCATTGATGGCCCTCTGCTGCGTGTGCAGCCGCTGCAGCATGGCCAACGTTGAGTTCCACCTGGTGGGCATGTCACATATAAGGCGGTTCTTGGGCAGGTTCAACTCCTTTTGCAGCTCAGCCAGGCGAGCACTGGCATTATAAGATCTGCGGAAATGCACACAGACTTTCCTGGCCTGCCTCAGGACATCCTGTAAGCCCGGGTACCTGCCCAAGAAGCGCTGCACCACCAGGTTAAGGACGTGAGCCACACAGGGCACATGGGTCAGTTGTCCCTGTCGGAGGGCGGAGAGGAGGTTGGTGCCATTGTCGCAAACCACCATTCCTGGCTTAAGCTGGCGTGGCGTCAACCACCTCTCGGCCTGGCCCTGCAGAGCAGACAGGACCTCTGCCCCAGTGTGGCTTCTGTCCCCCAAACACACCAGCGCAAGCACGGCATGGCATCTTTTTGCCTGCGTACTTGCGTAGCCCCGTGAACGGCTACGGAGCACCGCTGGTTCATAGGACAAACCACAGGAAGAGGCCATGGAGGAAGAAGAAGAGGAGGGGGTGGAGGAGAGAGGTGTGTCACAACCAGTAGTAGCATTTTGGAGGCGTGGCGGTGGGACAACCTCCAACACTACTGCACCTTGTCCTGAATCCTTCCCAGCTGCCAAAAGAGTGACCCAATGGGCCGTGAAAGAAAGGTAACGTCCCTGTCCATGCCTGCTGGACCATGAGTCAGCGGTTATATGCACCTTACCGCTGACCGCCCTGTCCAGCGAGGCCAAGACATTGCCTTCCACATGCCGGTAGAGAGCCGGACTAGCCTTCCGTGAGAAAAAGTGGCGTTTGGGAACCTGCCACTGAGGAACCGCACATTGCACAAACTCACGGAAGGGGGCCGAGTCTACCAACTGAAAAGGCAGCAGTTGAAGCGCTAGCAATTTAGCCAAGCTAGCATTCAACCGCTGGGCATGTGGATGGCTGGGAGTGAACTTCTTTCGACGGTCCAGCAGCTGGGGCAGGGAAATTTGCCTGCTAGAATCGGACGTCGGTGTACTGCTAGCAGAGTGCCCGCAAGTACTTGGCTGTGACACACCTAATTCTACACCTTCATTCCTCTCAGTGCATGTTTCAGAGAGGACTGAAGTTATAGTGGGGTTGGAGATCCCAGCTGATGCGGTGCAAGGAGAGGTCCGCTTTGTTCTTTGGTGTGGGTCTTTGAGGTAGGCTTGCCAACGAGCTGCATGGCAGGTCAACATATGTCTGGTCAGGCATGTGGTACCCAAGCGGCTGATGTTTTGGCCACGCGATATACGCTTGAGACATATGTTGCAAACAGCAGCTGTGCGATCTGATGCACTAGCCTCAAAAAAGGCCCACACCAAAGAACTTTTTGAATGACGGGCAGAGGCAGCGCCCTGCACAGGCGGAGCTCTGCGGTGTGATTCCGTCGGTGTACTGCCCTTACGCTGGCCACCAAAGGGCATCCTGCCTCGTTGGAGATGTGCCTCCTCCTCATCCTCCTCCTCCTCCTCTCTCCTATTAGGCACCCACGTGGAGTCAGTGACCTCATCATCCCCTCCCTCCTCATCACTGGAGCCAATCTGGCAGTATGCTGCAGCTGCTGGAACATGACTGCCAGATTGGTGTCCTTCTTGAGCATCCCCTCTGTCTGCTCTCACGCTACTGCCTTCCTCTAGCTGGGTTTCATCATCAGACCCTTCGAAACGCTGGGCATCCTCCTGGAGCATGTACCCAACACTGTGCTGAAACAGTTCGGGGGACTCCTCAGGAGGAGGACATGGTGGGTCTAGGGAAGGAGTGACTGATGATTTGTCTGACATTGATACCAGGGAAGACGACGCTTTGGCAGCTGCTTTTCCAGTACCCTGAGCCTGGGTGAGAGAGGATGAGGAGGAGGAGGAGGGCTTGGTCATCCACTCTACCAAGTCTTCGGCATGATGTGGCTCAACATGTCCAGCTGCCGAAAAGAAGGACAAGCGTGTCCCATGGCCATGTGCTGATGACAATGCACCGCGTCCACGACCAGCACTGTTGCCCCCAGACACAGAGCCTGCTTGCCCTCTTTTATTGCCTCCTGACTGTCTGCCTCTCCTTGTTTGCCTTCCAGACATTCTAATAGATGGCCTGCAGGGAGATGGGAAAAAAGCAATAAGGGCTACCTTCAGGTGTCCTTCTCTGTCCCTTGAAACAAGGACTTTCACAGTGAAAGAAACTGACACTCTCCCTACCTACAGTTTTCTGTCCCTAGAAAAAATATTTTTTTTAAGCACAATATAGCACAAGGACAATTCACTCACTGTCCTTACAGGTCCCTGGAAACAAGGACTTGCAGAGTGAAAGAAAAAAAACACTCTCCCTACCTACAGTTTTCTGTCCCTAGAAAAAATGTTTTTTTTAATCACAATATAGCACAAGGACAATTCACTCACTGTCCTTACAGGTCCCTGGAAACAAGGACTTGCAGAGTGAAATAAACTGACACTCTCCCTACCTACAGTTTTCTGTCCCTAGAATAAATGTTTTTTTTAAGCACAATATAGCACAAGGAGAATTCACTCACTGTCCTTCCAGGTCCCTGGAAACAAGGACTTGCAGAGTGAAAGAAAAAAAACACTCTCCCTACCTACAGTTTTCTGTCCCTAGAAAAAATGTTTTTTTTAATCACAATATAGCACAAGGACAATTCACTCACTGTCCTTCCAGGTCCCTGGAAACAAGGACTTGCAGAGTGAAATAAACTGACACTCTCCCTACCTACAGTTTTCTGTCCCTAGAATAAATGTTTTTTTTAAGCACAATATAGCACAAGGACAATTCACTCACTGTCCTTACAGGTCCCTGGAAACAAGGACTTGCAGAGTGAAAGAAAAAAAACACTCTCCCTACCTACAGTTTTCTGTCCCTAGAAAAAATGTTTTTTTTAATCACAATATAGCACAAGGACAATTCACTCACTGTCCTTCCAGGTCCCTGGAAACAAGGACTTGCAGAGTGAAATAAACTGACACTCTCCCTACCTACAGTTTTCTGTCCCTAGAATAAATGTTTTTTTTAAGCACAATATAGCACAAGGACAATTCACTCACTGTCCTTACAGGTCCCTGGAAACAAGGACTTGCAGAGTGAAATAAAAAAAACACTCTCCCTACCTACAGTTTTCTGTCCCTAGAAAAAATGTTTTTTTTAATCACAATATAGCACAAGGACAATTCACTCACTGTCCTTACAGGTCCCTGGAAACAAGGACTTGCAGAGTGAAAGAAAAAAAACACTCTCCCTACCTACAGTTTTCTGTCCCTAGAAAAAATGTTTTTTTTAATCACAATATAGCACAAGGACAATTCACTCACTGTCCTTACAGGTCCCTGGAAACAAGGACTTGCAGAGTGAAATAAACTGACACTCTCCCTACCTACAGTTTTCTGTCCCTAGAATAAATGTTTTTTTTAAGCACAATATAGCACAAGGACAATTCACTCACTGTCCTTACAGGTCCCTGGAAACAAGGACTTGCAGAGTGAAAGAAAAAAAACACTCTCCCTACCTACAGTTTTCTGTCCCTAGAAAAAATGTTTTTTTTAATCACAATATAGCACAAGGACAATTCACTCACTGTCCTTACAGGTCCCTGGAAACAAGGACTTGCAGAGTGAAATAAACTGACACTCTCCCTACCTACAGTTTTCTGTCCCTAGAATAAATGTTTTTTTTAAGCACAATATAGCACAAGGACAATTCACTCACTGTCCTTACAGGTCCCTGGAAACAAGGACTTGCAGAGTGAAAGAAAAAAAACACTCTCCCTACCTACAGTTTTCTGTCCCTAGAAAAAATGTTTTTTTTAATCACAATATAGCACAAGGACAATTCACTCACTGTCCTTACAGGTCCCTGGAAACAAGGACTTGCAGAGTGAAATAAACTGACACTCTCCCTACCTACAGTTTTCTGTCCCTAGAATAAATGTTTTTTTTAAGCACAATATAGCACAAGGACAATTCACTCACTGTCCTTCCAGGTCCCTGGAAACAAGGACTTGCAGAGTGAAAGAAAAAAAACACTCTCCCTACCTACAGTTTTCTGTCCCTAGAAAAAATGTTTTTTTTAATCACAATATAGCACAAGGACAATTCACTCACTGTCCTTCCAGGTCCCTGGAAACAAGGACTTGCAGAGTGAAATAAACTGACACTCTCCCTACCTACAGTTTTCTGTCCCTAGAATAAATGTTTTTTTTAAGCACAATATAGCACAAGGACAATTCACTCACTGTCCTTACAGGTCCCTGGAAACAAGGACTTGCAGAGTGAAAGAAAAAAAACACTCTCCCTACCTACAGTTTTCTGTCCCTAGAAAAAATGTTTTTTTTAATCACAATATAGCACAAGGACAATTCACTCACTGTCCTTCCAGGTCCCTGGAAACAAGGACTTGCAGAGTGAAATAAACTGACACTCTCCCTACCTACAGTTTTCTGTCCCTAGAATAAATGTTTTTTTTAAGCACAATATAGCACAAGGACAATTCACTCACTGTCCTTAGAGGTCCCTGGAAACAAGGACTTGCAGAGTGAAAGAAAATAAACACTCTCCCTACCTACAGTTTTCTGTCCCTAGAAAAAATGTTTTTTTTTAAGCACAATATAGCACAAGGACAATTCACTCACTGTCCTTCCAGGTCCCTGGAAACAAGGACTTGCAGAGTGAAAGAAAAAAAACACTCTCCCTACCTACAGTTTTCTGTCCCTAGAAAAAATGTTTTTTTTAATCACAATATAGCACAAGGACAATTCACTCACTGTCCTTACAGGTCCCTGGAAACAAGGACTTGCAGAGTGAAAGAAACTGACACTCTCCCTACCTACAGTTTTCTGTCCCTAGAATAAATGTTTTTTTAAGCACAATATAGCACAAGGACAATTCACTCACTGTCCTTCCAGGTCCCTGGAAACAAGGACTTGCAGAGTGAAAGAAACTGACACTGTCCCTACCTACAGTTTTCTGTCCCTAGAATAAATGTTTTTTTTAAGCACACTATAGCACAAGCACAAAACACACTGACACTCTCCCTACCTATCCTTCTCTTTCCCTAAACTAAAGGAATCCAGGTTAAGCAAGAAAGAAATAACAGTCACTGTCCCTGCCTATGCTGCTCTATCCCTGCTCCGGAACACACTACACTAGGCCGCCGTGCTGGCGGCCTTTTATAGTGTGGGGCGTGTACTAAACACCCTCAGCAATAATTGGCCACAGGCATCCTGCCTGTGGCCAATCATTGCTCTCCTCGCTGCCGGCGCTGTGATTGGCCAAGCATGCGGGGTCACAGTGCATGCTTGGCCAATCACAGCGCCTGGATGACACTGCGATGGCGTAGTGCATTGTGGGCCGTTCGCGTCACTCGAATTTGGCGCGAACGGCCCAAATCGTTCGATCTTCGTCGAACGATCGAACAGCCGATGTTCGAGTCGAACGTATGTTCGACTCGAACACGAAGCTCATCCCTATTGTCCAGCATCCCAGATAGCTCAGTGGGAAGAGTCAACACCAGACACCGACGAGGTCCCAGGTTCAAGACCAGGTCCTGACAAATTGACTGCAAAGGATTTGCAACCAAGTATTGAAAAGTTCTTGCCGCTTTAATGTCTTTGATATTATATGAGGGTGTTTTGTATATTCTGTCTGTTCTCGCTATTTGACCAATAGCCCAGTCTAATGTATTCAACCAAGGGCATACACCATGCACGTAGGGATGTTCTACATTATCTGATACTCTCAAATCAGGGCCGATTATAGAAATTACGGGGCCCCGTACAGCCTACCTGACGGGGCCCCCGTGCACAAATTTCCAAACAAAAATCCCCCCTCCTAGCACAACCCCCTCTAAATTACCCCCTGCCCCCCCCCAATCTCTCCTCCCAGCACATATACCCCCATTCTTCCTCCTCACACATATCGCCCTCCCCAAATCCCCATTACATTTGCCAATGCCAACACAGCCAAGACGAGGTGTACTGTGTTTTGTTCTCCCCTCCTGTCAGAAGAGCGCTGGTCTTTATAGTACATGAGACCAGATCGCTCTTACTGTAAATTGCATTTCACTGTACACACACACACAGCGCCCCCATCTCCTCCAAAGGCTGCTCAGTGCTCACCTCCCGGCAGCAACAAATGTGGATAGGGGACAGTGTGTGTGTACAATGCCATGCGATCAACAGTAAGAGCGATCCGTGTACTGTAAAGACCAGCGCTCTTCTGACAGGAGGAGAGAACAAAACACAGCACACCTCCCGCTGGCACTTCTTCTCTCACCACTCAAGGCTCCAAGCTGCCGTCTCCAGGGCCGCCATCAGGGAGGTACAGGCAGTACACCTGTAAGGGGCCCGGATGGCAACCCCCCTTTTTTTTTTAAGGGGCCCAGAGGTCCCCAGGGCCCCGGATGGTAACCCCCCTTTTTTATGTATTTTTTATTTAAAAAAATGTAAAAAAAATTATTCTTTTTTTTAATTATTATTTATTTATTATTTTATTTTGTATTTATTTATTTTTGTAAGGGGCCCAGAGGCCCGGAGGTTCCCAGGGCCCCGGACGGCAACCCCCCTTTTTTTTGTTGGCAACCCCCGCTTCTGCTTCTCAATTCGCGGCTGCCCCCCCGCTTCTCAAATTGCGGCGGCAGCACCCCCCCCCCCGGCTCTCCTCTGCTCCAGGGGGCCCATGCCTGAAGCAGTGTAAGGGGCCCCAAAATTCCTGATGGCGGCCCTGGCCGTCTCCTCATCCCAGCTGTCAGTGCGTCCTGGCATCCCCTAAATCCAGCCCTGTGTCTCTCACCTAGCCTCTCACCTTGTAGCTGAAAGCCGGCGGCGGAAGCCAGATGGAGAGAAACCGGCTTTGAGTCTGGGTGAGAGACACTGTCATTCTTTATTCTCTGCTCCACCAATCCTCCTGCTGTCCGGGCCCCCTTGTGTGCACGGGCCCCCTACAGGAGGGCTTGTGGTCCCCCCCTATCAGCGGCCCTGCTCTCAATATTATAATGCCTTGCCTATTTGGCAACAAGCATCATATTGTTGTTTTTTGTGTATATTTAAATTTAAAATATGAGATCGCCATTTACATCTTGTTATTACTTTGCAATCTGTTTGTTTTGAGTGTCTCCTGTGCTGCTACATGGCCTTGTGTGCCGTTGGACACCCCCCCCCTGTGATGTTGGTGATGGGTGGATGTTTGCGTGTCCCTGGGAAGGGGAGGGAGCTTCCCCTTCTCTCCTCACTTCCTGTGCGCGCCTCCAGCGTGTGCTGGCCTCGCGCCGGCGCCGTGCGTCTGACCAACTGACGCATGAGCCTCCAGGGACACCCAGGCCGGAAGTGATGCCAGGGGTCATTCGTGACCCATCACTTCCGGTGAGACCGTTTGCATAAAGGATGGCGTTTGCGGCGCCATTGCCGACACACGCTGCCTGTATACCATCATCTCGGATGCGGGTTAACATACTGCCGCAGGACAACATTCACTTGCTGCTTTCCCCGTCGCTTGGGAATCGATTAGCACAACCACTACCGGTATAAATTCTCCATTCAAAATAATATTTACCATATTATGTTGGGTTATTACAGACTTATGTCAGCCATGAACAGTGCTCCTTATACTGTATATGATTACTATTCAGTTTTCACTGGGTTCACTGTTTGAGATTCATTTATGTTTTCCCTATATGTACTATTATAATCTTTGGCTTTGGCCTAACTGAAGGTATTTTACTCTTCCTACCCCCCATATGTCATTATAGCATATACTATTTGATACCTGTTGTTTGGCCCTATATAACTGTTAATCTCCATCAACTTATTAAACCCCTGGCCTTATTAGAATATCTATATATTAAGGTTACCACTGCCTACATATATACATACCTGTCAAATAGAATGAGGAATGCATTACAACATCAAAAATAGAAACATAAATATTGCATACTTTAATAAAATGTTCTGATGATGGCATATATTCCATCTTAATCTAAAATTGCTTATTATAACATGAGCCCTTGGTCATCTAGGGGCTTATTCAGTAATTTCTCTGATAAAATGATTAAATGGTATTTAATCAGTATATTATCAACATCATTACCACCATTTTATTTTATTTTATTTTACTTTCATTATGCAAATTAGAATTTCTAGAATCCTATAATCTATTGATTGTCCGGCTGAAACGGTCTAACATCCTCACGTACCTGCCTGGTGGTTCTGACTCCCACCGGGATAGTTACAGTGGTTGTCCTACTGGCATAAACGCATGTGCTAAGCGACACATTCAACTCTTTCAGAATAGGTGAGCACTTCTCACTGCTAACATTTATGCAATATTACATTATGTAATGATGAAACTTTGAAACTTTTTTGTACTTTAATTATAACTATTGTTTGATACTAATGACATACTCTTATGTCCTGTACAGACCAGAGGAAACTAAAGATGAGTGCAAGGCCCTGAGTGCAAGGCCCCGATGAAGCACAACTGTGTGAAACATGCTGGCTAGCTGCACAAATAAGTATCTCGTTTCCCAAACTCCTTTATGGTCTATGCTAATGTAGCGCTACCCCCAGTTATGAGAGCCGCTGGATTTGTTTTCGGGCCCTGTGTACAGCTCCACCAACCCCCAGCAATCTGCTCGACCCACTCTGGCACAGTTAGTCTAGGGTTATATTTGTATCACATTCAAATATTATTGCAAGGAATAATCTCCTAACAGTAAGACAACACACTGAGGCAGAGATTAAATATAACAGTTTACTCTTATATCAAAGGTAGCATAGGCAGAGCACAACAGATGCAATTGGCTAGCAGAGCCCTGCAGAAATCAATACAGCATACGATAATGGCGCTGCGCGGTACTTCACCACGTGTAGCTATTATGGTATGCGCGCCCTATGGCGCACTAAACAATATCTTAACTTCCCACCCCGGTCAGGCCTGACATGGAATAAATCTCAGTCACCTCCTATAGGGATCTCTTCGCATGCCAGCTTTCGGTGGTGCACTTGATGAATAGCAATTTGTAATCCACAACCAGGCAATAACTTGAAACACTATACTGGGGGGGGACACTTCAACTCTGTCCTCCTACCAGTCCCCCCGGGGAACAGCAGATAAACGAAACTGTGGGCCTATGCAGTCTATAGGCCTGAACACGGCACAGTCTATTGGTCTGGGCAGGTGCCCGCTCATCACTCCGGACGCGATCCCAGTCCGGAACGTCCACCCTGCTGTGTATCCGCACACAGCGTCTGCAACGATCGGGTCCCCGATCCAACTGATGTCCTCACCCGACAAGTCAGGTGCCACCCAGGCTCCGCAGTGGGGTGGAAGGCTCTTCGGAAGTTGCGCAAGGCCCCAGGCTTCAGGCCTTGCAGTGCAGCAGATCTGCACAGGAAGAAGCTGTTGCTTGCAGCGCGGTGTCCAAAGAGGCTGAGCTCCGCCTCGCCTCCTCCTTAAATAACCCCCCCCATGAGTCTCTGCGGTGGCCAACTGCACTCTGGGTGCCGAACGGGGTTCTGGGTAACGTAGTCCCGGGGCCTTAAAGGAGATCCCGCTACACACTCCCCCCACTTAAACTCTTTGGTCCCCAAAGATAACATAAACTTAAATAACAGAACGTACAACATCAATCAAACTTTCGTATGATGTTGGCAGAGGAAATTCCCACCAAAACCGAGGCGGTGAACTCCCTTGCCCACAGGTCACACTATCATCAGTGTCCTGCCTAACTGTGCCAGAGAGTGAGCTGGGGTTGCCTCCCACCAAATGAACAGTGGGAGGGTCAGGCTGTTCCATACTCCTTCTGGCAGTAACTACAGTGTCTTCCGCACACCCCCATCTGTGGGTAAGTCAATCTCCTAGGAGGCTTTATGGCTCTTTGCTTCCTCTGCCCTCTTGGGCTCTCTGTTAAAACAGGTTCCTCCTCTGGAACCAACTCAGGAATTACTTCTGGTTCAGGAGCACTGGACTCCGGGGCAGGGAGGTACAGGGACTCCCTTGGATCTTCTTCAGGTGGTAAGTCACAAGCACTCTCCCAAGAATCCGACCAAGGACTGGATGGAATGAACTCAGTGGCTTCTGCATTCAGTGTCTGATCTATGGTGTCTTCTTCAGGTGGAAGATCAATAGAAGAGGTTCCTGGGGCCTGTGAAGGCCAAAGCCAGTCAAGTTCTTCTCCCTCATCTTCACTTGTTTTCTGAGGTCTCTGTATCCCCGAGTGTTCGGTCGGGAAGTATCCAGAATGGAAGTTGGCTCAGGGGAATCCGTCACAGGGGGTATCCGAACTGCCTCCGCTAGTGGGAGTAGGTGATTCCGATGCCAAGTCTTCAAGGGCCCCACCTTCCCTTCTGGTTTAAGTCTGTAAACGAATAGGCCCGGCAGTCTTTTGCAAACAACATAAGGTTCAGGTCTCCATCTGTCTGCAAGCTTGTGTTTTCCAGGGATCCCCAATTTCCGCAACAACACTCTGTCTCCAGGTTGTAGATCTTGGATCCTAACTTTTAAGTCAAAAATTTTCTTGTTGCGGGCCCCCCTTTGCTCTGAGGCCGCCTGTGCCTGTTCATAGGCCAATTTCAAATTGCGCCTAAGCCTATCGACATATCCCTTGTGGGAAGCAGCAGAACAATGGTCTATGGAAGTGCCAAAGGCCAGATCTACGGGTAGTCTTGCTTCTCTCCCGAACATGAGTCTATAGGGTGAGTATCCTGTAGCATCACTGGTGGTGCTGTTGTATGCATGCACAACTGCCGCTATGTGGTTACTCCAATGCTGCTTCTTTTCACTACTTAGGGTCCCCAGCATGTTGAGCAGGGTTCGGTTGAACCTCTCCGGCTGAGCATCACCTTGTGGATGATAGGGGGTAGTTCTTGTCTTCTTGATCCCCAAAGAATCCAGGAGTTTCCGGATCAATCGACTTTCAAAATCCCTTCCCTGATCTGAATGGAGCCGTTGTGGTAGCCCATAATGTACGAAGTATTTCTCCATCAGCACTTTGGCCACGGTGGAAGCCTTCTGGTCCTTGGTTGGAAAGGCCTGGGCATACCGGGTGAAATGGTCGGTTACTACCAGAACATTTCCTAGTCCACTCAGGTCAGGTTCGAGGCAGAGAAAATCAATGCATACCAGATCAAGTGGGCCTTGACTTTGCAGATGGCCCATTGGGGCAGCTTGATGAGGTAAAGTCTTTATCTGGATGCATCGTGCACATGAGTGGCAGTATTCTTCAACTTCAGCCCTCATGCAGGGCCAATAGAAACGGTCCCTAACGAGTTGGAAAGTCCTTTCCGCCCCTAGGTGACCATGATTGTCGTGCAGAGCAACCAGGACTGTCTCTCGGTGCTTCTCAGGCAAGAACAACTGCCATTTGTCTTCTAGGTCATCAGAGGGGCCCCTTCGGTAGACCACTCCCTGATGCACCTGTAACTTGTCCCACTCTTTCCTCAACAGGCGAGCTTCCTTTGAAGGGTGGCGTAAGAGTCTATTCGGGTCCTGATTCTCCAGGGCCTCTAGGACCAATCTCCCCATAGGGTCTTCCAATTGGTCGGATCTCAGCTCCTTCTTAGACAGTTTTGGCAAGTTATCTTTCCCCAGTTGGGTTACTCCACAGTATTGCTTGGGAACTCCTACTATGGTAACCCCTATCTCTTCTGCTCTTGAGCCACCACTGGTTTGGAGTTCAGCCCCTTGACAGAGGGCCCGCACCCCGTCGGGTGCCACTTGGGCCCAGTCTTCGGTACTGCAAGTGGGGACGTGAGATCTTCTAGACAAAGCGTCTGCATCTCAGTTTCCAGGCCCAGGTCTGTACTTCAGGCCGAAGTCGAAGGCAGACAGCGCCGCCAGCCACCTATGTCCTGTGGCATCCAACTTTGCTGTGGTGAAGAGATAGGTGAGGGGGTTGTTGTCGGTTTTCACTGTGAATTCCGCCCCATATAAATAGTCTCTAAGTTTGTCAACTACCGCCCACTTAAGGGCCAGGAACTCCAACTTATGGGTGGGGTAGTTCTTTTCGGAGGGAGTCAGACTTCTGCTCACATATGCAACAGGCCTCAGTTGCTCTTCATGCTCCTGGTACAGCACTCCTCCCAAACCATCATGACTGGCATCTACATGAAGTTCATAAGGCTTCTTAGGGTCTGCGTAGGCCAGGACAGGGGCAGTGGTTAATGTCTTCTTCAACATCTGAAAGGCATTCTCACACTTCTAGTTCCACTGGTCTTTGACTGACTCCCCTGGCTTTCTGGGGCCTGTGTCATCCTCTTCCACCTCCGTCTTTAGCAGCTCATTCAGAGGCCTGGCTATCTGAGCAAACCCCTCCACAAACCTCCTGTAATAGGAACAGAACCCCAGAAAGGATCTGAGCTCTGTCACCGTGATGGGCCTGGGCCAGGAGGTGACTGCCTCCAATTTTTCGGGGTCTGTGGCTACCCCAACTTCAGACACTATATGTCCCAGATAGTTGACTGATGACTGATAGAATTGGCACTTTTCAGGTGAGAGCTTGAGTCCTTCCTCACTCAGTCTCTTCAAAACTTTCTCCAGTCTCTCCTCATGCTCTTCCAAGGTTCTTCCGAAGACAATGATGTCATCCAAGTATACAAGGACTTCGATGAGGTTCATATCTCCCACAGTCTTCTCCATGAGACGTTGGAAGGTGGCTGGAGCTCCAGACAGACCTTGAGGCATTCGGTTGAATTCAAAGAACCCCACTGGGGTTATGAAAGCCGTCTTCTCTTAGTCTTCTGGATGCATCGGGATCTGATAGTACCCGCTCTTGAGGTCCATAACACTGAACCACTTGGCTCCAGACAAGCTCTGTAGGGCATCCTCTATCCTTGGAGTGGTATATTGATCCGGTATGGTTCTCCTGTTGAGGGTCCTATAGTCTATGCACAGCCTTAGTGACCCATTCTTCTTCCGGACCACCACTATAGGGGAGGCATAGGGACTTCTAGATTCTCGAATCACCCCTGTTCGCTTGAGCTCCGTGAGCTGCTCCCTCAAGTCTTCGACGTCTGCTAACGGAACCTGCCTAACCCTTTCCCTGAAGGGTTTGTCTTCCTGGAGGCGGATCCGATGGGTGGCACTCCTAGCACACCCCACATCAAATTCATCTTGGGAAAAGATCCTTTCCCATCTGGTCAACTGGGCCTTGGCTCTCTCCTTCCAAGCCCTGGGCAGATTTGGATTCTCCATGGAAATATTCTCCCACACAGTACTTTCTCCATCTGGCTTCTCCACATCTGACGAAGCAACTGGGGTAGCTGGGCTCACCCGGCCCAGCAACAGCCTAGCTGGGATTTCCATGGGACCATCCGTGGTATTTCTGATGCTCACAGGCACTTTACAATGAGCCTTCTTCAGGGTCCTCACTGGAACCACTTCTGGGACTACTTCTAGGCCCGAATGTTCTTCCCTTGGGTCGGGTTCCAACATGACAAAAGGCCGGGCTGCTCCCAAGTGAGTTTCACTGTGGCTTTCAAGCAGGTTACTTCACCGGGCTGTAGCACTATTCCTCTTATTCCCAGCCTCCAGACCTTCCCTACCCCCTCTTCCGGGGCCTTCTGTTCCAAGATCAGCCGTTGGTAGGCTGTCTTCAACATTGGGTGGATCTTAGTGACTGTGGGGTCTTTCCTTCTTATCAGAGGGGCCAGAAGTCTTCGGACCAGATCCGTGTTCGTCCCTATTATCAGGGAACTCTTGTTAGCTCCAGGCGGTCGAGGGCACACCACAGCTAAGGTGTCGAACACTTCAGCCTTTCCGGCTATGGACGGGACAAAAGTCAGTTTTATAGGCAGATAGCCATCATAAGGGAAACTCTCTGTCCCAATTCCCCATATCTCCAACTCTTCAATCTTCTGGATGGGTAGGTGACTTAAATGCTTGTCATAAAAGTCCCGGTACAACAGGGTCACTTGCGCCCCAGTATCCAATATGGCTCTTGTGTAGACTCCCTCCACTTGAACTGGTACTATAGGGGAGGGACCCACCAGCTTTTCTGGGTATCGTTTCGTAGGGGTCTCTTTCTTTTGATCTTTGCATTTTCCCCTTTGGCTTTCTTTCTTCCATTTCTCTTTGGACTTAAGCCTCTCCCGGGCCTGGTATGCATTGATCTCCCTCCTTGGGTGTAACTACCCGCTGAGGGACACTACTCTCTTTCTTTGGAGTGCGTTCCTTCTGAGGAACTTTGCGTTTCTTCTGAGGGGTCTTCTCCACTCTTTTCATGTGCTTCTCATTCAGTTTGGAGCTCACTGGAGATGATGGGCCCGCTGAAGTTTTCCGGCGGCTTGCGGTTATTCATCTTTTTTTCTTCGGGCTGGCACACACTTTGGCGAGATGGCCAGCTCCTCCACAATTGAAACAAATCACATCCCCCCAATCTTCCAGGGATGCGGGCGCTGAGGTGTTGGGAAACAGCTCCTTCCTCGGACTTTCCCTCTCTGGTTCCCTTGACTTCTTTTCCATCAGGAAGGTCAGCATCCCCAACACTTGGGACATCTGTGACTTCAAGGTATCCACCTCTGAGTCTCTTTCCAGGGTCATGGCCGTCCTGACCATCACTGGAGGAGGATTTACCGACTCAACTGGTAGGCTCCTCTTCTTCTCCTCCAGCATAGCTTCTTCCTCTCTGACCACCCGGATCAAGTCAGGGTACTCCAGGCTCTTCCCGTCCTTTCTTGTGCGTAGCGCCAATGCGATGGGGTCCAGGGGCTGAGATCCGCTCATCACCTGTTGAACACGGGCCTCATCCACCTTCTGTGGGTCAATCCCCTTCTTAAGAATCATCTTATGCAGGATCTTATCCAGGCGCCTCATGAACTCTGACAGCTTCTCTCCTGTCTTCTGGTAGCAATGCTCCAGCTGGTAAGTGAGCTCAGTGATTTTCTCTGTTCCACCGAACACATTCTGCAGGATGTCCAGATAGTCCTGCGCATTACAGTCTGTCTTACTCATCTTGAGATTGCGTATGGCCTCTAGAGCAGGCCCCTTCAAGCTCTCAGCAATTCTCTGCTTCTTTCTGTGGTCTGGGACTTCCTATTCTTCAAGGGCCTGAGTGGCACCGTCTAACCACTCTTCAAACCCCTCTTCACCTGAGGGTACAGGTTTCCTTCCTGAGAATATTCTAAGCTTTCTGTATCCTGACATCTGGTAATCTGTAGGATCTTTCTTGCACTGGGCTACAAGTTCCCCCAGGACCGCGCACAACTCTGCGCCAAGAATGGTAGATGGCGACCCGGGACTTTCCCTTATTCACCTGTCTTGCTTCTTTTGGGGTGGGTGATGGAGACAGTTTTGGTGTCTGAGACCGTTCTCCTGGCTTAATTGGCAGCGCGTGTATCAGGCTATAAGTCTGGTCATCTATAGCTTCTACACTTGGATTCTTGAAATGTTCTGGGACTCCATCCTTCCATTCCACTAATGCGTGGGTCAGTGAGGAATTCGTCCTGACATCCACCACCCATGCTTTCTGATACGGTGACAGTGACATCACTAGCTGCCTCACCGCTTCTTCTTGCCAGATCCCTGGGAGTTCTATGACTACTACCCCGGCTGGATCTATGTTGACAGTTTTACACCAGTGTCCTACTTCTAGTGGGTCCATGCTGGTACTTTTGGCGCGTTGCTTGCTGCAACAGGATCCCGGACTCGAGAGCCCCCACGTGTAGCGCTACCCCCAGTTAAGAGAGCCGCTGGATTTCTTTTCGGGCCCTGTGTACAGCACCACCAACCCCCAGCAATCTGCTTGACCCACTCTGGCACAGTTAGTCTAGGGTTATATTTGTATCACATTCAAATATTATTGCAAGGAATAATCTCCTAACAGTAAGACAACACACTGAGGCAGAGATTAAATATAACAGTTTACTCTTATATCAAAGGTAGCATAGGCAGAGCACAACAGATGCAATTGGCTAGCAGAGCCCTGCAGAAATCAATACAGCATACGATAATGGCGCTGCGCGGTACTTCACCACGTGTAGCTATTATGGTATGCGCGCCCTATGGCGCACTAAACAATATCTTAACTTCCCACCCCGGTCAGGCCTGACATGGAATAAATCTCAGTCACCTCCTATAGGGATCTCTTCGCATGCCAGCTTTCGGTGGTGCACTTGATGAATAGCAATTTGTAATCCACAACCAGGCAATAACTTGAAACACTATACTGGGGGGGGGACACTTCAACTCTGTCCTCCTACCAGTCCCCCCGGGGAACAGCAGATAAACGAAACTGTGGGCCTATGCAGTCTATAGGCCTGAACACGGCACAGTCTATTGGTCTGGGCAGGTGCCCGCTCATCACTCCGGACGCGATCCCAGTCCGGAACGTCCACCCTGCTGTGTATCCGCACACAGCGTCTGCAACGATCGGGTCCCCGATCCAACTGATGTCCTCTCTCGACAAGTCAGGTGCCACCCAGGCTCTGTAGTGGGGTGGAAGGCTCTTCGGAAGTTGCGCAAGGCCCCAGGCTTCAGGCCTTGCAGTGCAGCAGATCCGCACAGGAAGAAGCTGTTGCTTGCAGCGCGGTGTCCAAAGAGGCCGAGCTCCGCCTCGCCTCCTCCTTAAATAACCCCCCCCCATGAGTCTCTGCGGTGGCCAACTGCACTCTGGGTGCCGAACGGGGTTCTGGGTAACGTAGTCCCGGGGCCTTAAAGGAGACCCCGCTACACAAATTTATGAACTTTGTATTTTAATGATGTATTAAAATGTATATTTTTCTAAACAATCTTTTCCTTTGTACTTACCTTTAAACAGTACTGGTGTCTCCCATTAAAATCCCATTTGCCGTGAGAGCCCTGTTCTCTCCTTACCCTTCTATTCTTCTATTAAAAAGTGAAAGTTTGATTTATGATTGTTAATCTGTCCCATTACTTTTGGTCCCTTAAAAAGTGGGAGGCACATATACAAACTGTTGTAATTCCTACACAGTTCACCTGATTTGGATGTAAATACCCTCAAATAAAGCTGAAAGTCTATAGTTAAAGAACATCTTGTTCGTTATATTTCAAATCCATTGTGGTGGTGTATAGAGCCAAAAAGATTAGAATTGTGTCGATGTCCCAATATTTATGGACCTGACTGTATATTTAGGAGTTTCCATATACAAAGCACACGGGCAGGATGTTTCACTAATACCTACAAAAAAAGTGTATTTATAATGTATTAGGATCCATTCACAGGGGCACATGCGTATTTTCTACATAAACGCAGGTTCATGCTTGCATTGCTGGCAGTAGATCCTGGAGAAATTACACATCTAATGTACTCATGGTTAGACACATTTGGATGCATACAGCATTTAGATGTGTACAATTCTTCTTTCATTTACACTCGTATGCTTTTATGCACATTAATGCGAGTTCACGCATGAAATCTGCAGATCTGCGCAGCCCTGGACACTTTTTTTTTTGCACAGCTAAGCACACTGCACATTTTTGCAGGTACACACAGCGGTGTAAATGGGCTCACTGATTACTCTACTGCTGCATTTAAATGCACACAAAACTGTGCACTGTGTGCATTTAACATTTTTTTCTGCCCTTGTGAACGAGCCCCAACTGGAAAAATCCCCCAGTGACAAAGCCAGATCATCCACAAAGCAACTTAAACCCCGTACACACGGTCAGATTTTTGGCCAACAAACTTCATTTTGAGCAAGTTGGACCAACAATCCGACCATCTGTACGCTCCATCGGACAAACTTTTTTTGCTTTTTTCTTGTTTTCATCGGACAAAAGTTGGGTCTGCAAATGGACAAACTTTTGCCCAACAAAAGTCCGATGGAGCAAAGTCCGACCGTGTGTACAGAAAACCATAGGACTTTTGTCCGGTGCACAAAACAACTAATGTTAAAATCAACCAACCATAGCAGAAGTTGACCAAAGGGTGGCGGTAAAGAGCAGAAAAGAGCAGAAAAACTACGTGATGTTGCAAAAAGTTTTTTGGAAAGTTTGCATAAAAGTCCGAGCGTGTGTACGCTATGGGTGTTCCCGACCAACTCCGTTCGGACAAAAAACCATGGAAAAGTCTGATGGAAGTCCGACCGTGTGTACGGGGCTTTAAGGCCTGTACACACGATCGGATATTCCGACAACAATTGTGTGATGGAAGAGTTTTGTCGGATAATCCAACCGTCTATATGCTCCATCGTACCATTGTTGTCGGAATTTCCGACAACAAATGTAGGATGGTCATGCTCTCAAATTGTCTGACAACAAATGTGTTCCATCTGATTATCTGATCGTGTGTACACAAGTCTGTTGGACTAAAATGCAAGGTACAAACACGCATGCTCCGAACCAATGCTAACCATAAAAAAACATTAGCAGAAGTTTCCCAAAGGGTGGCGCTAAAGAGCAGAAAAACCACGTCGTTTCGTGAATGTTGGCTGAAAAAGTTCTGCCATCTGTATACAGAACAAGTTCACGGCCAACGCACCTCTGACAAAAATCCACGGATTTGTCCGATGGAAATCCAATTGTGTGTACGAGGCTTAAGACAGAAGACTAGGACCCAGTGGATTTCAAAGGGACCCAGCTTCAGCCTTCAAGATCCTTCAGTGAACCAGCGAATTAGCTTATTTGGACAAAGCTGTACATCTGCCAGTCACTTCATAAGTGAGGATGCACTTTTGTGCTTTGATGGGTCATGCCTATAAAAATGATGCACATGGGTCATCTTCTCTGTGCCTATTGCAATTTGTATCAATGTCAATCAAAAAGATGTGGGGGCAAAACATCTAGCTTGCTTGGGACCCCATTTTGCCTTACTCTGTTTCTGTTTAGTAAATGCTTTAGGCTACATTCACACCTGAGCGATCTGCAGCGACAGCTGTTGCAGCTCGTTTTTATTAGCTTTTTTCTTTTTCTTTTTTTTTTGTGAACCGTTTTTGGAGAGGCCCTATTCATTTGAATGGGCCTCCCTTTGCTCCGAAAACGCTCCCAAGAAGCTTATTTACCAAATCTAGGCACAGAGCCAGGAGAGTTTGCAGTTGCGATATTTGGCACGATTGTAGCGCGTTTTGTCACCGGACAATAGCAGCAAAATTGCACCACGTTTGGGGGGCCATGAAGAAATAATGGCATCAAAAACACGTTCCGATTGCAGGCAGAATCGCCGCGATTTCGGCCGGGATCCAGATCGCTCAGGTGTGAACAGAGCCTCACTGCTCTTCACCCAAGAATATTTAACACTATTTGATGAAAATGCAATGATTTGACAGTTCTGTTCAATTTCATTAACAAACAGGTTGAGTTTTTTTTTTTTTTAATAGATATAATAAGGACCTTCTCCTGTTAAAGAACAGATATTGCCCAATGTCAGGGACTGAAATTATTAGTGTGCAAATGTCCACTAGTTTTTCTTTATACTTATACTTTGTTGGCCAAAGAATTCTGGGCAATTGTTGGATCAATTGCCCACTGAACAGTTTATAAATATACCCCATTAAGTGTTGCACTGCTCCACTTTGACTTCCCAGCAGATGGCGCATGTAATGTTGCACACATGAGTTGATAACATTCCATAAGATGATAAACGTGAATGGATACACACAAAAAAAAGAAATGCATGCCCAAATCACTAGCAGTAATTTTTTTTGTACATGTGTACTTGTAAAACCTTTTTAGAGATAATTCTCAACTCTCTAGCTTTGTATGTCATCCCATTTTTACAGAAGCTAAGGTAAGGTATTATTAAAACATAAAACTTGCTTGGCTAGATGTTGATCTGTATGCTTAAAAAAGAAAAAATATATGATTTATATAAAACATCAGATTGCAAAGGTCCAGGACATTTGCTCAAGTGTAGCTTTTTATTCATAGAAAAATCCCTTCCAATGTGACACCCTGCTAATGTCACCAGGTGGCTATTTTTGAACTTTATTATGAGACAAAGGCTGCTTTTTTTATGGAGAATATATATAAAAAGGGCTGCATTCATGCACTTATGCCTTATACACACGATCAAAGTATCCGATGGTCTAAAATCCGATGAAATTTTTAATCGGAATTCCGTTCAAGCTGTCTTGCATACACACTGTCAGACTAAATTCCGACCGTCCAAAATGCGGTGACGTAAAACACTCCGATGAGCCGAGAAAAATTACAATGGGGAAAAAAAGTATTTAGTCAGCCACCAATTGTGCAAGTTCTCCCACTTAAAAAGATGAGAGAGGCCTGTAATTGTCATCATAGGTATACCTCAACTATGAGAGACAAAATGTGGAAACAAATCCAGACAATCACATTGTCTGATTTGGAAAGATTTAAAACATGTTCTATTTTTAAACACTGATGGAAATTCCAATCGTGTGTACAAGGCATTAGAGAAATTTCTAGCCATCTTGAAAATGTTCTTGCTAAAAGTAAAATCTACATTAGTCTAGTTACTATTAAGGTAATGTGGATATTTTATTTTGACTTTGTCTTCTTTTAAGAGTCTAAGCTATTCATAAAAGCTGGAAAAGACAGGAACACAAGTGAACTTGTTCAGTGACCAATGAGGTTTCATCAATTTTTCCCCTGGGAAAATATAGCTAGGAATTGGATTGGTCATAATGGGACATTTCTCCAGTTTTATACATGCTTTCCTTTCTGCAGCTCCATGTAATAAACTGGTAAAGTTGAATAAGATGTACAAAAGATCAAGCATTTGTAAGAATGCTGTCTGTAATGTATCTCCTGACAGCACCTTATGAACACCCCAACCCCCCTGTAAAAGCATCTTAGACCCCTTTCACACTAGCAGACTGACAGGCGGACCCGACCTTCTGACAAGCAGATCCGATCAGACCCTCCAGTCTCCTCTATGGAGGACACATGTCCCTTGACACCCGCCAACATCTGATCTGGTCTGCTAAAAACAGACGGATAGGGATCCATTCCCCCACCCGTCTTGCGGGTGCAATAGGATGGCAGTCGGGTGTAAACAGACAGGCGGTCCATTTACATCTGACTGCTCATAGAGGAGAGCGGGCAGATCACCGCCATTACTAGTAAAATAATTCAGAATAATAAAAATGCCATAAAAATGCCATAAATCTTTCCCATAGTTTGTAGAAGCTATAACTTTTGCGCAAACCAATCAATATACGCTTATTGCAATATTTTTTTACCAAAAATATGTAGAAGAATATATAGTGGCCTAAACTAAATGTAGCGGGTATATACTTTACAAGTATAATTTTAAACTGGCAGAGACACCAGTGATGTATATGTAGCGGGTGTTTGAATTTATGTGAGGACTCTGGTGGTGTGGGGTTCCTTGGGGCCTGCAGGTGGCGTTGTTGCCTTGGGCCAGAGCTGAACTCACATCGCAAACTGTGCCTTTTTGTCCTCCCCTGGAGCTGGTACAGCAGGGCGGGGAACCCGCTGTGACGCAAAGGGAGAGGTCATAAAAGGGGCGGACGCCCTGATTTGAGGAAGAGAGTCGGAGGACGCGGCCGCGCCCAGGCACCTTCAGCTTGGGTGCTGGCGTTCCGGTGTTTCAGGCCTAGGCGCCCTTGGCCTAGCTGGAGCAAGGATGGAGTCCATCTCAGGCACCTTTAGCCTGGGGTGAGGTACTATGGCGGATGCCTGGGGCTCAGTACCTTCGACTGAGTTCCGCGAGGGTGGAGGAATCCGAGGGGGCCCTAACTCCTTGGGTGCCCGTGTCTGAGTTCGTGAGGACTGGTGCGCAGTAACTTCTCTGAAGAGCCCGGCGCAGTATCGCTGGTGACGGAGAGGCCTCCACTTCTCCCTTGGACGGATTTCTTCCTCTGACAGGGGCAAAGTGAGCGAAGGTAATTCACGTTTTATATTACCTAGTCAGTGGCAGTGACTATTCACCACTGGTGACAGCACAGTGGGCAGCAGCAAGAAGGGAAAGGATTGTGCCTCGATCTGTCCCCCATTTTCCAAAGGAGAAAGATTGTTTTATTGCTTGGCAAGAAGAATAAAACTGAGTTGTACCTATTCACTGTGTGGAACTTGGGTTACTAAAGCAAAGGTGTCAGGGACGAAGGACTGGACTCGACTCTAGGACACCTACACAAAAGTCCAATCTCTGGCCTTCACCTCCCAGTTACGGAGGACATGGGCCATGGTGTGTTTTCTCTCTCTCTCTCCCAGGTACCCCTAGACAACAGCCATATAACCGATAAAGAAAGGGAGAGAGGTGAGGCCGCTACACGTGGGGGCATTGTATCCGGGATATGTGTATGGTGTCTGAAATTGAACTTTGCTGCCCGGATGAGTTCCGAGTAGGTCGGCCATATTGGCCAACGCGCCACGAGGCAACCCATAACTGCGTAGTTCGTGGGCGGGGCAAGGGAAAAGCCTGCGAACAAGGGAAAAGCCCGCGAACAAGTGCAGGAGGTGGGAGGAGTCTGGCCACGTGGAGGTACGCACGTGGAGATTCCGGCGCAGGTGGGTCAGTGCGCAATGGAGCAGCAAAGAGAGAGGATGGCTTCAAGTGCTCCTTGGATTTCTGTTCCTTCCTTTGCGGATATGTCTTCTCTGGCTGCTCCGATTATGGATACGGGGATAAGACTAAGGCCCCGGGGGCGATTGGCTCTCTTTACCTGTAGAGACATGGAAGTCCTCGTGTGATCTGTCCCGGCTGTTCGGGACTGGTGGTCCAGCTGAAGCCGTTTGGGCGCCGTGAGGTCTGCAAAGAATTCCTCTTTGAGGTGGAACCATCCACAGAAAAGCCTCGGCCTTTCCACCTGAACTACCTCACAGGGACTGCCACTCCAGAGGGAGAGATCGATGCTGGTGCGTTCCCCGTGCGCACTGATCCGGGCGAAGGGACTGCCCAAGCGAAAGTGAAAAGAGAGAAATCCGAGGATGCTGCCTCGGTCACCAGCAGCTCATTGCTCCGGCCACCGAAGAGAAAAGTCGGCCTGGTAAAGGCCTCGTGTGGCCGTGGAAGAGCTTCGTCCCACTGCTTGCCTGACCTGGATGGATTCGGTAGACAACGTCCTGGACATCCCTGCTCGTTTAAAGGTCCAGGTGAGCCCGGGGTTGGGACTGTCTGTGTGGTAGAAAGTGGCGGTAGTCCACAGTCGGTAGAGGCCGTCAAGAGGGATAGTTCCGTGACCGTGAGTGCTACGACACCTCTGACCTGGATTCATTGTTTGACAATGGCGATGATGGGGAGATAGACGAAATCTTCCAACAGAAGGGATGGGACAAGATGAAGCTACACTTGGCCCGTGTCACGAGGGACCTACCCATGTCTACTGGAGAAAGTACACCCCGGGTAGAGGCCCCGGCGCCGGGGGATGAAGCTGGTCCTTTGTATGAAGTTCCCCTTCTGGATTCAACATCCATTTCACCTGCTCCTGTTGCGGGAGTGCAACGTCAGTCACTGCAGGCTCCTAGGCCCAGGTCCACCGAGGTGGTGAATGCACCTTGCCACCCAGAAGCGATTGTTCCACCTGAAGAGGGAGACCGAGCTACTATGCCACCTTTGTCAAGGCTGCAGCGTCTCTTTGGACAGAAGGTTGCTCAGGAATATGGGTGGGAATACCCGTATCTGCCTCGGGTACTGCTCTATGAGGTGGAGGTCTTTCGGCAAAGATGGTATGATACCTTTGTATGGGACAAACTGAAAGTACAGCAAGCACGGCGGTACCTTTCTTGTTCACCAATGGTCACCAAGAAGTTTCAGGACTGTAAAGCTAAATGGATGCTGGGAAGACACATTCATGCGGACAAAGTGGTGATCTGCCGCAAAGAAGGAAAAAGTATTGAGTACCATGTGGAGGCTTTTGATGATCGGTTGAAACCTATATCACTGCCTCATCCAAGGTTTTACCTGTAAGGGAGAAAAGAGACTCCTGTGTGCTTTTCTTTTCTATTCCTGGTTGAACTTTCCAGAGTGTCTTCTCTTGAACACAGGGACTGTGCCCTAGTTTTTTTTTGTATTTGGGCAGTTTACTCGTTGGAGATATGGGAGCTGTTTTTGTTTGTTCTCCCTCCTTCTCCTGGCACTTAAAAAGAAATCAGTGACTTTGGGTTTTAGATAGTGTAGGGTCACAGAGAAAATGTTCAAGGGGAAAGTTCGTCTGGAAGTGATGAGTGTCTTGACCGCGGCACTGTCACCAGGTGGCAGTGTTGCGTAACGATTGTTTTTTTTTTTTTTTACATTATGCAGCACTTATTGGAGTGAGTGGGTTTCTTCTAGGATAGACCCATTCATTCCAAGCAAACACACATGTTGGTAGGATGTATGTTTCTTTTCTTTCCCTCTGCAAGAGACTCGTCTGTCAAGACTACTGAGAGTGGGTGGTTCTTAGATAGCCAGAGGGAGGAATGTAAATGTGTGAGATATTTAAAGTGTTTATTGGAAAGTTTTATAGTTATATTGTTTTAAGTTTTCCCTTCCCCATACAGGTCTTGGCACAATTTAGGGCTAAATTGTGTAGTTGGTTTCTGGGCTGAACTTATGTCATCACTCTTGTGGGATGTGAGTTTGTACCAGACACTGGGGCCCAGTGTCAAATCACCAGGGGGAGAGTGTAGCCGGTGTTTGAATTTATGTGAGGACTCTGGTGGTGTGGGGTTCCTTGGGGCCTGCAGGTGGCATTGTTGCCTTGGGCCGGAGCTGAGCTCACATCGCAAACTGTGCCTTTTTGTCCTCCCCTGGAGCTGGTACAGCAGGTCGGGGAACCCGCTGTGACGCAAAGGGAGAGGTCATAAAAGGGGCGGATGCCCTGATTTGAGGGAGAGAGTCGGAGGATGCGGCCGCACCCAGGCACCTTCAGCTTGGGTGCTGGTGTTCCGGTGTTTCAGGCCTAGGCGCCCTTGGCCTAGCTGGAGCAGGGATGGAGTCCATCTCAGGCACCTTTAGCCTGGGGTGAGGTACTATGGCGGATGCCTGGGGCTCAGTACCTTCGACTGAGTTCCGCGAGGGTGGAGGAATCCGAGGGGGCCCTAACTCCTTGGGTGCCCGTGTCTGAGTTCATGAGGACTGGTGCGCAGTAACTTCTCTGAAGAGCCCGGCGCAGCACCGCTGGTGATGGAGAGGCCTCCACTTCTCCCTTGGACGGATTTCTTCCTCTGACAGGGGCAAAGTGAGCGAAGGTAATTCACGTTCTATATTACCTAGTCAGTGGCAGTGACTATTCATCACTGGTGACAGCACAGTGGGCAGCAGCAAGAAGGGAAAGGATTGTGCCTCGATCTGTCCCCCATTTTCCAAAGGAGAAAGATTGTTTTATTGCTTGGCAAGAAGAATAAAACTGAGTTGCACCTATTCACTGTGTGGAACTTGGGTTACTAAAGCAAAGGAGTCAGGGACGAAGGACTGGACTTGACTCTAGGACACCTACACAAAAGCCCAATCTCTGGCCTTCACCTCCCAGTTACGGAGGACATGGGCCGTGGTGTGTTTTATCTCTCTCTCCCAGGTACCCCTAGACAACAGCCATATAACCGATAAAGAAAGGGAGAGGAGTGAGGCCGCTACATATAGTTCCCTGGAGTCCAGCAGGTGGCGCTGTCACTTTGGGTTGGGGTTGAACCATTGCTGAGTGACGTACCTCTTTTTGGCCTCTCTCAGCGGTTGTATGGTGAGGCGGGGAGCCCGCCGTGCTTGCTGGGGGAGGGTATAAAGGGGGCCGGCCATCTTTGTCAAGGAGGAGTCCCAGGCACCTTCAGCCTGAGGATGGTGGTTCCTGTTCATGGGGGGGGGTCTAGGCGGCCTAGGCCTAGAGGCCACCCCGGGAGCTCGTGTTCCATCCCGGGCACCTTTAGCCTGGGGTGAGGTACTCGGATGGAGGTCTGGAGCCCTGTGTCCTTCGCTGGGTTCCTCGGGGGAAGTATTTCCTAGGGGACCCCGGGAGTGGGTACCCGAATCCAGAGGCGTAAGGGACTGGAGGAGTTACTCACCTGAAGACCCGGTGCAGCAAATTGCCGGTGCCGGGTGAGCCTCCGGAGACCGCCCGGAGGGATGTCTTCCCCGAACAAGGGACCAAAAGCCCCTTTCGGGAAGGAAAGAGGAGAGTAAGTTGTGCCTGGGCCTACTCGCAGCCACACCCCCTGTCTGTTCTGTTCGTTGAGGGAGTCCAACTGATTGTGTTTTGCTCTGATGTGAGAAGAATAAAGGAGTGTTGGACTCTTGATGGTGTGGGGCTCATTTTACTGGTAGACACTGTTCAAGAGAGGAGGTGGAGGTTCCAAGGGCAGGACACCGACCCGAGGGTAAAGAAACTTTGCTTACACCTCACAGGCATCTGTGGTGAAGGCTTGGCATGGTGACCCTGCACTCTCTCCTCCAGAGCAACCCCTAGACACGCAAAAGAACTAAGCCAGGGAGTGTGAGAGTGGAGGCCGCTACATAAAGAAGAAATTTGGTGATCAAATACCATCAAAAGAAAGCTCTATTTGTGGGGGAAAAAGGACGTCAATTTTGTTTTGGTACAACGTCGCACTACCACGCAATTGTCAGTTAAAGCGAAGCAGTGCTGTATCGCAAAAATTGGCCTGGTCATTAAGCAGCCAAATCTTCCAGTCTGTAAGTGTTTAATTAGCAGGGATTTCCTCTCACTTCCTGTTTGGGCGATGGGACAAAGATGGCAAAAAAAATAAACTTACAGGGGTTATAAACCTCCCTAACTCTATCCAAAATTAAAAAAAAGTTTTGCCTATAGTTTTATTTTAATGTAAGCTCTGCTTTATCCCTTTCCCGCCGAGGGTACGCACATATGCGTACTCGGTTTTCGGGGGTTATACCGGGATGATGCCTGTAGCTGTAGGCATCATCCCGGTACAGTTGTTTAGAGCCGGCGATTGGCTTTCCAGGTAAAACAACCGATGCGGCGAAAAGCCGCTCGGTTGTTATACCGGAGGAGCGGGAGGGGACATCCCCCCCTCCCGCCGCCTCCGCCGCTCTTACCGGGCCTCCCGTTCCACCGGGAGACCCGATCCACGATCCGCCACCTCAGGCGGCTAGAGACAGACTGAATCGAAGCCGCGAACGGCTTTGATTCAGTCTCTTCACTGTAACCACGGAAGCGACGTCATAACGTCACGTCCGGGTTACTCGGCTGCCAATGGCGCCGAATTTAAAAAAGTACACAGTATTCAGAATCGCCGTTTTCGGCGATCTGAATACTTTGAAGTGCAAAGGAGGGGTTGGGGGTCTTTTAGACCTCCGATCTCTCCATAAAGAGTACCTGTCACCACTTATTACTGTCACAAGGGATGTTTACATTCCTTGTGACAGCAATAAAAGTGATCACATTTTTTTTTTTTAAAACACTATTTTTCATTATAAAAATAAATAAGAAAAATAAATAAAAAAAATGTAAACCCCCCTGTCCCCGCGAGCTCGCGCAGCAAAAAAAAAACGCATACGGAAGTCGCGCCCGCATATAAAAACGGCGTCCAAATCACACATGTGAGGTATCACCGCGATCGTCAGAGCGAGAGCAATAATTATAGCCATAGAACTCCTCTGTAACTCTAACCTAGTAGCCGTAAAAAAAAATTAAAGCGTCGCCTATGGAGATTTTAAGGTACCTTAGTTTGTCGCCATTCCACGAGTGCGGGCAATTATAAAGCATGACATGTTTGGTATCTATTTACTCAGCGTAATATCATCTTTCACATTATACAAAAAAATTGGACTAACTTTGCTTTTAAATTTTTTTAAAATTCATGAAAGTTAATTTTTCCAAAAAAGTTGCGTTTAAAACACAGCTGCGCAAATACTGTGTGACATAAAATATTGCAACGATCGCCATTTTATTCTCTAGATACTCTGCTAAAAAATATATATATATAATGTTTGGGGTTTCTAAGTAATTTTCTAGCAAAAAAATTGGATTTTTTTGTACTCACCGTAAAATCCTTTTCTCTGACATCCATGGACTGACACGGTGTCTCTTTACACTTTACACGTGGGTTATGTCCCTGCTTGCAGGAGAAGACCTAGGCAGAATGTGAGATGTTATACATACATTCTAAAAGCCAGAGCTGAACAGCCCCACCCAGGGGGCGGTCCCTCCGGACATAACCCTCCCACTACAGTCAGCAGACTTCAGACTTCAGTTTTTTTCTGCCTAGCAGAAGGAGAAGACGTGGCTCTCTCAGGAGCCAGTCTCCTGACCTATTTTTATTCCTTTTCTGGAATTCTTTTTTATTTTATTTTTGAGAATTTTCTATCAACTGTCGGCTGGGCAACAGGTTGGGTACAAGATATCCTCGTAGTCTTCCCTGTCCGACCATCGAGCGTGCTGATCCTCGCCTTGTGTGCGTGAGACTCAGTTCACGACAGGCCCCATGACTCCAGGGGTGGCCGGGTTTGCTTTCATGCTCCCACGGTCCTCTCAAGACTGAACAGTTCCTGACTGACTGTATCTTTCGCGGTGGACCGGGCCGACAGCTACTCAGTACTGCACTGTGATAGTTCTGTCAGAAACACACCAGTGGGTCCCTCAGGGGACGGGTAAGTAGTCTCTCCTGCCTGCAGGTGAGTACAAAAGGCTGTGTGTTTCTCTGCAGGGGTTTTTCCCTGTCTCCCCCTGTATTTCATTGTCACTCTCTGTCACCATTGCTGGTGCTGTGCTGTGTGGGGTGCCTTGGGGGTCACACTGTTCTTGGAGGGGCTAATGCTGGTCTGCAGATATGCTTGGGGCCTTTTTTTGTGTGTTTTGGGGCCTGATACATTTAGGGGAAGCTGGTGACAGAGACTCCATATTGCCCCCCTCTGAGACTCCTCAGATAAAAAGTCCACCCACAGGCTGTGCTGACTGAGGAGGGGGCGCCCAGGGGACTCACCAAACCGGACCAGGGACCGCTCAGTTCCGCTGTCTGTACCGCGCTGTGTCAGCGCTGGTGAGCTGTGAGGAGATTGTGAGGAGATTCGCGCTGTTACAGCAGCGCTAGAGGCCAAAACTAGTGCTGAAGAGCGCGCGGGCTACAAGAAAATGGCCGCCGCACTTCACTGAGGCGATCCGCGGCAAGATGGCCGCCATGACTCAGTCAAAAAATACGCATTTTCACTTGTAAACACCAAATGTCAGAAATGGGCTTAGTCATGAAAGGGTTATTACCAAAATCAGTTAAGGTCATTATTATGGATGAGTGTGGAGATGGGCTTTCTCTGCATAACGGGGGAGGAACTTATGCTGCTGTTCCCCAGCATATTACTTCTTGTCCATAGTAAATAAAGACCTAAATCACTACTGGGTTGGCACATATTATTTGACAAAAACAAATGTCTACTGGGCTAAAAATATTTTAGGCTGCAAATCTTTTTTCCACTATATGGAAAGAAAATGTCATGTTTTATGTTTGGCAGCCTTATATTAAAAATATTGGGTTGAAGTCTTGGTATGTGCAAGGGGTGCTGGTCAATAACATCTCATTACAGAGATTGGGAGGCATCTTTGCTGGACCTCCATGGCAAAATGGAATTCAGGGTGGTGTATTATTGATTAAAGTGTTCTTCGTGATTTCAATGCATGGTAATATTGGTGAATAATAAAACTATGTATAGTGTTATTAGGCTATGGGGCATTATGGGCAGCACAGTGGTGTTGTGGTTAGCACTTTCACCTAGCAGCAGAAAGGATCGCTGGTTTGAATCCTGACCACGCCACCATCTGCCTGGAGTTTTCATGTTCTCCCTGTGTCTGTGTGGGTTTCCTCTGGGTACTCCAGTTTCCTCCCACACTCGAAAAAGACATGCTGGTAGGTAAATTAGATCCTGTCTACAAATTGGCCCTAGTATATGTATGAATGCGTGTTAGGGACCTTAGGTTGTAAGCGCTGCATAAATTAAGGGGCGCTATATAAGTACCTGAAAATAGGATTTTGGTACTCACCGTAAAATCCGTTTCTCTGACGTCCATGGACTGACACAGCGTCTCTTTACACTTTACCCGTGGGTTATGTCCCTGCTTGCAGGAGAAGACCTAGACAGAATGTGAAATGTTATACATACATTCTAAAAAGCCAGAGCTGAACAGCCCCGCCCAGGGGGCGGTCCCTCCGGACATAACCCTCCCACTGCAGTCAGCAGACCTCAGTTCGTAACAAAGCAGTATAAACTTTAAAAAGAAGGGTGGGTGCTGTGTCAGTCCATGGACCTCAGAGAAACGGATTTTACGGTGAGTACAAAAATCCTATTTTCTCTTATCGTCCATGGACTGACACAGCGTCTCTTTACACTTTACCCGTGGGATGTCCCAAAGCAGTGTCAAGAGGGATGGGAGCAGTATAAATGGAAAACCAAAAACTTCACTCCAAACAAGGCAGAGCTCCTCAACGGAGGAGTTGCAACATCAAACAGCAGCCTGCAACACCTTGCGGCCGAAGGAAGCATCCAAAGATGCAGCCACATCAACCTTATAAAACTTAGAAAAGGTATGAATGGACGACCAGGTCCCCGCCTTGCACACTTGTGCAACCGGCGCTTGATGTCGGAAAGCCCAGGAAGCACCAATTGCCCTGGTGGAATGCGCTGTAACCGGAAAGGGAGGCGCCCGCCCCTTGAGGGCATAGGCTTGAATGACGGTTTGTCTGATCCACCTAGAAAGGTTGGCAGACGAAACCGCTTGGCCCTGTTTTGGACCAGAGACAGTCACAAACAGTGAGTCAGACTTCCGAATAGAACAGTAGCAGACAGGTACACCCGCAAGGCTCGTACCACATCCAATGTGTGAAGCGCAAACTCTCTGGGATGCAATGGGTGAGGACACAAGGACAATGTCCTCATTTAGGTGAAAGGCCGAGACCACCTTTGGCAAAAAAGAAGATCGCGGACGCAACACCGCCTTATCCTTATGGATGACCAAATAGGGCGACTTGCAGGACAAGGCCGCCAACTCAGACACTCGTCTAACAGAAGTAATGGCCACTAAGAAGGCCACCTTCTGAGACAAAGTCAAAAGGGGAATATCTCTGATATGTTCAAATGGAGGTTCCTGGAGAACCGAGAGCACCAAATTCAGATCCCACGGGGGGAGAGGAGGCTTGACAGGAGGGAGCACATGGCGAACCCCCTGCACAAAGGTGCTAACCAAGGAATGACCCGCCAGCAGTCGTTGAAAGAAGACGGCCAAGGCCGAAATCTGACCCTTAATGGTACTCAAAGCGAGCTTTTGGGTCACGCCACGCTGCAAGAACCGCAGGATTCTGGGGACGGAATACGTCCGTGGACGCCAGTCCAGCTCTTCGCACATGGCGATGTAAGCTTTCCAGGTACAGTGATAGATCTTTCTGGAGGAAGACTTCCTTGCCCTTAACATGATCGAAATGACCGAATCCGAGAGACCTCGGTCTCTCAGCACCTGGCTTTCAATAGCCATGCCGTTAAAGCCAGAGACTGTAAAGCAGGATGAAATATAGGACCTTGAGACAGAAGGTCCTCCCTCATTGGCAACCGCCAAGGAACGTCCGAGACGAGACGTACCAGATCGGCATACCAATGACGCGGAGGCCAATCCGGAGCAATGAGGATCACCGGAATTTCCTCGGTCGCCACCCTGCGCAGCAGGCGAGGGAGCAACTGCAGCGGAGGATAAACGTATATCAGGTGATAATGACCCCATGGGGCCACCAATGCATCCGAGGCATCCGCCCAAGGATCCCTGGACCTGGCCACAAACCTCGACACCTTGCGATTAAGTCAAGAGGTCATCAGGTCCACATCCGGCGTGCCCCGCCGTTGGCAAAGGAGTTGAAAGACCTCCGGGTGCAAGGACCACTCTCCCTGGTCCAGCGTCTGTCGACTCAGATAGTCCACCTGCCAATTGTCTACGCCCGGAATGTAGACGGCCGACACAGCCGGCAAGCTTCTTTCGGCCCACCTTAGGATGCGGGCGACCTCGGAAGCCGCAGCTGAGCTCTGAGTCCCCCCTTGATGGTTGACATACGCCACCACAGTGGCATTGTCCGACTGGATCCTGATGGAGCGACCCTGTAATCTCTCCGACCACGAGGAGAGGCACAGCCTGATTGCCCGTATTTCCAGAACATTGATTGGTAAACGGGCTTCAACCGGAGTCCAAAGCCCTTGGGCTGACAGGACTCCCCAGACTCCACCCCAGCCCGTCAGGCTGGCGTCCATCGTGATCACCGTCCATTGGATGGGGAGGAACGACTTCCCGGACTGAAGAGCCGGGGACCTCAACCACCACGTCAGGGACGCCCTGACCGCGTGACTCACCTGGATCTGAAGATCCAAGAACAACGGGGATTTGTCCCAATTGGACAGGATCTCTTTCTGTAATGCCCTGGTGTGTGATTGGGCATATGGAATGGCCTCGAAAGAGGCCACCATGAGTCCCAGGACTCTCATGCCAAAACGGATTGACGACCATTTTTGGGACGTCAGTACCCGCACTGCAGACTGAAGCGTCAGCAACTTCTCTGGAGGTAGGAATACCTTTGCATCCAAGGAGTCCAGGATCAGACCTAGATACTCCAGACGCTGAGTCGGGACCAGGACTGACTTCTGAATGTTCAGGAGCCACCCGAAGTCCCTGAGGGACTGACTGACGATAGTCACACTTTCTTCTAATTCTGAGCCACTGTCTGCTCTTAGAAGAAGATCATCCAGATAGCCCACGATAGCAATGCCTCGCTGTCTCAGCAAGGCTAGAACCGGAGCAAGCACCTTGGTGAACACCCTCTGTGCCGAGGCTAGGCCGAAGGGGAGACCCACAAATTGATAGTGGACTTCGCCGATCGCAAAGCGCAGAAACTTCTGGTGACTTGCGCAGATCGGAACATGCAAGTAGGCATCCTTGATGTCCAAGGACGCCAAAAAATCCCCTTGATGGAGTGTAGCGATCACTGTGCAAATGGATTCCATGTGTAATTTTTGCACCTTCACGAAGGCATTCAGGGCCTTGATGTCCAGGATTGTCCGAACCCGTCCTTGTAAGGAAAGGTTCCATCCGCTGGTAATATTTATCATCTGGCGTGCAGTACTGAGGTCCACCAGTAGGTGTCTCCTGGCAGTTTTGAACTGTCAGGAGAACTTTTCTCTGCTGGTGTTTTGTCATCCTTGGGCCGCAGTACTGGCGTCCACCAGCGGATGGATCCTGGCAGTGTGGGGCAGATGTTACTTCCTGCAATCAGGGGTCACCTGAGCCTGTTAGCAGGTATAATATAAATACCTGGCAACTGCACACACACACTGCCCTGGTATCGTCCTCGTGCCCTGATCTGTACCTGCTGCCTGTTTACCTGAACCTGTTTCTGTATCTGCTACCTGAGTTCCTGAGTTCCTGATCCTGTCTCCCTGTCCTGACCCATCCATCCATCCTCTCCCTGTCCTGTGTTCCTTACCCCATCTGCTGATCTCCCTGTGTATGACCTTGGCCTGGCTAATGTTTATGTTTCTGGAATATCCCTTTGTCCATCTGCCAACCTGCTGTATATGACCCTGGCCTGGCTATTGTATATGATTCTGGCATTTCCCATTTATTGCACATATCTGTTGTTATTTGTGAGTCTCTGTATGTTGGTTGGTTTGCTGCACTGTATCATATTGGAGGTGGTTATACTTATATTATTCACTCACCTAAATAAATCTTTATATTTTCACTTATTTGTGTTTGGTGTTCCTCTGTTGCTAGCCACACAGTTCTGGTCACACCGGGTACATGACAGTATACCAGGGCCGGCTCTGACCAGAAGTGACTACACAGAGGAACCATCTTGGTTCAGGTTGCTTTGCTGAAATGAATTTGGATGTGATTCGTTATTATGCTCTGCTGGCGTCTGAGAGTAGTGAATATCTCCGCCAGACACTGAAAGAGTGGACCAGTGATCAGCTGCTAGAAATCATTTGTTTAGCTCACTCCTGGGTTGATCAGGGCTGTATGCTGTTTGGGGATGTTCAGCCTTTAATCCAAATCTGCACAGAGCTGGCTTTGCCTTGCATCCCAGAGGGCCATGATGATTTTTCTCCCCCTTTCAGTATTAATCAGGTCACATCACTGGTATGGCTTCTGGAAGATGACTCCCCTTACTTTTTTGAACATTACACAGCTTGTTCCCAGCAGGTGATAATAGAATGTGTTGATTCTTTACAATCCCTTGTCAGACAGGCAGTATGTAACCCGCAGTTTGTGCAACCACTGCTCTTAGCATGGTCTGATATTTTGCAATCAGCCCCAGCCAGCCCCCAACAAACCACCTCTGCCATCAGACACCAACCTACCCAAATGTGTGTTTCTCCATCACCCTTGACAACCCCAGTCGCAGTTCAGTACACACTAGACATGTGCATTCGTTTTCGTCCGAATGCATTTTCGTCCGAATTTCAGCTATTTTCGTTATCGTTTTAACAAACGAAAACGAAAGCACAGAATCCGAAAACCGAAAGATCCGACATAAACAAATGCTTTATTTTCGTTTTCGTTGCTACAACAGTTCGATATAGATAGGAGATTCGACGTGACGCTGACAATAACAATCTGTGTCTATCGAACCTGTGGTCGAATGTGCCTAACCTTAACTCTATTAGTCCAAGATTATTCTACATAGAGAGAAAAGATTCGACATAGGAGAGAAAAGATTCTACATAGAGAGAAAAGATTCGACATAGGAGAGAAAAGATATGACATTATAGAGAGAAAAGATTCAACATAGGAGAGAAAAGATTTGACATTATAGAGAGAAAAGATTTGACATTATAGAGAGAAAAGATTCGACATTATAGAGAGAAAAGATTCGACATTATAGAGAGAAAAGATTCGTTATTATAGAGAGAAAAGATTCGTTATTATAGAGAGAAAAGATTCGACATAGAGAGAAAAGATCACTGCTTGTGGGCGGAACATTCGACCGGAAATGTATGATTGCAGCGTCGTACAGTTTCGCTGCTCCGTCGAATCTTCTTTGAACATTCGACAGACACCATAAGCCTTCAATGACAGATTCGACCTTAATTAATTCAGATTTTCGGACGAATGCAATTTTTAACGAAAAACGACATAAATAAAAACGAATTTCGGGAGTAACTTAATAAATTTATTTTTCGGACGAAAACGAAATTCCGAAACGAACTATTTCAGTGTGCACATGTCTAGTACACACTGCTTCCCACCAGATACCAATATCCAGTCTCTGCTCCCTGTACCTATTCTGCATTCAACCCACCTGCCTCTTCTCAGCTGCCTACAAACCCACAAGAACTTCCTCCAGCTACTGTTACCTCTTCTCTGTCATATCCCAATCCTCCTTTCCAGTCTGCTGCACCCCTTACCTACAGGGCTTCAGTGGCTAAGCCAAAGAAAAAACAAAAGTTCTTCCCAACCAAAACGATCCTGCCAGTAATCCAACCTGCCTCCACACCAATCAAACTGCTTCAGTCTAACACCCCAGTGCCTGCTGTCCAGCCTGCAGTTCCAGAGCCAGCCTTCCAGCCTGCAGTTCCAGAGCCAGCCTTCCAGTCTGCAGTTCCAGAGCCAGCCTGCCAGCTTGAGGTTCCCGTGCCAGCACAGCTCCAGCAATGGTGACAGAGAGTGACAATAAAAACAGGGGGAGACAGGGAAAATCCCCCACACAGAGAAACACACCACATGTACTCACCTGCAGGCAGGAGAGACTACTTACCCGTCCCCTGAGGGACCCACTGGTGTGTTCCTGACAGGACTATCACAGTGCGGTACTGAGTAGCTGTCGGCCCGGTCCACCGCGAAAGATACAGCAGTACTGTTCAATCTTGAGAGGACCGCGGAGCATGAAAGCCCACCGGCCACCCCTGGAGTCGCGGGGTATGTCGTGAACTGAGTCTCACGCACACAAGGCGAGGATCAGCACGCTCAAAGGTCGGACAGGGAAGACTACGAGGATATCTTGTACCCAACCTGTTGCCCAGCCGACAGTTGATAGAAGGTCTCAAAAATAAAATAAGAAAAAATTCCAAAAAGGAATAAAAATAGGTCAGGAGACTGGCTCCTGAGAGAGCCACGTCTTCTCCTTCTGCTAGGCAGAAAAAAACGAAGGTCTGCTGACTGCAGTGGGAGGGTTATGTCCAGAGGGACCGCCCCCCTGGGCGGGGCTGTTCAGCTCTGGCTTTTTAGAATGTATGTATAACATTTCACATTCTGCCTAGGTCTTCTCCTGCAAGCAGGGACATAACCCACGGGTAAAGTGTAAAGAGACGCTGTGTCAGTCTATGTACGATAAGAGAAATAATAATTAATTTAGTTTAATTTTGATCAACAGAATCAATGAAAAAACAGATGGGCAAAAAACAGCACCCCCCCCCCCCCCCAACACATTTCCCACTATAAAAATAAAATCAGACGACAATGTTGTTAGCCAGTCATTAGCCACGCATTCCAGCACACATTAGTCTCTGAATCCATGGTACTGATGCCTATGGTGCTAATGCCAAATATTGCACATGACCAAATCTGTATCTAAGGCAGGGGTGCAAAACCTTTTGAAGAGCAAGGGCCACTTAAGCGACTTGGTAACCGGTTGCGGGCCACAATGAGCGGAGCGGGTGGATGGCAGCTCACTCGGCTCTATAGAGCCCACTCTACTCTCAGCACAATAAACTCGCAGGTAATAGAAGTCTATGGCTCAGTGCAGGTAACCCACAAGTGCACTTCTCTGCACCTGTGGATCAGTTTGAAAGCAGCCCAGTAGCCACTGCAGAACAGATATGCCCATATATACACTGTGATTTTAGTAATAAACTGACCTTTAATAATAGTATTCTATGTTATTCCATCCCAGAGCAGGAGGTCGTGGGCCACATCAGAGGGCTCCGCGGGCCACATGTTGGGCACCCCTGATCTAAGAGGTAAAGTGCAAATGTGGTCAGGAGACTCAGTTCAGGGTAGTGACAGACTCAGTCATCTGAAACAGATCACTGTTTTTGCCACCATGGCTTCTAAACAAGAGAATCACGCACGCAGCTGAGCTAAGCGTTTCACATTGCAATCATTACAGTTCTTGCTGTGAAATCCATAGAGACTGCATAATCTGTAAGCAAGTCCAATAAATGCATGTAAATTGCCAAATGTGCAGCAGCCTTGTCATACACTGACCCAGAGTTCTCGGGTAGATGATAAAGTGCAGCACAGGAGCAAAGCAGGGTAAGCAGATATCAAGCAGTGGAAAATGCACCTTTTTAGCTAAGGCATATACGTGCAAAGCTTGTCACACCATTTCAAATTCAGGCAGTCAGGCTTACTACATTGCGAGTATACTTAACCTCCACACCAGGGACTCATGGAGCCCTTTAGTGAACAGGTACAGCATAGTCCAGCATAAAAAACCTCTACTCAATGCCCCTTATGCCCCGTACACACGGTCAGACTTTTACCCGGCCAAAATCACATCGGAATTCCGACGGAATTCCATTGGAGTAAAAGAGAACATGTTCTCTATCTAAACTCCGATGGAATTCCTTGGAATTTCCGATGGAAAAAGTCAGATGGGGCATACACATGGTTGGAATATCCGATGGGAAAAGTCCGTCTGACTTTTTCCATCGGAAATTCTGATCGTGTGTACAAGGCTTTACAGTTCCCAACAGTGCTGTCATAGGTGTCAGAATGAACACACCCACAGGGGCACAATTTACAGTGATATCAGAGAGCCGATACTTAAACCACTTCAATGCCAGACACTTTTACCCACTTTCTGCCCAGGCCAATTTTCAGATTTTAGCACTGTTACACTTTGAATGACAATTCCTCAGTCATGCAACACTGTACTTAAATGACATTTTTATCATCTAATGCCGCGTACACACGATCGTTTTTCATGCCGTTAAAAATGCCATTTTTAAAAATGGCCATTAAAAATGATCGTGTGTAGGCTCCAGAGCATTTTTAACGACGTGAAAAACGGCCATTAAAAATTCCGGACATGCTCTCTTTTTTCACGTCGTTTTTCATGTCGTTTTTTTTAACGACGTGAAAAACGATAGTGTGTATGCTTTAACGACGTGAAAAGAAACGCGCATGCTCAGAATCAAGTAAGAGACGGGAGCGCTCGTTCTGGTAAAACTAGCGTTCGTAATGGAGATAGCACATTCATTACACAGTAACGGACTGAAAAGCGCGAATCGTCGCTCAACAAACTTTACTAACATGAAGGGTGGCGCGATTCGAACGGAACTTCCCCTTTATAGTGCCGTTGTACGTGTTGAACGTCACTGCGCTTTGCTTGATCGTTTTTTTTAATGATGGTGTGTACGCAAGGCAGGCTTGAGAGGAAACATGAAAAAAAACGAGGAGAAAAACGTTGGTTTAAAAAATGACATTAAAAACGATCGTGTGTACGGGGCATTAGAGACAGATAGGGTTTAACAAAAAAAAAATTAAAATTTTTTTTTGCATACTGTCACCAGAACAGTACAGTGTCACCATAGTGACACTGTACTGCTCTGGGGAGGTGATCAGGATTTTTTTAATACTATGATTGCTTATTACAGTGGCATTCATGCATGTGCCATTGTTTACTATTTTGATAGCTGTGATTGGCCACAACTATCACATGATACAGGTCCTCTGTGATTGGCCCTGTATTATGTGATCACTGTGACTAATCACAGATCACAATAGTAAGCAATGTTTATGAATGACAGCTATTGTTTACAACTGACATGTGATTGCTGTGAATGGTCACAGTGATCACATGGTACCAGGGCCATGCACAGAGGCCGATACACCAATCTGTGTTTCACTGTGTACGGTGGACACAGCGGTGACAGATCGCACCACTGCACCTATGGCACACATGAGGGGTGCGAGTGGGAGGACATCATATGTTGTCTACCCGAAACTAGAGAGCACCTGCCCGGTCGTATTGGTATAATAGGCCGTGCGGGAAGTGGTTAAAGAGGAACTACATTAATTTTTTTTTTTAATTACTCTAGCTGCGGACTTTTAAGGAACAGATACTCACCAGGAGTCCAGCCCTGTCTTCATCCAGGCTGTTTTTCCATAAGTCTACAGTTCCCTGGAGCTGCTATGTTGGCTGTGGGAGCCAGCTGTGACTTCCTGCTTTCTGATTGCTGGTTCTCCACTGCACATGCCGAAGATCCTGGACTGTCAGATTGGTCCCGCAGTTTCCTGGGACATGGGATGTGTCCCAGGAGGTTGCGGGTGGCGAAGGGGGTGGGCCAAAGTTCCTAGGTGAGAACTGTGGAAGTTGGAAAGGGTACCTGTCAGAAAAGGATACCTGCACGCCCCCCCCCCCAAAAAAAAACTTTCAAATATGTTAGATAAAGGGGAGGAGAGGCAGATTAGCAGTACTTTCACTTTTAAATGGAGGTCTGCTTTAAGAAAAGAGATTGGTCTCTGGTAGTAGCTCGACTCATGGTGATGGTAGTTTTTCCTATGCCACGTGTGCCACTGGTGGACTTTAGATCTCAATCTACAAAAATAAGTTCTGAAATTTAGCTCCATTACGTTGATAAAAAACATTATTCTACATATTTAAAGCGGAACTAAAGTCCGCAATACTCATATCCCCTCCAATGGGCCAATATCCACAATCTCCCTCACCGGCAATGGCATCTTCTCTTAGGCCTCTTCTGGGTGTTGGGTCTTTGGCCATCTTGACTGGCTGGTGATGGATGATGTAGCTCCTGCGCATGGGCAGTAGGGACGAGCCAAATACCCCCCAGTTCGGTTTGCACCAGAACTTGCAAACAGGCAATAAATTTGTTCGAACATCCGAACACTGTTAAAGTCTATGAGACTCGAACATGAAAAATCTAAAGTGCTAATTTTAAAAGCTTATATGCAAGTTATTGTCATAAAAAGTGTTTGGGGACCCGGGTCCTGCCCCAGTGGACATGTATCAATGCAAAAAAATCCATACCAGACCCTTTATCCGAGCACACAACCTGGCAGGCCGCAGGAAAAGAGGGGGGGGGACGAGAGAGCGCCCCCCCTCCTGAACCGTACCAGGCCACATGCCCTCAACATGGGGAGGATGCTTTGGGGGTCTGTGACCCCTCAAAGCACCATTTCCCCATGTTGATGGGGACAAGGGCCTCATCCCCACAACCCTTGCCCGGTGGTTGTGGGGGTCTGCGGGCGGGGGGCTTATTGGAATCTGGAAGACCCCTTTAACAAAGGGGACCCCCAGATCCCGGCCACCCTATGTGAATTGGTAAGGGGTACATTTTACCCCTACCATTTCACAAAGAAAGTGTAAAAAATTGTAAAAAAACACACAGACACCGTTGGGAAAAGTCCTTTAATAAAAATATAAAAAATTAAAAAAAGATTCCAGCAGTGGTAATCCACTCTCGGTATCCTGCGATGGATGCTCTCCTCTCCAGGGTCCAGTGGTGGATGATCTCCTCTCCATCCAGGTCCAGGCTCCAGCGATGGGATGTCCAGCGCAGCGCATCCTGTCTCCACCGGAGACACCCTGGGAATCCCGGCAGCCTGACAGGTCTCTTCCGTACCTGAGAGCGGGGCCACCCGTCACGTGACCCCGTCCCCCTCTGACGCAAGGGGAAACCCGGGCTTCTCCAGTGACTTGCGGGTGACCCCCCCCCCCCCCTCTGATGCAACGGAAACCTGCGTTACATCAGAGGGGGGGCGGGGTTACCCGCACGTCACTGGGGAAGACCGTGTCTCCCCTTGCGTCAGAGGGGGACGGGGGTCACGTGATGGGTGGCCCCGCCCTCAGCTACAGAAGAGACATGTCAAGTGATGAGCCGAACACCCCCCTGTTCGGTTCGCACCAGAACCTGCGAACAGACAGAATGTTCGTGTGAACTTTAGAACCCTATTAAATACAATGGACTCGAATGTTCGAAATCAAAAGTGCTAATTATAAAGGCTTATATGCAAGTTATTGTCCTAAAAAGGGTTTGGGGACCCTGGTCCTGCCCCAGGGGACATGTATCAATGCAAAAAAAAGTTTTAAAAACGGCCGTTTTTTCGGGAGCAGTGATTTTAATAATGCTTAAAGTGAAACAATAAAAGTGAAATATTCCTTTAAATTTCGTACGAGAAATGTAATAGAAAAAAAAATGCACATGTGCAAGAAAAGAATATTCCCGGCAACATGAAGGTTTGGTCGACCGAATTTCGAAAATCATGGTGGCATCATCGAATCACAAAAGAAACAAACTTTCTGATTTTGAAAAGAAAATTTGTTCGAAATTCGACCGTGTATGGCCTGCTTAAGCGTACATTTTATAGGAGACAAGCAGGTACCGTAAGTTTATTTTATTGCAGAGACATGACATGTAAACAGCCTGCTTGTAAGCTTTTTTTATTTTTATTATTATAGACTTTAGTTCTGCTTAACCACTTGCCGACCGGCTCACGCCGATATGCAGAATGGCACGGCTGGGCAGATTAACATATATATATGTTGCCATTTAAGACGCGGCATTGTGGGTGTGCGCCGCAAGCTCCGTGAGTGTGACCGCGGGGATACCCGCGATCGTCTCACGGAGAGGAAGAACGGGGAAATGCTGATGTAAACAAGCATTTCCCCATTCTTCCTAGTGACAGGACACTGATCACAGCTTCCTGTGATTGGAAGCCGGGATCAGTGTCGTGTCACACGTAGCCCATCCCCCCTACAGTTAGAACACATCCCTAGGACACACTAAACACCTTCAGCGCCCCCTACTGGTTAATCCCTTCACTGCCAGTGTCATTTTTACAGTAATCAGTGCATTTTTATAGCACTGATCGCTGTAAAAATGACAATGGTCCCAAAATGGAGTCAAAAGTGTCCGATGTTTCCGCCATAATGTCGCAGTCACTATAAAAATCGCTGATCGCCGCCATTACTAGTAAAAATAAAATATTAGGCAAAATGCCATAAAACTATTCCCTATTTTGTAGACGCTACAACTTTTGCGCAAACCAATCAATAAACGCTTTACCAAAAATATGTAGAAGAATACGTATCGGCCTAAACTGAGGACATTTTTTATATATATATATTTTTGGGGGATATTTGTTATAGCAAAAAGTAAAAAATATTGCTTTTTTTTTCAAAATTGTCGTTCTTTTTTTGTTTATAGCGCAAAAAATTAAAACCGCAGAGGTGATCAAATACCACCAAAAGAAATCTCTATTTGTGGGAAAAAAGGACGTAAACTTTTTTGGGAGCCACGTCGCACGACCGCGCAATTGTCAGTTAAAGCGACGCAGTGTCGAATCGCAAAAAGTGCTCTGGTCTTTGGCCAGCCAAATGGTCCGGGGCTTAAGTCGTTAAAAATGCATGGTTTAAATCTCACAAGTGGTCTTTTTCCTGGCTTAGGCTCATCACTAAACTAAAACTATGTAATATAAGAACCTGCCTAAACTATCTACTCAATTTGCAACCAATTAGGTAAGGCCTTGCACCTACATACTTGGTAGATCTAAAGGCAATTGTAATGTATGTGATGAGCCTTAGACACATATAAAGAGTAAGTTAAAGTATAAAAAATTTCTAGCTATTTAGAGTAGCACAATTACGACAAAATGGTAAAGGAAAATCATTTGATAGTGTAGAAGGATTTGTGGAAGACATTGTTGGTGTCTCTAGGAGTGATAAATTGACTGTCACATGAAATCCAAGGAAAGAGAAATCTATAAACATCAGTTAATAGAAACAGAAAGGGTTCACAATATGCTGCAAAAGGTGATCACGCAGCAACAGAGAAGTGAATAAACTTGTTCAACCATTGAATTCAAGGCATTGTGATCAAGTCTGACCAGCTCGAAGGACAAAGCAGCCTTCAGATTTTAGATTTTGAGAAATTGATTTACTTTTTCATCATACTGAGGGTGGCAGCAGAACATTTAAACCTGCATATGAGTATTCGTTTCAGTGTGTCTGTCTGTGAACACCCTGTGGTGCTTGAATTGTTTTCCTAATGCCCCATGAATGTCTGATGGTTAGCTCGAGGTGGAATCAGGAGTTATAAAACCACACGTTTACTTTAGTGTCACGTGCAGAATTTAAAAAGTGACATTAAAGAATCGCTTTTTCTTCCTAATGTAGCACACGGACCCTTTTCCCTAACTTTGGCTCACTTGCAGGAAAAAGGCACACCGTACAATATGCCCGTACCCTCCTGGTTGAAGAGGTTGAGCAGTGTTATGTATTTGGGTCCCACAGCTAGGTTCTCCATCGGTTGGTTCTCATCTCCTAGGATATAGGGACAAGTCTCTGTTTTCCCCCCAAAGTAATTCCAATGTCCACACCACTTCAAACTCCAACGTTGAGTTTATTTTCTCAATGTTCAGCAGATAGGAAAAGGGTGGAAGAGAGACAGGACAGCAAGGTTTTGGGAGGTTAGTCCAGGCACAAGTAGATTTTACAATCACTACTCTATCCCAGAGTAGGTTTAGCTCACCCAGATAGTCTCCTGTAAAGTGGATCCTAGCAGCCGAAGTGATACTCGGACGTTTAATCAGGTTCTTTTCCTAGATACAATCGGGAGACTCTCTGCCACAGAATCTATCAGACCCTGAACTTCTCAGCTTAGCAATATAAGGGCAGGTGCCAGCAGCAGCACATTACTAGGCCCTTGGTGGATAGATGAATCCCTCCAGAAAGTTACCGGGCCCCTTCCTTCACCGTGAACTCTCACCGGTCCATCAGAAAGGTCCTCCCCCGGCCTCCTCTTCTTAGAAGTGGGCTCCCTCGCAAGGGACACCCTGGGATTCCTCTTTCCAGAAGTAGGCTCCAACTAAAGGTGCTGGGCCCAGTGTTGAAGATGCAGCCCTAGGACTAAAGGTGCCTGGGACTGATGCATACGTGGCCCCATGGCATGGAGGGCCCTGCGCCACGCACTTGGACTCCGACTCCTCTCCTCCTCCGAAGACCCCTCCCAGGCAGCGTCTGCCCCTTATGTATCCTCTCCCAGCATGCACAGCAGGCCAAACACGCCCACTGGACCTGCTGCAGAGAGAGGACACCCCAAGGCACAGCACTAGTACTGATGGTTCAACCCTGACCCATTATGGCAGTGCCACCTACAGGCCACAGGGAACTGCACACCAGTATACCACCTGGAGAAATAAAATAGCATAACCTATAAATGATAACGGTCTGAGCCCAACTACTATCTCAGACCAGCCCCTAAATTTGGGTATATAGCACCCCTAAATGGGGAGGGCGCTACACTAAAATAAAAAAAGATGTTATACCAGGATATTGCTCTTACTCTTACCTTACCTCCTCTTCTGGAGTCCCCTGCTGGAGAGTTGAGCAGGAGGTCTGCCCTATACCGCCGGCAAACAGACCCTTTCTGTAAGTTAAAAGAGAAGTATGTTTTTTGTTTTGTTTTTTATTTTAAAAATCAGACTTGCCTATGCCCAATGCTCCATCTTTCCCCTGCTGGCTCTAACACTGAGAAGCGAGCGATCAAACATCAAACACCGCTAAATGCTCGGTTCTCAGGGCTCCCTGAGCAGAGAGCTGGTGAATGTTAGTCACTGTCTCTCTGCTCTACCCCCCCCCCCCCCCCCCCCCCGTGCGCTGGGCTGTGAAGGGGACAGGAGCAGCCGACTGAGGTTCTCAGTGGCCGGTTCATTGTCGCGATCTTGCCTGAGCCTGGACTGGCTCTGTGACATCAGCAGACAGTGGGCTTTAGCTCGCTGTCTGCTAAAAACGGATCACAGGAGTGCAAAACTAACTACACACCTATGATCCACAGAAGAAGTACAGCTAAACGAGCTTTGGCTATACTCCTTCTTTAAAATGACTTACCCAAAATGTACTGAGGGATGCAAGGGGTTTGATAGAGCCTCAAAGAAAGACGAAAGGAAGATGAAAAAAAAAAGTATGCACAATCATCTCTTGAAACCTGATTTCAAGTCGATATTAAAGCAGAACTCTACCCAAAAAGGGAAGCTCTGCTTGTCTGCCTCTATTCCCCCCCCCCCACCCTCCTCGCTGCCACATTTTCCATAAAATGCATTAAGATAAAAAACCTTTTGACTTTACTACCACTTTAACACGAAGTAATGACAACCCAATTACCTAAATTATTATTGTTATTATTATTATTATTATTATTATAATACACGATTTATATAGCGCCAACAGTTTACGCAGCACTTTACAATGTAGAGGGGGGACAGCGCAATTACAGTACAGTTCATTACAGAAGGTACAGGAGGGCCCGGCTCGTAGAGCTTGCATTCTACAGGGAGGGGAGGTGGTACAAAAGGTAATAGCTGCAGAGAATGATTTGATGGGGTTGGCTCTGGGACAGTTGTTAGGTGGGTGTGGGATAGGCTTCCCTGAATAAATGAGTTTTCAGGGATCTCCTGAAGGTGGACAGGGTAGGGGCTGATTGGACATACCGAGGTAGGGAGTTCCAGAGGATGAGAGAGGCTCTAGAGAAGTCCTGAAGGCGAGCATGGGAGGAGGTAACAAGGAAGCTAGACAGCAGGAGGTCCTGGGAGGAGCGGAGGGGACGATTTGGGCGATATCTGCAGATAAGGTTGGTGATGCAGATGGAGGAGATGTTGTGAATGGCCTTGTATGTTGTGGTTAACATTTTGAATTTTATACGGTGGGGTAGGGGAAGCCAGTGATGGGATTGGCAGAGAGGAGCAGCAGTCACGGATCGGTTCGTGAGGTTATTAATCTAAATAAATTATAATTACCGTATATACTCGAGTATAAGCTGAGTTTTTCAGCACATTTTTTTGTGCTGAAAATGCCCCCCCTCGGCTTATACTCGAGTCACCTTTTTGCGCCTGATCTCCTGGAGTTTGGGGACCCGGTACCGGCCGGCCGTAGGTCCCCTGGAATCCAAACTTGGCACACATGTAGCCTGACTCTTCCTATAAAGGTGTGCACAGTTTGTTGTCCAGAGGATCTACGATCGGGGAGCATCGATTTTTCAAAGCCGGGCACCCCTTCCATAGACCCCGATGTTAAATGTTAATTTAACATGGGACCCGGGGGACCCAGTAACGGCCGATCGTAGGTCCACTGGACCCGAAACTTGGCACACATGTAGCCCCATTTCTCTTCTGTAAGTGTGCAAAGTTTTTCTGTCTGGAGAACTATGGCCGGGAAGCACCAATTTTTCAAAGCCGGGCACCTCTTCCATAGACTCCCATGTTAAACGTCAGTCAAGGCATGGGCACAGTGAGGCATGGGCACAGAGAGGCATGCACATGGGCACAGTGAGGCAAAGTGAGGCACAGTGAGGCATGCAGATGGACACCCTAGGCTTATACTCGAGTTAATACGTTTTCCCAGTTTTTTGTGGTATTTTGGTATTTTACTTTCGTTTTTTACATGCGGCTATAGCCTCCGCCCCTGTACACCATTTTGAGAGGGAGTTCAGCACGGTGAGGGAGAAGCAGAGAGTAGAGCAGAGTGTTATTGTGCTTCGAATGGATTCGAAATCTCGTATTTTACTTTCGTTTTTTACATGCGGCTATGGTACAATAATAATATTAATATGTATCAAAAGCTACATACAATATGCAGCGATGTACTCCAGCAGCAGGATCGGAATTCCCATCTGCTGCCAAAACAAAATCAAGTAGCGGTTGACACTGTTCAGCCATTCACAGGAAGTCTTGTATTTTATCTGTGAATACAAGGCTTCCTCTGGTTGGCTGAGGCAGAAATCATGACGTAATCCACTCGCCTCAGTGGTGCGGTATTTCCATTCAAAAATCCCATTCAGCCGTCAAAAAACAAACATGTATTTAGAATGTGGCAGTGTCACCTCCTGAATGCCTCATAGCTGTGCCTGCAACACTTTAAAAATGGCAGGTTGCTCTTCAAAGCACAACACAGGTGTAAATGAGCCCTAAGATTGCTGTAAAATTGTCAGGACTAAAAAAGAAAACAGCAACAAAACATCAGTAGTCAGAGTACACAAGTAAATGATAATCCCAACATTTTAAAGGAGGACTGCAGACATTAACTATGTGAACAATCATTCTGCACAGTAAAGAAATGGTAGAAAACCACTACTAAAATTAAGTAATTAAAAGGTATATACCATATGTGGCCTATGCCCCTGGAAGCTGGATATCACCGAAATAGAAACCGCTACTACAGTGATCTGCAATTGCTTCTGGGCGCCATTCAGAGAATGCTTTGCATTTTCTGAGTAAATGTAAAGTGTTCTCTGATTAGACTAATTGGGGAGGCGGGGTGTTGATGTCAATGCAGCAGGGCAGCCACTCAACCCATGACCTAGAAGCAAGTGAAGATCTGTTTCAGTGTTTTCCAGCTTATTTGGTCAGGTATGGTACAGTCTTTCACAAAAGTGAGCACACCCCTCACGTTTTTGTAAATAATTTTATAATATATATTTTCATGTGCCAACACTGAAGAAATTATACTTTGCTACAATGTAAAGTAGTGAGTTTACAGCTTGTATAACAGTGTAAATTTGCTGTCCCCTCAAAATAACTCAAACAACCATTAAGGTCTAAACCGCTGGCAACAAAAGTGAGTACACCCCTAAGTGAAAATGTCCAAATTGGGCCCAATTAGCCATTTTTCCTCCCTGTTGTCATGTGACTCATTAGTGTTACAAGGTCTCAGGTGTGAACAGGGAGCAGGTGTGTTAAATTTGGTGTTATCGCTCTCACTCTATCATACTGGTCACTGAAAGTTCAACATGGCACCTCATGGCAAAGAACTCTCTGAGGATCTTAAAAAATGAGTTGTTGCTCTACATCAGTGGTTTTCAACCCTCTAGTGCCGTGACCCCTTGATAAAATGTACAAAACAGTAAAATTATTTTTGTAGCGTGGGTTGTCAGCACCCAAGGCAAGACAAGTAATTTGCATCCTTAACCCATGGACATTTAGCGCTCCCGAGTCCCTTCCACTCATACAGTATTAAAATCCCTTGTGGTACATTTTAGGATGTACCATTATTTCTCTTTGGTCTCCGTTCTTTCACTTTTTTCTCTCTCTATCCTAATTTCTTGTTTTTTCCCCATTCCTCTCTCTAGCCATCTTTTTTGTTCTTTCTCTTATTCTTTCTCTCCCTTTTTCTTTGTTCTGCTGGTAGGGTGGGATCAGTGGCAATGCTGGGGGGAGTTCTGATCAGCCAACTTAGGTGCTCTTGATCAAGGTCATCTGCTGATCTGAGAACTGTAGTGGGGAATTTTAATGGCAACTATAATCACAGGTAGTGTTACTCACTGTGTCTCCGGCTTCACTGTGTCTCCGACTTTGTGGTGTCTCGTAGCAGTGACACCTATGCCGAAATCAGGAGATAGGGTCTCCTCCAGCCGCTCCCACTTCACATTCCTCACCAGTCAGCTGAGCTCTAGTCTCTGCCCCCTATCTATGCCTTGAACTGAATGGGCAGCTGCGAGGAGGCTGAGTGGGCGGCTCGCGGGCTCCAGGAACAGCCCAGCTGGGCGGCCACAGGCTCCAGGGACAGTTCTTTGGGAAATAGACCTATGAGTGCTGCCAGCAGTTCTGCAGAGGTTGAAGGGGTGGGAGGTCAGCCTGTCAGTGCTCAGACGATATGCTGCACACTGCATCAAATTGGTGTGCATGGCTGTCGTCCCAGAAAGAAGCCTCTTATAAATATGATGCACAAGAAAGCCCTCAAACATTGTGCTGAAGACAAGCAGACTAAGGACATGGATTACTGGAACCATGTCCTGTGGTCTGATGACATCAAGATAAACTTATTTGGCTCAGATGGTGTCAAGCGTGTGTGGGGGCAAACAGGTGAGGAGTACAAAGACAAGTGTGTCTTGCCTACAGTCAAGCATGGTGGTGGGAGTATCATGGTCTGGGGCTGCATGAGTGCTGCCGGCACTGGGGAGCTACAGTTTATTGAGGGAACCATGAATGCCAACATGTACTGTGACAGAGTATGATCCCCTCCCTTCGGAGACTGGGCCGCAGGGCAGTATTCCAACATGATAACAACCCCAAACACACCTCCAAGATGACCACTGCCTGCTAAAGAAGCTGAGAGTAAAGGTGATGGACTGGCCAAGCATGTCTCTAGACCAAAAACCCTATTGAGCATCTGTGGGGCATCCTCAAACGGAAGGTGGAGGAGCGCAAGGTCTCTAACATCCACCAGCTCCTTGATGTTGTCCAGGAGTGGAAGAGGACTACAGAGGCAACCCGTGAAGCTCTGGTGAACTCCATGCCCAAGAGGCTTAAGGCAGTGCTGGAAAATAATGGTGGCCAGACAAAATATTGACACTTTGGGCTCAATTTGGACATTTTCACTGAGGGGTGTACTCACTTTTGTTGCCAGCGTGTTAGACATTAATGGCTGTGTATTGAGTTATTTTGAGGGGACACTGTTATACAAGCTGTACACTCACTACTTTACATTGTAGCAAAGTGAAATTTCTTCAGTGTTGTCACATGAAAAGATGTAATAAAATATTTACAAAAACGTGAGGGGTGTACTTACTTTTGTGAGATACTGTATATACATAATTACATTGGTCTAAGCATTGTGTTAGTGGACACAATGACCCTCATCACTAGTGTCAGTGAATGTTTGGTGTCAGTGGATGCAAGCATAACCCCTAGCATTAGTGTCAGTGGATGAAATAATAACCACTGACATTGGTGCCAGTAGACGCATTAATAACCCCCAATGTTCTGTCTCTCCAATCTAAGCATTGAAAGTGTGATCTCTGCAACTTATGCCGTGTACACACGACCGTTTTTAATGACGAGAAAAATAAAAAAAATTTAAATGGTCATTAAAAATGATCGTGTGTGGGCTTCAGAGCATTTTTCACGACGTAGTTTTTTACATGATCGTTTTTCTCGTCATGAAAAACGGCCGTGTGTGGGCTTTAACGATGTGAAAAAAAAATGCGCATGCTCAGAATCAAGTATGAGACGGGAGTGCTCGTCCTGGTAAAACTAGCGTTCGTAATGGAGATGGCACATTCGTCACGCTGTAACGGACTGAAAAGCACGAGGCTGAAAAGCGCTAATCGTCGCTCAACAAACTTTACTAACATGAAGGGTGGCGCCATCCGAATGGAACTTCCCCTTTATAGTGCCGTCGTACGTGTTGTACGTCACCGCGCTTTGCTCAAGCATTTTTTTTCACGATAGTGTGTAGGCAAGGCAGGCTTGAGAAGAATCACGTCAAGAAAAACAACGTTTTTTTCAATGACATTAAAAACGGTCGTGTGTACACGGCATTACAGTTAGTTGAGTTGAGATGTCAATAACCCCAATTTTATTTGGATAAACAGACAGTGACTCGATCCAGACGACACCTTGTTGATCTTGAGAAGTTTAATCCATAAACTGTGAGGATCTTACAACAATGAACATCGGATAGGTCAAAAGATCATAATGTGATCTAGTCCACACATGTGCTGATGCATTACTGGGAGAAATGAACAAAGGGTGGGGCTAACTATACAGGATAAGCTGAGATACAGGAAGGGGAAAAACCAGGGACAGAATAATACATATAACATTTAAAGGCATATTACAAGGCATGTGAAACATGTGAAACATGACACTCCCCGTCAAAATCTATGATTTCTATTACTAACAAACTTTAGTCCAAGTCCAAATATAAGTACTGAAGATTCTTTCCAAGAACACCTGCAAAACAAGAGGGAAGGGAAGAACAAGGGAAACAATGCAAACATTAACATATACTTGCAGGTGTTGGTCTCGAAGGTCCAGGCTGTGAAAAGGAAATATCCATCTTCAGAGGGGAAGGCAGCAACATGCATCAATCCTTCGTACCTCCCTTTGAATCAAGTTGATTTGTCTTCTTCTTTGGGCAAAAGAAGTACTAGTTCCTTTTTAGGCCTGAAGTAAAAGTGTGCCCAACCTTCTTTTATTACTTTAACTTCTACTTTCCGCACTTTTCTATCGTTACTTGGCATAGTCTTTGTAATAAGACCCATAGGCCAATGGTTGTGATGAGAATCTGTCTCTTTCAAGAGAACTATGTCTCCCACTTGTAGGTTGGGTTTGCTGGCTTGTCATTTACTGCGACTTTGAAGGTTAGAAAGGTACTCCATCTTCCAACGGTGTCAGGAACCATGAATCAGACCGAGACAGAAGTACAGTTAAATCACACTTGTTAAATAATAAAAATAAAAACATAAACAGAGTAAGCGTAGTCAAAACATATCCAGAGTTCAGTAACCGGATCGGGTAGTCGGCCAAGCCAATGTCCAAGAGCCAGCGATAAAGGTAGTAGTACAGAAAGCAGGATCTGTAGCCAGAGGGAACGACAGTCAAGCAGGTCTTCAAACAAGAACGCAGGAGAAAGTCTCTTGTGATGTTAACACAGGCAAAGGCGGAGAGCAAATGAACTGGAAGGCTTAAGTAGGCAGAGCTGATGAGCAGGGTCATCAACAGGTGGATCACAGTGGAGAGATGGGAGCTAGAAATTGGCTGACAGCTGAGCTGCCAGCACAGAGAAGGAAGGGCTGAGCCCAGCCCTGACAGTACCCCCTCCTCAACGACCCCTTCCCCTCGGAGGACCACCGGGCTTGAGGGGAAACCGTCTATGGAAATCACGGAGGGGGACAGGGGCATGTACGTCCGAGGATGGGACCCAAGAGCATTCCTCCGGACCGTACCCCTTCCAATGCACCAGGTACTGTATGCGCCCACGGGAGTCAACAATGGACTGTACTTCATACTCCTCATGGTTCTCAACCTGTATAGGGTGAGGATGTGGCACCGAGGTGGTAAAACGGTTGCAGACCAAAGGTTTCAATAAGGAGACATGAAACACATTAGAGATACGCATACTGGAAGGAAGGTCCAACGCGTAAGCAACTGGATTTATCCTGCGAAGGATACGGAAAGGCCCAATAAACCGAGGTGCGAACTTCAGGGAAGGAACACGAAGTCGCAGGTTGCGAGATGACAGCCAGACCCTGTCCCCAACCTGGTAGGAAGGCGCAGGCAGGTGTCTGTGGTCAGCATGGAGTCTGTACCTCTCTTTAGCCTGTTGCAAAGCCTCCTGGACTTGTACCCAAGTGGAATGAAGACCACGGAGATGTTCCTCTAACGCAGGAATACTCTGAGGAACAAACGAGTCAGGAAACATGGAAGGTTGGAAACCATAATTCGCCATAAACGGGGACAAACGGAAGCAGAATTCAGAGCGCTATTGTGAGCAAACTCCGCCCATGGTAAGAGGTCTGACCAGTTGTTGTGATGGTCAGAAATATAGCAATGCAGAAATTGCTCCAAGGACTGATTGGCTCGTTCTGCGGCCCCATTAGACTGCGGGTGATACGCAGAGGAGAAAGCAAGCTGAATTCCCAACTGTGCACAAAAGGCTCGCCAGAACCGGGACACAAACTGACTTCCCCTGTCAGAGACAATGACCTTGGGCAGGCCATGTAAGCGAAAGATCTCCCGATCAAAAATGGAAGTCAGTTCCTTAGACGTAGGCAACTTCTTAAGTGGAATACAGTGAGACATTTTCGAGAACCGGTCTACCACCATAAGGATAACTGTGTTGCCCTGGGAGTTGGGTAACTCCACAATGAAATCCATAGACAGGTAGGTCCAGGGCCTCTCTCCATTGAGTATGGGTTGTAGGAGGCCTACTGGAAGGTGTCGTGGAGTCTTACTCTGAGCACACACGGAACAGGCAGCTACGAAGGCGGTTACATCAGCATGTAGACTAGGCCACCAGAATTGTTGGGAAATGGCCCAAAATAGTTGATTCTTCCCAGGGTGGCCAGCAGGGAGAATGGTAAGTCTGGAGCATGGCAGTACAGAGATTCACGGGAACAAAGCAGCGATCACAAGGTTTCTCAGGAGGGGCATCGACCTGAGCAGCAAGAATTTTGTCTCCCAAAGGAGAAGTGAGACTGGTGCGAACCGTAGCCAGAATACGATCAGGAGAAAATAACTTGGAATTGGATTATCTCATGGTGAAGAGCCCCTGCGGCCATGGACAACGGAACAGTCTCATGAGTCACATGGGCAGGCTGTGAAGGTCTCCGGTCAAGAGCCTCAATGGTAAGTGGAGTGTCACACAGCTGCAGTGGAATCGAGTGTTTTGATACAAAGGCAGCATCAATAAACAGGCCTGCAGCCCCGGAGTCGATTAGAGCCTGTATCTCGACGGACGACTCAGCCCACGACAGGATAACCGAAACCAGGGGCTTATCCTTCTGGGAAACTGGAGACGAAACAACGCCACCTAAGGTCTGTCCGTGACAGGACCTCAAGGTTCGGGCATTCACAGGACGGGTAGGACAAGACTTCAAAAAGTGAGCAGCCTGGCCACAATAAAGGCACAATCTCTCCCTCCTCCTAAGGGCTCTTTCGTCCGCAGAGAGACGCGTGAAGCCCAAGTGCATGGGTTCATCTTCAAAGACCGACTCGGTACCAGGAGGCATGGGAGGTGAGGGAGGCAAGGGTGGGACTGCAAAGCTCGGAGACAACTGAACAGGAGGCTTCCGCAAACGCTCCTTAAGAGAGAATCTCTCTCGGAGTCTGGAGTCAATGAGGATGGCAAATGTGATCAACTTCTCCAGCTCAGTGGGTATATCTCGGGCTGCTATCTCATCCTTGATGTTATCCGAGAGACCATGAGAAAAAGCAGCCACGAGGGCCTCATTGTTCCAAGCAACCTCTGCTGCCAGAGTACGGAATTCAATGGCGTAATCGGCAACCGTCCTCGTACTCTGATGGACATGAGGCACTTGGCAGCAGAAGCGGAGCGTGCGGGAACGTGGGTTGAATTCCCATTTACACTTGTTGTCATTCTATACAGAAGTCATTATGCAAATCGCCTCAGGCGGGTGTCTCAAGTCATCTTGAAATCGCGCCGCCGAGTCGCCCCCAAAGTCGTGCCGCCCCTGTGTGAACCGGGCCTTAGGCTGCAGTTTAAGAGTCTGGAGGAAAATATAATAGTGGGAGCATTACACAGCGTGAGCAAGGAGGTCCCACCATTGGAGGAATCCGTGGATGTGTTGCTCTAGACCAGCTGAATCTCCTTTGATGTGTCCTTTGATGTGCCCATATGATCTCTATAACTTGAGATCCACCTCATCTGGTAAGCGGCGCTGATCGCCTTTTTTTTTGATGAACAGAACATATGTTTAAACCTGCTGTCAAGTTGTTTTCTCAATCAGCACCATTGGTTTATATGGACTATTCAATCACTGTCCATCTAATTGTATTTTCATTGTTACACATGCACAATTAATCACCTGGCACGTTTGCTTATTTTCTAAATTTTTGTTGTTTTTTGTCTTTTTTGGCAAGTCACCATCTTGCACATTTGTTTTTGTGGACTTGTATCATTATCATCTGTGGTAGCGCAACTATTTTTTATACATTTGTACGAACTGAATTTTTAGTTGCAGCACTTAAATGCTCATATATATATATATATATATATATAGTGTGTTTGTTTTTTCACAGTATATTTCTACTTAGAGGGTTTTCTTAGCGCAGATAATCCACCATATACACACTCATCTACTGTCCAAGGAGGTTTGGCTAGAAGTGGTCTTCGTGGAAGATTTGAGGTTGAAAAGCCATACCACCAACATGGAAACAAGGCTAGGCTACTCAACTATACACAAAAAGATAAAAACTGGGATGCAGAAAAATGTCAGCAGGTACTCTGGACTGCTGAATCAAAATATGAATTATTTGGCTGTAGCAGGAGGCAGTTTATTGGTAAAGGGCTGGAGAGCAGTACAATAATAAGTGTCTGCAGGCAACAGAAAAGCTTGGTGGAGGATCCTTGCAAGTCTGGGACTGCATTTCTGCAAATGGAGTTAGAGATTTGTTCAGGATCAATGGTGTCCTCAATGCTTAGAAATACAGGCAGTTACTTATCCATCATGCCATACCATCAGGGAGGAGTGTTATTGGTCCCAAATTTATTCTGCAGCAGGACAACGACCTCAAACATACAGCCAATGTCATTAAGAACTATCTTCAGCGTAAAGAAAAACAAGGATTTCTGGAAGTAATGGTTTGGCCCCCACAGAGCCCTGATCTCAACATCATTGACTCTGTCATAACATGAAGAAATAAAAGGATTTGAGGCAGCCTACATCTATAGAAGATCTGTAGTTAGTTCACCAAGATGTTTGGAACAGCCTACTAGCTGAGTTCCTTCAAAAACTGTGCAAGTGTACCAGGAAGAACTTCAGGCTGGGTTCCCACCTATGCGAATTGGATTCGGCTTACACAGCATCCAATTCACATAACATTTTAAAATACATTCATTTTAATGAGGCTGGTTCACATATCTGCGGGGCATTGCACAAAAAAACGTGTGCGTTATCTAGGCATTGCGGTGCGAATTGTCTGCACATTATCTTCTATGGGAATGCATCTGATTCGCAGATGTGTTCCATTCTGAACGCAAATTCTCTCCCTGCCCACTACACCTCCCCCCACCCCTTCCCCTCTCCCAGGTCAGCTAATCCACAGCTACAATGGAGACAAACCGCTGAACAGCTGTTTTTTCTCTTCGCAGAGAAAACAGAGCTGGAATTCGCACTGCACAAGTGTGAACGCAGCCTCACACCTGCCTAAAGCCTCATACACACGATCGGAATTCCATTTGACTTTTCCGTGGATTTTTGTGCGAACGGGTGTTGGCCGTGAACTTGGTATGCATACACACGGCAGAACATTTTCAGCCAACATTCACCAAACCACGTGTTTTTTCAGCTCTTTACCGCCACCCTTTGGGCAACTTCTGCTATTGTTGTCTGATGTTTAGCATTGGTTCGGAGCATGCGTGTTTGTACTTTGAATTTTAGTCCGATGGATTTGTGTACACACCATCGGATAATCCGACGGAACACATTTGTTGTCGGAAAATTTGAGCGCATGCACAGCCAACATTTGTTGTCGGAAATTCCAACAAAAATTGTCTGATGGAGCATACAGATGGTCGGATTGTCCGATAAAACACGTCCCTCGGACCATTGTTGTTGGAAAATCAGATTGTCTGTATGGGCCTTAAAACAACACAGTAGTGTGTGTGTGTGTACAGGTATATACTGTATATATAAATATGTAGCACTACCCTCGTAGGAGCTGCTGGTTTAGATTTGGGCCTGCGCTCTGCCTATCAACCCCAAAAGTTTGGCTCAAACCCTTCCTTGGCACAACTGGACAATAACATGATTGTGGGACCCACTGGCAGTAGGGAACCACAATGATACCATACAATAATATATATATTTGAATATTGTTACCTTGGTGTTGGTCACCTGCTTCACAACTGCAACAGACAGAGTCCCACACAAGATGTAGTTTAACCAAGGGTAAGATGTTTACTTGGCGAAGAGAACAGATTAGGGGTTACACAAATAACATTTGACTACAAACAGATCCCTGTGAGAGTCAATGATATACACATATATGTCAGTTTCAGTATTTTACTGTACAAAAGACCCAATTAACACAACCTGGAGTCAGACCTGGGTAAGTGCGTAAGGAATCTCCCAATGCGATGATGCCAGCAATGGGGTACCTCTCCACCAAGTCCCACCCAGCTCACTGAAACAGCAAAGCAATAATAAAAGTAATGCAAACAGTTGTATCACATATGTGAGTTTGCAAGCTATTTGGCTCCCTCTAGTGGGCAGCTCAACTGGTGCGTGTCCCGTTATATCAACTTAAGAAATTAACAGAACTGATGATTGTTCCTTCAAGTTTCCAGTAATCTTCTGCTAGCTCTGTTGGTGCACTTAGTTATTTGTAATCCAACAATAGGGTGAAGAAAATCAGTAATTTGGTGTATGAAGTGGAGCGGTAACAGAAACGTCAGTTCTCCCACACCGCTATACTGCTCTCAGGTGTAGTGTATTCCCGCTTGTGGTATTTCAGATGCCAGCAAGCGCGGGTAGAGCTGTAAGCAAACCCTCCTTTTTCATAACTCAGTTAACTATGTGGATAGGCAAGTGCCTTCTCACCAATTGAGGCCTTGACTCCCAGTCTCTCTGTAGCTTGAGATCCCTCCGCTCAGCCTCTCACAATGTGCCGGTGGATGGGCGACTCCAGATGCTGAGGAGTGTAGACCGGTCCCTCTCTGGTCGGATCAGCTAGGCTATGGCAAGGATCCTCCCGCCCGGTGGTCCGGTCTCTACAACTTTAGGCCCAGGCTTCTTCGGCCTAGCACACTCACAGCAGGCCTCTTGCCTGTTCAAGATGGCGTCTCAAGAGACCGGCCCGAGGCCCCGCCTCAGCCTTAAGTAAGTTCCCCCAGCAGGCTGTGCATGGCACAATGCACTTTGGTAGCACAGTGTCGCTGTGGGCATTGTAGTCTATTTCCAACCCACAGCAATAGAGTCTCTGTCTCTTGCACTACAATGTCCATCATGCTTTGCTCTTGAAACAACTGAACCAAAAAACTGCAGCAATTTGACACAAACGGACACCAGAGGGAGCTAAGTTGTTATTAGGCACAAATTGTAGTCTGTAAGCCAAGTTCAAAAGTGACACCTTGCTACACACTCCCCCCACTTGAAATCTTTGGTCCCCAAAGACAGCAGCAATTTGTGACCTGTTACATGCTTTGTTCAGATACACGAGGAGAAAAAGGACCAGTTAGTGAATACAAGAGATAAGGCAGTTCACATTTTCATAAGAGCTAGGCAGAGGAACCCCCCACCATGCTTTGGAAAGGAGGTTGTTCTGCCTACAGGCCACCTTAACGGGAATGGCCCAACCAGATGTGCCAGGGGGTGAACTGAGGTTGTCCTCCACCAAATATGCAGTGGAAGGACCAGGCATTTCAGTTGTTCTCTTTGAGGTAAGCATGGTCTCTTCAGAGCATTCACCCAATTGATCGTAAGTCAGTCTCTTGGGTGGGTGAATGACTCTTCTCTCTCTCTGCTCCTTAGGTGCTAAGGTCTCAGGTACACTGGACTCTGTTTCCTCCATAACTTCGTCTCCCTGCTCAGGCATACTGGACACTGTCTCTTCCACAGCCTCCAGTTCTCCTTCTGGAAGGGATGGAACCTCTTCAGGGTCTTCCATTGCCAGGGAAACCTGATCATCGTCTAGCTCTTCAGAAAGCATAATTTGAGGCACAAACTCTGGGGCCTCTGGTCTGAGAGTCCCAATGTCAGTCCCTTCAGGTGGGGACAAAGGAGGGGTGGTGGGCCCTGGTAGTTGAGATGACCACAGCCAGTCTGATTCCACCTCTTCATCCTCAGTGTCTTCATCGTTCACATCTTGAGGTACTGACAGAGACCTTGTGACTGGTCGAGACTCAAGACCCTTGAGAGGTTGAGGGAGTCGCCTGCAAATCTGACATTGGTGGCAGGCGAACTGCCTCTGAGAGGGGCAGCAGGTGATTTCGATGCCAAGTCTTTAGTGGGCCCACACTCCCTTCTGGCCTGATCTGGTACACTGGGAGTCCTGGTAGTTGCTTGCAGATGACATAGGGCTGTGACTTCCAGCGGTCAGCCAACTTGTGCTTGCCAAGGACACCCAGATTTCTCAACAGTACCCTGTCACCTGGTTGCAAGTCCTGCACTCGGACTTTGAGATCAAAGTTCCTTTTATTTCTCAGTCCCCTCCTGTCTGAGGTAGCTTGGGCCTTGTCGTAGGCGGTCTTCAGGCTTTTCCGCAGGCGATCGACATACCCTCTGTGGGAGGTTGCTGAGGTGTGGTCCAGAGATATGCCAAAGGCTAGGTCTACTGGTAATCGAGCCTCTCGTCCAAACATTAAGCGATAAGGAGTGTATCCTGTAGCGTAATTTGCAGTATTGTTATAGGCATGTACAATGGCAGCTACATGTTTGCTCCAGTGTTGCTTCTTCTCTGAGCTTAAAGTTCCAAGCATGTCAAAAAGAGTTTGGTTAAACCTCTCAGGTTGAGCATCCCCTTGGGGGTGGTAAGGAGTGGTTCTGGACTTTTTGATGCCTAACAGGTCTAAAAGTATTTTAATAAGGCTACTTTCAAAGTCTCTCCCTTGATCCGAGTGGATACGCTGAGGCAAGCCATAGTGTACAAAGAACTTCTCCACTAAACCTTGGCCACTGTTAAAGCTTGCTGATCCTTTGTTGGGAATGCTGGGGCATATCTAGTGAAATGATCAGTCACCACCAGAATGTTTCCCTGCTCACACAGATCAGGCTCCAGGCAAAGAAAGTCAATGCACACCAGCTCCATGGGTCCCTGACTCTGAAGATGGTCAATTGGGGTGGTTCGGGGAGGCAAAGTCTTCCTTTGGATACATCAAATACAGGAGTGGCAGTAACCTTCAACTTCAGCCCGCATGCAGAGCCAGTAGAATTGGTCCCTCACCAAATGGAAAGTCCTCTCAGGCCCTAGATGGCCATGGTTATTGTGGAGGACCGTGAGCACTGTCTCTCTGTGTTTTCTGGGTAAGAACAGCTGCCATTTTTCTTCAAGACCATCAGAGGGGCCCCTTCGGTAGACCACCCCTTGATGAAGCTGCAACCGGTACCACTGTCGGGGCAGCAAGCGAGCCTCCTTTGGAGAATCAATGAGGAGCATGTCAGAGCATTGATTCTCCAGAGCCCTCAATTCCAAGTTACCCAGAGGGTCTTCCAACTGGTCCCTTCTCAGATCCTTCTTTGAATGTTTTGGCAGGCCTTCATCCCCTACCTGGGTTACATTGCAGTAACATTTGGGAAGACCAGCAGCAGAAACTCCAATCTCTTCGGCCTTGGACCCTCCCCCAGCCTGACGTTCAGCTCCCTGGTATAAGGCTCGCACTCCTTCTGGTGTCAGCTGGGTCCACTCTTCTGTGGGGTCACCAGGGCCATGAGGCCTTCTAGACAGGGCATCTGCATCCCTGTTTCGAACTCCCGGTCGATATTTCAAGCTGAAAGTGAACCCTGAGAGGGCAGCCAACCACCTATGTCCTGTGGCATCAAGTTTGGCTGTGGTGAGTAGGTAGGTGAGTGGATTGTTGTCAGTCTTGACCACAAACTGTGCCCCGTAGAGGTAATCTCTCAATTTATCTACCATAGCCCATTTCAAGGCCAGGAACTCGAGCTTATGAGTGGGGTAGTTCCTTTCAGCGGGGACCAAACTCCGACTCACATAGGCAACAGGCCGTAAGTAACCGTCATGTTCTTGATATAGCACCCCGCCCAGCCCATCTCGGCTGGCATCGACGTGTAGTTCGTAGGGCTTAGTGGTGTCGGAACTGGGGCAGTGGTTAGGCTCCTTTTCAGCTGATTAAAGGCCTCCTCACACTTGGTAGTCCACTGGTCCTGGACTGATTCTCTAGGTTTCCTAGGCCCTAATTCGGGCCTCACAGGTTTGACCGGTTCTGGGACATCATCCTCTCCTTCACTCCTCAGTAGCTCATTGAGTGGGCGAGCTATCTTAGCAAATCCCTCTATGAATCTTCAGTAGTAGGAGCAGAATCCCAGAAATAACCGAAGCTCAGTCACATTAGTGGGTCTTGGCCAAGAGGTGACGGCATCCAGCTTCTCAGGGTCTGTGGCTACCCCCTCTGCAGACACGATGTGGCCAAGGTAGTGGACCGAGGACTTATAGAACTGGCACTTCTCTATGGAGAGCTTCAGACCTTCTTAATGAAGTCTCTTCAAAACCTTCTCCAGCCGCTCTTTATGATCTTCCAGAGTCCTGCCGAACACTATATTGTCGTCCAGGTACACCAGCACCTCTTCTCTTTATCCTCAGGATTAGGGATGAGCTCGGTGTACGAGTCGAACATACGTTCGACTCGAACATCGGCTGTTCGATCGTTCGACGAAGATCGAACGATTTGGGCCGTTCGCGCCTAATTCGAGTGACGCGAACGGCCCACAATGCACTACGCCATCGCAGTGTCATCCAGGCGCTGTGATTGGCCAAGCATGCACTGTGACCCCGCATGCTTGGCCAATCACAGCGCCGGCAGCGAGGAGAGCAATGATTGGCCACAGGCAGGATGCCTGTGGCCAATTATTGCTGAGGGTGTTTAGTACACGCCCCACACTATAAAAGGCCGCCAGCACGGCGGCCTAGTGTAGTGTGTTCCGGAGCAGGGAAAGAGAAGCATAGGCAGGGACAGTGACATTTTTTTTTCTTGCTTAACCTGGATTCCTTTAGTTTAGGGAAAGAGAAGGATAGGTAGGGAGAGTGTCAGTGTGTTTTACTGTGCTAATCCTTGTTTCTAGGGACAGGGAAGGACAGTGAGGGAAATTCTCCTTGTGCTATACTGTGCTAAAGCATTGATCATCAACCATCTTTAAAAAAACATTTTTTCTAGGGACAGAAAACTATAGGTAGCGAGAGTGTCACTGTGGTTTACTGTGCTAATCCTTGTTTCTAGGGACAGGGAAGGACAGTGAGGGAAATTCTCCTTGTGCTATACTGTGCTAAAACATTGATCATCAACCATCTTTAAAAAAACATTTTTTCTAGGGACAGAAAACTATAGGTAGCGAGAGTGTCACTGTGGTTTACTGTGCTAATCCTTGTTTCTAGGGACAGGGAAGGACAGTGAGGGAAATTCTCCTTGTGCTATACTGTGCTAAAACATTGATCATCAACCATCTTTAAAAAAACATTTTTTCTAGGGACAGAAAACTATAGGTAGCGAGAGTGTCACTGTGTTTTACTGTGCTAATCCTTGTTTCTAGGGACAGGGAAGGACAGTGAGGGAAATTCTCCTTGTGCTATACTGTGCTAAAACATTGATCATCAACCATCTTTAAAAAAACATTTTTTCTAGGGACAGTAAACTATAGGTAGCGAGAGTGTCACTGTGTTTTACTGTGCTAATCCTTGTTTCTAGGGACAGGGAAGGACAGTGAGGGAAATTCTCCTTGTGCTATACTGTGCTAAAACATTGATCATCAACCATCTTTAAAAACACATTTTTTCTAGGGACAGAAAACTATAGGTAGCGAGAGTGTCACTGTGGTTTACTGTGCTAATCCTTGTTTCTAGGGACAGGGAAGGACAGTGAGGGAAATTCTCCTTGTGCTATACTGTGCTAAAACATTGATCATCAACCATCTTTAAAAAAAAAAATTTCTAGGGACAGTAAACTATAGGTAGCGAGAGTGTCACTGTGGTTTACTGTGCTAATCCTTGTTTCTAGGGACAGGGAAGGACAGTGAGGGAAATTCTCCTTGTGCTATACTGTGCTAAAACATTGATCATCAACCATCTTTAAAAAAACATTTTTTCTAGGGACAGAAAACTATAGGTAGCGAGAGTGTCACTGTGGTTTACTGTGCTAATCCTTGTTTCTAGGGACAGGGAAGGACAGTGAGGGAAATTCTCCTTGTGCTATACTGTGCTAAAGCATTGATCATCAACCATCTTTAAAAAAACATTTTTTCTAGGGACAGAAAACTATAGGTAGCGAGAGTGTCACTGTGGTTTACTGTGCTAATCCTTGTTTCTAGGGACAGGGAAGGACAGTGAGGGAAATTCTCCTTGTGCTATACTGTGCTAAAACATTGATCATCAACCATCTTTAAAAAAACATTTTTTCTAGGGACAGAAAACTATAGGTAGCGAGAGTGTCACTGTGGTTTACTGTGCTAATCCTTGTTTCTAGGGACAGGGAAGGACAGTGAGGGAAATTCTCCTTGTGCTATACTGTGCTAAAACATTGATCATCAACCATCTTTAAAAAAACATTTTTTCTAGGGACAGAAAACTATAGGTAGCGAGAGTGTCACTGTGTTTTACTGTGCTAATCCTTGTTTCTAGGGACAGGGAAGGACAGTGAGGGAAATTCTCCTTGTGCTATACTGTGCTAAAACATTGATCATCAACCATGTTTAAAAAAACATTTTTTCTAGGGACAGTAAACTATAGGTAGCGAGAGTGTCACTGTGTTTTACTGTGCTAATCCTTGTTTCTAGGGACAGGGAAGGACAGTGAGGGAAATTCTCCTTGTGCTATACTGTGCTAAAGCATTGATCATCAACCATCTTTAAAAAAACATTTTTTCTAGGGACAGAAAACTATAGGTAGCGAGAGTGTCACTGTGGTTTACTGTGCTAATCCTTGTTTCTAGGGACAGGGAAGGACAGTGAGGGAAATTCTCCTTGTGCTATACTGTGCTAAAACATTGATCATCAACCATCTTTAAAAAAACATTTTTTCTAGGGACAGAAAACTATAGGTAGCGAGAGTGTCACTGTGTTTTACTGTGCTAATCCTTGTTTCTAGGGACAGGGAAGGACAGTGAGGGAAATTCTCCTTGTGCTATACTGTGCTAAAACATTGATCATCAACCATCTTTAAAAAAACATTTTTTCTAGGGACAGTAAACTATAGGTAGCGAGAGTGTCACTGTGTTTTACTGTGCTAATCCTTGTTTCTAGGGACAGGGAAGGACAGTGAGGGAAATTCTCCTTGTGCTATACTGTGCTAAAACATTGATCATCAACCATCTTTAAAAAAACATTTTTTCTAGGGACAGAAAACTATAGGTAGCGAGAGTGTCACTGTGTTTTACTGTGCTAATCCTTGTTTCTAGGGACAGGGAAGGACAGTGAGGGAAATACTCCTTGTGCTATACTGTGCTAAAACATTGATCATCAACCATCTTTAAAAAAACATTTTTTCTAGGGACAGTAAACTATAGGTAGCGAGAGTGTCACTGTGGTTTACTGTGCTAATCCTTGTTTCTAGGGACAGGGAAGGACAGTGAGGGAAATTCTCCTTGTGCTATACTGTGCTAAAACATTGATCATCAACCATCTTTAAAAAAACATTTTTTCTAGGGACAGTAAACTATAGGTAGCGAGAGTGTCACTGTGGTTTACTGTGCTAATCCTTGTTTCTAGGGACAGGGAAGGACAGTGAGGGAAATTCTCCTTGTGCTATACTGTGCTAAAACATTGATCATCAACCATCTTTAAAAAAACATGTTTTCTAGGGACAGTAAACTATAGGTAGCGAGAGTGTCACTGTGTTTTACTGTGCTAATCCTTGTTTCTAGGGACAGGGAAGGACAGTGAGGGAAATTCTCCTTGTGCTATACTGTGCTAAAACATTGATCATCAACCATCTTTAAAAAAACATTTTTTCTAGGGACAGAAAACTATAGGTAGCGAGAGTGTCACTGTGTTTTACTGTGCTAATCCTTGTTTCTAGGGACAGGGAAGGACAGTGAGGGAAATTCTCCTTGTGCTATACTGTGCTAAAACATTGATCATCAACCATCTTTAAAAAAACATTTTTTCTAGGGACAGTAAACTATAGGTAGCGAGAGTGTCACTGTGGTTTACTGTGCTAATCCTTGTTTCTTTGTTTACAAACGTTTTTTATTTGGGTTAAAGGTGGTACAAAACCGACATGACAAAAGTAAAAAAATCAATTCCATAGCGTCAGATATACATATGGACTGTATAAAGTAGAAACGTAGAAATACAATTTGCATCATATATATACATGTAAGAAGGAAGAGTGGCTCTATAAACGAAGTTACAGTGATGTGCATATATGTTTGAACCAAAAATTAAGGAGAGGCATGTTGATCTGGGTTAAGGAACTCCTTGCTATGTGCGACCCAGGGGTCCCATTTTTGTTTATAAACCTGATTTGTGTTCCGAACAGTATGATAGATTTTTTCCATCAAAATTATATTATTGATTCTAGTTTTGAGTTGTGTTAAAGGAACTGATGGGGATTTCCAATGGAAAGCAATTAACCAGTGGACTGCTACGCATATAGTATGTATTAGTCTAATACCTTGAGTAGAGAGTCCTATAATGGGTGAGAATAGAAGGCAATTATGTAAGGTCAAGGTGATGTTCTTATCTGCAATTTTAGAGGCAAAATTCTCCAACTGCTTCCAGATATGAGTGATTTTTTCACAGCTCCAAAAGATGTGTGTAAAAGAGCCGGTGGAGTTGCATCCTAGGGACAGGGAAGGACAGTGAGGGAAATTCTCCTTGTGCTATACTGTGCTAAAACATTGATCATCAACCATCTTTAAAAAAACATTTTTTCTAGGGACAGTAAACTATAGGTAGCGAGAGTGTCACTGTGGTTTACTGTGCTAATCCTTGTTTCTAGGGACAGGGAAGGACAGTGAGGGAAATTCTCCTTGTGCTATACTGTGCTAAAACATTGATCATCAACCATCTTTAAAAAAACATGTTTTCTAGGGACAGAAAACTATAGGTAGCGAGAGTGTCACTGTGGTTTACTGTGCTAATCCTTGTTTCTAGGGACAGGGAAGGACAGTGAGGGAAATTCTCCTTGTGCTATACTGTGCTAAAACATTGATCATCAACCATCTTTAAAAAAACATTTTTTCTAGGGACAGAAAACTATAGGTAGCGAGAGTGTCACTGTGTTTTACTGTGCTAATCCTTGTTTCTAGGGACAGGGAAGGACAGTGAGGGAAATTCTCCTTGTGCTATACTGTGCTAAAACATTGATCATCAACCATCTTTAAAAAAACATTTTTTCTAGGGACAGTAAACTATAGGTAGCGAGAGTGTCACTGTGTTTTACTGTGCTAATCCTTGTTTCTAGGGACAGGGAAGGACAGTGAGGGAAATTCTCCTTGTGCTATACTGTGCTAAAGCATTGATCATCAACCATCTTTAAAAAAACATTTTTTCTAGGGACAGAAAACTATAGGTAGCGAGAGTGTCACTGTGGTTTACTGTGCTAATCCTTGTTTCTAGGGACAGGGAAGGACAGTGAGGGAAATTCTCCTTGTGCTATACTGTGCTAAAACATTGATCATCAGCCATCTTTAAAAAAACATTTTTTCTAGGGACAGAAAACTATAGGTAGCGAGAGTGTCACTGTGTTTTACTGTGCTAATCCTTGTTTCTAGGGACAGGGAAGGACAGTGAGGGAAATTCTCCTTGTGCTATACTGTGCTAAAACATTGATCATCAACCATCTTTAAAAAAACATTTTTTCTAGGGACAGAAAACTATAGGTAGCGAGAGTGTCACTGTGGTTTACTGTGCTAATCCTTGTTTCTAGGGACAGGGAAGGACAGTGAGGGAAATTCTCCTTGTGCTATACTGTGCTAAAACATTGATCATCAACCATCTTTAAAAAAACATTTTTTCTAGGGACAGAAAACTATAGGTAGCGAGAGTGTCACTGTGTTTTACTGTGCTAATCCTTGTTTCTAGGGACAGGGAAGGACAGTGAGGGAAATTCTCCTTGTGCTATACTGTGCTAAAACATTGATCATCAACCATCTTTAAAAAAACATTTTTTCTAGGGACAGTAAACTATAGGTAGTGTGACAGCAGGAAGGTAAAGTCACCTGGTTGCATCCAGGGGGGTAGATATATTTCGCCCAGATTCAGGCTTTACGCTGACTTATACAACTAGGTGGAGAGTTGTATAAGCCCAGCTAAGGCTAGTGGGCTCATGGATGACTCATACCTCTAGGGAGAGTGTGGGGCGTCGTGCAGACAGAGATGAGGAGACCAGCTGAACCTTGTCAGCTCATTTAGGCCTCTATAAGAACTCCCAGCTTCATTAGATGTTAGCTCATGCCTGGAACCAGACCTGTGTGGACTGTCTAGGGAGAGTGAACCCCTGTGCGGTGAGGCAAAGCCTGTGTGGCTATTTGTTTGGACTTTTACTAAACCAGGGACTTAGGGACTAGGACAGCACTAGGCTGATCCCAGTTGTTAGTTAGGAAACCTGTATGTTTAGTCAGAGGTCAACTTGACCAGGATTTATTTTGGTTATGTTTCTTTTGCTTTGCTGTGTTTTGTCACTGTAAATAGAAAATAAACCGCACCTTTTTGATTTTGAGAACCACAACCTCCGTTTGCTGGGCCTGTTTTGTGTGGGGAGCCCATCCCGGGGGTCACACACACCCGCTGCCGAGCTAACCCCCTCACAGTTGGTGGAGAATGCGGACAGTTTTTTTTTAAGCCAGCATGGAGGAGATACTGAAGCAGCTGGCTCTAGCAAATGCCAATCAACAGCAGACAAATGCAGGTTTGCAAAAGAGCCTTGCAGCTCAACAACAGAGCCTTGCAGCCCAGCAGCAGACAAACGCAACTTTGCAACAGAGTCTGGAGGCTCAGCAACGAGCCCAGCAGCAATCTGAGGCCCGCTTCATAGACCTGTTGCAGAAGCAAGAGCAGAGACTACAACAACAGATGGAAGCAGTAATGCAGCAACGTCCGCAGACCAGTGAGGAAAGCCGTCCCACTAATACCGCGTCCTTTGGGGTGAGTCGTTTATTGACAAAAATGACTGGAGAGGATGATCCAGAGGTATTTTTGACCACATTTGAAAGGACCGCTGAAAGAGAAAAGTGGCCTGAGGAGCAGTGGGCTGGACTGGTGGCTCCTCTGTTAACTGGTGAATCGCAGAAAGCTTACTATGACCTAGAGCCTAACCAAGCAAAAGACTATGTGATGCTAAAAGCTGAAATATTGGCAAGGCTGGGTGTCACCCAGGCTGTCCGGGCTCAGCGTGTGCATAACTGGACTTTCCAGCTTGGAAAACCCCCCAGGTCTCAAATGTATGATCTCATTCACCTGAGCAGAAAGTGGCTACAGCCAGAGACTTTGTCCGCACCAAAGATTGTGGAACGTGTTGTAATGGATCGGTTTTTGAGAGCTCTTCCTACTGCCATCCAAAAGTGGGTAAGCCATGGAGACCCAGAGACGGCCGATGGTCTTGTGGATCGTGTGGAGAAATACTTGGCTACAGAGAACCTGACGGCCTCTTCCAGAGACACTCGGACTTTCCACCCTAAGACCAGACCATCCCCAGGGGCGGATAAGAAGATTCCAAGGGGTGAGGGTGGAGAGAGTGAGAGGGTGGGAGCTCTACCCCAAGTTTGGCGAGAACAGCCTGGGAAATCAGCGGCTCAAGAGGCGGCAAGAAGGATCGTTTGCTACCGCTGCCGGCAAGCGGGACATATTGCAGCCAATTGCCCGGTTGTGGAGGAACCCATGCAGTGTGACTTTCTGACGGGCAGACGTCAGTCGCTGTGTGCGACAGTCGCATGCACTGCCATTCGAGGAACTGAGAAACATTTATGCAAAATGTGTGTTAATGGTAGAAATGTTGTGGTATTGCTGGATTCAGGTAGCCTTGTGACCCTGATAAAGGCTGAGTTAGTTAAAACAGAGGTCTCTGGGAATAGCAAGGTAGCTGTTATTTGTGTGCATGGGGACACCCGAGAGTATCCAGTGACTACAGTGTGTTTCGAGACCCCCAAAGGTACCCTCTCTCATCCAGTGGGCTTAGTATCTCAGTTACCGCATGACGCCATTGTGGGAAGGGATTTTCCGAAGTTCTGGGAACTGTGGGATGATCCTGAGCCCCTCACTGGTGCCCCTATGTACCAGGAATGTGATAGCCAGAACTCCCCTGAGAGTGGTGAGGACTCTCCGGAATTTCCCTTATCAGTATTGGCAGGGGAGACTCAAGAAACTGGAGAGGAGCCCACCTCCTCAGACGAAAACCTACCGTCTGTGGAGTTTTCTGATCTTGAGGTTCACAGGGAAAACTTTGCCACAGAACAGTTGAAAGACCCCGCCCTAATAAAGGCACGGGAAAACGTAGTGAAAATAGATGGCGAGTTAGTGAACCCAGATAATACCTGCACTTACCCATACTTCAGCGTAGAGAAGGACCTACTGTATCGGGTGGCAAAAAGGGCCGAAGAAACCGTTGAGCAGCTTGTGGTGCCCAAACCTTACAGGAAGTTGGTGTTGGAGTTGGCCCATGGGCACATTCTTGGAGGTCATCTGGGGACAGAGAAAACCCGAGAGAGGGTATTACAGAGATTCTATTGGCCGGGGGTGATGAAGGACGTAGAAAATTATTGTTCCTCCTGCCCTGTGTGTCAGAGGTTGGCCCCGATGCCACATTTCCGTAGCCCGCTGGTCCCTCTACCCATCATTGAGGTCCCGTTTGAGAGGATCGCCATGGATTTGGTAGGTCCTATAATCAAGTCCGCTAGGGGGCACCAGTACATATTAGTTATAATGGACTATGCCACCCGTTATCCAGAAGCGATCCCTCTCCGAAATACCTCGGCCAAAACCATAGCCAAAGAGCTATCTCTTGTTTTTAGCCGGGTGGGTATTTGTAAAGAACTGCTTACGGACCAAGGTACACCCTTTATGTCCCGGGTTATGAAAGAGCTGTGTAAATTGTTCAAAGTGACGCAATTGCGTACGTCTGTGTATCACCCCCAAACCGATGGGCTGGTTGAAAGATTCAACAAAACCCTAAAACAAATGTTGAAGAAAGTGGTGGATAGAGATGGAAAGGATTGGGACTGTTTACTTCCTTATTTGATGTTTGCTATTAGGGAGGTGCCCCAATCCTCTACGGGATTCTCCCCCTTTGAGTTACTGTATGGGAGACACCCAAGAGGGCTGTTGGATATTGCCAAGGAAACTTGGGAAAGTGAGAGTTCTCCCCACAGGAGTGTGATTGAGCATGTCGCCCTGATGCAAGATCGAATTGCACAGGTAATGCCCATCGTGAAGGAACATTTGGCCCAAGCGCAGTTGGCACAGCAGAGAGTGTACAACCGTGGAGCCAAGACCCGTACCTTTTCCCCGGGGGATAGGATATTGGTACTTGTCCCTACGGTTGAAAGTAAATTCCTTGCCAAATGGCAAGGCCCCTACGAGATAATGGAAAAAGTGAGCGAAGTGAATTACAAGGTCAGACAACCAGGAAGGCGAAAGCCCAAACAGATCTATCACGTTAATCTGTTGAAAGCCTGGAGGGATAGAGAGTCCCTAGTCGCAGACACTTGGTCACCAGCTCAAACTGGTTGCGTGATTCCTGAGGTTGGAATAGCAGCCACCTTGTCACAACCCCAACAACAGGAGGTTAAGGAGTTTGTGCTTCGCAACAAGGAGGTATTCTCTGAGCTGCCGGGACAAACATCTGGGGTAGAGCATGACATCATTACCCCGCCCGGTGAAAGGGTGAAGTTAAAACCCTATCGGATCCCAGAGGCTCGACGGGAGGCAATACGGGAGGAAGTACAGAAAATGCTGAACTTAGGGGTGATAGAGGAGTCCCAAAGTGATTGGTCTAGTCCCATCGTGTTGGTGCCTAAACCGGATGGGAGCTGGCGATTTTGTAACGATTTTCGTCAGTTGAACAAAGTTACAAAATTTGACACCTACCCCATGCCACGTATAGATGAGTTGATCGACCGGCTGGGAACAGCCCGATACATGACGACTCTTGACCTCACAAAAGGGTATTGGCAAATCCCCCTGGCCAAGTCGGCCAAAGAGAAAACCGCATTTGTAACCCCAGACGGGGCGTTCCAATATAAAAGAATGCCGTTCGGGTTACAGAATGCGCCGGCCACATTCCAGCGGAAAATGGACCAGATGCTGAGGCCCCATCGGAAGTATGCTGCGGCTTACCTGGATGACGTAATTGTCCATAGCACAGATTGGGCCTCACATCTGCCAAAAGTGCAAGCAGTCCTGGACTCTGTTCGGGAAGCGGGGTTTACGGCTAACCCCAAGAAGTGTACCATTGGGCAGGAGGAGGCCAAATATCTTGGGTACACCATTGGGAGGGGAGTAATAAAACCCCAACTCAACAAAGTCGAGGCCATCCAGAGTTGGCCACGTCCCAACAGCAAGAAGCAGGTACGAGCCTTTCTGGGAATCGCTGGGTATTATCGGCGATTCATTCCCCACTTTGCTTCTAAGGCTGTGCCCCTAACCAACCTGACGAAGGGGAAAGGGTCGGTCATGATTAAATGGACCCCCGAGGCTGAGGCAGCATTCCAATTCTTGAAACAAGCCTTATGTAGCCAGCCAGTGTTGTACTCACCCGACTTCTCTAAAGACTTTGTCGTACAAAGTGATGCGTCAGATGTGGGGTTAGGAGCAGTATTGTCCCAGGTCTGGAACGGGGAAGAGCACCCAGTCATTTACCTCAGCAGGAAATTGAAGTCCCATGAGGTAAATTACGCCACCGTTGAAAAGGAGTGTTTAGCGGTGAAGTGGGCTCTAGATTCCCTTCGGTACTACCTGCTAGGTAGGCACTTTGACATGGTTACGGATCACGCTCCGTTAAAGTGGATGGCTCAAAACAAGGAAACAAATAGAAGAGTGAATAGGTGGTTCCTGGCCCTCCAGGAATTCAACTTCACAGTAAAGCATCGCCCTGGCGTTCAAATGGGGAATGTGGATGCTTTGTCTCGAGTACATGAATGCCTGATTGCTGGTGTTCCAACCCCGAGGTTAAAACAAGAGGGGGGGGGTATGTGACAGCAGGAAGGTAAAGTCACCTGGTTGCATCCAGGGGGGTAGATATATTTCGCCCAGATTCAGGCTTTACGCTGACTTATACAACTAGGTGGAGAGTTGTATAAGCCCAGCTAAGGCTAGTGGGCTCATGGATGACTCATACCTCTAGGGAGAGTGTGGGGCGTCGTGCAGACAGAGATGAGGAGACCAGCTGAACCTTGTCAGCTCATTTAGGCCTCTATAAGAACTCCCAGCTTCATTAGATGTTAGCTCATGCCTGGAACCAGACCTGTGTGGACTGTCTAGGGAGAGTGAACCCCTGTGCGGTGAGGCAAAGCCTGTGTGGCTATTTGTTTGGACTTTTACTAAACCAGGGACTTAGGGACTAGGACAGCACTAGGCTGATCCCAGTTGTTAGTTAGGAAACCTGTATGTTTAGTCAGAGGTCAACTTGACCAGGATTTATTTTGGTTATGTTTCTTTTGCTTTGCTGTGTTTTGTCACTGTAAATAGAAAATAAACCGCACCTTTTTGATTTTGAAAACCACAACCTCCGTTTGCTGGGCCTGTTTTGTGTGGGGAGCCCATCCCGGGGGTCACACACACCCGCTGCCGAGCTAACCCCCTCACAGTAGCGAGAGTGTCACTGTGTTTTACTGTGCTAATCCTTGTTTCTAGGGACAGGGAAGGACAGTGAGGGAAATTCTCCTTGTGCTATACTGTGCTAAAACATTGATCATCAACCATCTTTAAAAAAACATTTTTTCTAGGGACAGTAAACTATAGGTAGCGAGAGTGTCACTGTGTTTTACTGTGCTAATCCTTGTTTCTAGGGACAGGGAAGGACAGTGAGGGAAATTCTCCTTGTGCTATACTGTGCTAAAGCATTGATCATCAACCATCTTTAAAAAAACATTTTTTCTAGGGACAGAAAACTATAGGTAGCGAGAGTGTCACTGTGGTTTACTGTGCTAATCCTTGTTTCTAGGGACAGGGAAGGACAGTGAGGGAAATTCTCCTTGTGCTATACTGTGCTAAAACATTGATCATCAACCATCTTTAAAAAAACATTTTTTCTAGGGACAGAAAACTATAGGTAGCGAGAGTGTCACTGTGTTTTACTGTGCTAATCCTTGTTTCTAGGGACAGGGAAGGACAGTGAGGGAAATTCTCCTTGTGCTATACTGTGCTAAAACATTGATCATCAACCATCTTTAAAAAAACATTTTTTCTAGGGACAGAAAACTATAGGTAGCGAGAGTGTCACTGTGGTTTACTGTGCTAATCCTTGTTTCTAGGGACAGGGAAGGACAGTGAGGGAAATTCTCCTTGTGCTATACTGTGCTAAAACATTGATCATCAACCATCTTTAAAAAAACATTTTTTCTAGGGACAGAAAACTATAGGTAGCGAGAGTGTCACTGTGTTTTACTGTGCTAATCCTTGTTTCTAGGGACAGGGAAGGACAGTGAGGGAAATTCTCCTTGTGCTATACTGTGCTAAAACATTGATCATCAACCATCTTTAAAAAAACATTTTTTCTAGGGACAGAAAACTATAGGTAGCGAGAGTGTCACTGTGGTTTACTGTGCTAATCCTTGTTTCTAGGGACAGGGAAGGACAGTGAGGGAAATTCTCCTTGTGCTATACTGTGCTAAAACATTGATCATCAACCATCTTTAAAAAAACATTTTTTCTAGGGACAGAAAACTATAGGTAGCGAGAGTGTCACTGTGTTTTACTGTGCTAATCCTTGTTTCTAGGGACAGGGAAGGACAGTGAGGGAAATTCTCCTTGTGCTATACTGTGCTAAAACATTGATCATCAACCATCTTTAAAAAAACATTTTTTCTAGGGACAGTAAACTATAGGTAGCGAGAGTGTCATTGTGTTTTACTGTGCTAATCCTTGTTTCTAGGGACAGGGAAGGACAGTGAGGGAAATTCTCCTTGTGCTATACTGTGCTAAAACATTGATCATCAACCATCTTTAAAAAAACATTTTTTCTAGGGACAGTAAACTATAGGTAGCGAGAGTGTCACTGTGTTTTACTGTGCTAATCCTTGTTTCTAGGGACAGGGAAGGACAGTGAGGGAAATTCTCCTTGTGCTATACTGTGCTAAAACATTGATCATCAACCATCTTTAAAAAAACATTTTTTCTAGGGACAGAAAACTATAGGTAGCGAGAGTGTCACTGTGGTTTACTGTGCTAATCCTTGTTTCTAGGGACAGGGAAGGACAGTGAGGGAAATTCTCCTTGTGCTATACTGTGCTAAAACATTGATCATCAACCATCTTTAAAAAAACATTTTTTCTAGGGACAGAAAACTATAGGTAGCGAGAGTGTCACTGTGGTTTACTGTGCTAATCCTTGTTTCTAGGGACAGGGAAGGACAGTGAGGGAAATTCTCCTTGTGCTATACTGTGCTAAAACATTGATCATCAACCATCTTTAAAAAAACATTTTTTCTAGGGACAGAAAACTATAGGTAGCGAGAGTGTCACTGTGTTTTACTGTGCTAATCCTTGTTTCTAGGGACAGGGAAGGACAGTGAGGGAAATTCTCCTTGTGCTATACTGTGCTAAAACATTGATCATCAACCATCTTTAAAAAAACATTTTTTCTAGGGACAGTAAACTATAGGTAGCGAGAGTGTCACTGTGTTTTACTGTGCTAATCCTTGTTTCTAGGGACAGGGAAGGACAGTGAGGGAAATTCTCCTTGTGCTATACTGTGCTAAAACATTGATCATCAACCATCTTTAAAAAAACATTTTTTATAGGGACAGAAAACTATAGGTAGCGAGAGTGTCACTGTGTTTTACTGTGCTAATCCTTGTTTCTAGGGACAGGGAAGGACAGTGAGGGAAATTCTCCTTGTGCTATACTGTGCTAAAACATTGATCATCAACCATCTTTAAAAAAACATTTTTTCTAGGGACAGAAAACTATAGGTAGCGAGAGTGTCACTGTGGTTTACTGTGCTAATCCTTGTTTCTAGGGACAGGGAAGGACAGTGAGGGAAATTCTCCTTGTGCTATACTGTGCTAAAACATTCCTCATCAACCATCTTTGAAATCCTTGTTTTTTGGACAGTCAGGGAAATTGTCATTGTGCTATTCTGTGCGAAAGCAATCATCCTCAACCATATTTAGAAATCCTTAAGTAAAGGGACAGAGAAGGACACCTGAAGGTAGCCCTTATTGCTTTTTTCCCATCTCCCTGCAGGCCATCCATTAGAATGTCTGGAAGGCAAACAAGGAGAGGCAGACAGTCAGGAGGCAATAAAAGAGGGCAAGCAGGCTCTGTGTCTGGGGGCAACAGTGCTGGTCGTGGACGCGGTGCATTGTCTTCAGCACATGGCCATGGGACACGCTTGTCCTTCTTTTCGGCAGCTGGACATGTTGAGCCACATCATGCCGAAGACTTGGTAGAGTGGATGACCAAGCCCTCCTCCTCCTCCTCATCCTCTCTCACCCAGGCTCAGGGTACTGGCAAAGCAGCTGCCAAAGCGTCCTCTTCCCTGGTATCAATGTCAGACTCATCATCAGTCACTCCTTCCCTAGACCCACCATGTCCTCCTCCTGAGGAGTCCCCCGAACTGTTTGAGCACAGTGTTGGGTACATGCTCCAGGAGGATGCCCAGCGTTTCGAAGGGTCTGATGATGAAACCCAGCTACAGGAAGGCAGTAGCGTGAGAGCAGACAGAGGGGATGCTCAAGAAGGACACCAATCTGGCAGTCATGTTCCAGCAGCTGCAGCATACTGCCAGATTGGCTCCAGTGATGAGGAGGGAGGGGATGATGAGGTCACTGACTCCACGTGGGTGCCTAATAGGAGAGAGGAGGAGGAGGAGGATGAGGAGGAGGCACATCTCCAACGAGGCAGGATGCCCTTTGGTGGCCAGCGTAAGGGCAGTACACCGACGGAATCACACCGCAGAGCTCCGCCTGTGCAGGGCGCTGCCTCTGCCCGTCATTCAAAAAGTTCTTTGGTGTGGGCCTTTTTTGAGGCTAGTGCATCAGATCGCACAGCTGCTGTTTGCAACATATGTCTCAAGCGTATATCGCGTGGCCAAAACATCAGCCGCTTGGGTACCACATGCCTGACCAGACATATGTTGACCTGCCATGCAGCTCGTTGGCAAGCCTACCTCAAAGACCCACACCAAAGAACAAAGCGGACCTCTCCTTGCACCGCATCAGCTGGGATCTCCAACCCCACTATAACTTCAGTCCTCTCTGAAACATGCACTGAGAGGAATGAAGGTGTAGAATTAGGTGTGTCACAGCCAAGTACTTGCGGCCACTCTGCTAGCAGTACACCGACGTCCGATTCTAGCAGGCAAATTTCCCTGCCCCAGCTGCTGGACCGTCGAAAGAAGTTCACTCCCAGCCATCCACATGCCCAGCGGTTGAATGCTAGCTTGGCTAAATTGCTAGCGCTTCAACTGCTGCCTTTTCAGTTGGTAGACTCGGCCCCCTTCTGTGAGATTGTGCAATGTGCGGTTCCTCAGTGGCAGGTTCCCAAACGCCACTTTTTCTCACGGAAGGCTATTCCGGCTCTCTACCGGCATGTGGAAGGCAATGTCTTGGCCTCGCTGGACAGGGCGGTCAGCGGTAAGGTGCATATTACCGCTGACTCATGGTCCAGCAGGCATGGACAGGGACGTTACCTTTCTTTCACGGCCCATTGGGTCACTCTTTTGGCAGCTGGGAAGGATGCAGGACAAGGTGCAGTAGTGTTGGAGGTTGTTCCACCGCCACGCCTACAAAATGCTACTAGTGGTTGTGACACACCTCTCTCCTCCACCCCCTCCTCTTCTTCTTCCTCCATGGCCTCTTCCTGTGCTTTGTCCTCTGAACCAGCGGTGCTCCGTAGGCGTTCAAGGGGCTACGCAAGTACGCAGGCAAAAAGATGCCATGCCGTGCTTGCGCTGGTGTGTTTGGGGGACAGAAGCCACACTGGGGCAAAGGTCCTGTCTGCTCTGCAGGGCCAGGCCGAGAGGTGGTTGACGCCACGCCAGCTTAAGCCAGGAATGGTGGTTTGCGACAATGGCACCAACCTCCTCTCCGCCCTCCGACAGGGACAACTGACCCATGTGCCCTGTGTGGCTCACGTCCTTAACCTGGTGGTGCAGCGGTTCTTGGGCAGGTACCCGGGCTTACAGGATGTCCTGAGGCAGGCCAGGAAAGTCTGTGTGCATTTCCGCAGATCTTATAATGCCAGTGCTCGCCTGGCTGAGCTGCAAAAGGAGTTGAACCTGCCCAAGAACCGCCTTATATGTGACATGCCCACCAGGTGGAACTCAACGTTGGCCATGCTGCAGCGGCTGCACACGCAGCAGAGGGCCATCAATGAGTACCTGTGCGACTACGGCACCAGGACAGGGTCAGGGGAGCTTGTTTTTTTTTCTCCACGCCAGTGGGGCATGATCAGGGATGCATGCACTGTCCTGGCACCATTTGAGGAGGCCACGAGGATGGTGAGCTGTGACAGTGCATGCATCAGTGACACTGTACCTCTTGTCCACCTGTTGGAGCACACGCTGCGTGGAATAATGGACAGGGCACTTGAGGCAGAACAGAGGCAGGAAGAGGAGGACTTCCTTGCCTCTCAAGGCCCCCTTTACCCAGACAGTGTTCCTTCTGTCCCACCCATCGCACAGGAAGAGGAGGAGGAGGAGGAGGATTGTGTCAGCATGGAGGTGAAGGCTGGCACTCAGCATCATCAGCAGCAGTCTTTTAGGGATGATTTACAGTCCCAAGAAACCAGTGGACTTGTACGTGGCTGGGAGGAGGTGGCTGCGGATCATGTCGTCCTTAGTGACCCAGAGGACTCCGGACCGAATGCCTCAGCTAACCTACGCTGCATGGCCTCCCTGATCCTGCAAAGTCTGCGGAAGGATCCTCGTATTCTTCGGATCAAGGAGAGGGACCATTACTGGCTGGCCACTCTCCTTGATCCACGGTACAAGGGTAAGGTTGCGGACCTTATGTTACCGTCGCAGAGGGAGCAGAGGATGAGACAACTCCGGGAGGCCTTGCAGAAAGGTCTGTGCAACGCGTTCCCAGAGACTGTGAGGTTACAAACTCCTGGTCCTGGACAACGAGTTGCTGAGGCTTCGGCCAGTCAAAGAAGGAGCGGTGGGGAAGGTGGCCGTCTGACCGATGCGTTCAGACAATTCTTTAGTCCGCAGCCCCAAAGTATGATCGGTTCCAGCAACCATCGCCAGCGTCTGATAAACATGGTGCAGGAATATCTAGGGGCAAGGTCAGACTTGGACACCTTCCCCACCGAAAATCCTCTGGCTTACTGGGTCTTGAGGATGGATCACTGGCCAGAGCTTGCACAGTATGCAATTGAGCTACTGGCCTGTCCTGCATCCAGCGTTCTTTCGGAACGCACATTCAGTGCTGCTGGAGGATTTGTCACGGATCACAGGGTGCGCCTGTCCACCGACTCGGTTGATCGACTGACTTTCATCAAGATGAACCAGTCTTGGATCACCACCAGCTACCACACACCTGATGCTGATATAACAGACTAATTGATTTTAACATGTCACATCCCTTCAAGACTGATGCTGATGCTGAGTGCCTGTGCTGTTATGTTGACTGGCTATCCTCCTCCTCCGAGTCCTCAATGATACGATTGATGATGATAGCTTGGAAGATCATTTTTGTTTATGGGTGCCGCCACCAGTGGCTAAGGCCCAATTTTTCAGCCCCTGTTTAACAGGGGCGTGTAATTACAATTTTTGAAGCAATACTTTGCAACAGGGCTCATTGCTGTGCTCCAAGTACAGTATCTGTGAGGGGTTGCAGTGTTGTGCCACCAGTGCCTAAGGCCCAATTTTTCAGCCCCTGTTCAACAGGGGCATGTATTTACAATTCTTGATCTAATAATTCACAGCAGGGCCCATTGCTGCACCCACCAAGAGTAACTCTGAGGGCTTACAGTGTTGTGGCAACGCCACCACCACCACCACCACGAAAGGCCCAATTTTTCAGCCCCTGTTCAAAAAGGGCATGTAATTACAATTCTTGATCTAATAATTCACAGCAGGGCCCATTCCTGCACCCACCAAGAGTAACTCTGAGGGCTTACAGTGTTGTGGCAACACCACCACCACCACCACCACGAAAGGCCCAATTTTTCAGCCCCTGTTCAACAGGGCCATGCAATTACAATTCTTGATCTAATAATTCACAGCAGGGCCCATTGCTGCACCCACCAAGAGTAACTGTCAGGGCTTACAGTGTTGTGGCACCAGCACCACCATCAAAGGCCCAATTTTTACTACCACTGTTCAACAATTATATGTAATTACAATTCCTGATATAATAGTTGACAGCAGGGCGTTCCAGCACCCACCAAGAATAACTGTGAGTGTTTTCAGTGTTGTGCCAACACCAACACCTAAGGGGCCAATTTCTGCAGAGTATATACGGCAGGTCCCTACTTTCAAACATCCAACTTACAAACTACTACTACTTGCAAACGGAAGAAGACAACAGGAAGTGAGAGGAAATCTACCCCTAGGAAGGAAAATTCTCTCCTGTAAGAATTAATATGGGAGAAAGGTGTCTCCTCTGTACTGATGCTTTATCACCAATCCTTGTTTCAAGAAAAACACCACATTTCAAAAACAGTTGTCATTGGGACGGAAAGTGAGGTGAAATGTTCTGAACAGGGGCACAGACAGCAAAACAAATGTTACAGGGGTGAAAACCCTTACCTATGTTTTCCAAAAAGTTTAAAAATAGATTTTTGGGCTGGAGCTACACTTAAACAATGTACCTGTTCAAAATTACAAACAGATTCTACATAAGAACAAACCTACAGTCCCTGTCTTGTATGCACCGCCTGTATACGGCTGTTCAGAGTATATAGGGCCTTTTTTATTTTATGTGCGGGGTTCCCCTTAATATCCATACAAGACCCAAAGGGGCTGGTAATGGGCTGGGGTAGGGGGGGGGGGGTCATGGGGTAGCTATGCCATTTTTCTTAAAGATTTTCATCCATATTACCGGGACCAGACATTACATTAAAGCCGCAAGCAGTTTTAAATGGCTTTTTTTTCCTTTAGAAGTGTCATTTTGTGCAGGGACAGTTCTAAACACGGGAAACACGTGGCACTTCACAGGCATACTTTAGACACCCCCCAGGTACGATATTTAAAGGAATATTTGACTTTTTTTTTTTCACTTTATGCATCATTAAAATGACTGCTCCCGAAAAACGACCGTTTTTAAAACTTCTTTTTGCATTGATACATGTCCCCTGGTCAAGAACCCGGGTTCCCAAACCCTTTTTAGGACAATAACATGCATAATAGTCGTTATAATTAGCACTTTAGAATTCGAACGTTCGCATCCATTGTATTTAATAGGGTTCTAATGTTCGTACGAACGTTCGGTCCGTTCGCGGGTTCTGGTGCGAACCGAACCCGGGGGTGTTCGGCTCATCACTACTCAGGATGCATGGAGATTTGGTAATACCCACTCTTCAGGTCCATTACACAGAACCATTTGGCCCCTGACAGGCTCTGCAGAGCGTCTTTTATCCGGGGGGTAGTGTACTGGTCAGGAATAGTCCTTCTGTTTAATGTTCTGTAATCAATGCACAGTCTTAGTGACCCATTTTTCTTCCGCACCATCACTATCGGAGAAGCGTAAGGGCTCTATGATTTTAAGATGATCTCCGCCCTTTTGAGTTCTGCCAGTTGTTCACATAGGTCTTCCAAGTCTCCTAGGGGAAGCCGTAGGACCCTTTCTCTGAACGGTTTATCTTCTTGCAGACAAATCTTGTGGGTGGCACTCTTTGCACACCCTACATTGAATTCGTTCTTGGAGAATGCGGCCTGCCATCGGGCGAGCTGAGCTTTAACTCTTTCTCTCCATTCTGGAGGGAGAGTGGTGTCTTCTGGGTAGAACTTCTCCATTGGGATCTCACCCTTCTCCTCCTTCCTCAAGTCAGATGGCGCGACTGGGGTGGCTGTGCTCACTTGGCCCAACAACATTCTGGTCGGTACCTTCACAGGTGAGGGGGTCATGTTGTGAATACTCACTGAGACCTTCCCATGATTCCTCCGCAGGGCCTTCAATGGAACCACTTCGGGGATTATTTCTATCCCCTTTCCTTCCTTCTGTTGGTCCGTTTCAAGGACAATAAAGGGGCCTGGTTGCTTCCAAGTAAGCTTGACAAACGCTCTCAGGCAAGTTACCTCCCCGGGCTGTAGTACTCTCTCTCCTTTATCCAAACGCCAGATCTTGTCTACCCCTTCTGCTGGAGCCTTCTGTTCTAGTACTAGGTGCTGGTACGCCTGTTTCAGCATGGGGTGCACTCCTGCAGTTGAAGTACTCCGCTCCTGGGCCAGAGATGTTAGTAGTCTCCTGACTAGGTCAGTGTTGGTCCCTATAATGAGGGAACTTTTACTAGCCCCTGTTGGGCGAGGGCAGACCACTGCCAAAGTGTCAAAAGTCTCTGTTTTTCCTGCCACAGAGGGATCAAAGGTTAGTTTGATTGGTAAATAACCATCATAGGGAAAGTTTTGAGTCCAGATGCCCCATATCTCCAGTTCTTCTAACTTCTGCAATGGCAAGTGTTTAAGGTGCTTGTCATAGAAGCCTCTGTACAGGAGAGTCACTTGAGCCCCTGTGTCCAGAAGAGCCTTGGTGTAAATCCCCTCTACCTGGATGGGGACTACTGGGGAGGGCCCCACTAGCTTGGCAGGAAACTTTCTGAGAGGGGCCTGCTTGCCTGGTTCAGTAGTTTGTACCCTCACTCCTTTCTTTCTAGAACTTTGACTGGATTTCGACCCCTGTTGGGTCTGGTGTGCACTGACTACCCGCCGCCCGGCAGGTTGGGTCAAAGAGCGGGAGACATTAGGTCGCTTAGAGGCAACAGCGGGAGCCCTTGATAAGGGTATGGACTCCCGATGCCGTCTCCTCGCGTCGTTGAGCTTTATGGAGTTAGCTGAAATTGGTGGACACCCGGTTGACTCCTTCACCGGGGCCCTCTGGAGTTTTGCGGTAATGTGTTGCAGCTTTCTCTGGACTTGAACATACTTCCCGATAATGTCCGACTCCTTCACAGTTGAAACATATTATCAGTTTCCTTGGTTTTTGGGCTTCTCTGGAGTGTTTCCACTAGGCAGTACAGTTGTCTGATTGGTCAATATGGACATCATCTCTATTAGCTGGGACACTTGAGTCTTCAGAAGCTCAACCTGAGGGTCACCATCATCAGCATTTAGCACTCTGTCTCTGGCAGTGGATTCAGGTCTCTGACTCTTCTTATTGTCCAACATGACTTCTTCCTCCCTGACAATCCGGATTAAATCTGGGTATTTCAAGATACCGCCATCCTGCCGGGTTCTCAACAGGAGGGTAATGGGGTCTAAAGGTTGGGCCCCCTTCAGTACTTGCTTGGCTCTGATCTCATCCACCTCCTGAGGGTCTAACCCCTTCTTCAACAGGATCTGGTGTATGATCTTGCCCAGGCGCCTCATGTACTCTGACAACTTCTCTCCTTCTTTTTGATAAGAGTGTTCCATTTGGTAGATGAGGTCGGTGACTTTTTCGGTGCGACCAAATACATCCTGTAAGATGCTCAAGTAGTCCTGGGCAGTACAGTCTTTTTTAATGAGCTTCAGGTTGCGAATGGCTTCCAAGGCAGGTCCCTTCAAACTCTCTGTGATCCTCTGTTTCTTATGTGGCTCTGGTATGTCCCATTAATCCAAAGCTTGGGTAGCCTGGTCAAGCCACTCTTCAAAACTGTTCCTCCACTGAAGGTACTGGTTGCCTTCTTGAGAAGATCCTGAGCTTCCTGTAGCCAGCTGCCGAGTAGTTTGGTGGATCTTTCTTACATTTAGCGACAAACTCCCCAAGGACAGCACAGAGCTCTGGCCCAATGGTGGCAAGAGGTGACACAGCAGGAACTTTTTGTTGACTGGGACCAACTTGACTGGTCGAGGTAGGGCCTTCCTTCGGTACCTCTGGATGTATCAAACTAAGTTATGCCTTGTTGGCTAATTTCACACTGGCGCCCTTGAAGTGCTCAGGAATCTCCTTCTTCCATTCGCACAACGCATAGGTATGGGAAGTCACTGAGTCTGTTTTCACAGCAATCACCCATGCTTTCTGGTCTGGGGATAGTGTCTTTAGAGCTTGACTTATCTGTTCTTCTCCCAGGACTCCCCTTGAATTTCAATCACTACGCTGAAGTCTGGGCAGGTGTTTTCATCCACGCACCACTGGATAGCAGTAGCCGAGTCCATCTTGGTGCCCATGGAGGGGGGGGGGTTGATTGCAGAGTCGAAGAAATCCCGAACGAGCCTCCACGTGTAGCACTACCCACGTAGGAGCTGCTGGTTTCGATTTGGGCCTGCGCTCTGCCTATCAACCCCAAAAGTTTGGCTCAAACCCTCCCTTGGCACAACTGGACAATAACGTGATTGTGGGACCCACTGGCAGTAGGGAACCACAATGATACCATACAATAATATATATATTTGAATATTGTTACCTTGGTGTTGGTCACCTGCTTCACAACTGCAACAGACAGAGTCCCACACAAGATGTAGTTTAACCAATGGTAAGATGTTTACTTGGCAAAGAGAACAGAATAGGGGTTACACAAATAACATTTGACTACAAACAGATCCCTGTGAGAGTCAATGATATACACATATATGTCAGTTTCAGTATTTTACTGTACAAAAGACCCAATTAACACAACCTGGAGTCAGACCTGGGTAAGTGCGCGGTGGAGGAATCTCCCAATGCGTTGATGCCAGCAATGGGGTACCTCTCCACCAAGTCCCACCCAGCTCACTGAAACAGCAAAGCAATAATAAAAGTAATGCAAACAGTTGTATCACATATGTGAGTTTGCAAGCTATTTGGCTCCCTCTAGTGGGCAGCTCAACTGGTGCGTGTCCCGTTATATCAACTTAAGAAATTAACGGGACTGATGATTGTTCCTTCAAGTTTCCAGTAATCTTCTGCTAGCTCTGTTGGTGCACTTAGTTATTTGTAATCCAACAATAGGGTGAAGAAAATCAATCACTTGGTGTATGAAGTGGAGCGGTAACAGAAACGTCAGTTCTCCCACACCGCTATACTGCTCTCAGGTGTAGTGTATTCCCGCTTGTGGTATTTCAGATGCTAGCAAGCGCAGGTAGAGCTGTAAGCAAACCCTCCTTTTTCATAACTCAGTTAACTATGTGGATAGGCAAGTGCCTTCTCACCAATTGAGGCCTTGCCTCGCCGGTATGGACCCTTCTTGACTCCCAGTCTCTCTGTAGCTTGAGATCCCTGGTCCTCCGCGCAGCCACTCACAAGGTGTCGGTGGATGGGCGACTCCAGATGCTTAGGAGTGTAGACCAGTCCCTCTCTGGTCGGATCAGCTAGGCTATGTCAAGGATCCTCCCGCCCGGCGGTCTGGTCTCTGCAACTTTAGGCCCAGGCTTCTTCGGCCTAGCACACTCAGAGCAGGCCTCTTGCCTGTTGAAGATGGCATCCAAGAGACCAGCCTGAGGCCCCGCCTCAGGCTTAAGTAAGTTCCCCAGCAGGCTGTGCGTGGCACAATGCACTTTGGTAGCACAGTGTCGCTGTGGGCATTGTAGTCTATTTCCAAACCACAGCAATACAGTCTCTGTCTCTTGAACTACAATGTCCATCATGCTTTGCTCTTGAAACAACTGAACCAAACAAACTGCAGCAATTTGAAACAAACGGACACCAGAGGGAGCTAAGTTGTTATTAGGCACAAATTGTAGTCTGTAAGCTACGCTCAAAAGTGACACCTTGCTACAAATATATGTAGCGGATGTCAAATTTAGAGGGAGTATCTGGGCAATAGATGGCCCAGATACATTGATTTTTTTGGAATTTATGGACACTTTGGAGTGTGGGCGGTATGAATGGTGTCATGTTCCCTGCGGTCCCTGGGTGGCGCTGTCGCCTGGGACCGGGGTTGAACTGCCATTCCAGAGCCGTGCCCTTTGTGTCCTCTCGCGGCAGTAGTACGGCGGGGCGGGGAACCCGCTGTGCCTGCTGGGAGGGGATATAAAGGGGGCGGACATCTTGCGCACGAGGTCCATTCCCAAGGCACCTTCAGCCTGGGGGCTGCTGCGGTTCGTCTGTGCCCAGGCGCCCTTGGCCTGGGCGCGTGGAGTCGAGTTCCATCCCAGGCACCTTCAGCCTGGGGTGAGGTACTTTACTAGGAGGCCTGGGGCCCAGTACCTTCGACTGGGTCCCGCAAGGGCGAAGCATTCCTAAGGTTCCCCCGGTATTCGGTCCCTTACGCCCTGGATTCAGGCACCCGAGACGTGACCCTCCCGTACAGCTGGTGCAGCATTTGGCCGGTGCCGGTGTGGGCCTCTGGTGACTGTCCGGATGGATGTCTTCCTCTGACAGAGGTCGTTTGTCCTAACGGAGGTATTTCATGTTCTCATGGTCTGTGGCAGAGACCCATCTTCATCAGGTCAGTGGCAGGCCTCATCTAAGGCCTGTGGCAGGGGCCTCATTGTTCACCCAGGTCAGTGGCAGTGACCAAATTCACAGTCGGTGGCAGCGACTGTGCGCCAAGCCTGTTTGCACTAAACGGAACAGGAGATACTTTAATCACTAAGTTGTGCCTGGACCTACTCTTCCCCACACCCTGTCTGTTCTTTCAAAGTTCAACCAGCCTACCTGTTGATCAAAGCAAATAAAACAGTGTTGGACTTTTATTGGTGTGGAACTCGTGTTACTGGAAGCTAAGTGTCCCTGTCTGTGACAGTGACAATCATCCTCCACAGGAGAAGCTGAGGCTCCGGCCTAAAACGCAGACCCGAAGGTAAACGGTTAGCTCATATCTCTGCATACTACATCAGAGAGCCGAGCTGGTGGTGTGCATCTTTCCCCCTTCTCCCAGATACCCCTAGACGAGTTAACCAGCCATAAAGAGAGGGGAGAAGGTGGGGGAAGACCGCTACATATATATATATATATATATATATATATATATATATATATATATAAACAGAGAGAATGAAATAGTAAAAAGAGATTTCTATCAAATGGTATGTGGTTAAATTAAAGGTCATTTATTACCAGCCAAACATCTATAAGATATGTCCAAAAGTGTTCGGGAAGCAAAATTCTTGTCCAGTGTAGAGAAAAGAAAATGCTTTTAGCAGACCTTTAGCTTTAATGCAATGTGTACACAAAAGCGTATCCAAAATTAGTGTTTTTTTTAGATAATGGCTACTACTTGCTTCCTGAAATTTCAGCAATGTGATGATTGGAATCCAAAAGAATAGCTTCATTTCGTCAGATATCAGAGATTGCAAACTGCAGGTGTGCCCATCAAACAGAATGGGGTCTGTGGAAACTGCACTTTACATAAAACAGGCTGAAGTCTCATTTATTATAGCGTATTTATACTGTCATTATACTGTCATTTTGATTTAACACATCCATAATGTGTTGATTTCTGTATCTTAAAATAGGAAGTGTTTTCTGTGATTTTTTATTTTAGAACATCAGGATTGTAATAACAATACAAACAATAAATATTTTTGACAATCTTTTCATGTTGTGAGTGCTGCCTGTCTGCATTCCCTGCAAGCTTTGAAGCGTCTCCTCTGCAGTTTACTTTCCATTTCTAAGGACCATATATCCCATGGTACCTTGCTGCCTGCAAGCAGTCATTCCTCTACTGACTCCTTTCAGCAGTGAGTTCAGAAGGCCGGTGTTCCGTCAGATATGGCGACCCATCAGAATTGGTAACAGAAGTGACGTTCCGTTGCCACCATCTTGCTACACCCCGTACTCCTCCACAGTAATGATACACCGAGAAGGGGGCAAGCGGACATCTTGTTACACCCCACCAGAGTTTTGCATTTCACAGTTATTTTTAACACAAAACGGAGCTTATATGCTTAAATACAGTATTTGCAAATCCGACGGACTGTTTACATTTTGAATTTTAAAATCAGAGGTGTTCTGTCACATTAGCAAACCTGTGAGGTCAGCATTTAAAATGTAACATCTAAACAGTCCGTCGGATTTCCAAATACTGTATTTAAGCATATATTCTCAGTTTCATGTTAAAAATAACTGTGACATGCAAAACTCCAGTGGGTGTAACAAGATGTCCGCCTGCCCCCTTCTCGGTGTATCATTACTATGGAGAAGTGTGGGGTGTAGCAAGATGACGGCGACGGAACGTCACTTTCGTTACCAATTCTGACGGGTCACCATATCTGACAGAACACCGTCTCTGTGAAATGTGTGACTCAGCAGTGTCTACTCACAGAACATAGGAAGTAACTGTGTGAGGATCTGTACAAAGTAAATGTACAAACTTCAAGATCATTCAGAGTAGACTAGTAGGAGTAGACTAGAAATAATTGAAATACAGTGTGGAAATTAATATTTGATTTTACATTTTGACCATAAATACCCTTTAAAACAAATTGAGCATTGCTTTAATGAAATATGGATAGCCGGGTTCATTCCCCGTACGGACCACCCAAAAAAAAAGAAAATAAATATAGATAGCCTTTAATATATAGGTATTGTTTTGGAAATTTTATAGATAAGCAACTCCTATCCTCATATTGATTAGTGGTTCCAAATTAATAATAACTACTGCAGTAGGGAACAGACACAAAAGATACACTCCGCATCTTTCCAAAATAACTGTTCTGTTTTATTATGACGCAATTTATTCAGGGAAGCCTATCCCACACCCACCTAACAAATGTGCCTGAGCCACCCCTATCAAATCATTCTCCACAGCTATTACCTTTTGTACCACCACCCCCTCCCTTTAGAATGTAAGCTCTACGAGCCGGGCCCTCCTGTACCTTCTGTATTGAATGTACTGTAATTGTGCTGTCCCCCCTCTACATTGTAAAGCGCTGCGTAAACTGTTGGCGCTATATAAATCGTGTATAATAATAATAATACTAATTGAAGTTTTTTATACACATTAATATTACAATTATCGCATTAAAGTGGAGGTCCACCCTAAAAAAAATAAAAAATAGCTGAAAAGGCAAAAAAAAAGAAGAAAAAAAAAAAGATACTTACCAGAAATTGCTGTTACTAGGCAGATCGTCCTAATCTGCCTCTTCCGTGGTGAGGTTCTGTGGTCTCCTCCTCGTGAAGCCTCCTGGGAAATGGAGGCGTGCTGCCTTCTGGGACACACAGGACGATGCTCACAATTAGCCGCGAGACTCAAGCATGCACAGTAGGAAACGGGCAATGAAGCCGTAAGGCTTTACTGCCTGTTTCCCTTAGTGAGGATGGCAGCGCCGGGACCCGGTCCAAGGGACGGATCTGCCTCGGGCGGCTGACATCGCGGGCAACCAAGACAGGTAAGTGTGCTTATTAAAAGTCAGCAGCTACAGTGTTTGTAGCTGCTGACTTTAAATTTTTTATTTTTTTTTACCGCCGGACCTCCGCTTTAATATTACAATGGTACTTTTATGGTAACAAGGGGCGTATTCTAATCAGGACTTGAAAGAATGCAAACATGTAATGAAAACTTTTATTAGTGCCGTGTGCACAATGAGTGCAGTGTGCCATACATACAAAATAGAATCCAATTAGATACAGAACTTACAAATTTCCCTAACAGTATGGCCAAAGCATTTTTGTCATGCTTCTCTCCTAGGTCACAGGAGTGCACATACTTGTTCTCTCTTGTGACCAAGGGTCTTTTAAAGGAGAAGTTTGGGATAAATAAAAAAAAGCAGGTACACATTCTCTCCTCTCTGCTGCAGCTGTCCCACGTCAGCTCAGTGGTGGCTGTTGTTTTTTTTTTGGGGGGGGGGGGGCAAACCCCCCCCCAGGCTGCTGGTGTAGTGGCACTAGCACAACTGCCACCCACCCCTCTGCGGCGCGGCACTAACACCCTCCACCACCCGCTGTCCTCCATACCCTGGATGTGGGCAGTGAGAGCAGCGATCGGAGCTCTTCATCTTCCAGCATGACGGGCTCGGTGTCCTCTCCTGGAGCAGCTTTGGTGATGGGTCTCCCGGCTTTAGGCGTCCAATAGGAAAAAATAAAAACAAATAAAACTATCCCATAGTTTTTAGATGATATAACTTTTGTGCAAACCAATCAATATACGCTTATTGAATTTTTTTACCAAAAATATGTAGAAGAATGCATATTGGCCCAAATTGATAATTCATTTTTTTTTATTTGAATTGTTTTATAGCAGAAAGTAAAAAATATATATTTTTTTTTTTTCAGAATTGTCGGTCTTTTTTGTATATAGCGCAAAAAAAATTAAAATGCAGAGGTGATCAAATACCATGAAAAGAAAGCTCTATTTGTGGGAAAAGGGGACAATCATTTTGTTTTGGTACAAAGTCGCACGACCGCGCAATTGTCAGTTAAAATAACGCAGTGCCGTAAAATGGCCTGGTCATGAAGGGGGGTAAATCTTCCGGAGGTCAAGTGGTTAAACACACTAGATGACCACAATGGTGTGAATGGGGTCAGTGAATGGCATTGATTGGTCCCTGGTGTGTGTTTGCACTGTGATTATATATAGGTGTAGATCCCAGGGATGAGGACTGGGCTCGGCTCACGTGCAGGACACGGGCAGCATCATCACACACCGGAGGACCAGCGGAGACTAGTAGTTACGGCGTTCAAGAGAACAGCCAATCACAGCCCTGCTCGCCCCATCACCAAACTCCCCTCTGCCTGTCAATAAAGCCAGCCCCCTTCTCTTCTCGCGGTCGCCACCTACCGGTCAAACGCTTTGATCGACACACGACTTAGCCAATGAGCCGCCCCCGGCTGCTGTCACTCACAGCCGGAGGCTCGGGGATGTGGGCGGAGCCGGTCCGGTGTCGTCACACATCTTGAAGACAAGGGGGCGGTCCGCCAGTTCTGCAGGGTGAAGTAAGAAGAGATCGGATGCTGTGTACGGAGATTGGAGGCAGCGTCCGCTAAACCTGCTGCAGGGATGTGCCGGGAGGAGGAGGAGGCGGCGGGTGTATGAGCCAGGTGAGCGGGGAGAGTGTGCATTGTGTGTGATGTGTCTGCACTGCAGGGACGGGACAACCATCACCCTCTGTCCCTGCACGGTCACTCCGCATTGTCTCATCACCTTGGATGGATGGAGCGGACTGCCAGTGTGCACTGCAGTGCCGGCCGGCCGGGGCGTCCCTGTACATGTGTGTCTGACCTCCCCGATGGGTCACCCCCCTGTGTCTGCATGGAGGAGACCGGCTGGGATGGAGCATTGGCCATGGACCAGCATCATCACCCCCAATATTGTCATCATCACCCCCAATATTGTCATCACCCCCAATATTGTCATCACCACCCCCAATATAATCATATATTGTCATCATCACCCCCAATATAATCATATATTGTCATCATCACCCCAATATTGTCATCATTACCCCCAATATTATCATATATTGTCATCATCACCCCCAATATTGTCATCATCAACCCCAATATTATCATATATTGTCATCATCAGCCCCAATATTATTATATATTGTCATCATCACCCCCAATATTATCATATATTGTCATCATCACCCCCAATATAATCATATATTGTCATCATCACCCCCAATATTATCATATATTGTCATCATCACCCCCAATATTGTCATCATCAGCCCCAATATTATTATATATTGTCATCATCACCCCCAATATTATCATATATTGTCATCATCACCCCCAATATAATCATATATTGTCATCATCACCCCCAATATTATCATATATTGTCATCATCACCCCCAATATTGTCATCATCACCCCCAATATGATCATATATTGTCATCATCACCCCCAATATAATCATATATTGTCATCATCCCTCCCAATATTGTCATCATCACCCCCAATATTGTCATATATTGTCATCATCACCCCCAATATAATCATATATTGTCATCATCCCTCCCAATATTGTCATCATCACCCCCAATATAATCATATATTGTCATCATCACCCCCAATATAATCATATATTGTCATCATCACCCCCAATATTGTCATCATTACCCCCAATATTATCATATATTGTCATCATCACCCCCAATATTATTCTATATTGTCATCATCACCCCCAATATTGTCATCATCACCCCCAATTTTATCATATATTGTCATCATCACCCCCAATATTGTCATCATCACCCCCAATATTGTCATATATTGTCATCATCACCCCCAATATAATCATATATTGTCATCATCACCCCCAATATTGTCATCATTACCCCCAATATTATCATATATTGTCATCATCACCCCCAATATTGTCATCATTACCCCCAATATTATCATATATTGTCATCATCACCCCCAATATTGTCATCATCACCCCCAATATGATCATATATTGTCATCATCACCCCCAATATAACCATTTATTATCATCATCATCTGTGATGGATCAGTGTCCATGGTTTTATTATTTTATTATGGTTTTATCAATGGTATTATTATTATTATTATCATCATCATCATCCCTATTATTATAATTATTATTATTATTTTTATTATCATCCCTATTATTATTATTATCATCATTCCTATTATTATTATTATCATCATCCCTATTATTATTATTATTATTATTATCATTCTTTTTATTATTAGCATCCCTATTATTATTTTCATCCCTATTATTGTTATCATCATCATCATCGTGGACCTGTCATAGTCTGTGATTGCAGCTCTCAGGGTCATTGGTCAGGTGATCACATCCACTAATATTTGCCCCATCCATTCCTCATATCAGGGTGACCAGTGTGCTTGTCATATTGGGGCCATTCATGTGACCTGGCGGGTGTCATTTCCTGTCAGTGCTGATCACAGTTGTCACATTGGGATTGTCATGGTAGACACTTGTTTTTTGCACTGTCACCATTCCTGCTGTCATGTACAGTTACCGTTGTGGACATCCCCGTGTGTAGATGGGGGTCACACTGTAATGTCACCTTGGGATGGCCCCTGTTATTGTCACCGGCAGTGGTGGTATCATGGTGTGCACAGTCACAGGACATGTCATTGTGGAAGTTGGCACTGTCATCCCGTCATGGCCATGAATAATGGAATCCATCAGTTTGAGGCTTCATTCACAGGGCTTTGAAAAAAAAAATACTATTACAAGCTTTTTATATATTATTATCATTATTATTGTTATTATTATTATTATTATTATTGTTATTATTAACATCACCATCATGCACCTGTCATAGTCTGATTGCAGCTCTCAGGGTCATTGGTCAGGTGATCACATCCAATAATATCAGGGTGACTGCTCCATTCATTGTATTGGGGTGACCACTGCGGGTGTTTTATGGCTGCCATCCATGTGACCCGGCGGGTGTCAGTGCTGATCACAGTTGTCACAGTTGGGATTGTCATGGTAGACACTTGGTTTTTGCACTGCCACCTTTGCTGCTGTCATGTACAGATATAGACTGGGCTGTGTAGGTGTCATTCACTACAAGGGGACCTCTGTGGGCTTCATCATAACACCATTGTAGATGGGGGGCACATTAAATGACGCTTGTCATTGTCATGGTATCATGTTGTACACAGTCACAGGACATCATTGTGGAAGTTGGCACTGCCCTCCCGGTGTGGTCAGGGAACTGCGGAGTCCATCAGTTCAGGGCTTCATTCACACGGCTATAAAAAAAATCTAGATTACAAGTGTTTTTTATATTATTATTATCATCATCGTCATCATCATCATCATCATGCGCCTGTCATAGTCTGTGATTGCAGCTCTCAGGGTCATTGACCAGGCGATCACATCCACTAATACCAGGGTGACTGCCCCATCCATTCACCATATCAGGGTGACCAGTGTGCTTGTCATATTGGGGCTATCCATGTGACCTGGCGGGTGTCATTTCCTGTCAGTGCTGATCACAGTTGTCACATCGGGATTGTCATGGTAGACACTTGTTTTTTGCACTGTCACCATTCCTGCTGTCATGTACAGTTACCGTTGTGGACATCCCCGTGTGTCAGGCGTTTATCACTACAACTACAACTACCCCTGTGGGCATCATTATATCACCATTGTAGATGGGGGTCACATTGTAATGTCACCTTGGGATGGCACCTGTCATTGTCACCGGCAGTCTTAATATAATCATAGGCGTGCGCAGGGGGTGTGCCAGGTGTGCCTGGGCACACCCTAATCACTGTGTGCAGTGCCGTTCCACTACTGCCTGGGCCTTCCCGCCTGTTGCCCCACCCCCCACAGTGATGCTGGCCTCCCTCCTCTTCTCTCCTCTCTCCTCGGCTGCTACTGGATGTTTCAGGATGTAGATTGGGGGGAAAGGGCTAGTCAATATGTCATTTACCAGCCCCTTCCTTGTCTAAAATGAACACACTCACTGTGTTCATTCATAACCGAAGCATAGTAAACACAGTTTGAGCTTTGGGGTGCACACCCTAATGCAATAGGCTGCGCACACCTATGAATATGATGATGTCACAGGACACGTGTCATTGTGGAAGTTGGCACTGTCATCCTGATAAGGGGAGACATCCTGGGAACAGTGGAGTCCATCAGTTATATTGTAGCACTGGAGATCCTGGACTGATAATACCGTGTATATGACGTCACACCTGGTGATCTTGGGGTGACAATTGTATAAGTGTCAGCAGAATGTCAGCAACCAAGGCCAAATTTTGACTTTTAAAATGGCAGTGCCTGATTGGTAGCTTTGGGAAATAAGATCATCCTTTAGGGTCACTGTACACATATTATTATTATTATTATTATTATTATTATTTTACAGGAATTATATAGCGCCAACAGTTTGTACAGCACTTTACAACATGAGGGCAGACAGTACAGTCACTATACAATTCAATACAAGAGGAATCGCTACAATCTGAGCGCACAATCTTTGTACAATTATCTTTGGATTTACATAAATTATATAATATGAGGATCTACCTATGCTATCCTAACATTCTGTGTCCAATCAGGCAGGCCCTTGCACTACATTCACGGAATGCATGTAAACGCATGCCATGCCTGCAGTGCCATTCATTGCCAATGGCTCCCCAGACATATCATGTAAAATGTGCCAAAATGAATGGTTAAAAAAAGTACAAAGCTCAACACCCAAAAAGGTAAATGCGCTTCTTTGGTGCATTTGTCACGTGTAGGGCAGCTTGTTCAATTAAATGAGCTACCCTATGAGTGTAGCATGACAACGCACAGAAATGCACAGAAATGCAAACAAATAACAGGAACATTTTTTGGGAGTGGAGGTGTGCTTTAAGTAGACGAGGCTCAGTGTGTTCATTGCACAAAGCTGAGGCAATGTATTGTGGTCTGTATTCCTTGTATGTCTATCCCAGTATACCTGCTGTATCTTCATGTCATCACTTTGGGATGGTATATAGCAGTAGTGTATTTAGGTTTTGTGCTGCCCTAGGCCTGACTAAACTCGTGCACCCCCCAATTTAAATATGACCCACCCCTTCCTGTTAAGGCCACACCCCTTGCTGTTTAAGACCCGCCCTAAATATTTCGAGTGGGGACACTAGTTCTGAGGGCCTGGGGGGGGGGGGAATGGATTTCCTTAATTTGCATAGATTTCCTCTCACTTCCTGTTTGGCTATGGGGCAGGAAATGAAGGAGAAATCTCTGCAATGGGACAGGGATGGTAAAAAATAAACTGACAGGGGCTATAAACCCCCCCCCCCCTTACTCTATCCAAAATGTAAAAAAAAAAAAAGAAGTGTTGCCTATAGTTCTACTTTAATCACAAATTTCTTATAATTTTATGCAGAGGACTAAGAAGATATAACCATGACAATGGTGCAGCAGAAAAGATATAGCACAGTGAGGAAGGTTTGTGGTCCAGGATGATGGGACAGTCAAAATTGGAAGCAGAGCCCCCCTCGCCCCCCCCCCCCACAGTTGCGGAATGCCGGCCGCATTCCGGAAGCAGTGCAGCTGCTTTATGGGGGCGCTAGACTAATTTTGCCACTCATCCCAGTCCGCCCCATATAACTGGGGCTACACTAACAGTGCAGCGCAAGCCGGCGGGGACTCTTTTTGTGCTGCCCCCCTGCAAAGTGCTGCCCTAGGCCTGGGTCTTGTTGGCCTAGGCCAGGATACAGCGTTGGTATATAGTAGACTTGACACTTGCTAGGCCTAAGTAGACATTGCCAGCACTATATCAGGTCATGGAGTTCCACAAGGGAGCACGGAATAGAATATTAATGGTAGTATGGATCGTTGTACTTTAGAAGCGATATGCGGTCTTGTGTATCCAGCGAACGCACTGGATTGTTATTTTCCCGCAGCATTCTCTCAGATTCAGACCGACCTCCCCAAGATAACTAGACCCGGGGGGTTCTAATCCCATTGGGACATATTCAGCACATGAGAACCATAATACTCTCTGTTGCCGCGTACACACAACCGTTTTTCATGACGAGAAAACTGCCATTTTTTAGATTGGTCGTGAAAAACGGTGGTGTGTATGCTCCATAGCAGTTTTCTCAATAAGAAAAACTGCCCGAAAAAAAATTAGAACCTGCTCTATTTTTTCTCGTCGTTCTTTTTAACGTCGTGAAAAACGGTCGTGTGTATGCTTTTACGAGGGGAAAAAAAAAGCGAATGCTCAAAATCAAGTATGAGATGGGAGCGCTCGTTCTGGTAAAACTAGCGTTCGTAATGGAGATAGCACATTCGTCACGCTGTAACGGACTGAAAAGCACAAGGACTGAAAAGCGCGAATCGTCTCTCACCAAACTTTACTAACACGAGATCAGCAAAAGCAACCCAAAGGGTGGCGCCATTCGAATGGAACTTCCCCTTTATAGTGCTGTCGTATGTGTTGTACGTCACCGCGCTTTGCTTGAGCGTGTGTATGCAAGGCAGGCTTGAGAGGAATAACAACGAGAAAAACATAGTTTTTTTGCATGACATGAATAACGGTCGTGTGTACGCGGCATAAATCTAAAGAGGGGTGATAGCGAGAGTTACTTCACTTTAGTGAAGTATATCAAAAAGTATTTGATTTTTAAAATAAGAATGGATTTAAAGAAATTGAATCTGCTTATATTTTGCTTTCCATTGTGCCTCCCTTCTTCCAACATCAATAAGCCAATTACATCTTTAAAATGGATGTAAACCCGATTCATGAAATTTGAACTGGGCACATATATCTGCAGTATTTTTGTATCGCTCTTCAAAGAGCTATGTCCCTTCCTCTGTTATCAGCCTGATAACTCCTGACAAATTCTTGGACACATCAGACAAAAGCAGCCTGAAATTTCTGTCAGGGGAGGTTGCTAAAATAGATTAGCAGGGAGCTGGCCCTGTTACAAAACACCTCTGAGAGTCTCTGCCTATGAAGAGAGGGAGTGTGTGCCTTTCCTCCAATCAGCAATGTTAGCTATCTTGGCTGTATGCCCAGACATCACACTCTGTGTTAAACAGGAAGAGAACATTTCCTAACATGATCCCAACTTTCTAAACAGTATATAAATGTGAAGACAGCAGATATACATGTAAAACCTATGTAGAGAGATTTAGTTCATCCCTGTGTATCATCTGAGGCTGTTCACCTCACTGGGGGTATGGAGGGTTTACATCCAATTTAAGGCAGAAGGTTTTTTATCTAAATGTATTCTATGCATTAAGATAAAAAAAAACTTGTGTGTAACAGTCCCCCTTCAGCCACCCTAATTACTTACCTGAGCCCCATCTCTCTCCAGCGATGTCCACGAATGTCTAAGCTATCCGGGACACTCCTCCTGATTGGCTGAGACACAGCAGCGGTGCCATTGGCTCCCGTGGCTGTCAATCAAAGTCAGTCAGCCAATCAGGGGAGAGAGGGGGCAGGGCTGGGGCTCCGTGTCTGAATGGACACACAGAGCTGTGACTCTGCTCCAGTGCCCCCATAGGAAGCGGCTTGCTGTGGGGGCACTCAATAGGAGAGATGGGCCAGGAGAAGCAAAGAGGAACCTGAGAAGAGGAGGATCCGGGCTGCTCTGTGCAAAACCAAAGGTAAGTATAACGTGTTTATTTTTAAATAAAATATTTTAGTTTTCACTATAGACGTTATTTTGGACCCAGTGCTGTCATCATCACTGGGTCGCTGTGTTCCTCTAGGCAACACAAGCAGATCATGGCTGGGAGGGGGCTGTACATAGCATTGCAGTACTCCTCAGGGGCTCCCCCAGTCCTGATTCAGGCAAGGAGCTGGCTTTTGGGAGGAGTTATACAAATATGAATGTTTTAATGGGTGGGTGTCAGTGCAAAGTGGATGTTCCTAGGCAGACTACAGTTGCGTGCAGACTGCCCTGGGTAACGCCCACGTTATGCTTCCATAATTGAAGAACTTTGATCCCAGTGATGTTAAGGGGTGGGTCAAAGACAGTCAGGTTGGGGAGGAAAGGGCAAGATGCCGGATGACCTCCAATCAGAAAAAGAGGCAGGCATTATCCGACTTAATAATGCACACTGTGAGAAGCTGACAGTGTGCAGTGAAAGCACTTTGAGCACAGGAGAGGAGCATGTACAACTGTGCAGGAGTGAAAGGAAGGCCGGAGTTCCTTCCAGTGGCACTTCCAGTCTAGTAATATATGGAGTATCACATCAGATTAGAAATTGACTCCTGAGACAGAATATTTAGTGTTTTTAGAAGTTTTAAACTTGTTATTTGCATAACTTATTCGTTGGTAATTATGGGCTTCAGCAGTATTACATTTCCTTTTCTAAATGCAATCAGGATAGTGATGGTGGCCCCCGGACAGTTCAGCATTGAATTGTTGTACTAGCAGCAGTCTCCGCTGTATTTTTCAATATATTTCATTTTTATTTCAGTTTAAAAAATGTATTTATTTATTTATTTTTGTTCCTTATATTTTTCAGCAAAGGCTTTATTATTATTATTATTATTATATCATTATTATCTAGGCAGTGTATCCATATGCACTTTAAAGAGTTAGTTCACCTTCAGCAAGATTTTCCCCAAATCCCCCTATGTAGTTCCATGTGCTCTGAATAATACATACCAACCTTCCTCGTGTTTTAAATGGTGGACATCCTCCTATTACACATATCCTGTTTGTTGCAGGCTGGACATTACAGTTGTGCGCCCCCTAGTGTTCAGTCTAGTCTAGGAGGCATGTACTAGACAGAGGGGTCAATTCACTAAGATATAAATTCTGTGTGAATTTTTGGGTTAAAATAACTCATGCAGTATTCATCTGAAAAGTAGCCAATTCACTAAAACATATGTGTTAAATATTTATGTTTTGCGATATTTATCACTTAAAATTAGCGTTATTTTTGGTATTTTTTTCTTTTTGCAATTTTTTTTCCATGCTAACATTGCATCAGAGGAAGATAGTTCTGTAAATAAATAAATGCACACAGAAATATTATGGAACTGTGAAAACATATTTTCATTGCTGAGCTCAGGACAGAACATTTCCACATTGACAGTGGCGTCACTAGGGTTGGTGTCACCTGGTGCGGTATAACATGGTGTCACCCCCCCCCCCCCAATATTTCACCCTAATAACACTGCATATATTGGCAACAGTAGTGCCGTTAATAACTATCAATCAACTAGCAAATTTGAATAACAAAATCATATGAAAATAATAGAAATCAAAGCTTAAACTGTTAAAGAACTGTATTTATTTTAACTTGAAACTTTACTGAATTAATAAATAAATAACACAAAAACAGGAACAAATATGAAAGCATTTAGTTAACATCTAAATCAAAACTTTGCTTTTCTAGCCTTGACAGCTGCAAAATTGTGAACAACATCATCAAAATCAATACATTTCGCTAGTTCACTTTCAACTGATAATATTGCAAGATCAGAAAGCCTTGCCTGTCCCATCGTTGAACGCAAATAGTTTTTTATCAGCTTCAACTTTGAAAAGCTCCTCTCACATGAAGCCACAGACACACAGATTGTCAGAAATATTTTTAGACATAGTGAAAGGGTTGGAAGAGATTCAATGAAGTCCCATTCTGCTATGAAGGTCAAAACTTGTAAAGCCGACCAATCTTTGACTTCTTCTAGGTTGATCTTGGCTGCTTTGAGATGTCTCCTCAGTCTGGGTATTTCCATTAACAGCTCACTCTCAGATATTTCGTCATAAAAAGTGGTCAGTTTTGGAATGGACACCTTTAATGTTTCTTCAGTTTCATATATGAGACTCTTTGCTTGAACAGCCTCAAACATGGCTGCAACTTCCATGATGGCTCTTAATCTGATCTGGAGTTCAGAATGGAAGCGATCAATGCACTCAAGCATTGCCCTCTTGTTCTCGTCTTGTAGACTTATGCCTCCAGCATCACGTGCCTGTTCCCCTGCCATCCTCTTCTTAAACCTGGCTCTTCTCTCTACGGCAATTCCATATTCTTTAGATTTTAAATGTGCCTGCTTAATTGCATGTTCCACTAGGTGACTGCGCTCTTCAAACAGAAAAAGTCTTAGTGACTCTAGCTTTGTCACCACCTTGTCCAGACTTAAGCCTTTGGTCTGCAGGTACTGTTGTGTAACATCAACTTCTTGAAGTACATCACCCCAGAAGTATAGGTAGCACAAAAACGTAAAATCACAGACAGCAGGCAGTAGACATTCTGCTGCTCCTCTTGTGTCCATATTTTCAGAAGGATCACAAAGCGCTTCGATTGCAGACACAAACATATTCAATTTTTCTTTTACTGGCTTAACTGCAGCATGATGAGCACTCCAGCGTGTTGTTGATAATCTTTTCACTGACACTCCAGTGTGACACTACAGTGCAGTGTGATGATGTGACAGGCTGAGTCGCTCGCTGGCTCTGTAGGGTAGGGAGGAGGATTGGAATTTAGGAATAGGAAGAATAAGGAGCCGGAGGACACACACCAGGCGCGGCCGCGGCGCTGGAGGTGTTGTTCCAGGCTTCCAGCCCAGCGGGGTGAAATTAATCAATGAATGGGTCAGCTGTAAAAAAAAAAAAAAAAAAAAAAAAAAAGGGAGGGTGTCACCCCTCTAGCGGGTGTCACCCGGGGGCGGACCGCACCCCCCTAGCAACGCCTCTGCACATTGATACATTGTATACTTCTAACTTCCTGCCCAGTGCAGCGAACCCTCATTGTTATTTTGTACTTTGCTAAAATACTCACTGCCTACTGGCAGGTGATATATAACCAATGTCTGTGTTCTTTACACCCAGATCCCACCGAATGCGACTATGAAATTGCGCTACTTCAGTGCGATTTCATGTGGGGCTTGCCAAAAAATCTGCGCGCCTTCATACACAGATGTCAATGCAAGTCGCACATGAAATCACCAAAAATAGTGCGGGTACCTTTTAACCACATAAGGACCGCCGCACGACGATGTACGTCAACAGAATGGCACGGACAGGCACAAGGGCGTACAGGTATGTCCCCTTTAAGAACCTGTCCGTGGGTCGCGCTGTGCGCGGCCGGCGGCGCGCTCGAGACCCGGTCCGAAGCTCCATGACCGCGCCCGCGGGACCCGCGGACCTGATCGCCGCCGGTGTCCCGCGATTGGGTCACAGAGCTGAAGAACGGGGAGAGGTAAGTGTAAACAAACCTTTCCCAGTTCTTCCTAGTGGCAGTGTCACTGATCGTCTGTTCCCTGTCATAGGGAACGACGATCAGTGATGTCTCACGCCAAGCCACACCCCCCTTCAGTTAGAATCACTCACTAGGTCACACTTAACCCCTACAGCGCCACCTAGAGGTTAAACCCTTCACTGCAAGTGTCATTTTCACAGTAATCAGTGGATTTTTATAGCACTGATCGCTGTAAAAATGACAATGGTCCCAAAAATGTGTCAAAAGTGTCCGATGTGTCCGCCATAATGTCGCAGTCACGATAAAAATCACTGATGGCCGCCATTACTAGTAAAAAATGTTTTTATAAAAATGCCATAAAACTATCCCCTATTTTGTAGATACTATAACTTTTGCGCAAACCAATCAATAAACGCTTATTGCGATTTTTTTTTTACCAAAAATATGTAGAAGAATATGTATCGGCCTAAACTGAGGAAAACATTTTTTTATATATATATATATTTTTTGGGGATATTTAATATAGCAAAAAGTAAAAAATTTCATTTTTTTTCAAAATTGTCGCTCTATTTTTGCTTATAGCGTAAAAAATAACCGCAGAGGTGATCAAATACCACCAAAAGAAAGCTCTATTTGTGGGAGAAAAAGGACGTCAATTTTGTTAGGGAGCCACGTCGCACGACCGCGCAATTGTCAGTTAAAGCACCGCAGTGCCGAATTGCAAAAAGGGGCCTGGTCTTTAACCAGCCAAAATGTTCTGGGGCTGAAGTGGTTAAAGTCGGTGTAGTTCGAAGTAGCGCCAATTTGAATGGTTCCATAGCCAGAAATAGGGTGTGACTTTGTCATGCAACTTGGATCTGTGAAATCGCATGACATGTCGCACAAGTGCTAACGGGGCATAATGAATTGACTTTAACCACTTGGCCTTGACAAATGCGCGGTCGTGCGACTCTGTACCCAAATAAAATGTATGTACTTTTGCCCCACAAATAGAGCTTTATTTTGGTGGTATTTTATCACCTCTGCGGTTTTTATTTTTTGCACTATGAACAAAAAAAGACCGACAATTTTAAAAAAAAAACAATAAAGCTTTCTGCTATAAAACATATCCAATAAAAAATGAAAAAAAAATCGAATCTCTTCATTATCTATCTATCTATCTATCTATCTATCTATCTATCTATCTATCTATCTAGCTACCATTCTGGTTGTTGTTTAACATGTAGCTGTGGTTAAAATAAAAAAATTACCTGTACGATGCAGTCTGTAACTAGTATGAACACAGCAGTCTTTGTTTTTCGGAGTCCCCCCATACTAGTTTAGTACCTAGTGATTCCACCAGTAAGTCTGTTGTTTTTCAACTTCCTATAAGGCGGAACTACATTCCCCAGTATCCTCACCTCCTCCTTTCAGGGATGCAGCAGTTACATATCTCACCGGCCGCCTTCCTCTTCTTCCCGGGTACTGGATTCTCCAGCTCTTGATTGGTCAGCAGGGGATGTGATGGGAGTAAGTCATTCTAGCACAGCCAAAGTGTGCCGGTAATGCACGCTGATATGCACATGTGCTGCCCAATGTACATTTGGTAGAAGACAAAAACAAGTACAAGGCGCAAATGACCAGCTGCGTGTGTGTGTGTGGGGGGGGGGGGGGGGCATGAGCCTCAGGGACCAGTTTTGTGTCCGGAGGATCGGCGGAGTATATCTCCGCTCTGCAATCACCTAGACCAGGGGTCTCCAAACTTTTCAAACAAAGGGCCAATTTATTGTCTTTCAGACTTTGGGAGGGCCGGATAGTGGCCAGCAGGGGCAATAGATGTCAATGGCCCAACATCAGTGAAAATAAATATGGCCCCATGGTTGGTGGTCAATAGGAAGTGGAGTAGTATCCCATCATTGGTATCGGTGGAAGATATAGTGCCCCATTGTTGGTGTCAGTGGGAGAAATATTGCCTCATATCAGTGGGAGGAATAGTGCCCCAAGGGCTGGATAAAGGCTAGCAAAGGGCCATATCTGGCCCTCGAGCCGCAGTTTGGAGACCCCTGTCCTAGACAAAAACAAGTAGTTGTGCCTGCACTGCATGGGAAAAAAAGAATTGCCCAGTGTTCTTCTTTAAATAAGGCCAGCAAATAGTCCTGTAAGACGTTTTAGTTCTTATTTATGAACATGTCTCCTAAAAGACAAATCAGTGTTGCCCAATGGAAAGAATATTTATTTTATTGAGATGCTTTTGAGTTTTCTGTTAGCGTTCTTCTGAATAATGATTGGGGTCATTCAATGTCCTTCACTAGGGATCAGTGTAAATGGGTTGCAGTGGACACAGCTGTAACCAAGCCTTAAGGGAACTTGACCATCCTAAGATCATCATGGCTACAAATGACTTTATCTTCACAGGAATTGAGACTTTTCTACCTCTGTGATCATCTCTACTGATGCTTGAAGGAATAAAATATCATCTGCATAAATTACAATGAGGGGCTTTGGTTCCTCGCCTAAAGCTTAGTACACATTAGAAAATCAGATGAAAATCTCTGTCTTCGGAACAGTCGTTTGATTTTCGCTTCCGTAGTATACAGATTTCGAGAGCCAATGTCAACTGTTCAGACAAAACAGTTGACTGTTTTCAGACAAAAATTTTTGAAGGGACATGCTGGAAATATTTTTTCATTAGTTACCAGTATGAACGATTTTTGTTAAGCTTATACAGTATTCGTCCTTAAAAAAATTGAATGAGCAAGATCGCGTTCCTGAAGAAGACCCCAACAAAAATGTTTGGAAACACAAACGCATGATCAAATGCAGGGTAACAAAAGATTTTTTTAAAATTATGTGTGTGTGTATATATATATATATATATATATATATATATATATACACAGTCATGGCCGAAATTGTTGGCACCCCAGAAATTTTTCAAGAAAATCAAGTATTTCTCACAGAAAAGTATTGCAGTAACACATGTTGTTTATTCTCTTTGTGTGTAGAGTCCGTTGTCATCCGATCCGCTCCGCCGACGGAAGGAAAAATAGGGTTTTCCTCCGTCACACTTTGGCGGAGCGGAGCGGATGTCAGCGGACATGTCTCCGCTGACATCCGTTCCTCCATAGGGATACATGGAGGATCCGTTTCAGGTCCGCCTAAAAAACTGACAGGCGGACCTGAACGGACCTCCGTGTGAAAGAGCCCTTAGTCTTTTCATTGTGTGTCTGTGTGCGCCACACTAAGCATGGACAACAGAAAGAGGAGAAGAGAACTGACTTGAGAACCAAAATTGTGGAAAAATATCAACAATCTCAAGGTTACAAGTCCATCTCCAGAGATCTAGATTTGCCTTTGTCCACAGTGCGCAACATTATCAAGAAGTTTGCAACCCATGGCACTGTAGCTAATCTCTCTGGGCATGGACGGAGGAGAAAAATTGATGAAAGGTTGCAAAGCAAGATAGTCGGGATGGTGGATAAGCATCCCCAAACAAGTTCCAAAGAAATTCAAGCTGTCCTGCAGGCTCAGGGAGCATCAGTGTCAGCGCAAACTATCTGTCGACATTTAACTTCCCTGGCGGTATGATTCTGTCTGGAATTATGTACCAAAAGCGGTACAATTATTTTGCATGGAAATTTGGTGTTATGTATTGTAGGCCTGCGATTCTTAGTAATTACTTACTTAAACCTGACCAAACAAGAGTCTAGTAGACATCCCGGGTATGATAAAGTTTGAAACACCAAATCATAAATTATAATATAATAAATAACTATAAATAATTATAACAAATAGTAATGTAATTATAATAAAAATTATTCAATAATGTAATCAAATCAAAAACACCAAAATTTGCTCAGTTGCAGAATTGTCGCTGTCATTAGATTTAGTGTTTGATGACGAATTTCCCCACAAATCGCTATCGCTCAATTCTGCAAGTGATTCTAATTTATTATCGCTGTTTTCTAGCTGGTCTAAAACCACTTTTGACATAAAGGGACACTTTTTGGTTGCTATGGACAATCTCCAGTTTCCAGGCAGAAAGAACAGTTTTTATAATATAAAACTGCATGCAGGACACTGGACACACCACTAGGGACAAAGGGGGGGGGGGGTGTAATTATTTGATACAGTACTGTAATCAGTAAGATTACAGTATACTGTATGTATTGTGTGTTTTTCACTTTTTGAATTTGGCGCTGAACTCCGTCCCCGTGCACCGCAACGTCGCAGGGAACGGAACTCGGCAGTGTGGATCGAGCGAGACACGGCTCGCACACACTGCGGGAGAACATCGCAGGATCCAGGGAACAAGGTAAGTAACTTCCCTGTATCCTGCAATGCAATCCCGAGTCTGGCTCGGGGTTACCGCTTTTAGCATGAAAAACTCACCCCGAGCCCGACTCAGGAATACCGTCAGGGAGGTTAAATGACATGAAACGCTATGGCAGGAGACCCAGGAGGACCCCACTGCTGACACAGAGAAATAAAAAAGCAAGACTACAGTTTGCCAAAATGTACTTGAGTAAGCCAAAATCCTTCTGGGAAAACGTTTTGTGGACAGATGAGACCAAGATAGAGCCTTTTGGTAAAGCACATCATTCTACTGTTTACCGAAAACGGAATGAGGCCTACAAAGAAAAGAACACAGTGCCTACTGAGAAATGTGGTGGAGGTTCAATGATGTTTTGGGTGCCTTGAATGTATGCAAGGCATCATGAAATCTGAGGATTATCAAAGGATTTTGGGTCGCACTGTAGAACCCAGTGTCAGAAAGCTGGGTTTGCGTCTGAGATCTTGGGTCTTCCAGCAGGACAATGACCCCTGGAGAGTTCTAAAGTGGCCAGCAATGAGTCCAGATCTAAATCCCATTGAACACCTGTGGAGAGATCTTAAAATTGCTGTTGGGAAAAGGCGCCCTTCCAATAAGAGAGACCTGGAGCAGTTTGCGTGGTCCAAATTTCCGGGTGAGAGGTGTAAGAAGCTTATTGATGGTTATAGGAAGCGACTGATTTCAGTTATTTTTCCAAAGGGTGTGCAACCAAATATTAACTTAAGGTGGAGTTTCCACCAAAAATACAAAATAGCATTATTGTGCATATAATAGCCTAAAAAGAAACATTTGAAAAAATATTTTTTTTACTCACCTGGAAGTACCTGTTGCTATGCGGTCCCAGGAAATCTGCCTTCTGAATCACCTCAGATTCTGACATCATCTCCCTCAGCTCCCTACTGCTCCTGGGAAATGTGTGTCATCATTTCCCAGGATACAGTGCGCTTCCCCTATGGCTAGAATCACTCGTCAATACAATCCAGGAAGTAAATGCTTGTGGGCTTCACATGCCCACAAGCAAAATGAAAACTTCAGCAAAGATTTTTTTAAAGTCTCTTTATGCAGTAACTCAGCAGATCGGCGGCGGTTTTTAAAATAGTAAGTTATCTAATATGTATCACTGTATTGAATGCTGAAATAACATGCTTTTAAAAAATGAAAAATGTGATTGGAACCCCACTTTAAGGGTGCCAAGAATTTTGACCCGCCCATTTTTCGAGTTTTGTGTGACATTATGTCCAATTAGATTTTTTTCCTCCCTTTTTTTGTTTTGTTCCAATACACACAAAGGGAATAAACATGTGTATAGCAAAACATGTGTTACTGCAATACTTTTCTGTGAGAAATACTTGATTTTCTGGAAAAATGTCTGGGGTGCCAACAATTTTGGCCATGACTGTATAATATAAACTGCAATTTCTGTAATAAGGCCCGTACACATGATCCAATTTTATGGCCATAATTGTCTGATGGACATGTTGTGTCGGACAATCCGACCGTGTGTATGCTCCATCAGACAATTGTTGGCTGAATTAACGACAACAAATGTTGGCTCAATTGTTGAGCAATAAATCTGTTACGTCGGTTTATCCGATCATGTGTGGGCAAGTCCGTCCAACTAAAATCCAAAGTACAAACACGCATGCTCGGAACCAATGCTAAACATCAGTCAACAATAGCAGAAGTTGCCCAAAGGGTGGCGGTAAAGAACTGAAAAACCACGTGATTTGGTGAATGTTGGCTGAAAATATTGTGCCGTGTGTATGCATACCAATTTCATGGCCACCGCCCTTCGGACCAAAATCCACGGAAAAGTCCGCTGGAAGTCTGATCATGTGTACAAGGCTTTAGTGATAAGTAAATAGCTATATACAGTTTACCGGCATACAGGTTATCTCTTGGATAATTAGTAAAAGGTATTGATTCAGACTGGTTTATATGCGGTTGAGCCGTGTTTTTGCTGTCTGCCAACCACCCCCCCCCCTCGCAGCCCCCTTTAACCACTTGAGCTCCGGAAGCTTTTCCCCATCTTCATGACCAGGCCATTTTTTGTGATACGCCACTTTAACTGAGAATTGCGCGGTCGTGAGACGTTGTACCCAAATAATACTGTTGTCCTTTTCCCCCACAAATAGAGCTTTCTTTTGGTGGTATTTGATCACCTCTGCGAGTTTTTTTTTTTTACCCCACTTTTTTCCTTACCTTTAATAAGGACATGTGTGTTCTTGGTGCGTTTTACAGCATTCCAGTACAGTAAAGTGCAGGAAAAATACAACATGTTCTACTTTTTTTCTGGAACTGGAACGCACTGGAACTGCAAGCACTGGTGTGAACTATGCCATTGAAAACCATATAATCTACTTTCCATGTGTTTTTTGATGCAGAAAAAAATGCACTGGACTGCATGTGGTGTGAACTGCCCCTTAAAGTTTTTAAAAATGAACACAATTTCTACACAAATCTGGTATAAACTGAACATGTGTATTAAAATTTTAAACATTAAGGACCAGTTCACACCATAGAAACGCAGTCCAGATGTGTTCACGATGCTTTTCTGCATTTGCTTTTTTGATGCGTTTTTGGTGCAGTCCAGTGCATTTTTTCCCTCCTCTTTTTTCTTAACCTTAAATATAAGGACATGTGTGTTCAGTGCGTTTTTGGTGTGTTTAGGTGCGTTCTGATGCATTCTAGTGCATTTTAAATGCGTTTTACAGTGTTCCAGTACAGTCCAGTGCAGGAAAAATGCAGCATGTTCTACTTTTTTTTTCGTGGAACTGGAATGCACTGGATCTGTAAGCATTGGTGTGAACTATGCCATTGAAAAACATTTAACCTACTTTCCATGTGTTTTTGATGCAGAAAAAAACCTGCACTGAACCGCATATGGTGTGAACTGGCCCTAAAAGTAAACAACTGGGAAAAATAAAGTCCTTGAAGTAATAACTTTTATTAAATGGCTTTCCAAAACAGAACAATTACATAAATACCTATAAACTGCACACTGACCAATATCGGTAAGATTGGTGAGTTTCTGGCCGATAACGATTATTTGAAAATTTGCGAATACAGGGGGTCCCAGGCTTACGAACAAGATAGGGACTGTAGGTTTGTTCTTAAGTCAAATTTGTTTGTAAGTCGGGACAGTACCTTTTTAGGTGCTCCACATAGGCAGATGACATGAGCTCATGCTGGGACACAGGGATAGAATGTACTGTACATTCTATCCCTGTATTTCAGCATGAGCTCAAATCATCAACCTATGTGGAGCTCTCATTCAATCGTGTGTGGTACAAGTAAAGTACTGTACAGCAGGGCTCGACAATCCCCGGGCGCCAGGTCGCAAATGCGACTAGAATTAGCGATCTGTCGCCTGGGGCAGCACAGCTGAGGTTTCCTGTATCTCCGTGCGCCCCCCCTCCCCCCCGCGATCGCATGATCTCGTCGGGCCGCGCCGGCCGGTAATTTGGGCCGCGGCTTTGCGGCCTTCTGAAGGCCTAGGCTTCATTCTGTAATCTGGCGCCATCTTGTGGTGGCCGTTGGTATGACAAGACAACCAGCAATGCTTGCCTGTTTCACTGCCTGCCCATCTCCTTCCCTTTACTTAGAAGTTAACCCCCAAACATTATATATATTTTTTATTCTAACCCCCTAGAGAATAAAATGGCGGTTGTTGCAATACTTTCTGTCACACCGTATTTGCGCAGCGGTCTTACAAGCGCACTTTTTTGAAGAAAAACATACACTTTTTTTTAAATCAAACAATAAGACAACAGTAAAGTTAGCCGATTTTTTTTTTTATATTGTGAAAGATAATGTTACGCTGAGTAAATTTGATACTCAACATGTCACGCTTCAAAATTGCGTCCGCTCGTGGAATGGCGACAAACTTTTACCCTTTAAAATCTCCATAGGCGACATTTAAAAAAATTCAACAGGTTGCATGTTTTGAGTTACAGAGGAGGTCTAGGGCTAGAATTATTGCTCTCGCTCTACCGATCACGTATGCGTTCGCTTCTGCACGCTTTGGTCGTTAAAAAAAAAACCTGGCTCCTAACTTTTTTAGCTGGCTCCTAAATTCCAAGCAAATTTGTCAAGCCCTGTTGTACAGGGCATATACTGTATTAGTGGGCACAGAACAGTACAGTATGTAATCTCACCAGCTTTCAGGGCGCTTCTGATGCAGTCCTGTACTGTATGTGGGGCGTGGAGAACATCTGCAGTCCAGTGAGGGTGGCTGGCTGGGAGTACCAGGCAGGGAAGGCCCAGAGCGCTGAAAGACCGGCAGAAGGATGTAAAGATGCTGGGCTCCAGGACACCTCAACCAGTCCACATAGGCATTCTCCGCTGGGCAGCTCACCAGATCACAGCAGGGAGATGGATGGCTGGTGAGGCAGGTGAGAGCACCAGTGTCCGCACCTCCGCGTCCAGCCCAGGCCAGCCGCGGTGCAGCTCCACGGGGCAGCAGCGCAGAAAAGACCGGGGATCTGCAGGCTTCACTAGGCCGGACTAGGCGACGGCCGCAATACAGGCACATGACACAGCAGAGTATGGAGAGGAACAGGTAGGCATGTAATTAGGTTGTTTTTAAGTGTTTATGTGCAGGGATGGCTAAGGATGGAGTGCAGGACCCCGTTCGTAAGTAGGAGTCGTTCGCAATTCGGATGTTTGTAACTCGGGGACCCCCTGTATCGGCCCTAATAATCAGCCGCTCTGATAATCGGACGACCCCTGTATATCTCTGAAAACTGTGCAGAGTTGCCAACACAGCTCTACAAAATCCTCAGCTGGATTGGGGACATGGACAGAAGGGGGAGATAGGGAGCAGCAGGATCAACCAGGTTTTTTGCAGAGTACAGAAAAGGAATCTCATAGTGACAATGGTGAGTATGAACAGCATGAAATATAACATTTATTGGTATTTTTTTATGATGTGGGTTTGGTGACACTTTAATATCACTGTAGTATACACAGCAAGTACTTAGAGCCGGTTCACACACAGGCGGCATGACTTTGGGGGGCGACTCGGCAAGACGATCTGCAGACGACTTCAGAGGCAACTTCCAAAATGACTTCCGTATTGAAGTCAATGCAAGTCGCCCCCAAAGTCGTACAAGAACCTTTTTCTAAGTCGGAGCGACTTGCGTTGAACGGTTCCATTAAAGAGAGCGGAACGTGACTTGTCAGGCGGCTGAGTCGCCCCTGTGTGAACTGCCACTTACTGAGCAGAATTATTACCTCTTTAGAATGACTGAAACAATCTTAGATTTTACATTTTTAACATAAAAAAAAAAAAATCTAAAACCTGCCAAGGAATTTCTACCATCCAGAGAAAGCTGGATTATGCGTTTCTACTCTGCGATTTGGGCATCTGTCATTTTCTTACTCCTTTGCTGGTTCTGCGTGTGTATATTTGGTTGCTGTGTATTCTGATCCCCCAGGAATGGGAAGAATTGTGGAATCAAGATTGCAGAATGTATGCTTGAAATATCAAATGTCAGTAAAGAAGTAAACAAGTTGGTAATCGAATACAAGTTCTGCGACGTCTAACCATTTCATTGTATGTGAATTCCAGTATAATCGCAGCCTGCGCTAATCTTGTAATTGGCCGCTGTTATAGGACTGATCAAAAACACGGCAGTGCAAGTATGTAACCAGAAACTGTTCACCTCAGCAGTCTCATGACCGCACAGCCAACGTCCATGAGCCTACACTAAAATCTTGTGTCTCAGTGCCTGCAGATCCTGGCACAGTGCCCGACTAGACACCCGAGTCCTCCATATAGTTCATAAATCACAGCTGTAATCGCAGCGAGGGTTTGTTATTTAAAGAAAATAGATTGAACACTATGTGAAGCGTCTAGAACAACCAGTAGGGTGGATGTAATCAAATACTAATTAAAAGGCACTTTTCCATGTATCAGATCCTGTAAGTACATTCTACCTCCGCTGCAAATTACACGCAGCCAAAGCGAAAGGCATTGTTTACACTTGATTACATCTTGCTGCAAATTTTCCACCTGATCAACATTTCTGTGCCCCTTTACACTTATTGTATCTGTTATATACTGTAAGGGTCACAAAAATGAATTTAAAGACTTACCACTTCAATACCAGGCACTTACCCCCCTTCCTGCCAAAGCCAATTTTCAGCTTTCAGCGCTGTCACTTTTTAAATGATAATTGCGCGGTCATGCTACACTGTACCCAAACAAAATTTTTATGATTTTGTTCCCACAAATAGAGGTTTCTTTTGGTGGTATTTTGTTGTTTCTGTTATAAAATTTTGTAAAAAAATATGTATTCTCCTTCACTGATGGGCACTGATAAGCTGCACTGATGGGCACTGATAAGGTGGCACTGATGAGGTGGAACCAATGAGATGGCACTGATGAGGTGGCACTGATGAGCACTGATGGGTGGCAGTGATATGCAGCACTGATGGGCATTGATAGGCGACACTGATGGGTGGCAGTGATATGCAGCACTGATGGGCATTGATAGGCGACACTGATGGGCACTGAAAGGCTGTACTGATGGGTGGCACTCATAGACGACACTGCTGGGCACTGAGGGCCACTGATAGGCAGCACTGATGGGCACTGATAGGTGGCACTGATTGCACTGATAGGCATCACAGATGGCACTGGCAGGCAATATTAATGGGCACTGATTGGCAGCTGCCTGGGCACTGATTGGCATATCCTTGGTGGTCTAGGGTAGCATACCTGTTGGGGTTCCTTTTGTGGGCATCCCTGGTGGTCTTGGCGGCATCCCTGGTGGTCCTGGGCAGGCATCCATGGGGGGGCTGCGCTGATAAACAATTAGCACAGACCCCCCTGTCAGGAGAGCCCCCGATCGGCTCTCCTCTCCTCGTGTCTGTCAGACAGGAGTGAGAAAAAGACGATAAATGGCTCTTCCTGTTTACATCATGATCAGCCGTGATTGGACACGGCTGATCACGTGGTAAAGAGCCTCCGTCAGAGGCTCTTTACCGAGATTGGTGATGCGGTGTGTCAGACTGACACACCACACCACCCCATGGGCGTGTGATGGCGGCTTATCCTGATGGGCGTCATATGACGCCCAGTCAGGATAACTGGACCACTTCCTGGCCGTCATTCTGCTATAGGCCAGGTGGGAAGTGGTTAAGTACATCTAAAATAGAAAAAAAAATCAGCACAAGGGGCATAACTTACAGTCAGTAGAATACGTCCCTTGTGCTGATTATTCTTCTGTTATGTGAAATCCTCTTTCATCCATCACCCCCCACCACTATAATCTTCCGGTATGGCAGGAGTTAATAGAACTGGGTGAGCTTCATAGGCTCTCACGAATGCCCAACTATGCCCAAGGAGTGCGTTGTGCTCAGAATGCAGGGTTCAGGGGTGTGTTGCACTCAGAATGCAGGGATCAGGAATGCCTTACGCTTAGAATGCAGGGTTCAGGAGTGCATTGCGCTCAGATTGTAGGGGATCAGGAGTGTGTTACGCTCAGAATGCAGGGATCAGAAGTGCGTTGTGCTCAGAATGCAGGGTTCAGGGGTGTGTTTCGCTCAGAATGCAGGGATCAGGAATGCCTTATGCTCAGAATGCAGGGTTCAGGAGTGTTCAGGAGTGTGTTGCGCTCAGAATGCAGGGATTGGGTGATGTGAAGGGTGGTAGAGGACACTGCTATGGGGGTGACCCTGCCCATAACCGTGTCCTCTGCCCCTTCACATCACCCCCCCCAAAAAAAAGTGGTGTCTTCTGCCCCCCCATTCCCCTATAGCAGCTACCTCTGCCCCCCCCTTCCCTCCCCTCCCATAGCACAGTGTCCTACCTGTTTCCACAGCAGAGACAGGGAGGCAGCATAGTTCTGGACAGAAGGGCGGGAGCTGGCAGAGTGATTTTTCATATTAGCAAGCTGGTGATTGGTTGCTTAGGACTTAGCAACCAATCACCAGCGGTTTAACATAAAAAGTAAAGTTGGCCAGCTCCTCCTCCTGCCCACCGTCCAGAGCTGTGCTTCCTCCCAGTCTCTGCTGTTCACTGATCACAGCGGTGGGGGAGGATGGAGGCGGGAGGGAGTGAGAGAGACCGGGACATAGATGGTGCAGCGGAGCTGTGGAGGAGGCTGGGAGGGGAGACAAGGACCGGCACATAGAAGGCCGGGTCGGCAGCGCAGGAACCTGTTCGTAGTCTACCTGTCACCTACCTGCAGTCAACAGGTGGACCGCGATGGACGGGTTTCCGGCCCCCGTTATACAGAATTTATATAGTGCCAACAGTTTGCAAACAGTACAGTTACAATACAATTCAATGCAAGAGGAATCAGAGGGCCCTGCTACAGCTTCCTTGAATGAAAAACAGCCTATGAATGGAGGATGGGTGGTTGGTTGAAACCTCCATTCATAAATCACATTTTATTCATAGAAGCTTCTATGAATGGAGGAGCTGGTGGAAAGGGTGTGCATAGTCGGGTTCTCTTGATGAAAGCCTGTGACAGCTCACCCAGTTCTGTTAACCCCTGCCACTCTAATCTTCTGGAAATGGGGGGGGGGGGGTATGGATGTAGGAGGATTTCACCTAACAGAATGGACATTAGCACAAGGAACACATCCTATTGACTGTAAGTTATGTCCCTTATACTGATGCACTAAAGAGATGTATGGGGTTTTATTTTTTAGTATCATACTTACCTAGGTGGATTCAGCATCAGTCCCCCATTGCCTCCAACACTAAGAACCGAGTGATCGAATACCGGCGATCGTTTGGTTCTCACAGCTCTGTGAGCAGAACAGAAAACAAAAACTCTTGCGCACAAGTATGTTGATCAGGTGATCTATAGTTCGAAATGGATAATGTCTCAGGCATTGCTGCCCTCCAGGCAGGGTGAGGGTGCACCAGCCTTGTGCATTATCCTTACATAAGTTTTATTGAATAACAATATAAAAACGACTCACACGCTTGTGAAAGAAACCGCAATGTAAAATGCAGGCTCTGAGGAAGAAGGTTATTCTTCGAAACGCGTCAGTCAGCGGTGGTCCTTGTGCCCTCGCGTTCATCACATTGAGAATGTGGTCATCAGACCGATTGCCATCATTTAAAGGCTTTTTACATTTCGGTTTATTTCACATGCGTGAGTAGTTTTTATATTGTTATTCAATAAAACTTATCCAAGGGCAATGCACAAGGCTGGTGCATTATTTCTATTCCTTTTTTGTCTGTGAGCAGAGAGCTGGTGACTGTCAGTCAGTGGCTCTCTGTTTTGCCCCCCCCCCCCTGCTGGACTGGAGAGGGGGTGGGAGCGGCCGACTCAGGCTCTCAGCTGCTTGCTGAGAGGCTGAGCCGGGTGCCGGGCGAGGCATGTGGGCGGATCCCGACTCTATGGTCGAGATGAGGTCCGAGCCTGGACCGACTCTGTGATGTCAGCAGAGAGCGGACTTCAAACGGGTCACAGAAATGCAAAACGAACTGCACTTCTGTGATCCACAGGAGAAGTACAGCCAAACGAGCTTTGGCTGTACGTCCCCTTTAAACTTTTTTTTTTTTTTAACAAGTAGAACGTTTTATTGGAGTATAAAACAGACAAATACAAACTGGCCAGCATGATAACCATACAGGAAACAAATAGGGGAAACATGAGTACAATCCACCATCATCTAATACAAAGTCGCTAGTGAAGGAGTTACATCTGAGAATGAATACAAAGGCACCCCAAACAAGTTAACAAGGATAATCTACCGACTGGCTTATCAAAAAAGCCTAATAAGCAACTAATCGTAGAGTTTATTCTGCGTGATGGACTTTAAAATGATACTGTATAAGGACACTCTCACAGTGAGGGGAAGGGAAAAAAGGGGATATTGTGTCCCTGCAAAGCAGAGAATAAAATCCATCTCTTCCCTTAGTAAAAGCAGTATGCACATGTCACAAAAACACTGGCTAGGCACACGGTTAACCATTAGATTGCCCTAGATGTTTAAACCCTTCCCAGCCAGTATCATTAGTACAGTGACAGTGCATTATTTTAGCACTGATTACTGTATTAGTGTCACTGGTTCCCGCAGTGTCTAAAGTGTCAGTTAGGTGTCCCATTGTCCGCCACAATATTGCAGTCCCGCTATAAGTTGCTGATCACCGCCATTACTAGTATTAAAAAACAATCCATAAATATATACCATAGTTTGTAGACGCTATAACGTTTGCGTAAACCAATCAATATATTCTTTTTGATTTTTATTTATTTTTTTACCAAAAACATTTAGCAGAATACATAGTGGCCTAAATTTATGAAGAATTTTTTTTTTTTGGATATGTTTTATAGCAGACAGTAAAAAATATTGTGTTTTTTATTTTTTTAATTGTTGATCATTTTTTGTTTATAGCGCAAAAAAATATAAAAAACTGAGAGGTGATCAAATACCACCAAAAGAAAGCTCTATTTGTGGGGGGGAAATTGCATTAATTTTATTTGGTTACAGTGTTGCATGGCCGCGTAATCGTCAGTTAATTTAACGCAGTGCTGTATCGTAAAAAAATGACTTGGTCATGAAGGGGGGTAAATCTTCCAGAGGTCAAGTGGTTAAAGTGGTTGTAAACCTCAGACATAAAATATATGAACAAAGTGCATCCCTCTATAGTGTGTACTTGCCTTAAAAGCACAGTGTTACTTCTGTCTGCTGCGTTAGTCCTCTGCTATCAGCATGAATCCTTTCTGACAAAGTTTCCTGACACCAAGAGAAAAAAGGTGACAGGGGAGGGACCTCCAGCTGATTGACAGCATCAGCTCTGTTCCTGTATGCTGTGAGAAGGGGGGGGTGCCCCTTCCCTCCAATCAGCTCTCAGATCTCTCCTCACTGAGCTCTGCAGATTGTAACTTCAGCTCCCCGCTCCCTTTTTTCTGAACTCTCATGCTTTATAATTTAGCACTTTAAACAGATGTAGAGAAGACTACAGATAAACAGGTACAACTTATGTAGGAGGATATGTTTTATCTTTGTGTATGACCTGAGGACAGTCACTTCATTGGGTATATGTAAGAGTGTACAACCACTTTAGCTTAAGCTGGCCATACATGATTACTTTTTTGTTTGTTTTCAACCAGCGGGTTGAACTAAAAAAAAAAAAAAATGAGCCTGTTCTCCCATCCACACATTTACTTCACTGAGTTATTGAATTGTGACAGTGTGGCGCCTTTCCCACCCTCAGAATACAATGATCAGTGTTGTTGGCAATGATCAGCTGGCGGCACTGATTGTTCTGGGAAAAACCCTGAACCCTGATAGATCTACTGGTATACAACCAGTCTGTCCATACATGGATAGAATTTTGGCTGGACCCTTGCTGGACCAGCTGAATTTTAATTAATGTATGACCATCTTTACACAACTGAGTAGGTCAGAGAAGTGACTCATCTGGCCTGTTCTATCAGGATGGGGTCTTGTGGGATTTCAATCAAAGACAGAGGGAGCGATTAAGTAAAGCTGGTGCAAACAGAATCTGGTGGTACAGCTGTGCATAGTGACCAATCAGCTTCTAGGTTTTGTTGTCAAAGCTTAAATTGGTTGTAACTCTAAAAAAAAAAAAAAAAAAAAAATGATGTTCCTTAAAAGCAAGATGTACAGCATAGTGCTTGTGCAGTGTCATATGCTACTTTCTATGCTGTAAGATACCTGTTTGATCCTGCCTGTTCCTGTGTCCTCTTTAGTGCGCTGACCACAGTAATCATGGCTACTAATCCATTATACCGTGGTCAGTTTACGTGCCTCCGTCATCCCTCTACTCTCCTTTCCAGCCTGTCAGCTTGGGAGTCTGTGTGTGAGCCCCTCCAACTGAAGTCCCGCTGGTCACGTGACTGCACAGCAGCGCTGTAAAAGAAGGTATTTCGCTGCATTATTTAAAAAAAAAACACAGATACTGCACAGTATATCTTCCTGTAACAGAGGGGATTCCAGGATTTGTGAGTAGTGATTTTACAACCACTTTAATTGAACAAGCTGAAGTTAGAAGCTGATTGGTTACAATACACAGCTGCACCAGTTTTAGTAAATCTCCCCCAAAGAGTCTGAATGCAAACAGCTTCTGCTATTTTGAAAAGTCATGATGCATATGTATCATGGGTACAATCTGTATTAAATGTTTAATTCTAAATTGCTAAATCCTATATCAAAGTGTTTAAAAGATATAAAACATCAGTTTAAAACTCGTAACCATAGAAAATAAAAATGGACTTATAAGTGTTGCAGTTTCTCCTTAAGTTCCATCTAATCCGTTGGTATATGCATGGTTTTATGGCAGTTCCAGGACAGAAAGTGGAAAGGTTAGGTGGCAATTTTAGTTATGTGCTAGTAAAGCCAGCCATAGATGGATCAAATTTTGGCCGGTTCAACATGGGCAACTATAGAAGCCAGAAGTGATCATTGTGTTTTGCCGGCAGGGAAGGCTCCCCGCCAGCAGAACACATCAACATTGACTGTGTTGATGGGGGAATTGACCAGTTTTGTTTCCTTCCACCACAGGTAGAATAAATTTGCCTAATCTATGGGCTGCGACAGTGAGAAGCCATTATTTCATTCAGTAACAAGGTTCCTCCACATCAGGTTTGCTTCTATGTGGAGTAGTTGAGCATTTTTTTTATTATTGCATCGAAAATAATTTAAATAACACCCTATTGTAAGAAATAAAGCAATGCTGCTTTAATCCTTTGAGATAAGTTCAATACCTTTAATTTTATATACTTAAGTTGCAGATTGTTATTTTTGTACTTTATTTGAAGTGTGAAGTCATTACCTGATACAATACATAACAGGGCTTCTCACTGAGCCAAAGCCACTACGTCTTTGTTATTCTAGAACTGAATTTTGCGTTTCTATATACACACAGTTGTAAAGAAACCTAAACATACATTTCAATTTTTTTTTTTTTTGTAAATGCTTTCTGATACCTTATTGGTGAGATATCTATGCTTGAGGTTTTGGGTCTGAACACCTGTTGTAGCTTTTGTGAGAGGACCCGCTCTCCATGTTGGATTTGGTATTATGGAGAACGCAACAGGAGTTTCAAAAGCAGTGGTCTCCAAACTGTGACCTGGGCTGGATGCGGCCCTTTGCTTGCCTTTATCCACCTATGGTGCACTATTCCTTCCAATGATATGAGACTCTATTCCTCCCACTGACACCAACAATAGGGTATAATTCCAGCCAATGACATCAACAATGGGACGCTATTTCTCCTACTGACACCAAGAGTTACATAGTTACATAGTTAATCTGGTTAAAAATTGACACCCGCCCATCCAGTTCAACCAACTAACAGTGGGGCACTATTCCTCCCCTAGTACCAAAGATGAGGCACTGTTTACTCCCACTGACGTCAGGTCAATTTCTACTCCCAATGGCCACAGTCCGGCCCACCTAAAGTCTGAAGGACTGTACACTGACCCTTTGTTTAGAAAGTTTGGAGACCCTTGTCATTAAGCAGTGGTCTCCTAACTGCGGCCAAGGGGCCGGATGTGGCCCTTTACTTGCTTTTATCCGACCCTGGGGGCATTAATCCCCCCACCTCAGCAACAATGGGGCATAGTTCCTAGTACTGACACCGACAATGGAGCACTAGTCCTCTCACTGACACCAACTATGGCACACTATTCCTCCCATTGATATCAATAATGGGGCACTATTTCTCCTATTGATACCAACAGTGGGGCAATATTCCTCCCACTGACACTAATAATGGAGCACTATTCCTCCCATTGATACCAACAACGGGGCACTCTTCCTCCCACTGGCACCAATGATGGGGCACTCTTCCTCCCACTGACACCAGTGATGGGACACTATTTCGCCAACTGACACCAATGATGTAGCACTATTTCTTCCATTGATTCCAATGATGGGTCACTTTCTCCCACTGATGCCAATGATGGGGCACTATATCTCCCACTGATGCCAATGATGGGGCACTATTTATCCCACTGATACCAACTATGGGGCACTATTACTCCCACTGATACCAACGACGGGACACTATTCCTCCCATTGATACCAACGATGGGACACTATTACACCCCCTAATACCAATTATGGAGCATTGTTTAATCCCACTTATGCTAAGACATTTTCTCCTCCACTGGCCACAGTCCAGCCCCCTAAAGTTTGAGGGACAGTAACCTGGCTCATTGTTTAGAAAGTTGGGAGACCCGTGTCCTAAAGCATGCAAAGGGGAAGTGGGAGCACCCGAAACTCTTCAGGGAGACAGGAACAGAGTTGGGAATTACAGCAGAAGGTTCTCGCTGTTGGAGTATCCAAGATGTACAGGCCTGGGAGTGCAAAACTCAATTGAATCAGGTCAAATGCAGGTCAATTGTACCTTACTAATACATTCTGAATGATTTCTGATGCATTTCAAGCTGATATCAAACTGATGCCATTGTCACAAGCCCATAGCCCATTGACACAGGCCCTCAATGTGGCTATTTGCAAATGTAGTGTTTGCTAAATCTGAGCAAGGCAGAGAAGTATCACAATAATAAAAATAACAGTAGAAAGAAATACATCACACACATTCCTTGCCTGTGCTGGAAAAAAGCCTAAGCTTCAATTATTTGACATTATGAAGAATGCATTAGGTGGCACAAGGCTCCTCGCATGGCACAGTAATGTCCCCAGTAGGGGAAGTGCTGAGAATTTTGATTTAAACAGACGTAGCCTCAAGCTAGGTTTGTCTAAATATAACCATATGTAAATTATTGTCATAGCATCATTACTGAATTCATTTTTGAGAATAAGTAAATCTAATATTGGCAAATGTTATTACTTTCCAACCATCGTACCGATTACTGGCTTGGTTATTTTGCCCAAGAGGCAACACTTGCATGGAGCCTACAGAGATACTCCAATAAATGAGCCAGAATTCCCATCTGTAGGGCAGCAGTACTAACCAAAAACCACCCAACAGTACTAACCAAAAACCACCCAACAGTACTAACCAAAAACCACCCAACAGTACTAACCAAAAACCACCCAACAGTACTAACCAAAACCACCCAACAGTACTAACCAAAACCACCCAACAGTACTAACCAAAAACCACCCAACAGTACTAACCAAAAACCACCCAACAGTACTAACCAAAACCACCCAACAGTACTAACCAAAACCACCCAACAGTACTAACCAAAACCAGCCCCGCTGACATCATGTGAGTGTGACTTCATCAGCAGATATAGTGATGGGTCCTTTAAACCTTATGCTGCATACACACGGTCGAAATTTCCGTCAGAAAAACCTTGGATGGATTTTCAGACGGAATTCCGCTCAAGCTTGGCTTGCATACACACGGTCACACAAAAGTTCTCTGAACTTTCGACCGTCAAGAACGCGGTGACGTACAACACTACGACGAGCCGAGAAAATTAAGTTAAATGCTTCCAAGCATGCGCGTCGGAATTGCTACAGATGATCGGAATTTCCGATTGGAATTTTTTCCGTCTGAAACTTTGAGAACCAGCTCTCAAATTTTTGCTGGCGGAAATTCCGACAGGAAAAGTCCGATGGAGCCTACACACATTCGGAATTTCCGACCAAAAGCTCACATCGGACTTTTCTTGTCGGAATTTCCGATCGTGTGTACGCGGCATAAGATTACTGTGGATTAGCTTTACCAGATCCACTGGAATAATTAGTTCATTTTTCATATAACAGATCTTGTCCTACTGTAACTAGTTGCAGGATCACGACTTGAGATTTGTGTTCCTGTTGTTGCTGTAGAGATTCGCAAGGAAATGGAAAAAAGCTGGCAAATTGACAGGAAGAACCATCAGTGGAATATGATGGCAAATACAGCTTTGTGACTATGTGCTCCTTGGAGAAACAGCCAATGTGCATACTTTCTGCACTCCTAAAAAAATATATATATATGTATTTGATTAGATCCCTTCTTGTAGAGTTTGCACTTAAAGTGGTTTTAAAGGGACACATAGGCCCCTTTCACACTGGGGCGGGAGGTGCGCTGTGGGTATAGCGGCACTATTTGGGTATAGCGGCGCTTCGCGGTATGCGGCCGCTAGCGGGGTGAATTTAACCCCCGCTAGCGGCCGAAAAAGGGTTAATACCGCCCACAATGCGCCTCTGCAGAGGCGCATTGCGGGCGGTATTACCGCGGTCTCCCATTGCTTTCAATGGGCAGCAGCGGTAAAGGAGCGGTGAAAACACCGCTCCTTCACCGCTGTAAAGATGCGGCTAGCAGGACTTTTGGAGCGGTTCTGCTAGCGCACCGCTTCAGTGTGAAAGCCTTTGGGCTTTCACATTGAAGACTGCAGGGCACGATTTTTTCAGGCGGTATAGCAGCGCTATTATTAGCGCTAAACCGCCTGAAAAACGTGTCAGTGTGAAAGGGGCCTAAAGGTTCCCGTTTTAAAAAAAATAAAAATAACAAACATGTCATACTTACCTCCACTGTGCAGCTCGTTTTGCACAGAGTGGCCCCGATCCTGGTCTTCTGGGGTCCCTCGGCGGCTGTCTCGGCTCCTCCCCGCAAGAATTAACCCCCTTCATGGGAGCTCTCTCCCATGGGGGTTAGTTCTTGCGGGCGCGCTCCCGTGATACAGCCGGCGGCTATAACCCCCAAATATTATATATTTTTTTTTTTCAGCAGAGGCCCTAGAGAATAAAATGGTGGTTGTTGCAATTTTTTATGTCACATGGTATTTGCGCAGTGTTTTTTTTTTAAATGCAATTTTTTGGGAAAAAGACCCTTTAATGAATTTAACATGAACATGTCACACTTTAAAACTGCACACAATTGTGGAATGGCAACAAACTACAATACTTAAAAATCTCCATAGGCGAAGCTTTAAAGATTTTTAAATGCTGCAGAAAAGTACAGAAATACTCTACTTTAGTAAAAAAGAAAATACTAATTTGGGGCCCAACTATAAGTACACAGGTGTACATGGACACTAGAATATAAAACATTTATGTTACCTTATTGTACACAAGTGCAATGCATTTTCTGAGGAATACATTTTATGTTATAATCAAAGGAATTCTAAGGGTCAGTTTACACCACATGCAGTCCAGTGAGTTGTTTTTTCTGCATCAAAGACGTATGGAAAGTAGGTTATATGATTTCCAATGACATAGTTCACACCAGTGCGGTCAGTTCCATAAAAAAGTAGAACATGCTGCATTTTTCCTGCACTGGACTGTACTGGAATGCTGTAAAATGCATTAAAAATGCACTGGAATGCATTAGAAACGCACCGGACCCTAGAGCAGTAATAATAAAAAAAAAAAAAAACAGGAAAAAAAGAAGAGAAAAAAAAGCACATGGAATGCACCCGGAAACGCATTAAAAACACATCAGAAATGCATCCGGAACGGATCTGGAGTATGTTTTTGTGGTGTGAACCAGCCCTTAAAGTTCACTTTTAAAGAGAGCCTGTCACAAAAGTATTGGATTAAACAACCCTTAAAGTGGATGTAAACCCGATTCATGAAATTTGACCTAGGCATATATATATATATATATATATATATATATATATATGTGTATGTGTATGTGTATGTGTATGTGTATGTGTGTGTGTGTGTGTGTGTGTGTGTGTGTGTATATGTAGTGTTTTCTTATCTCTCTCCAAAGCCCTAAGTCCCATATCTTTCTGCTGCTCCGTTCTTCTGTTATCAGCAGGATAACTTCTGACAAGTTCTCCGACACAGGAGAAAACAGCAACTGAAATTTTTTGGCAGGGTGGGTGCTATAAATAGTGTAACGGGAAGGCCCGGGGAACTCAGAATCGCTTAGAAAGTATGAGATACCCTTGCTTCAGCTCCCCCAATGCCTCTTATGTGTCAACCACCCTGTGTCTCTATTAGGGGCACAGGGTGAATGAAAACCCCAATATGGTCTATGATAGCCATATTCAATGCTGCACATACATTGTATCTATATTGGATGTGTACTGTGAGGGGGGGGGGGGGGGTGTGTAATCATTGCTGTGAGGTGTTAAGGTGATTTGCATTCTATTGTCTATTATGAATTAAGTCTGCTACTGTGACGATGTGGATTGGAGCTGGTCGACCGTCTGGCTGCATATTATGGGATGTTGAAGTGTCTTCTGTGAGGAGGGGGGGGAATCACCCCTCCTGCTAAGACTGTTTACTGAAGGAGAAGTTTGAACACACCTGACCTGTATCACCATTGTCATTGGACAGTTTAACCCGCCCTGTTCCCCAAGGATGGGAGGGAAGGGTTTTGAAGAGAAATGTGTTACCATGTGTTTTGAAAATAAAGGCATTCCCTGTTTTGGAACTTGAATACAGAGCGTTGTCTCATATCTGGGGGGAGAATCATTCGTATGGGGTCTTATTCGGCTGGTTGGAGTGTCTGGTGGCTGTCGTGTGGTTGGAAAGGGAATATCCTAACGGTGTTAACCCTTTTCATACTTGGGGTGCCGTTACAATTGTTAGCAAGCAGTGGGATTGATCCCCAAAGCCAGAAGGACAGCTACAAGAGGACACAGGACAATGGAGGCACAGTATGAACGGCTAAAGCTCTCCACCCTCAAAGACTTACTGGAGAACCGGGGAAGACCGGCCAACAACCGTAAGAAGAGGGACATTATCAGAGAACTTGTCGAAATGGATGGAACCGAAAGGCCCAGCGTAACAGACAGGACACCCGAAGAGGCAAGTTTTGATCGGGCTGTTAAACTAAGACTGGCACAGTATGGTCCTAACCCTGCCAGCGGAGATCATAGACCTAGTTATAGCGGCTGTGGACGCAAATTGGCTACATCAAAAAGGTGCTGCAGCAGCAGAAGTCACAGCAGCACCAACTGCAAGGAGAGGAGAGGTACAGATACCAGCCGCCATGGAAGAGGAATTCAGAAGGAGGTTACAAGAGATGCAGATACAGCCTAGAGGACCAGTATCAGAGGAGGTCCTGCTGGGATGGTCTGATTCGATCCGCTGCGAACTCTGGAAGAAAGCGCTAGCTCTCGAGCAGCAACACCAGGGAAAGGTTCTCCCCTCCATCTATGTAAGGTACTGGTCGCAGTATGATGTACGAATGCCGTTATTGGGGGAACAACCGAAGCAGGAGTGGACAACTGAGTTAAGCAGGCTGATCCGGGCAGAGATGCGGTAGGACGAGAGCTACAGAGCCCTCCGGTGGTATGTAGCCCAAGAGTGCCCATGGTCAGCGGATGACAGCCCCACGGAAGGCTTTGACTATGATGGCCTGGGATTGTTGTATTGGAGGCTGTCCAGTGACCCTGACTTTGGGAGTGATCGGGAGTGGCATTTGGAGGAAATAATGGAGCACAGAGAGCGAAAACTGAATGTCTCGGAAGGGCACTGGGCAGAGGAAGATTTGGAGTTTTTGGCCGTTCAGGAATGGGAGCTGGAGATCGCCTACAGACAGCTGCTAGAATCTGCTCAGCAGCAGGGTGGTGCTACTTGTGCCTGGGACTATCAGGAAATACCAGTGGACAGCTATGAAATCCTGGCTGAAGAATCGGCAGTGGAAAATCTGAAGATTGCCATCCCTAAAGCCGAAGTGGATGATATGGAGTTCCAGGGAACTAGCCTGGCTGAAGAATCAGCAGTGGAAAATCTGGAGATTGCCATCCCTAAAGCTGAAGTGGATGATATGGAGTTCCAGGGAGCTAGGGCAGTTGGCTCATCTTCCCAGCTACAGATTACAGAAGGTATGGACTTAAGGGACTGTTCAGAGGATGTTATGGATTATGCATCGCCTGCCCAAGTACTGGCAGCAGGACAGAGTACTGCAGACCCCTGCTCTACACCCGTGGCAGATTTGGAGACCCGAGATGAGAAGGTGATGGTTCCTCTTTCCCAGGGGATTTCAGAGATGCAGGGGGGAGAAGCAGCCCTTTTCCCTCCCCAACAGTTAGCCAGAGCAGATGGGGTGGAGTCCCCAGCAGAAGTGCTGGCAACAGGGCAGAGTTCTAGCAACCTCTGCCCAGCACCGGAAACAACTGTGGAGTTTCAGGGAGCCAGGGCAGTTGGCCCATCTCTCCAGCAACAAGCTGAGGTGGTAAAGCTTTTACCCCCCGCTGAATCACTGGCAGCAGGGCAGAATGCTACTGGCCGCTGCACACAACTGCCACTTGAGCGGATATCGGTGGATGGGACTGTGGTCTCCACTCACAGCAACCCAGGGGAAGAGCTGGCAACAGAGCAGAGTGCCGCGGGCCTCTGCTCTCAACTAACAGAAGAGGGAGTTCCTGTGGTACTGGATGGGACTTCGGTCCTCACTGACACAACCCCAGAAAATGGCGTGACACTGGGACAGGAGGATGTCAGCCTTGCTTTGCAAGCACTGGGGGATTTTCACCTACCACAAGTGGATGGGACTTCGGTCTCCACTTGTGTACCTCTAGGATGCTGGGCAGTCGGCCCGAATCCCCAGCGGCATGAAAGACTGAGCCCAGTCACCCTGTCTTCTCCCCAGCGGCGGGTATGTTCTCTGAGAGAGGCAGAGGTTGGCTGGGTAAGTGATGCTCTGTTTGGAGCAATTTATTTGGGGTACGGTGTGGATACCGGCATTAGAAGAAGGGACCTATGGACTAACTTCAGAGTCAACCCGTCTGGGGTCCCCTCCTCTGTTAGTCTACTGCCGAAAGGGGAGAGATGTAACGGGAAGGCCCGGGGAACTCAGAATCGCTTAGAAAGTATGAGATACCCTTGCTTCAGCTCCCCCAATGCCTCTTATGTGTCAACCACCCTGTGTCTCTATTAGGGGCACAGGGTGAATGAAAACCCCAATATGGTCTATGATAGCCATATTCAATGCTGCACATACATTGTATCTAGATTGGATGTGTACTGTGAGGGGGGGGGGGGGGGTTGTGTAATCATTGCTGTGAGGTGTTAAGGTGATTTGCATTCTATTGTCTGTTATGAATTAAGTCTGCTACTGTGATGATGTGGATTGGAGCTGGTCGACCGTCTGGCTGCATATTATGGGATGTTGAAGTGTCTTCTGTGAGGAGGGGGGGGGGAATCACCCCTCCTGCTAAGACTGTTTACTGAAGGAGAAGTTTGAACACACCTGACCTGTATCACCATTGTCATTGGATAGTTTAACCCGCCCTGTTCCCCAAGGATGGGAGGGAAGGGTTTTTGAAGAGAAATGTGTTACCGTGTGTTTTGAAAATAAAGGCATTCCCTGTTTTGGAACTTGAATACAGAGCGTTGTCTCGTATCTGGGGGGAGAATCATTCGTATGGGGTCTTATTCGGCTGGTTGGAGTGTCTGGTGGCTGTCGTGTGGTTGGAAAGGGAATATCCTAACGGTGTTAACCCCTTTCATACTCAAGGTGTCGTTACAAATAGATTAGCAGGGAGTTTGTCTATTCACAGCACAGCTCTGCAAGTATCTTGATTCTTCTTCCTATGTGGAGGGGGTGTGTGCCTTTCCTCCAATCAGCTGTCAAACAGTGTATGCCAAGACTCACCTCCCCCTGTTGGAACAGGAAGAACAAATTCTAACATGGATGTGAACTTTCTAAAGAATATATAAAGCTGAAGACAGCAGATATACATGTAAAACTTATGTAGGGAGATTTTTTTCATCTCTGTGTATCATCTGAGGCTTTTCAGTTCATTGGGTATAGGAGAGGGTTTACATCCACTTTAACTACCCGCCAACTGAGTAAATATACTGTGAGCTGGTTGCAGGTACAGGCACAATCATGTATGGCCTTCTTCCGAATTTGGCACATGCTGGTTTGGGCTGTAATTGAACACGGCTTGAGTTTGGTAGCAGATTTCAGCCAATAATTTCAGCTGAAATCAGCAGATGGGCTGTGACCAATCACACAAAGAGTTCTCCGTGTTTCAGGCAACAGCGATCTGGTTGTTTGTTCTCCCTGAAAAGCAGGGAGAAAAAAACAGCCAGATAGTAAAGTAAAAGCAGCACACATTACTCTAGTTAGGCACACAGTTAACCTCTTGATTGCCCCTAGATGTTAACTCTTTCCCAGTAGTAGCGTTTAGAAATGTTCTGACTTTTTTCCTGCTGGAAAAACACTCCAAAAAAAACTTTACACATTTTTTTTTCTGCTCCTAGACGCTGAAGCTCAAAAAATGCTAATAGCCTAAAGTAATGGGCATGGGCACATAGGATAACAATATTTAGCTTCTAGGAGTAGAAAAAAAAAGCTGTACTGAGCTTTTTCAAGCTGCAGTGTGCAAGAGGTCTAAGAGGTTTAAGATGCTGGGAGACGGGGCGTGGCTTAGGATCATGTGACCGCTGTGATTGGCTGTCACGTGATCCATAGACTCTTGATCACATGCAGGGATCGGAAGCCTTTCGTTAGACGCTGATCACTGTGCCGGGAGCATGCAGGGTGCACGCTTTGGGGACAGCGCTATTGATTGCAGTTCATGCAAATATGTGGCCAGTCGCCGATAGGCCGCATATTTGTGTGCGGCCTGCGCCAAGGGGTTAAAATAATCAGCTTTTATTTATTCATTTATCCTTTATCCTAAAAGGAAAAAAGCTGTTTGCTGTAACTGCTCATAAAGTGTGAGCTGGAGTTTGGCTTTCATTTGTTAGTGTATCTAAATCTTCTAATCATAGGTGTGTGCACAGGGTATGCCAGGTGTGCCTGGGCACACCCTAATCACCCTGTGCTGTACAGATTTCCCCTGCTGCTTGGCTGCAGAGAAAGGTTTTGGGGAATTCCTATCCTCAGTCCCTTTTCTCTGTCCCAAAAGTGAAACATTGGGAGTCTGTGGGGCTTCTAAAAAAATTGTAGAAAAAAAAAAAATATTGAAAAAATGTAAAAAAATGTATTTGTAAAAAAGCAAAATAAAAAAAATAATAAAAATAAACTACTAACACCAATTTCTGCCCTGACATCGTCCACTGCTCTACCGACACCAACCTCTGCCCTACTGGCATTGTCCATTGCTCTACTGACACTGTCTATTGCCATACTGCTATATATATATATATATATATATATATATATATATATAATATATATATAATATATATATTAAATATAAAGATTTGTGTATGTATGTATGTATGTGTGTATATATATATATATATATATATATATATATATATATATATATATATTACAGTCAGGTCCATAAATATTGGGACATCTGCACAATTCTAATCTTTTTGGCTCTATACACCACCACAATGGATTTGAAATGAAACAAACAAGATGTGCTTTAACTGCAGACTTTCAGCTTTAATTTGAGGGTATTTACATCCAAATCAGGTGAACGGTGTAGGAATTACAACAGTTTGTATATGTGCCTCCCACTTTTTAAGGGACCAAAAGTAATGGGACAATTGGCTGCTCAGCTGTTCCATGGCCAGGTGTGTTATTCCCTTATTATCCCATTTACAAGGAGCAGATAAAAGGTCCAGAGTTCATTTCAAGTGTGCTATTTGCATTTGGAATCTGTTGCTGTCAACTCTCAATATGAGATCCAAAGAGCTGTCACTATCAGTGAAGCAAGCCATCATTAGGCTGAAAAAACAAAACAAACCCATCAGAGAGATAGCAGAAACATTAGGTGTGGCCAAATCAACTGTTTGGAACATCCTCAAAAAGAAAGAATGCACCAGTGAGCTCAGCAACACCAAAAGACCCGGAAGACCACGGAAAACAACTGTGGTGGATGACTGAAGAATTCTTTCCCTGGTGAAGAAAACACCCTTCACAACAGTTGGCCAGATGAAGAACACTCTCCAGGAGGTAGGTGTATGTGTGTCAAAGTCACCAATCAAGAGAAGACTTCACCAGAGTGAATAGAGAGGGTTCACCACAAGATGTAAACCATTGGTGAGCCTCAAAAACAGGAAGGCCAGATTAGAGTTTGCTAAACATCTAAAAAAGCCTTCACAGTTCTGGAACAACATCCTATGGACAGATGAGACCAAGATCAACTTGTACCAGAGTGATGGTAAGAGAAGAGTATGGAGAAGGAAAGGAACTGCTCATGATCCAAAGCATACCACCTCATCAGTGAAGCATGGTGGTGGTAGTGTCATGGCGTGGGCATGTATGGCTGCCAATGGAACTGGTTCTCTTGTATTTATTGATGATGTGACTGCTGACAAAAGCAGCAGGATGAATTCTGAAGTGTTTCGGGCAATATTATCTGCTCATATTCAGCCAAATGCTTCAGAACTCATTGGACGGTGCTTCACAGTGCAGATGGACAATGACCCGAAGCATACTGCGTAAGCAACCAAAGAGTTTTTTAAGGGAAAGAAGTGGAATATTATGCAATGACCAATTCAATCACCTGACCTGAATCCGATTGAGCATGCATTTCACTTGCTGAAGACAAAACTGAAGGGAAAATGCCCCAAGAACAAGCGGGAACTGAAGACAGTTGCAGTAGAGACCTGGCATTGCATCACCAGGGATGAAACCCAGTGTCTGGTGATGTCATCGCGTTCCAGACTTCAGGCTGTAATTGACTGCAAAGGATTTGCAACCAAGTATTAAAAAGTGAAAGTTTGATTTATGATTGTTAACCTGTCCCATTACTTTTGGTCCCTTAAAAAGTGGGAGGCACATATACAAACTGTCGTAATTCCTACACCGTTCACCTGATTTGGATGTAAATACCCTCAAATTAAAGCTGAAAGTCTGCAGATAAAGCACATCTTGTTTGTTTCATTTCAAATCCATTGTGGTGGTGTATAGAGCCAAAAAGTTTAGAATTGTGTTGATGTCCCAATATTTATGGACCTGACTGTATATGGGGTGCACACCCTAATGTAATAGGCTGCACACACCTATACTTCTAATACATTTAACACTCCCCCCCCCCCAAGACTGACATTGCTGCTGCCTGCTGTGCCTCCTATGCTCTTCCCTCCAGAGTTGTGTCTCACTAATTCAGCAGGCATGTTACTGAACAGATCACCAGGTGAAAACAGAGGGAAGAAAGCTGATGCAGCCACCTCATCTCATTCGTAAGCTGCAATATATGACATTTTTGGTTTTGGGTTTAATACCTCTTTAAGGCTTTTAAAAAGACAGTTGACGCAAAGAATATTCTGATGATTTATTTCCCAGATTTTCTTTAGGAACGTTCTAATGAAAATCTAACCCGTGTATGGCCAGCTTTATGTTGCGTACTTGTAGGCTTTGGAATTCTATGATAAACTGTCTTTTTTCGCTCGTAGTATTTTGAGTATTTTCTCAAACCACATCTGCTTCCTTTTGTGTGCTGCTCTTTGTTTAGCACTGCAATCGTAGCAGACATATAGAACGCTGTAGTCATCTCCATCCAGACAGACAGTAATACATCCTTATCTGCAGACTCAAGGTTATGCAGAGGGTCATGTGTGCCAGCAGTGTAGCTGCTTAAGTGAAATATTTCCCATTCACTTCGATGGCCAATTTTCTACGGTAAAAATCCCATAAACACTTCTTTTTAACACCAGAATGCATTTAGGCAATTATTTTAGATCTTGCTCGGTAAAGACGGCTTTATAAATAATTCAGCATGGTAAAATAAATAATATTTGCATGCTCAAAATATCCCTGTCTCTAAGGACAGGGGAGATCAGTCTCTCATTCATAAGCAATTATTTTTGCATTTTTACCTGGAGCTCACTGTATTTTTCCTGTAATTTAAAGCCTAAATGGTATGTAGAACTTCAGCAGATTCGCCTACTGGGACCTTCCTTCCCAAGCAATTTATTTTTTAATTCCACTCTGTGTGTGGTCACCAAGTACATTTGTCACGTCTTGTATAAGCTGCCTTTGCACAATGGAAATTAGGTTAAAGAAAGCTAGGCGCTTCATCTTAGGCCTCTTTCACATTGAGGCGCTTGAAAACTGCCAGTAAAACACTGAGCGCTTTTGAAGCGCTTTTCAGTCGCTTTTGAAGCGCTTTCAATTCATTTCAATGGAGAGGGGCGTTTTTTCAGCGCACTGCCCCAGTGTGAAAGCATTCATTGATTTTAATGGAAATACATTTTCGGAAGCTTTTCAGGCGCTTTTTTTAGCGTGAAAGCGCCTCAGTTTGAAAGTGGTCTTAGAGATGTGATTCCCTGGAGCAGGGCATAGTGGGACTTGTGGTTCTTTGGCACCTCGAAGACCATTGGCTGTCTGTGCCTGGAGAACATGCACGTTTTCTCTAAATATTGCTTACTGCCATCACATAAAAGCCTCATTTACATGGGTGCACCCCTCTGTACTGCCATGCAAAAATATGTTAACCCAACATTTATTATTCCTGATATATGCCTGCTGTACCATCTACTTGTGTAAAATGTATCCTGTTCTCTCTGTATTGCTTCCTTTTGTGTGAAATCCCTGGTGTTCCTGCCAGTCCCATTGCTTTCCTATTTAAAACTGACCACACTAGGCATGAGAGCATAGCATGATCAGTTTTCTAGCTGTGCTGGAAACCCAGCCTGCTTTCCTCCAATGAACAGACTTGTGCTGGCACAGCCATTCACTGGAAAGACCACTGGGTTGCGGTTTCTCCTCCCCTAGCTTTCTGTGCTTCTTATGCCTTATGTGATCATAAAAAAGGGGAAAAAAGGTATTTATAATGTTTTTTATATGTATACACAAATGTTTTCCCTTTCAATTTGTTTTAAACAGAATGGGTTGTCATACAAGGTGAGGGTTCACCTATAATTTGAAGTGATGCTAAAGTCTCGTTTTTTTTTCCCCTTTAAAAATGACAAACATGTTATAATTACCTTCTCTGTGCAGTTGGTTTTGCACAGGGCAGCCCAGATCCTCCTCTTCTCGGGTACCTCTTCGGTGCTCCTGGCCCCTCCCTCCTGTTAAGTGCCCCCACAGCAAGCAGCTTGCTATGGGGGCACCCATGCCGAGCCACAGCTCCCTGTGTCCATTCAGACACAGAGCCGTGGCCTGGCCCCGCCCCCTCTATCCCCTCATTAGCTCATTGACTTTGATTGACAGCAGTGGGAGCCAATGGCGCTTCACTGCTGTCTTAGCCAATGAGGAAGAGATTCCAGACAGCTGAGTCTCTCTTGCAACATCGCTGGATCTAGATGAACATCAGGTAAATATTAGGGGTTGCTGAGGAGGGCTGCTGCACACTGCCTTTAAAACCCCTTTAAGCTCCATTGACGGAGGGGAACGTGTTAGAGTATCTATCATACCAGGTGGACTTTGTATGTTGCATCCTTAGGCCTCACGCACACAGGACGTAAAAAAACTCAGCTTTTATATAGTTAGTCTGGCTGAAAAAATGCAAGTCTGTCTAGTTCAACCAATAAAAGTGGGGGAAAAAAATCATACAATGCCATATACACAATTCTATACCCACAGTTGATCCAGAGGAAGGCAAAAAACTCTGCAGCCAAAAAATTCCTTCCTTATAGGGAGGCAATTGGATTTTCCCTGGATCATCTTTACCTATAAATGTCAGTACCCAGTTATATTATGTACATTTAGGAAAGAATCCAGGCCTTTCTTAAAGCAATCTACTAAGCTGGCCAGAACCACCACTAGAGGGTGTCTATTCCACATTTTCACAGCTCTTACTGTGAAGAAACCTTTCCGTATTTGGAGGTGAAATCTCTTTTCCTCTAGACGTAAAGAGTGCCCCTTGTCCTCTGTGATGACCTTAAAGTGAATAACTCAACACCAAGTTCACTATATGGACCCCTTATATATTTGTACATGTTGATCATATCCCCCCTTAATCTCCTCTTCTCAAGAGAGAATAAATTCAGTTCCTCTAATCTCTCCTCATAGCTGAGCTCCTCCATGCCTCTTATCAGTTTGGTTGCCCTTCGCTGCACTTTCTCCAGTTCCACGATATCCTTTTTGAGAACTGGGGCCCAAAACTGAACTGCATATTCCAGATGAGGTCTTACTAATGATTTGAACAGGGGCACAATTATATCTCTCTCTCTCTCTCTCTGGAGTCCATACCTCTCTTAATACAAGAATGATTTTGATTGCTTTGGAAACCGCAGCTTGGCATTGCATGCTATCATAAAGCTTATGATCTACCAAAACCCCCAGATCCTTCTCCACCATTGATTCCCCCAGTTGTACTCCCCCTAGTATGTATGATGCATGCATATTCTTAGCCCCCAAGTGTATAACATTACATTTACAGACAATAGCCATTTATTTCAGCCTCTAAATGCACCTCTTTGTTATCCTATGTGGCTATGAACACATAAGTATTTACAGGTGTATTTGAAGAGGAGTGTTTAGAGCGTTTTTTTCCATGTGACTTGAGTGCCATATATTGCAATGTAAATGCTCAAAAGTCACGTGAAAGTTGCATGCTGTGACAGTTGTGCCACAGTCAAAGCCAAAGTCACATCCAAGTTGCATCTATCCAAAGTTGCATCAAAGTCGCAATGACTTTGGAGTCGCACAAGTGTGAATGGAGCCTTAACGATTTAGGTATGTTTAGTACTTTAATGTTCATGAAGGCTGGGGTCACACTTATGTGAATTGGATGTGGGTTTCTCTGCATCCAATTCGCATGAGAGGAGACTGTGACCAACTTTCAATGGAGCCGGTTCACACATCTCTGGGGCGGCTGCGGAGCGCACAGCAAGATCCTGTGCGTCTTTGGTTCCATTTCAGGTCCGAATTCAGGCAAAAATTCAAACCTGAAACGGTGAACATGGATGCAGTGGACCCCCTGCTGTGCCCTGCTCCGCACATAGTGCGAAACCGGCCCATTCCATTGGCCAGATTAAGTAATTATGACCACTCGAATGAATGAAAACCCAAATGCTTGATGCTCTTGTCTTAAACAGGCCTAAACACGTGTGCTAAACAATTTAAGCTGTTTTTTTCCTGCCAGGAGCAAAAGTATTTAGAGGAGCTGGGCAAATGCCCTTTGTGAATGAGGAATTAGTCTGTAAAATAAATCTACATCTGCCTTTATGGTAAGTGGCACTTTTTGTAAGTTCATAAATGAATATTTGGTGGCTCCCGATCGTGTAGAGTTCCTGCTCGTGCAGCCAGAGGTGAGAATGGAAACTCAGAGCCCGCAGTGGAGTGCAATTCTGTTGATTACACTGATGTTACGCTGATACACATAGAGGTCGATTTAATAAAGGCAAATAGATTGTGCACTTTGCAGCTGCAGTTGCACTCATTTTCCCCAGAGCTTGGTGAATGTGAAGCTCCACTTTGTAAAAAATACCCAATCAGGTGCAAGGAGAAAAAAAAAGGATGTTTGCTTGCACATGATTAGATGATGGAAATCCACAGAGCTTTACCTCATTCACTAAGCTCTGGGGAAAATGAATGGCACTGCACCTGCAAAGTGCACGGGTCTAGTTGCCTTTAGTAAATCAACTACATAGACATGAGCTAACCACAAAGTACTGACATGAGTTTTCAGTGCGTTAAATGCAGAAAAATAGTCAAGTGTGAGTGAATCACAAAATAGGGATACTAATATATTGCAATGGGCTGAGATTCTAATTCTTCATTACACGGGTATTGTTCTGTTAAGAAAAGAAGATGGATGGAGAAATTGTACTCACTGCCGGTGCTTGTTGATTGCTTGGAGAATGCTCAGCTATTGTTCATTTTTATTGACAGATAGATCTGGCTCCTGGTGGCTGGTTTTGGTAAAATGTGATGTCTGTGAATATGAAAATATATAGGTTGTGCCTATCTTTAGATGCATGTGCAGTATGTAATAAATAGCTCATACGTGTAGCCCAGAATATTTGGACCATTTCTCAAGATAAAGAATTTATGGTTATACCACGGCTGTGTGTGTGTACTACCACCACTTTAATAATCTGTTGCTATATGAACAAAGCATATCCATCTATAGTGTGTACTTGTCTCAGTTAAGAGCACTAAGTGTCATTTCTGTCTACTGCTTTGTTCCTCTGCTATTTGTATGAATCAATTTTTCCTGCCACCTGTAGAGAAAAATGGCAACAGGGGAGGGACTATCAGCAGATTGACAGCTTCGGCTCTGTTTCTGTGTGCTGTGTGAAGGGAGTGGGTCTCTTCCTTCCAATTAGCTCTCATAGCTCTCCTCAGTGAACTCTGCAGAGTGTAACTTCAGCTCTCCACCCCTTTTTTTGGAACTCTCAGACAAGCTTCATAAATTCTGGACTTTGAATGGATGTATTGAAGAGAAGACTGCAGACAAACAGGTACACTTTATGTAGGAGGATTTGTTTTATCTCTGTGTTTTAACTGAGGATACTCCCTCCCCTGGGTAAATGTGAGGGTTTACAACCACTTTAAAGAATTAGGCCTCGTCCACATGGGACATTTTAATCTATTCCCTATGCCAGGGCGTGCATCCTCATGCCAGCAGTCCCATAGCTGTCAATTGGGATGCAGCAGCTGTTTGCGTGTTATGTGACATCTGTGTGGGTGCAGTGTTCAGGGCTGTGCATCTGCATCCACTTAGATGGCATATTGGACGCAGTGGCTGTGTCTGTGCATCTGCCGCATCCCAACAGACAGCAATGGGTCTTCCGGCTCGGGGATATACACAATACCTGTGCGCCGCCCATGTTGGTAAAAAACAGCTCTGCATAGGGCACGGATTAAAACACCTTGTGGACAAAACCATACCCCCAGTTCACAAATGAGAAAACTGGCGGTAATTGACCAGCTCTGAGTTGGCGTACAGAGGTATGGTAGTGCTCAGAGTTGAGAATTTAGTGCTGGGAAGATGTCATGAATGTGGCAGCTTCCTTCACAGGACTGCATTCCCAACCCCTATTTAGATGTTGGGTGGGAGATTTCCCAGCCCAAAGCTGAATTTTAACAAAAGGGACGGGCATACTGCTAATGCTATTACCCAAATATGACATTGGTAAATGACTCGAGCCATAAGGGAAGTGCCCTGACGAGGAACTAGTCCCTGCAGCTGCAGGGCCTGTTAGGTGGGCAGAGCCAGTTGGGGAACTGAGAGACCAGTTCCCCATCAGTGTAGTAGGTCAAGGATAGCACCAAATTAAAAATACTTAGGAGTCCAAAGTTAAGCATGGAATAAACATTTTCACTTGGCGCTCTCTTTCACCTTTTACATAGGATTCTTCAACTTGAGTGAATGTGCTCCCTTGGGGGATTCCCTTCTTTGTGGTGAGCTGACAAATTTAGGCCAATTGGGCTCAAGTAGTGAGTTGGTCCAGATTTTGATAACCTTTGAAAATCTATGATTCTGCCTACTGCCTCACACTGTCAATCAGATGTACGGCAGACCTGATGGAGAACTAATCTTTAAGTTCCCCATCAGGCTGTGCCCACCGCACTACAAAACTCCTCAGCCATGCAGTGATCTGTGTTAGACATGTGCACAAGGAAAAATATATTTTGTTTCGTTTCGGAAAGATTTGTTATCCACCTCCCTACCGTGCACGAAAACCCCCTTCCTGCCCAAGCCATTTTTCAGCTTTCAGCGCTGTCACACTTTGAATGACAATTGCGCGGTCGTGCGACGTGGCTCCCAAACAAAATTTGTGTCCTTTTTTTCCCACAAATAGAGCTTTCTTTTGGTGGTATTTGATCACCTCTGCGGTTTTTATTTTTTGCGCTATAAACAAAAGAAGAGCGTCCAGTTTGGGAAAAAAACACTATTTTTTACTTTTTGCTATAATAAATACCCATTTTTTTTTTTTTAAATAAAATTTTCCTCAGTTTAGGCCGATACGTATTCTTCTACATATTTTTGGTAAAAAAAAAAAATCGCAATAAGCGCGTATTGATTGGTTTGCGCAAAAGTTATAGCGTGTACAAAATAGGGGATAGATTTATAGCATTTTTATTTTTTTTATTTTTTATTAGTAATGGCGGCGATCTGCGATTTTTTATTGTGACTGCGATATTGCGGCGGACACATCGGACACTTTTGACACATTTTTGGGACCATTCACATTTATACAGCGATCCCTGCTATAAAAATGCATTGATTACTGTATAAATGTGATTGGCAGGGAAGGGGTTAACCACTAGGGGGCGGGAAGGGGTTAAATATGTTCCCTCAAAGTGTTCTTACTGTGGGGGGAGGGGACTGACTGGGGGAGGTGACCGATGGTTGTCCCTATGTACAAGGGACACACCATCGGTCCCCTCTCCCTCACAGGACGTGGATCTCTGTGTTTACACACAGAGATCCACTTTCCTGCTCGTTTCCCGGGCAATCGCGGGTGCCCGGCGGCAATCGCGGGCGCCGGGCACGCGCACCGGGGCCTTGTGAACGCGGCGGGCGCGCGCGCGCCGCTGGCGGCGTGCGCGCGCCTCCTAGCTCGTTTTAAAGGGAGGACGTCATATGACGTCCTCCCAGAACGAGAGTATCCTCCGCCCGCCGTCAATTGACAGTGGTTAAATTACTAATTTTGTTTAGTTGATTCGTTTCAGAATTCGTTAAGTTTCGTTTCATTTCATTAAAGTGGATGTAAACCGACTCTCATCCTTTCTAAACTACTGCCATAGTGCTGATCTATAAGGATATAGATGTCTCCTGCATGTATCCTTATCTGTCAAATGTCTCCCCTCTGTCTGTTATGAGACCTGAAAAACTGCAGATTCTGTGGGTGGATCTGTTGTCTGGAGCTCGGTGGGTGGAGTCGTGATGTCAGTAGACTCTCCGCCCACCTCTACACTCCCCTTGTCAACATGCATTTCTCCTGTGTATTCCTTCTGCTATGATCACGAACATCCAGTCAAAATCCAGAAAAGTAACCACATGACTTCAGAAAACTTCTAAAGCTAGTGCACGAGATATGTAAATTACCTGTCACTCTAAGCAAGGGGGCGGAACGGACAAAGGTTTTTCTCTGTTTGTCTGTTTTATCTCACTGAACAATAAAAGAGGATTGCTCAGAGCTGGATTAACTCTTTGTGGCAAGACCTGGCACAAATGATAGGAAATCTTATACTCTACATTGTGACAGCAAAAAAAAAAAAAATGTCGGGTTTACATCCACTTTAAGTTTTGTTTAATTTATTAATTTTCTAACAAATTCCAAATTTTTGGAACGATTCAAATTCAGATCATTCGAAAAATTATCAGAAATGTGAAGAATAGCTGGTTGTTAAGCAGAGGGCCTGGGAAGCCGGCCTTCGTGTCCTTGACAACCGATGACTCATCAGCTGTCAGCGGGCTTCTCCACTGACAACTAAAATGTAAACAAAAGAATGCCGGCAATTGGAAATTCTGAAAACAAATTGTGTGGGGTCCCTCCCCCCCGATGGGCCTGGTATGGATTTTAAGGGGAACCGCATGCCAAAGTTAACAGAAAAACGGCATGGGCCCCCCCCCCCCCCAAAATCCATACCAGATCCTTATCCGAGCATGCAGCCCCCCTTCTGTACCGAACCAGGCCACATGCTCTCAACATGGGGACATGAAAGATGAGGGCTTTGGGGCAGGGGAGCTCTGCCCCCTGCCCCAAAGCACCTTGTCCCCATGTTGATAGGGACAAGGACCTCTTCCCCACAACTCTGGCCAGTGGTTGTGGGGGTCTGTGGACGGGGGGGGTTATCGGAAACTGGAAGCCCATTTTAGCAAGGGGGGCCCCCAGATCCTGGCCCCTCTCCCCTTATTTGAATGAGTATTGGGTACCCATTCACCAAAAAAGTGTAAAAAGTGAGGTGTGAAAAGTGAGTAAAGACACAGCATGAGTTTTTGACAAGTCCCTTTTTTTTTTTTATTAAAAAATTTCCCCCAGTGTAGATTCATCATCAGTCACGACGTCGCCACACCGCCATACCCGAAAAAAGAAAAGGAAAAAAACCTCCAGTCTCGTTGAAGGCTCTCACTGTCTGCCTGCCCGATGCCATTTTTTTTTTCGGTCTTTTCTCATTTATATCGCAAAAAGAAAAAAAAAACTATTGGTGATCAAATACCACCAAAAGACAGCTCTATTTGTGTGAAAAAATTATATAAATTTTGTTTGGGTACAGCATTGCATGACCGCGCAATTACCAGTTAAAGTAATGCAGTGCTAAATAGCAAAAAAATGGGCTGGTCATAAGGGGCTAAAATCATCCGGGGCTCAAGTGGTTAAAAGAAGACCTGTTTACTTTTAATCTATAAATCAGATGTGTACAGTTCAGTCTGTCTGTTCAGTGCACTGGAGTTTCTGTACAGGGATGTGTTAGCAGCTCAATGCTTACAGTCAGAATGGTGACATTTTAGCACCTATGTGTGTTTGCTTTATTATTATGATTAGATGATCTGCCTGTCTGGATGAAGACTGAACACAATTTGACACACAATACATTATTTGATACACACCAAACTGATTTTCTCAGAAAATGTATGTTAAAGCAGTATTCAACCCAAAATCCAACATTTATTATATTGTAGCTTGGTGATGGAGCCATTAGTTTTATTTATTTTCACCTGGTGATCCTGCCTGTAAGTCTGTTGTTTTTCAACAGAACAAGCTATTTTGCCGATGTAGCAGTTACGGGGTTGAGACAAACCATTTATAATCAACAGCTTCCATTTATTTATTTATGTAAAACTTTTATCCCAAAAGTAAAAAAATATTGCTGTAACTGCTTTTAAAGTGTTAGCTGGTTTTCAGTCTCAATTTGTTAGTGTATCTAAATATGCTAGTGCATCTAACACTATCCTACCCCCAGATGAAAAGTGCTGCTGTCCAAAGGTGTCTTTGTTGGACCTTCATCCAGACTGGGGGCACTCTAATATAGGTGGTGTGTTCCTGGCCAGATCCCTAGGTGAAAACAGAGGGGGAAAAAGCCAAAGAAATGTAATCCAGCCACCTCATCTAATGATTGGTAAACTGCAATATTTTACATTTTTGGCTTGGGGTTTAATACCGCTTTGAAGAGCGAATAGTTATTTGTTTCATGTACTTTTTTCCTTCTCTCCTAAATTCTTCCAATGTGAAGGATGACAGTGATTGGGATGAACATACTGATACATTCCAGAACACCACTTTACTGATTGCAGATTAGACTACACTTAATCAAACTGATAGGTCTAAGATGAGATTTAAAAGGTCCCACAGACATCTTAATTGTGAAATATTGCAAACACCCTTGGCTCCCAGTTTTTTTAGTTTTTTTCTTAAAATGTGGGAACTGTTATCAGGAACAAATCGGTTATTTTGTGGTCAGTGTTTGCATTGTCGAGCAAGCATATAGAGAACATAGATCCAACCTCCTGTCAGCCCCTAAAGCACAAGTGCTTGCTTATTCTGCAAAACAGACAGGTTGTAGTAGAACTATTATCTACAAATTGCATCTACATATTGCAAAAAAACCCCCAAAAAAATGGATTTCCATATAAACATGTCACCTGAAAAGAATGATCAGCATTCCCAAGAAAAAATAGTCAAGACATAGTGTCCATATTTAAAAAAATAAACTTCAGGCAGATACTGTAAAACAAAAAATACCATTGAATGCCATGTATTTTGACATAACTAGCAAAGGAGGAGTGCAGAGGGTATGACAGTGGGCAGTATGTGCAGGAGAAGGGTGCAGAGGGTATGACAGTGGGCAGTATGTGCAGGAGAGGAGTACAGAGGGTATGACAGTGGGCAGTATGTGCAGGAGAGGCGTACAGGAGAGGAGTACAGAGGGTATGACAGTGGGCAGTATGTGCAGGAGAAGAGTGCCAAGGGTATGACAGTGGGCAGTATGTGCAGCAGAGAAGTACAGAGGGTATGAGAGTGGGCAGTATGTGCAGGAGAGGAGTGCAGAGGGTATGACAGTGGGTAGTATGTGCAGGAGAAGGGTGCAGAGGGTATGACAGTGGGCAGTATGTGCAGGAGAGGAGTACAGAGGGTATGACAGTGGGCAGTATGTGTAGGAGAGGAGTGCAGAGGGTATGACAGTGGGCAGTATGTGCAGGAGAGGAGTGCAGAGGGTATGACAGTGGGCAGTTTGTGCAGGACAGGAGTGCAGAGGGTATGACAGTGGGCAGTTTGTGCAGGACAGGAGTGCAGAGGGTATGACAGTGGGCAGTATGTGCAGGAGAGGAGTGCAGAGGGTATGACAGTGGGCAGTATGTGCAGGACAGGAGTGCAGAGGGTATGACAGTGGGCAGTATGTGCAGGAGAGGAGTGCAGAGGGTATGACAGTGGACAGTATGTGCAGGAGAGGGGTGTAGAGGGTATGAGAGCAAGTATGAGCAGGGGAAAAGTGCAGGGGGTTTTACAGTGAGCACTATGTGCATGAGGGGAGTGTAGAAGGTATGACGGTGAGCAGTATTTTTAATAGGGGAGTGCAGAGAGTTTGCAGTATGTGCGGGAGAGGAGTGAATAGTGTATGACAGTGAGCAGTATGTACAAGAGAAGATTGCAGAGGGTATGACAGTGAGCAGTCTGTGCAGGAGAGGAGTGTGGCTGGTATGACAGTGGGAAGTATTTACAGGAGAGGAGTGTGGAGGTTATGACATTGAGGGGGTGAGAGAGAGAGAGGGGGTGAAAGAGAAGGGGGGCACCAGGAGACCTCCCCCCCAAAGAAATTGCCCAGGTAGATCCCCCCACCCCCACCCCCTGCCAAATTTCAGTGTCCAGTCATCTAATATTGTCCAGTAATCTAATATTATGGACTCCTCTCACCTTTCTGCTGCTCACTGGCTCCATCACCAGCTGTGTGAAGCAAGGCATGAAAGCCTGGGACCGTGACCCGCTCCGCCACTACATGACATTTGAGCTACTTCTGGGATCGGAGATCACTGCCGCTGCCTTCTCCTCCACTCCCCTCACCGTCAGTCGCAATCTCCTGCTGGGTACACGCTTCTCCCACCTCCTCATTTGCTCCCATTCTGGGCTCCCCTCACCCTCCCACTAAATATACTACCCCATGTGTGACATGTGTGGAGCCTCTCATGGGGCTCCCTACTGTCCCCGGGCCCTCAGGCAGTGCCCAAGATTCATCAGTCCCCTCCTGCCCCATTGGAAGATTTCCACTCTATTACTTTTCGGTGGACACAATTTGGGATTTTCTTTTACTTTCACTTTCAACACTAATGGTAAACAGGACAAATAGAGAGGGCACAGACAGCAATACAAACTGACTGGGGTTCAGACCCCTCTCCACGCTATCCAAAACTAAAGACAAAAGTTTTGCCTTTGGTTATTTAAGGATTCCATTGTCAAGCATAAACGCGCGTTTCGGCATGTGTTAACACAAGTTTGAATGGGCTCTTCGGGTCTTTTGGCATTACATAATTTACTTGTCGTTGCGTTTTTTCTTTTGGACTGCAGATATACTGATCAAAAGCCCTATGAAGCTCTGACACAAGCTAGCTTACTCTTGTCTCTTTATAGCAGGGGGGCCCAACCTTTTGAAGCATGAGGACCACTTAAGCGACTTGGTAACTGGTCTCGGGCCACAATGAGCGGAGCTGTGCATATGCAGAGTGGATACGGACACAACCCACTATACTCCACTTTATTTATTTATTTTCTCCCCTCCCCCTTTTTTTTTTTTTTGCGGATCGGATTGGAGATGGGACACAAGTCGGTTTACATCTGCCTCTCCTTAGAGGTGAATGGAGAGTCCAATTGGGTCGAACTGACCGTGTGAAAGTGGCCCAAGGCTGCTTTCACACTGATGCGCTGTGGTTTACCCGCACCGCAGGTGCAACGCAGTGTACCTTTGGCTTTCCTGCACTTTGCAATAGACTTCTATTATATTCTGCAGGTTTGGTGCACTTTCAGAAAGCTCACCAAACTTGCAGGTATTAACAGAAGTCTTTGGCTCAGTGCAGGTAACCCGCAGGTGCACCGCTCTGCATCTGTGAGTCAGTTTGAAAGCAGCCCAGTAACCAGTTCAGAACAGATATGTCCATATATACACTGTGATTTTAGTAATAAACTGACCTTTAATAACAGTATTCTATTTCATCCCAGGAAAGGTCGCGGGCCACATCAGAGGGCTCCGCGGGCCACATGTGGCCCCCGGGCCACTGCTTGGGCACCCCTGCTTTATAGGGTACATGTATAGCTTATACTTGACTGTCTTTTATGCTGTTTATCCTTTTTTTTAATCTTATCTAATTTCATCTCTTTGTGCTGCAATATAACAAGGCTGTAGAAATGATATCATTGAATGTAATGCCTTATAATACAGTAAATGTATATTCTGTATAGGCTGTGTATTACGCATACAGAGGGGTAGCTCTTCCTTTAAGATTCCTTTTACAATTTGACACAAAAAAATGAAGACCTTTGAATTAGCCCATGATAACATTTGGTGGTATTAATAATACTGGTAATAATGAGAGAGATGTAGTTCAGACGGTGCTGTGGTCTTTTCTCTATCTCTGAGTGTATGTTATAAGCAGGACATGATGTGTTTACATTGCTCGGTCTGCTGTTGCTACATTACGCTTTGTGATGGAAAGTAAAGTTGGGGCTCTTCTTCTGCGTATGTCTTTGTGGTTTCAGCCTTTTATCTGCAGTATTTCATCTCTACACCTTTAGTTCTATGTGCAGTCAACATTAAAGTAGATATGTGGTTGTAGACCTGTGGTGGGAGGGGGTCGTGCCTGACATACATAAAGGGGAACAAAGAAACCAAAAAAAGATAAATGCAGATATCAGGTTTTTAAAACGGAACTAAAGTCCTATATTTAAAAACTGTGAGCAGACAATGGAATAAAGATGGGCAAGTTTAAGAGAGCCGGTTAGGCCTCATGCACACTAGGCTCTTCTCTCTCGACAGGAGAAAAGCAGCATTGAAAAACACGCCTTAAGCTGCGTTTTTCAAACCCGTTTAGGCGAGTTTGAAATTTGTCCAGGTGCATAAAGCATTTGGGCGTTTATTCATTTCATTGGCAAGAATATTAACTTATTCTGGCCATTGAAATAAACGATCAAGCACAAAATGCATCTAGCGTTTAGGCTTGTTTACACGCGGATAGGCACATCGCCGCTTTTTTTTTGCTGCCCCAAACATTCCTCTACTGAATGCGATTTTGGGGCACTCAGATTTCTGCCCCTAAACGCCCCTGCCTGTAAACTTTTCGAAAAGCCTACTATTGCATGGACACATAGGCTAACATAGAGGGGCGTTTAAGGGCAGGAAAAAAAAGTCAAAGGCCTGTAAAATGTTTGACAGCTGCAGTATGCATGAGGCCTTTTAAAGTTACTAGATGTTGACAAGGAGTTTACATATTCAAGCAGAACTATGGTCCACAATACTTACGGTACCTCTCCTTCAATGGTTTGTAGTATCCTAATGGTGCGGGCATCCTCAGGGCATGAACAAATGGGGGAGTACTCGGAATGGTCAGGGGTGGGTAATGGGGTCCCCCAGGGTTCTGTGCTGGGACCAATCCTGTTTAATTTGTTCATAAACAACCTGGAGGATGGGGTAAACAGCTCAATCTCTGTATTTGCGGACAATACTAAGCTAAGCAGGGCAATAACTTCTCCGCAGGATGTGGAAACCTTGCAAAAAGATCTGAACAAATTAATGGGGTGGGCAACTAAATGGGAAATTAGGTTTAATGTAGTAAAATGTAAAATAATGCATTTGGGTGGCAAAAATACGAATGCAATTTATACACTGGGGGGAGAACCTCTGGGGGAATCTAGGGTAGAAAAGGACCTGGAGGTCCTAGTAGATGATAGGCTCAGCAATGGCATGCAATGCCAAGCTGCTGCTAACAAAGCAAACAGAATATCGGCATGCATTAAAAAGGGGATCAACTCCAGGGCTAAAGCGATAATTTTTCCGCTCTACAAGACTCTGGTCCAGCCTCACCTGGAGTATGCTGCGGAAGGGAGTTTAACCACTTAAGCCCCGGACCATTTCGGGCCATTAGGACCAGGCCTGTTTTTGGGATTCGGCACTGCGCTGCTTTAACTGTAAATTGTGCGGACATGCAATGTTGTACCCAAATGAAATTTGCGTCCTTTTCTTCCCACAAATAGAGCTTTCTTTTATTGGTATTTGATTGCCTCTGCGATTTTTATTTTTTGCAATATAAACAGAAAAAGACCGAAAATTTTGAAAAAAAATGATATTTTCTACTTTTTGTTATAAGAAAAATCGAATAAACTCAATTTTAGTCATACATTTAGGCCAAAATGTATTCAGCCACATGTCTTTAGTAAAAAAAATGTCAATAAGCGTATATTTATTGGTTTGCGCAAAAGTTATAGCGTTTACAAACTAGGGTACATTTTCTGAAATTTACACAGCTTTAAATTTATGACTGCCTATCTCATTTCTTGAGGTGCTAAAATGGCAGGGCAGTACAAAACCCCCCCAAATGACCCCATTTTGGAAAGTAGACACCCGAAGGAAATTGCTGAGAGGCATGTTGAGCCCATTGAATATTTTTTTTTTTTGTCCCAAGTGATTGAATAATGACAAAAAAAAAAAAAAAATTACAAAAAGTTGTCACTAAATGATATATTGCTCACACATGCCATGGTTATATGTGGAATTGCACCCCAAAATACATTCTGCTGCTTCTCCTGAGTACGGGGATACCACATGTGTGGGACTTTTTAGGAGCCTAGCCACGTACGGGACCCCGGAAACCAAGCACCGCCTTCAGGATTTCTAAGGGCGCAAATTTTTGATTTCACTCCTCACTACCTATCACAGTTTCGAAGGCCATAAAATGCCAAAATAGCACAAACCCCCCCCAAATGACCCCATTTTGGAAAGTAGACACCCCAAGCTATTTGCTGAGAGGCATGTTGAGTCCATGGAATATTTTATATTTTGCCACAGGTTGCGGGAATATGACAAACTTTTTTTTTTTTTGCACAAAGTTGTCACTAAATGATATATTGCTCACACATGCCATGGGCATATGTGAAATTACACCCCAAAATACATTCTGCTGCTTCTCCTGAGTACGGGGATATCACATGTGTGGGACTTTTTGGGAGCCTAGCCGCGTACGGGACCCCAAAAACCAAGCACCGCCTTCAAGGTTTCTAAGGGCATAAATTTTTGATTTCGCTCCTCACTACCTATCACAGTTTTGAAGGCCATAAAATGCCAAGATGGCACAAAACCCCCCAAATGACCCCATTTTGGAAAGTAGACACCCCAAGCTATTTGCTGAGAGGCATGTTGAGCCCATTGAATATTTTTTTTTTTTTGTCCCAAATGATTGAATAATGACAAAAAGAAAAAAAAAAAATGTACAAAAAGTTGTCACTAAATGATATATTGCTCACACATGCCATGGTTATATGTGAAATTACACCCCAAAATACATTCTGCTGCTTCTCCTGAGTACGGGGATACCACATGTGTGGGACTTTTTGGGAGCCTAGCCGCGTACGGGACCCCAAAAACCAACCTTGGTTTTTGGGGTCCCGTACGCGACTAGGCTCCCAAAAAGTCCCACACATGTGGTATCCCCGTACTCAGGAGAAGCAACAGAATGTATTTTGGGGTGTAATTCCACATATGCCCATGGCATGTTTGAGCAATATATAATTTAGTGACAACTTTTTGTACATTTTTTTTTTTTTTTTTGGTCATTATTCAATCACTTGGGACAAAAAAAAAAAAATTCAATGGGCTCAACATGCCTCTCAGCAAATAGCTTGAGGTGTCTACTTTACAAAATGGGGTCATTTGGGGGGGTTTTGAACTGTCCTGGCATTTTATGCACAACATTAGGAAGCTTATGTCACACATCATCCACTCTTCTAACCACTTGAAGACAAAGCCCTTTCTGACACTTTTAAAAAAAATTTTTTTTGCAAGAAAATTATGTTGAACCCCCAAACATTATATATTTTTTTAAAGCAAAGGCCCTACAGATTAAAATAGTGGGTGTTGCATTTTTTTTTCCACACAGTATTTGCGCAGCGATTTTTCAAACGCATTTTTTGGGGGAAAAACACACTTTTTTATTTTTAATGCACTAAAAAACACTATATTGCCCAAATGTTTGATGAAATAAAAAAGATGATCATAGGCCGAGTACATGGATACCAAACACGACATGCTTTAAAATTGCGCACAAACGCGCAGCGGCGACAAACTACATTCATTTTTAAAAGCATTTAAAAGCCTTTACAGGTTACCACGTTAGATTTACAGAGGAGGTCTACTGCTAAAATGACTGCCCTCGATCTGACCTTCGCGGTGATACCTCACATGCATGATGCAATTGCTGTTTACATATGACGCTAGACCAACGCTTGCGTTCGCCTTTGCGCAAGAGCAGGGGGGGACAGCGGTGCTTTTTTTTTTTTTTTTTTTTTTATTATTTATTTGGCTTTTTTATTTTATTTTTAAACTGTGCCTTCCATATTTTATTTTTTTACCATTTTTATCGTTATCTCAGGGAATGTAAATATCCCCTATGATAGCAATAAGTAGTGACAGGTACTCTTTTTTTGAAAAAAATTGGGGGGTTAAACCCTAGATCTTTCCTCTGCCCTCAAAGCATCTGACCACACCAAGATCGGTGTGATAAAATGCTTTCCCAATTTCCCAATGGCGCTTTTTATATCCAGGGGGGGGACATTCCCTCCCACTGCTTGTAAAAGCAGTCTAGAGGCTAATTATCTGCTAGAATTGCTTTTACATGAAAGCCGGCTGCTGGCTGAAAAGAATGATACCAAGATGATACCTAAACCCGCAGGCATCATTCTGGTATAAACATTCAAAGTCCAGCAACATACCAGTACGTTGCTGGTCCTTGTTGGACATGTATTGTAATCTTTTTTTTCATACAGCCTATTGGCTGAACGAAAAAAAGAGATTGATTGGTGGGTATGCCCACCATTAGAATACCTCCCTTCATCCACCCACTTCTAATGATGGGCATATATGCCGAAGCATGGGGGCATCCTCCCGCAAAAAAGTTATGCCGCGTACACACGGTCAAGCCTTTGTCGGAATTTCGACCGTATGTACGCGGCATAAAAGGTTATGCCGCGTACACACGGTCGGACTTTTCCACGGGCAAGCCTCCGTTGGAATTTTGACCGTATATACGCGGCATTAGGAGCAAAATCGCTCCTCCGCCCCTGCTGCCCCCATGCTTCGGCATATATGCTCTTTTTTTTAACTGTGGTGGTGAAATCACCTCCTACAGCGTTGGAGTCACGGCTTTATGTATCGTGGGAGCAAACGCTGTTGCTGTCAAGATAAATAGATCCGCGCTGCAACTGAATGGCGTACCTGCTAAGCAAATGGTGGTTAACATTAAAACAAAGTAACATTACAGTACAACAGTAAGACCTTACCATGCCATACCTGCAAAGCAAATACCAAAACAAAACCTAGTAAAAAATAAAAAAATGTTTTAACGCAACCTGTGCCTAAAATATATATATATGCCGAAGCATGGGGGCATCCTCCCGCAAAAAAGTTATGCCGCGTACACACGGTCGGAATTTTCCACGGGCAGGCCTCCGTCGGAATTTCGACCGTATGTACGCGGCATTAGGAGCAAAATCGCTCCTCCGCCCCTGCTGCCCCCATGCTTCGGCATATATGCTCTTTTTTTTAACTGTGGTGTCACGGCTTTATGTATCGTGGGAGCAAACGCTGTTGCTGTCAAGATAAATAATTCCGCGCTGCAGTTGAATGGCGCACCTGAAAACAAAAAATTACATACCTGAAAAGCAAGCATGATAAAACATTGCAGAATAGAATACAGTAAAAAAGAGCAGAACAATAGAGAGAAAATAGAGAGAGAGAGAGAACAATAAAACGACAACTATTTTTGGTTTTTTTCTTTTATATTTTTTTTGTGTTTTGTTTTTTACGTTTTTTTTTTATTTTTTACACTTTTTTTTGTAACTTTACAACTGTAATGGTTCGGGTCTCTCAAAATGTAATGGCATCTTGGGAGACCCTGTGTAAGTGTGTCCTTGTCTGTGAAATGCTGTACCCTACGCTAAAACTTCACTTTTGAGTGGTAGCGTTCAAAACATTCACCTTGGACTGGTTGATATTGATGGTTGCTATGGACTGGTTGCTATGGACTGGTTGCTATGGACGGTTGCTATGGACAGTTGCTATGGACGGTTGCTACGGATTGGTTGTTATGGACGGTTGCTATGGATTGGTTGCCATGGACAGTTGCTATGGACTGGATGCTATGGATAGTTGCTATGGATGGTTGCTATGGACAGTTGCTATGGACGGTTGCTATGGACTGGTTGCAATGGATGGTTGCTATGGACAGTTGCTATAGACTGGTTGCTATGGATGGTTGCTATGGACGGTTGCTATGGACTGGTTGCTATGGACGTTTGCTATGGACTGGTTGATATGGATCAGGCCTGTCTCTGCGAACGCTGCAGTTATGTGTGTTGTGTTTGGTAAGTGACAGTGATCGATCGATACTGCACTTGGGTGGGCTGGGCTGGGCTGGGCGGAGGGGCTAAACGCAGGCGCTAGCAGGTATCTGGGCTGATCCCGCTAACACTGCGTTTTTGGGAACCCTAAACCGCTGGGGATGCTAGTAGAGATCTGATCAGATACTATACCACTAAGGGGGGTGTATGCTTTGCGCGTGGGTGTTAGCGTTACTGGCACTAACCTAACACTGCCTGGGGTGACGCAGACCCTCTCTGGCGCTAAAACCTAATTGATCTCACCCGCCGGGCGATCAGGGGGGTTAAACCTTTATTGGGTTATATACGGCGGGTGCCCTGATGCTATAAAAAGCAAACTAATCAACCAGCGTCACCCGTAACCTTTATATGGTGATCACTGGTGAAAGGGTTAACTAGGGGCAATCAGGGGGTTAAAACCTTTATTAGGTTAAATATGGGGGTACCTGACACTATATAAAAACCTGACGGGTAACCTAAATAACTAAATAACTTACTGGCTAACCAGTGACACCAGTGACGCTTATACGGCGATCACTGGTGAAAGGGTTAACTCTAGGGGCAATCAGGGGGTTAAAATAATATATGGGGGTACCAGACACCAATAAAAACCTGCGGCGAACCTAAAAAAAAAATAACTGCCTATCTAAAACACCAGCGACACGAATACAGCGATCGGAAAAACAATCGCTTAGTGACGCTGAAGTTAGGGGGTGAAAGGGTTACCTGGGGGGTGATCAAGGGGTTAAACCTTTATTAGGGGGGGGTTAGGGGGCTACCCTGGACCTAAAGGGGCCTAATCCTAACTGCCCTGCAACTTTTTACAATCACAGATGACACTAAATGCAGTGATCAGTAAAATAAATGATCACTGCAATCAGTGACACTGTGATTGGGGGCTTTGGGGTGACCTGGGGGGTGATCTGGGGGTGACTGGGGGGTGATTTGTGTGCCTATGTGTACCTACGTGTCAGTGGACTGTTGGAGCACTAACCTCTGTCTTCACTCCTCGGCGCCGGGAACGAAAAGACCGCGGCGAGGGAGATGACATCACTTCCTCCAGCCTGTGTTTACATCACATGGCGGAGGAAGCATTTTCATTGGCCGGGAGCGATCGCGAGGGGGGGGCGGAATCGAGCGGCCGCCCCCTCATGCCTGATCGCTCCCGAACACTTAACGGCCGCTCACTGCAGTGAAGGGGGGTCCGGATGGACCCCCCAACTGCACAAAGGCGATCACGTAGATCTACGTGATTCTGCCTGTCCGTGCCATTCTGCCGACGTAAATCGGCGGTGGGCGGTCGTTAAGTGGTTAACAAGACACGTGGCCACTCACTAAAATTAGAAGAAAAGAGGTTTAACCTTAAACTATGTAGAGGGTTCTTTACTGTAAGAGCGGCAAGGATGTGGAATTTCCTTCTACAGGCGGTGGTCTCATCGAGGAGCATTGATGGTTTAAAAAAACTATTAGATAAGCACCTGAACGACCACAACATACAGGGATATACAATGTAATACTGACATATAATCACACACATAGGTTGGACTTGGTGGACTTGTGGTTTTTTTCAACCTCACCTACTTTGTAACATCTCTTTCACAAACATGTTATACTTACCTGCTCCATGCAATGGTTTTGCACAGAGCAGCCCAGATCCTCCTCTTCTGGGGTCCCCCATTAGTGCTCCTGGCTCCTCCCTCCTGCCGAGTGCCCCCATAGCAAGGCTGTGATTAAAGCAGAGTTCCACCCAAAAATGGAACTTCGGCTTTTCGGAACCCTCCCCCCCTCCGGTGTCACATTTGGCATCTTTCAGGGGGGAGGGGGGTGCAGACACTTGTCACTCAACTCCCCCCCCCCCCCGCTGTCTTCTGGAAAACACACTGGTCCCAGGAGACAGCGGGGACCACTGGGAACGTGCCGCGCTACTCGCGAATGCGCAGTAGGGAACCGGGCAGTGAAGCCGCCACCATTCACTTCCTGATTCCCTCACCGAGGATGGCGGCGGGGGCGGCCGAGAGACGAGCGATTGCTTGTCTTTTGCTGCCAACATCACGGGCACCCTGGACAGGTAAGTGTCCATTTATTAAAAGTCAGCAGCTGCAGTATTTGTAGCTGCTGCCTTTTAATATAAAAAAAATTGCGGGACCTCCGCTTTAATAGCCGATTGCTCTTGCTGTTGTGTCTGTACCAGTGAGGACGGAGAGAGCCGAAAGAACCTCTGATCTTGTGCACATCGCTGGATCGGGATCAAGCTCAGGTAGGTGGAAGAGGGGGAGCTGCTCCCTGAAGGTTTTTTATGTTAATGCATTAGGGTAAAAACCTTGACCATTTACAACCACTTTAATTTAAAAAAAAGCTTTTGACTTTAGGGCCCCTTTCATTTTGCACATATTTTCCATTTTACTTTGCCTGCACCCTGAGATCTCTAATTCCTTCTCCGGTAGGAGCCTATCCTTGGAAATGGTATCCCATTCAACCTGGCACTTCCTCCCACAGAAGAGTCATTTTCTATCACATATGATTGTAGCCCTTGCAGTGCTTGATTTTCCTCAGCTTTATCCCACTCCTGAGGGACCTATTAAACTACAGGGTCGACAAGGATCAGTCCCTACTGCTCCCTTCCCTAGTGAGGGCCTGACTCTTCAGTGCCCTCCAGCAATTTTGGATCTAGCTTACAACACGGACCCTAATGTCCACTCTAGTGCCTTTTCCTGGCATCCCAGTTGTGGAACACTTAGGAGACCTTTCCTGAAGACAGTTAATTTCCTGATTTTTTTGGGCTTGTGTAAAGGTGTGTATGGCATTTTCTGTAATGCATTCCTGTGTGCAAAAATATACGTTGCAACTGTGGCGTCTGGGTGCCACAACGACAACTGTACCTTGCTCTGTTCACCTGTACTATGAAAATTAGGACTGTGTGCAAGAGCCCTAAATGTTTTCCTATTGGAGCAGTGCTCTGTGGACAGACTAAACGAAACCTTTTGACAAACACACCCATGGTTACATTTAGAGAAAACAAGGCTCTCTAAACCAAAACCCTATCCTGACCGTGAAGCATGGCGGAGGGAATAGAAGTGTTGTAGTTCTGCTTTAGCATACAGGTATGGATGACTTGTAATCAATGAGATCTAATAAATTCCATCTTGCTTGGTGAAATTTCAGAGCAAAATTATGTGTGTGATCAAATATTCAGAAAAGGCTGGGTAATGCAACATGGCAACAATCCCAATTGAATGAGTAAATGAACAACAGAGTGTCATAAATTACATATTTTGGAATGGCTAAGCCAGTTTTCTGACATCTGTTCTGATTAAATGCTGTTGCTACCCTAAAGCAAGTAGTTCTATCAAAACATCAGCTAACTATACATGGGTAAAATAATTTTCTATTCAATAAAAGAGCAGAATACTTCCTAAGGTCTCTTGCACACAGTACTGATGTTTGACCTGCTTTTTTGGACGTAGTTTCAAGTGTTTGTTTTGCACAGATTTATGCGTGTATTCGCGTGTATTTGTGCATTTGCGCGCACAATACATTCCTAGGAAAAATGAATTAATGTTGGTTATGCTTATTTGCACGTACCAGCGTAAAATACTGACCGGGAACGCAGATTTTTCAATTTTCTTTTCTTCTACTCAAGAATACGCATCGCTTGTTTAGGTGCCTGTGTGTACAGGCACATTGTAATCAATGGGCTGCATTTTAGATCAGTAAAAAGATGCGTCTACTGAGCTTTTTCAAGCTGCAATGTTGAAGAGGTCTAACAGATCTAATCAGCATCTGCCAGAAATCTCTGTCGATAAAGGAGTGTTCACAAATCACTAAATATAAGGGTTGGCATGTTTTTGCATCATTGACCTTAAAGTGGATGTAAAGCCACTCTCATCCTTTCTAAACTACTGCCATAGTGCTGATCTATAAGGCTATACATGCCTCCTGCATGTATCCTTATCTGTCAAATGTCTCCCCTCTGTCTGTTATGAGACCTGAAAAACTGCAGATTCTGTGGGTGGATCTGTTGTCTGGAGCTCAGTGGGTGGAGTCGTGATGTCAGTAGACTCCCCGCCCACCTCTACACTCCCCTTGTCAACATGCATTTTCTCCTGTGTATTCCTTCTGCTATGATCACTAACATCCAGTCAAAATCCAGAAAAGTAACCACATGACTTCAGAAAAGGAGTGGGGGGTGGGAATTAAAAAATAATGCCTGTCTAAAGCTAGTGCACGAGATATGTAAATAACCTGTCACTCAAAGCAAGGGGGCGGAACTGACAAAGGTTTTTCTCTGTTTGTCCGTTTTTCTCACTGAACAATAAAAGAGGATTGCTCAGAGCTGGATTAACTCTTTGTGGCAAGACCTGGCACACATGATAGGAAATCTTATACTCTACATTGTGACAGCAAAAAAATAAATAAAACATTTCGGGTTTACATCCACATTTTAATGGTTTACACTGTTTGTTTAGAATGGATATACAGTGGTATTGTAAAACATTTTGCTTCTAAAGCCTCATACACACGATCGGACTTCCAACCAACTTTTCCGTGGATTTTTGTCCGAAGGGCATTGGCCGTGAACTTGGTATGCATACACATGGCAGGACTTTTTCAGCCAACTTTCACCAAATCACGTGGTTTTTCAGCTCTTTACCGCCACCCTTTGGGCAACTTCTGTATTGTCTGATCTTTTGCATTGGTTCTGAGCATGCGTGTTTGTACTTTGGACTTAAGACCGATGGACTTGTGTACACACGATCAGGTTAGCCAACATAGGACTTTTGTTGCAGGAAAGTTTGTCTGTTTGCACAGTGAACATTTGTCTGATGAAAACTGAAAAAGTTTGTCCGATGGAACGTACACACAGTCAGATTTTCCGCAAAAAGAGGTCCGTCTGAGATTTGTTGTCAAAAAGTCAGATCGTGTGTATGGGCCTTTAGACTTCAAGTGGTCTTCAAGTCCAGCCTCCAGTATGTTTAGAGTGCTGTACATATATATTTACCCCCTGCAGTATTAGGCCCCGTTCACATCTGGGGATTTGGGATTACGGGCAGAATTGCTGCAATTCTGCCGTGATTCCAAATCGCACTGCAATAGTGGCAGAACGCAGCATGTGTGTTTGGGTGTCATTCAGGTTTAATGGCACCTCAAATGCAGTGCATTTTTGCCATGTGTGACACAGTAAAAGCAAAAGCCATCAAGAGCATGCAATGTATTTGTTGATATCTAGGAAGATGGATTTTTTTAAGGATTCATATAATAATTTTTCCATGGGGATTCTGGATTGAATCTTTGGAGACCTAATCTAGGAAGTTTGTCTTGCTAGACACTTTTTATTAATTCCCGCTATTAATTTCCAAATGGTCCAATTGAGGTTACATTACTTAGTAGTAAGACTTTTAAATTGTTCCAGGTTTTAGAAATTCACTTATCATTTTATTTAAAATGGTGACAGGTAAATCCTCTGCATCTGTCACACTCCAATACGAAGCAAAAACTCCTTCAAGGGTTACCGTTGAGTAGGAGGACACATGTCTGACTTTTCAACTGAGATTTTCTGAGTGCAAATAGTTTTTTGGCGTATGGGAAAGCAATGGTATATGGAAAGATTTCTGAAAGGATACTGAGTGAAATGTAAGTTTTGTATTGTCCACTGAGAGCCTGTTTTCTATGTGGTATAGGTGGGATTAAGGAGTATTTCATGCAGTTTGATCTCAATGGACGAAAAAGAAACTTCCCACCCTCCAGGCCAAATGCTTGGATTGGTGCTCTTTGGCTGTCTTAGTGACTTGGCTATTGGGATCTTAGAGGCCTTCTAATAAATGCATCTATGGTATGGGTCCTTTGTAAAATTCTAGTTAACATAGGTTTAACTGGGCATTTGGGACATGGAGAATATCTGCGGAGAATGTGGAGAGTTGGGATCATCCGCGAGTCAGTGTGTTGCGGCTGGAGACCTGTAAATGGTTCCGCAAATACAAAACACATTTTTTGGTCCTTCAACCCTGATTATTGTTTATCATTGATATTATTATGTTTCTGTTTAAAGGAATGTTTTGTATTAGTTATATGTTAAAGTGGATGTAAACCCATTCTTTATGCTTATACCTACAGGTAAGCCTGTAATAAGGCTTACCTGTAGGTACTATGAATACCTCCTAAACCTTCACGGTTTAAGAGATATTCACACTTCATGCACACTTCATGCAGCCAATGTCACTGGCGCATGCACTCTGAAGGGATGGTGTACCCGTGCCGTCCCTTCAGAGCTCCATGCCACGGTCCATGACTCCTGTGCTTATGAGCGGGAGTTACGTCATCGTGGCGCGGCCAATCAGACGGCTGGAAGAGGCGAACCCGGAAGGAAGACTGGGTGAAGATGGAAGTGCCTGTCAGAGCTCACAGCGCGGCGGTGCAGGGCTTCGTTATAAGGTAAGTATTTCATAATGTGCTAGTATGCGATTCACACTAGCACATTATGCCTTTACTTTGCAGGGTTTTTAAAAAAAGAGAACATTTGGCGTGGTTTACTTCCTCTTTACCAAATGGCCGCTACGGGCAATTTTCACTCCAAATGGTGTTGCCTAGGTATTATAGAACAGTTGGTAAAAGGGGTAGGGGTCATAGCAGTTGTATGGTATTTTGGGGGGTTGTTTTACCATAGTCATGATAATATAATAGTAAGGGGAGGTTCAGGTGATGCATTGTTTAGAGCACGGTTTCTCAACTAGGGTCCTTTTGACCAATGAAGAGTTTCTACCTCCCAGTAATCAAAAAAAATAAAACACCTGACGTGGATAAACTCTTCTAAACACGCTTTAATGCTAGGCGCTGTTAGCCATAGATTCATAGATTAAATAAATGTTCTGGCCAATGAAAATAATGGATGCCCAAAACACTTGACATACCTATACGTGCCTAAATGTGTTTGTGAGTGGTTTTGCAGCTGCTTTATTCCTGCCAGGAGAAAAACATTTAGAAGATCCCCAGTGTGCATGAAGCCTAAGAGTGTCGCTCTTCCAATGACCATTAAAGTGATTGTAAAGTCTTATTTAAGAAAAAAAAAAAAAAACATGTTATACTTACCTCCTCTGTGCAGTTGGTTATGCACAGAGCAGCCCAGGTCCTCCTCTTCTCGGGTCCCTCTTTGCTGCTCCTAGCCCCTCCCTCCAATTGAGTGACCCAACAGCAAGCAGCTTACTACGAGGGGCACTGGAGCCGAGAACCAGCTCCGTGTGTCCATTCAGACACTGAGCCCCAACCCAGCCCTGCCCCTCCCCCCTCTCCCCTGATTGGCTGGCTGACTTTGATTAACAGCCGCAGGAGCCAATGGCACCGCTGCTGTGTCTCAGCCAATCAGGAGGAGTGTCCCGGACGGCTTAGACATTCGTGGACATCGCTGGAGAGAGATGGGGCTCAGGTAAGTAATTAGGGGGTGCTGGGGGGCAGGCTGCTACACACAGAAGGCTTTTTATCTGAATGCATAGAATGCATTCAGATAAAAACCTTCTGCCTTTACAACTCCTTTAATATAAGGGGTCCTTCTCCAATTGGCTACTGCACTGACTACTAGGGATGAGCTCCGGCGTGTTCACACACTTCATGTGCAGAGCCCGCCAGGAAGTCGGCACGGCGCTGCGCTAATCACAGGCAGGAAGACATGTCCTGATCTCTGCAGCCGCGCATCGGGACATGTCTCCCTGCCTGTGATTAGCGCAGCGCCGTGCCGACTTCCTGGCAGGCTCTGCACATGGAGTGTACGAACACGCCCGAGCTCATCCCTACTGACTACCAGTATAAGAAGCCACTTTTCCACTGACCACATTTTCTTTTCTGTCCATTAAACATTAAAGTATAACTAAAAACAAAAATTTTTCTTTTTTGTTTCGGATTGAGTGGAGATGGACTAGAACTACTGTCCATTTTTATTGTTGTCTGTGTCCCCGTTAAAGTACAACTAAGGGCAAAACATTTTTTTTCAGTTTTGCAAAAAGTGGAGAGGGATTAGAACGCTTGTCAGTTTTTATTGCGGTCTGTACCCTCTCTTTTTGTCCTGTTTACCATTATCATTGAAAGTGAAAGTAAAAGAAAATCCCAAATTTTGGGTTGTCCCCAGAAAAGGAACAGGGGGGAAATCTTCCAATGGGGACACTAGTTCTGCTGACCTGGGGGGCCCCAATGGATTCCCTTAATTTGCAGGTATTTCCTCTCACTTCCTGTTTTGGCTATGGGACAGGAAGTGACGGGAAATCTCCCCAATGTGACAAAGATGGCAAAATAAACCCTTTTCAGGGGTTAGAAGCCTCCCTTACTCTATCCAAAACTAAAAAAAAAAAACGTTTTGCCTATAGTTCTACTTTATTATTTGTTCCATTTAATGTTTGCTACAACATTTACAAGCGTTCCACCGTATACAACCATTCACTTATATGGCACCTGCGGCTTCCCGGGTGCCGGAGAGCACCAGGCATATAAAATGTCCGTGTACATGAACTCTGAATGTCTATGAATATAGTGAATATGGATGCGAATCGGTGTAGTAAATGTGCTCAAGTGCATGTAAAGCCAAAATATATTTTTACGTTTTGAATAGAATGTGAAAGGGTTACAACGTCTCTGTGGGGTTTTATTATTACTAGTGTCCCCACTGGGAACCTTCATCCTCAGTATTGGTCCTGATGTCATTTGTCTCTGACATAGAAAGTAATGGAAAATCCAACATTCATGAGTTGTCACAGGAACAGGAGATGATGGGAAATCTTCCATTGAAGAGACCTGTTCTGTTGATAACTGACTAAAAGGGAATGTTGTGCTGCTGTGTCTTTGGGGCAGGAAGTGTAGGTTAAAGCTAAAACGTTTTATTTTTTTATTTTTGGATAAAGGTGCTGCATTATACACGGTTGCAGTAGGGTGACCACGTGTCCCGGATTGCCCGGGACAGTCCCGCATTTTGCAGATCTGTCCTGAGCACCTTCATTCCAGGGCAATACAGTGTCCCGGAATGAAAATGACACAGCTACCCCCCAGGCCAATCTGATGCCCTCAAAAAAGGCCGCCACATCACCGCTTTACTCACTGACAGTACTTGTCCTGGCCGAGAATGACTGGAGGAGCACAATCCCCGCCCCCTGCTTGTGATTGGAGAAATCATAAATCCCACCTCTTGTGTCCAATCACTGTGCTGTGATTTGTTACAGCACAAGCTGATTTTTGGGAAGGGGGGGGGGGTGTCCCTGAATGGTAGTTTAAAAATGTGGTCACCCTAGGTTGCAGAGTGGTTGCAGCACAGCCCCATTTACCTAAATGGATTGCATTTGGCATCTGTACTGCCTGCCAACCCAACCTATGGTAAAAAATTTGCAGTGACTATGAAGCAAAGCATCATGGCTGCAGCATGTGTGTGACCCCTCCAGCTGCCATGTTAGGTTAAGGGGGCTGTCGGGGGGGGGGGTTTGTGGTAAAAATGTGGATCAGCTTAGAAAGACTTGGTGCTTATTTACATTAGAAGACTGGCAGGCCACCAAGATTCTGCTCTCTATGGAAAATAGCTGAGATTTCAGTGCCTCTGTTGAGAATTTTTAGATTGCATTTCTCCAAAGTGTCCAAAGCTACAGATGTAGGAGATAAATAAGCAATGTTTTAAAGCGCTTTTACTGCTTGTTCAGTTTATGGAATTTAATTAGTGTGCATAGTCTGGGCACAGGTTCACGTTACAAAAAAACTGATAAAAGTGTTCACACTCCTTGCTAATTGCAGCATTTTAGTGGTGACTAGCTGGAATGGGGGTGCATTATAACACTGCAGAGATTGCCTCTCTCTTAACATTGCCCATGGGCCAAATGTTGGCTGGCATCGGCTGGTTCAATAAAAACCGGCCGACATTTGGCCCATGTGTATGGCAGCCGATCCGAAAGAAGGCGGTTGAAGGCTCATGACTGAAAAAGGTGTGCCGACTAGCTCCTGATCAGCGCTCACAGCCAATGGCTGAGAATGCTGACCGGAGTGTTCTAGCAGGGGGGGCCGTATCCCTGTCAGAGCACAATAGATCAGCAGGGGTGATCGCTGTATTAACGTCGGATTGTTAGTACAGCGGTTCGGACCTGAGCTGTCAGTTTTTTTTTTTTTTTTCGTTCAACCTGCTGCCCATAGATGGGTCATTAGTTGACTTCAGGCTGAATATAGATGAGTCTTTTTTATTTTTTTGGTTCAACTAGCACAGTGGTCTTCAAACTGCAGCCAGGGGGCCAGATGTGGCCCTTTGCTTGCTTTTATCCAGCCCTTGGGGCACTATATTCATCCACTGATACCAACAATTGGGCATAATCCTACCTCCCAATGACACCAAAGATGGGGTAAAATTCCTCCCAATAACACCAACAATGGGGCCCAATGACACCAAGAATGGGGCGCCATTCCTCCCACTGACACCAAAGATGGGGCATTGTTTATTCCCATGTACGGCCCTTTTCTACTCCCAATGCCCACAATCCGGCTGCCCTTAAGTCTGAAGGACCGTAAACTGGCCCTTTGTTTAAAAAGTTTGGAGACCCCTGAACTAGCAGGTTTAAACAAACAAAATGTCTTGATTCCGCCATCCACACTTTTGATGTGGATGGGGAATCCTCCCCTCTGCGCTATTGTATTCTGAAAGCAGGGAGATTTCCCTATCATCAGAACACACATATCAGCATTGCAGGCTATAGCCGGCGGCGCTGATCAAATGGCAGAAATCCAACAGGGCAGTTGTACAAAAGTTGATCGGTAGATTGACTTCTGTACAACCACCTTGCCCATACGAGGTGACCAGATTTTAAAAATGAAATCCGGGGACATATTGTTTTTTTTTTTTTACTAGTAATGGCAGCAATCAGCAACTCTCTGCCCGCCGCCGCCGCCCGCCTCACAGCCTGTCAAGTCTTGCTCTCCGGGCCCTGGCTACTACTAGGTGGGGAGCGGAGGAAGATCACTCCGCCAGGGAAGGCAAGGAGATAAGCAGGCATGTGGCTGACCGGGACTTGAGCCAAGGCAGAAGAACATGCGAGCGGAGCTGAATGGGCATGCACCCGAAACTGAAGAAATATTCACTCCACTCCGACCAGCACATGATCATCAGAAAGGGGCACAGATAATGGAAAAAAATACACCCCCCCTAAGCTAGTAGGAGTGGGTTTTTTTTTTATTCTGCACTGACTGTCTTTGAAAGTGCCCCAGCCCTTGTTGAAATCCAATCCAGGGACAAAACCAGGGACAGACTTGGTCTGGGGACAGTGTCCTCAATCCGGGGACTGTCCCTGGAAACCGGGGATGTCTGGTCACCCTATCATACGTGGATCAAAGTTCGGTCGGTCCATGCTAAACTGGCTCGATTTTAATCCATATATGGCTGGATTTTGCTGCATCTTCTGGATGGGTACAGAGTTTTCAGTTGTAGAAAGGGAGCTTTGTAAAAAATAAAAAAATATTAAAACTACAATTGGACAGTAGCACAAAATAGCTTATAACCAGATCCCTCTGTATACCAAAATTCACTGAACAAATAATATCACGGTGTTCACTTGTAGGTGCAAAATCCTCCTATCCAGTGTGCATCTACTACCGAATCAAGAAGTTTTACATAGAATATTATCCATCCATAAAATCCACTTGTATCTATCTGAGTCTGTGTGATTGCAAAGTACACGTCACCAAATTACATTACAATATCATATAGTATATCCAGAGCAGCTGCAGAAAGCAGTGTAAACAAACCCACCTGTTCAATGTCACATTGGTATGAATGTGTTTTGTTTAAGTAAGAAATGGCGTTCCTCACACTTTCTTTCCTTCCGTGCTTTAAAAATAAAAGCCGGAAATATTGGTTGTATCAGGATTATGGGCTGCATCTGACCTGCTTTTTCCTGCAACACAAGCAGATCTCATTGAGACCAGCTGTGCCCAAACAAATTCAAAACAAAGCAGGTCAAATGCATGGTCAGAATGGTCATCTATACAATACAAAGTAAATAAATAGAAATCTATTTTTTAAACTTGCGAGCAGGACTCCTTATAAAAGGGCCATGTTCGGTCTGATCAGCAGGTGATCCATGAACAGATCCCATGCTGAATCGGAGCAGAAGGTAAAGGATGTAACTTTTATCACATCCCTGTTTGTTCAGTTTCTGGAGCATTGCAGACTCATATTGGATCTATGGGCAACCACATGTAAACCGCACTTGAGTCAGACTATCTCCGATCCGACACACTTAAAGGGGTTGTAAACCTTTGTTTTTTTAAATAACAAACATACTTACCTCCACTGTGCAGTTCATTTTACACAGAGTGGCCCCTATCTGCCTCTTCTGGGGTCCCCCAATGGCATTCGCAGCTCCTTCCCGCATCGGTTAAAGGGGTTGTAAACCTTATGCATCAAGGTGAAAAAACACCTTGCAGTGTCAGCCCCCCGTTTTACTTACCTAATCTTCGAATTTCTGTGGGCGCGATCCCGCGTCGCTCTCTCCACGGCTTCTCGGCTCTTCATTGGATAGATTGATAGCAGCGCAGCCATTGCTGTCAATCAAATCCAATTAATGCGGGGGGCGGTGGGCCGAGTCATACACTGAGCGGCTATGGACACTGAGTGTATGACACAGGAGTGCGCCCGCAAGGTAACCCCCTCGGGAGAGAGCTTCCCAGAGGCGGTTATCTATTGCAGGGAGGAGCCAAGAGAGCCGCCGTGGGACCCCAGAACAGGTGGATTGGGCCACTCTGCAAAACGAACTGCACAGTGGAGGTAAGTATGACATGTTTGTTATTTTTAAAAAAAAATGGGAACCTTTACAACCACTTTAACCCCCCTGGGAGCAGCGCTCTCCCTGGGGATTACCTTGCGGGCGCGTTCCCGAGTCCAGCATTTGCGTCCATAGACACAGAATGCCGGACTCGGCCCCGTATTACTAAACACTCCTGATGAATGGCTGAAACGCCATGAAACACGTCGAGTTCTACTAGATGCCAAGACACACCTGGTTTCATTATGTATATTTTTTATTGATTCAATTCATCATGTATGTTTATCATGTCTACCCATCAATTGTATTGCATGCTAGGAGCAGCATATCTTAGTGTAAGTCATGTGACTACCTATTTATTTTATACAATGTTTTCTCAAGATTTTGGTATGATTTTTAAACTGTAACAATAAATCTTGTACCTTTATTTATACTTATGTTTCCATTCTGTTCTTATTACTTGACATGGCGGGTCAGGTCACATCCAATCACCTGTTTTTACAGGTTCTCTGTTGAGGACTACCTGAAAAGGGTTAGTCAAGATTAAGAGCTCATTCACCACCTCCCCATTTTACTACCCTGGTAATGCCCACCTTTTGGGTGTAGATGCAGCGGCTGGGGGTTTACATGTGCCACGACCAAAATACCCTGCTTCACGGTGGCCGTGGCAGGAATTATACCCAACCCCCCTTTCAGTGCGACCCATTTAGGTGGGTGGGGCAGCTCTGGAAAGCATGTAGTTGTGGCACACTAGTGCAGGGTTTAAAGGGGTTGTAATCCCTCGTGTTTTTTCAACTTAATGCATCCTATGACACTGACCAGCCCCCCAGCCCCCCGGTTTTACTCATCTGAGCCCGTTTGTTCCCACGGTGGAGACGCGATCTACCTCTCTCCCTGTTGTCTTGACTCTTGATTGAATAGATTGATAGCAGCGCAGCCATTGACTCCTGTTGCTGTCAATCAAATCCAATGATGCGGGGGGCGGGGCCGAGTCCGCCATTCTGTGTCTATGGATGCAAAACCTGGACTCGGGAGCGTGCCCACAGGTAACCCCCCTGGAAAGTGCTTCTCCTAAGGGGTTTACCGATGCAGGGAGGAGCTGATAGCACTGCCGGGGGCCCCTAGAGGAGGTGGATCAGGGCCACTCTGTGCAAAATGAACTGCACAGTGGAGGTAAGTATAACATGTTTGTTATTTTAAAAGGAAGAAAAAAACTAGGGTTTGCAACCCCTTTAATGAGTTAAAGTAGTTAAAAATGCACAAGGTTTTTTAAGCTTCATGCATAAAAAAACCTAGTGCCTTTACAACTACAACATGCATGAAAGTATAAAACCTTCTGCCCCCCCAAAATTTACTTATGCCCCCTCTCGATCCAGCGATGTCTACGACAGCCTAGCCTCTCTCGGGACTCGCACTCCTGATTGGCTTTTGGCAGCAGAGGGAGCCATTGGCTCCTGCTTCTGTCAATCACAGCCAGTGAGCCAATCAGGAGTTGGAGTGGGTGGGGCTGCACCACGGCTCCATGTGTAAAAGGACACACAGAGCTGCTGATCGAGAGCGTGTCTGCCTGGGTGCCCCCATTGCAAGCTGCTTGCTGTGGGGGCACCCTGCAGAAGGGAGGAGCCAGGAGTGCTGGTGGGGGACCCGAGAAGCGGAGGATCCGGGCTGCGCTGTGCAAAACCATCACACATAGCAGGTCAGTATAACAAGTTTGTTATTTAAAAAAAACAAGATTTTACAATCACTTTAAAGCAGGTGGTAAATAGGCAATACAACGCCTATTCATCGCCTGTCAAATGCTCTCTGAGGAGCGATCTGAATGTGGATCGCTCTTCAGAGATCAAAGCATGTGTGAATGAGCCCCAAGAGGAATGTTCTAAAGTAAACGTGTTCAGATGCGATTGCATATGTTCAATAAAGGCTTTTAGGAACTGTTTCCATGACAAGAATCTCATGCTCAATTTGATCATTTAGATTTTGCTGGTAGTTTTGTGTTTAAAATCTGTTGGTGGAAAGAAAAAAAAAAGCAATGATGTTATAAGATGTGACAGCCATCGAGGGATGACAGCAGTTCTATCCCTTTTGCTTTGAGTCCAGTGGTGAGACAACCTGGGGCTGATGAACTGGGACTTCAAAAGCTACTCCGGCTGGCTGGAGGCGCATTTTCTGTGTGCGATTTTAATGCTCGATATGCTGCAAACAGCTGGGACGTCATTATTTTCCAGCAGAAGTGGCTCGGCTCTGCTGAACATCACCTGATCACATCATGATCACTTTGACACTGCACATTCCATTTCATTTTTCTCTACATCTGTCGTTTTTGTCCTCATATTATTTCTCATTTCCCTACAAGTCTGACACAGATACATTTCAGGAAACCTTCACGCCCTCAGGGAGTGGGAAAATATGAGTTATCACAGCACAGTCATAGGTTACGGATAGGATTCCCAAACGCCGTGCTGCATGACTGCAGAGATGACTGTTGACTGCTGTGCAGATCATTACTGTGTGTTGTGTTTTGTCTAAGGAATATGAACGAGCAGATGTCGCTTTAAGAGCACCTGTCCTCCTATAATAAATGCTGCAAAGGAGATTGACATTGAAGGTAGGCGCGGCCCTTGTGGTTGACTGTTATCCTCTCGCTTGCGTCATTTCCGGTCTGGAAATAATGTGAGATTTCGTCAGTAGGCGATTCGCATGGACTCCCAGGATACATGACGCCCAGGAGACCTTGTGAATCGCCTAGTGACTACATAGCCCGAAATGCTGCTTAAAATAAAAGAAAAAAGGTATTTACTTAAAAAACAAAAAACAAAAAAGCAATTGCCATTGGTAAGAGCTTTCTCTAAGGCCATAAGATACATTGCAAATGTAAAAAATGAGTGGGGCTCCGCTTTAAAGTGGTTCTAAAGGCTGAAGGTTTTTTGACTCCCGTGTGTGGCCCCCCTAATACTTACCTGAGCTCCCTCTCAATCCAGCGTTGTGCAGGACAGCATTGACTCCCCCTCTTCATTTCCTGAGACAGCAGCGGGAGCCATTGACTCCCGCTGTTGTCAATCACCTCCACTGAGCCAATGAGGAGAGAGAGGTGGCGGGGCCAAGCCGCGGCTCCGTGTCTGAATGGACATGCAGAGCAGTGGCTCAGGAGCGTGCCTGCTTGGGTGCTCCCATTTCAAACTACTTCCCCTGTGGTCACTCAACAGGAGGGAAGGGCATGGAGTGCTGGCAGGGAACCCGAGAAGAGGAGGATCGGGGCTGCTTGTTTCGTCTCTGTGTATCACCTGAGACTAATCACTTCAGTAGGAATATGTAAGGGTTTACGACTTTAATTTTAATGGCACCCCAGCATACTAAGGGAATGCACCTCAGACACACCTGCAATATCATACTACCATATCTTGTCATGCTTTGCATTGCAAAAAATAATGCAGGCATGTTTTATTGTCCATTGTGACGCATTGCAAGCTGATATAAATGATTGCCCTGCCCTAATGCAACACATGTTAATTCACACAATCCATGTGAACTTATCTAACATAGGATATGTAATTGTGTCCAGGCACTTTTCTGATTCATACATTTCATAATGACTTCCCAATCAGAAGAATGACACTACATTGCTTTTTAGGGCTCAATCACATGTGCGGCAACACTTGCTGCCCCAAGGTGGATCGATTTTTAGTGGGCGTTTGACAGGCGGTGAGAAAACGATATGCTGCACCACTTCTCCACAATTGCATGGATTGGATGTGGCTGTGGGGTAGTTTTGTTGCAACCCTCATAGACTTGCATGGGTTTAATGGCTGCATGTCTTTAGTTCAGGCAGGTGGTTGGAGGGATGGGGGGGGGGTGTGTCTGTAAAACCAGAGTTCAACCTCCTGGTTTTACCGCCCCCTAGCTTCATGTGTGAACGAACCCTTAGGACCCATTCTAGTTGGTGCACAGTACAGCTGGGGGCATTGAGGTGCTGCATGAAAAAATTGTTGCATGCATGAAAATGAATGGGCTGCTTTAACACAACCCACCTTAACATATGATAATCCAAAATTATTTACAGTATCTCACAAAAGTGAGTACACCCCTCACATTTTTGTAAATATTTTATTATATCTTTTCATGTGACAACACTGAAGAAATGACACTTTGCTACAATGTAAAGTAGTGAGAGTACAGCTTGTATAACAGAGTAAATTTGCTGTCCCCTCAAAATAAATCAACACACAACCATTCATGTCTAAACCGCTGGCAACAAAAGTGAGTACACCCCTAAGTGAAAATGTCCAAATTGGACCTAAAGTGTCATAATGTGTGGCCACCATTATTTTCCAGCACTGCCTTAACCCACTTGGGCATGGCGTTCGCCAGAGCTTCACAGGTTGCCTCTTCCACTCCTCCAAGGGAAATCTCCCAGCAGAACAGAGACAGCAAAAATGAAAGCCACATATATTTTTTTTATAATTTTCCCTACCTTTTCATAACTAAAGAATAAAAATCTGGCAAAAAATGCAGTCAATAAACCAGACAGACATTATACAAAGTTAAATATTTATCTATATTAAACTTTAGGTCACTCCCATTAAAAGACTGATTTACAGCAAAATGTCAAGTGTGTGAATAAACATTGTAACACTTCCTCTGTTTTTAATTATGTTAGGATTTCCATTTGTTTTTTGGTTAGTAAATATTACGTGACTTAAATATCATTGTGCATCTTGAATAGGAAATCACCACCTGTGAATCACAGCATTGAAAATTCACACTGCGGAGTAGTTAGAGCAGCAATTAGTCATGTATTTATGCCTTTTCAGAAAACCTTCTGTTTAACATTATATTAAAAGAAAAATACCATGTCAGTCTATTTGATGAAAGGGCACCTTGTGGCTTTACCCTTTAACTTGTAGAAATAATGACTCATTAAGTGGGAAGTTTTTATTGCATGTATGTGTGCAGCTTTGGGATAATTTAGTACTATGTTGGTAAATTTAAACAGATTACAATTCTCCCCAGCCACTTGATTCAGATTTGTAACCCCTTCCCACTGCCTGTACACAGGGGCGTGTCTACCATGAGGCAAACAAGGCATCTGCCTGGGGTGGCATTTTTGAGGGGGGCGTCATCTACAGCTGCAGGCATCACCCCTGTATAGTTTTTTTTAAGGGATCGGCTCTCTTGTAATAGCAATCAGAGCGGCTTACTACCAAGCTGTTCGTAACAGTAAACCGGAAGCAATGACATGACATCACTTCCGGTTTACTTGGGAACCATCTGCGCCAGTTTTTAAAAGGCGAAAACATTCAAAAACACTGATCTTGGTGTTTTTGAATGTTTTTAAGTGCAGAGGAGGGATTTGGGGTCTTATAGATCCCAGATTTCACCATAAAGAGTACCATAAAGAGTAAATAAAATAAAAATAAAAAACATAAAATAAATTATTAATAATAAAAAAAAAGGAAAGTGCCCCCGACCTCCCATGCTCTCACACAAAGGCGAATGCATGTGTCGGTCATGCACACATGCAAACAGCCATCGTCCCACACATGTGAGGTATCACAGCGAATGTCAGATCATGGCATATATTTTTAGCACATACCTCCTTTTTAAACCTAACGTGGTAACCTGTAAAGGCTTTTAAAACTTTGCCTATGGATAGTAAAATTTACAACGTTTGTCACCCTTGCACGGGTGTGCACAATTTTAAAACAGCTGGGGTGGGACAAATTGCCTGTGCAGTGCACTTCCAGCACAGTGATCAGGCTCTCAGTGGGAGGTCGGGTCTCATACTAACGATCAGGAACCAGGACTCCTGTTCCCCAATCACCTTGTCTCTGTGATAGCCTCTGATTGGCTATCACAGTGATCAGTCATTGTGCAGCATGCCCATGTGTTTTGTTTTTCCCTCTAAATGGAGAGAAAGATACATTGCATCTGTCTCTCCTTGCCAAGGGAGAATGATTTAAACAAACAAGTGTGAAAAAAACAAAAAAATTATAGTGAAAATTAAAAAAAAAAGAAGAAAAGAAAATGGTTAGCTCAAGGCTTGATCTAGGTCAGTGTCAGGATTAGTGTTATGGTCAAGGTAAGGATCAAGGTCAGGGTCAGAGGGCCAGCAAAATGCACCTTCGCCTGTGTAGACAAAAATCCTTGCACCAGCCCTGTCTTTAACCACTTTGTATGCAGGGCAATTTCTCAAATTTTCACATACATGTTAAAATTAGCATTTTCTTTTTTAGGAAATGACTTATAACCCCCAAATTACATATTTTCTGAAAATAGAGGCCCTGTAGAATGGTAGTGAAGAGGAACAGGTAATACGACCACCCAGGTAATGCACGAAGACCTTCAGGGACCCTCGGATCCGTGAGAGACTAAATGAGACACGGGAAACAGGCTTGAGTGTGTTCATAAGATCTCTGACTTTTATTGAGTACAACAGTGGCGTATATGCAGAAGAAAGAAGGGAGGGGCTGTGTTTTAATGCATATGTTTCTAAAAGTTATACAAATTCAGTACTTTCTTATCATGATTTAAACTGCTGACTTAGTTAACAAGAACTAGCTGATGACTTTGCTGACACAACAGGCTGCTCCATGAATCAGCTTAACCACAGTGACTCACAGGGTGTGTTCCTATGCAAATTGTTAGTTAAAGCGGGGTTCCACCCACAATTTTTTTTTTTTAAAGTCAGCAGCTACAAACACTTTTAATAAGGACACTTACCTGTCCTAGGCGCCCGGGATGTCGGCCCCACGAGGCCCATCCCTCGATCGTGGCAGGTCCCGGCGCAGCTATCCTCACTAAGGGAAACAGGCAGTGGAGCCTTGCAGCTTCACTGCCCGTTTCCTACTGCGCATGCGGTGCTGTACGAATGGGCGGCTGCTCTCTGGGATACACACAGTTCCCAGAAGGCAGCGCGCCCCATTCCCCAGAAGGCAACGCGAGGATGAAGTCCAGCCGCAGACTAGGAAGAGGCAGATCAGGAAGATCCGCCTAGCAACTGCAATTTCTGGTAAGTAAAAAAAAAAATTTTCAATTTTTTTTTTTAGCATTTTGGTGTAATTTTTTTTTTTTTTTTTTAGGGTGGAACTCCACTTTAAGCTAGTTATGTCAAAACACATACATTCAAAAGTTCATTTCTATTCAAAAGGAAATGGAGGGGAATCTAAAATGGAGTCAGTTATTTATACATTCTATTACAGGTAGCAGTTGAAGTTATTTGTGTAACATGATATTTGTGCAACTGTTTATCAAAATGAAATTTTTTGGAAAAAAAATACACTAAAATGTATTTTAGCACACACAAGCACAATAAAATACCTATTTTTTTGTCAAAAAAAAGATGGGGTAGCATCAAGTAAATAGGTACCAAACATGTCAAGAATAAAAAACTGCGTACGCCTGTGAAATGGTAAAAACAACGGAACCTAAAATCTTTCGTAAGTGATGTTTTTAAAGCCTTTACATGTTTAGAGTTTACCATGAACTAAGTCACTAGAATTATTGCTCTTACTCCGACGCTTGCATGTGTGACGCAATCGTTGTTTACATACACTCGTGAGCCTTACGTGCGCTTTGTTTCATAAAAGGACGGGGGACGGGGGGTGTGCTTTAAAAAAATGTATTTATAATTTTTATTTATTTTGTTATAATTTCATTCTTTTTTTACACTTTTTTCATTTTTTCTTTTCATCTAACTCTTGCTATCACAGTTCCTTCTCATTGACAAAACTGTTAGAAAAAAAGCATCACGTTTACTGAACAACCGATTGCTGGATGGAAAATATGATGTCAGCGATGCTTTGAAGTTATGAGCTTTTTTTTTTACTTTAACCACCCTGGCGGTATGATTATGTCAGATTTTTGCGTCTCAAAGCGGTACAATTGTTTTGCATAGAAATTTGGCGTTTTTATATTTTAGGCCTGTAATTCTTAGTAATAACACACTTAAATCTGTCCAAACAAGAGTCTAGTAGACATCCCGGGTATGATAAAGTTTGAAACACAAAATCATAAATTATATTATAATAACTATGAATAATTATAAAAAATAATAATATAATAATTATAATAAAATTAATTTCCCTACTATTCACTTTCGCTCAATTCTGCAAGTGTTCTTATTTACTATTGCTGTTTTCTAGCTGGTCCCAAACCACTTTTGACATAAAGGGACACTTTTTGGTTGTTATAGACCAGTGGTTCTCAACCTGGGGTTCGGGACCCCCTCGGGGGTCGACTGACTATTTGCCAGGGGTCACCAAATCCTGGGCTGTTCCTGAATCCCGCACCACTCTCCCAGCCTTTTCGCGGCCGCCCAGCAGGGTTGTCCCTAGAGCCTGCGGCCGCCCATTCGATTCACAGCATGGCTGGGGGGCAGAGACTAGAGGTCAGCTGACTGGTGAGGAATGTGAAATGGGAGGGGCTGGAGAAGACCCTATCTCTTGATTTCGGCATAGGTGTCACTGCTGCGAGAAACCACAAAGTCGGAGACACAGTGAAGCCGAAGACACAGTGAGTAACACTACCTGTGATTATAGTTGCCAATAAAAGTCCCCACTACAGTTCTCAGATCAGCAGATGTCCTTCATCAAGCGCACCTAAGTTGGCTAATCAGAACTCCCGCCAGCACTTCCAATGAACCCACCACCCCACCAAGGAGTAACAGAAGGAATAAAAATAGAGAATACATGGAAGGGAGAGGAAAAGAGGGGGAGGAACAAAAAAAAAGGGAGAGAAAGCATACGAGAAAAAACAAGAAACATGGCTAGAGAGAGGGATGGGGAAAGAAAAACAAGAAATTAGGATAGAGAGCAATAAAAGGGAAAGAAGGAGAACAAAGAGAGTGGTACATCCTAAAATGTACCATGAGGGGTTTTAATACTGTATCAATGGAAGGGACTCGGAGCGCTAAATGTCTGTGGGTTAGGGGCGTAAATTGCTTGTCTTGCCTTGGGTGCTGACAACCCACGCTACGAAAATAATTTTACTATTAGGGGTCCTCAAAACTTGGGAAATTTTATCAAGGGGTCACAACACTAGGAAGGTTGAGAACCACTGCTATAGACAATCTCAAGTTTCCAGGCAGAAAGAACAGTATATATAATATAAAACTGCATGCAGGGCACTGGACAAAACACTAGGGACAAATGGGATATGAAATAATTTCATACAGTAATGTAATCTGTAAGATTACAGTGTACTGTATGTATTATAAATTTAGTCATTTTTGAATTTCCCGCCAGGCTCCGCCCCGTGCGTTGCAACGCTCGCAGGGAATGGAGCCTGGCACACAGAGGCATCGGGCGGAGGACACAGCGGGGGGACATCGCTGGATCCTGGGGACAAGGTAAGTAACCTGCACCAGGATCCTGCAATGCAATCTGGAGTGTGGTTCGGGGTTACCGCTAATGGTACAGAAATGTAACCCCGGGCACAGTCGGGAATACTGCCAGGGAGGTTAATTTGAAGTACAGAACATTTTTAAAATGGCAAATTATTAAAATGTATATAAAGCCAAAGCTATATTTATGGTTTTGTATAGCGTAGTAAACTGTAGAACCCCTGTCTGATTTTATTTTATTTTTTTTGGGGGGGGTTCTGTTTTAGGTCCCTGTTCAGTACAGTGTATGTGTTTTCCTAAAATTATAATGCTAAATACCTTCTTTCCAGAGCCCTGCTGTGCAGACATGTGACCTCCCCCTGCTAGCTTGCATTTATCAGAGGGGAATCTCGGCCCCTCCCACTGTGCTCACTTACTGGGGAAGGGAAGGAGAGGGAGGTCACATGACAGGACAGCAGGGCTCTGCAAAGAAGGTATTTAGCATTATAATTTTAGGAAAAACGCACACACTGTACTGAACAAGAATCTAAAACAGAGAGAATCAAAGTAATTAATACATGTGACTTTACAAGCACTTTCATTCTTGAAATGAATGGTTTTCCCTAAACACGATGCACGGGAATGCTCATGCTCCAATGCACCTCTGAGTTGTGAGCGGAGCCTTAAAGACCAAACAGGGGAGCTCAGGAGGTGTCGGGTCGAGATTTTATTGGGCATTAGCATATAACCTTAGCCGTTGATATCTGTGGATCTGCAATCTTGATCCTTCAGCTTTTCCAGTATTTCATAATGTGCTCCAGATTGTCCAGGTTTTTGGCAACTTAGGCCTCATGTACACTGCTGCTGGTAAACGGACATTAGGAGCAGTTGGGCATTTTTTCCAACTGCTCCTGAACTCTCCTCTGTTATCTTATCAGTACATGTACACAGGGTCGTTTATAGTCCTTTCTAGGCAGTTGAGTTCTGGAACCCAAAAAAATGCATTCAGATGCTGTGTTTAGAGGCATTTCAAGCGCCAAACGCGGCTAAATGCGGCAAATTGCATTTAGCAGCATTTCGTTTACAGATGTTTTTCATTTTAACCCAAAAAAATTATATATTTTTTCAAACGCTTCTAGGCGCAAACGCGGCTAAACGTGGCTAAACGCGGCATGTTAACGCGGCTAAACTGACGTTTTTAGACGCCGGTTTTTAGCTGTCAAGTTAAATCGTTCAGGAGAGGTTGAACCACGTCTGTGTACATGAAGCCTAAAAAATCTATGCTCTGTCTAATACCATTCATGATATTTTTGTATTGGGTTTGTTTTTTAAAGTTAATTATCAGACTTTATCTCCAGTACAGAGTTTCATCCTGGAGTAAGATTTTAGTAGTAGTTTTTGTTATGCAACAATGGCAGCAAACAGCGTGTTGTCTAATTGTCCCACTTTTATTGCATCTGTGTTCTGGGATTGTATTGTAGAACAGCTGGCAGTATTTAAGAGCCTTCTGTGTAAGCATGTATTCCTGTCTGTTAGGCAGCAAAACATATTTTTCCCAGTGTGCCATACAGGACACCCTTAGGATAGTCACTGGTACCTTGCTTTTAAGACTATTTTTAATTTATCTTTAATGCTGATATGATTTTTTCCTGTTAAAGCTCTAACACATTAGGTGAAGCTTTAATTGATTCACATTAGTCCTTTTATCATTAGAACCAGCAATCTAATTTCGCTGTCTAGTGGTTTCGCAAAAAATTGTCTGTCACCTTTGTTTTCACCTATAATGCTATTATAACTCCAACATCTGCATGTACCCGGCCACCACCCTTTCTCCCCAACATCCCTCTAGGCATCCATGATTTCTGGTATTAAATATGCAATGTTTGACTTCAGAGTCTGTATCCATTAATGCAATGCTGAAGCCGCAGCAGCAGATAGAGAGGCTTATGTTGTTGGTGGAGTAAATGGAGGGTACAAAAGTTCTACCATTGAAGTTAGATTTCCCACCTTGGGGTTCCAGAAACATTCATGAAAATAATAGAACGAGAGAAATTTGGATTTTCCAGGGACTACATGAATAATATTTAAAATATTAAAAATTTCTCGTTCGTCCATGGATGGACACAGCTTCCTTATATTCTTGACATTAGGGTTATGTATTAGGAGAGGACTAGGCAGACATGTTAGATATTTAAAAACTATAGCAAAGCTGAACAGCCCTGCCCAGGGGGCGGTCCCTCTGGTCATAACTGCCTAACATATTCTGCCTAGTGTAGGAGAAGGACCTGGCTCCCTAGGGGCCCATTGGTCCTGGAGAACTTTTTATTTTTATTTTTGTTTTTGTTTTTACTTTTTGATCCTGAGTTCTACTATCAACTGCCGGCTGGGTGACAGGCTGGATAATATAGATCAGGGATATGCAATTAGCCGACCTCCAGCTGTTGCCAAACTACAAGTCCCATGACGCATAGCGAGACACTGACAGCATCAAGCACGACACCCAGAGGCAGAGGCATGATGGGACTTGTAGTTTGGCAACAGCCGGAGGTCTGCTAATTGCATATCCCTGATATAGATCCTTGTAGTCTCCCCGGTCTGGCCATCGAGTGTGAGCAGGCCTTTAGCTACGCGCTGGGTCGGCCACGACATACCCCGCTTGCTCCAGGGGTGGCCGGTGAGCTATATGCTCCGGGGCTCACATATGACCGGGCTACTGCTGTCCGAGTCACAGTGGGCCGTGGCCGACAGCCACTCCATACTGCTCGGTGATGGGTCTGTCAGGAACGCATCCAGCAGTCCTCGCAGGGACGGGTAAGTAAGGTTCCTCCTGTCTTGGCAGGATTGAACAGCTGGGCATTCCTGGGGTGGTCAATTAGGGGGTCTCTCGCCCTCCCTTTCCTCTCTGCCCATCCATCCCTCCTCCCCATGCTTTGCTGGGCCTGCTGTGTACCTCACTGGGAGGTCCCTGAGGGGGGGGCTCCGGGTCCTGGCTGGAGGCTGCGTGGTGTGTCCAGTTCCGCTTTAGTGTGGGTGGTCTGCCTTGTGGGGGGCCTCCGCTCGGAGGCTCAGTGTTTTTGCGGCCTTTTATTTTTACCTCAGAACGATCGGCACCATTTTGGATGCGCCGGTGCCATTTTCCTTTAGCCGCGCTGTTCCTAATGCTAATACAGCTGGTGGCCATTTTCTTGTAGCCGCGCTGTTTCTATTGCTCATACAGCGGGCGGCCATTTTCTTGTAGCTCATGCTCTTTTTTCCTGAGGCAGATGGCGGCCATCTTTTTGTGGCTTTAACATTGGATTTGGCCTCTAGCGCTGGTTTTGTCATTCTGAATGGCGCCAAACGGCACAGATCACCTCAGAGACACCTCAGGCACACACTGTGCGGGAGTTTGAGCGGATCGCAGCGCTGAGCAGTGCCTGGGTCAGGGCGGTGAGTCCTCTGGGAATACCCTTCAGTCTGTAGCAGCTAGGAGGGTGGGCCTTTTTTGTACCTTGACTTAGTCCCTGAGTGGCTGTCGGGTGAGCAGGTCAGCATGGCGTCAGAAGCTGGCGCTTATTCCCCAGACATTCTGGTGGTAGCAACCGGTGCCCCTGCACCTGCGGTACCTATGGACGCTTTGTCGGCGGTCCTGGAATCATTTGTTGCCAGGGTGGAGGCGGTGTGCGGGCGAAAGGGGGGTAAAAAAGGCCCCCTCTCCCCACCATCTTCTGGGGAAAGCTCTGACTCAGACTCGGGCCTGGCTGTGACACAGGACCCCTGTTCTGAAGTGTCAGAGTATGCAGACTAGGACCATTCGGACAGTGAGGAAGACTCTGTGTCAGAGTCAGCGCAGGAGAAGGCGCTTGTTGGAGCACTTATCGAGGGGGAAACCCTCAAGCTGGAGGATGCGGCTGGGGCATCTACTGAGGTGTCGGTCCCTTTTGGGTCCCACAAGCCGACCCGCACTACAAAGGTGTTTCCTTATGTAACTTATTTCTTTCTCGTACATCACGGGACACAGAGCAACATAGTCATTACTAATGGGTTATATAGATACCTTCAGGTGCTGGCACTGGCAACTTCCAAAACCGGAAGTACCCTCCCCTATATAAGCCCCTCCCATCCGGGAGCACCTCAGTTTTTTGCCAGTGTCTAAGGTGTTGGCCAAGAAGTAACATGTGTTTTTCACTGAGCTTGCGTACAGGTTCTTTTGGGCCTCAGTAAGCTATTCCGGATCCGACCAAAAAAGCTTCATAGCTAAACGGTCGGTACCCGGGCCTTGCAAAGAGAAGAGCAAGGTTTTGTCTGTAATGCCTCTCTTAGGAGGGCTGGACCCTGGGATCCAGAGCTCTGGTCATACCCACGACCAAGATGTTTTCTGTGCAGGGTGCTATACAGGTCCAGGGGAGTGAAATCCTTGGGAATCCGGTCCCTGAAGGTTTGATTACAATGTCTGCCGTGATAGGTGAAGTTTGGGCTTCTGTGGACCAAACAGAGTCCTGCGGCGAGGAAAAGGTAAGTGGGGGCCCTCGGGAACTTGGTTCTATTGAGGGACCCCCAAGCCTATTTTGTCTTTCTGCCTGTTACCTAAGGTATTCCCGCTAATATTCTGTGTATGCCTGTTACTACTGAGAAAATGTAAAAATTTTAATAGTAGGCAAGAAAAAAAAAAAAAAAAAAAATGTAAGACCGCGGTACCTGTGTTAGACACTAGAGGCCGCTATGGTGCTTTTTCTTGTAATGTGGATTTTTTTCTTCCAAAATCAAATCCAGGCAGTTGGTATGTTCTCTGTGGGAAGCTGTCTCCTCTGCCCTGTTGCTGCGCTCATCCATCCCCGGGCCCTGCGGCAGGGACCCTGGCTCCCATCTAGCTCCTTATTTTTTCAAAAAAGGCGCACGTGCCCGCGCGCGTGCACGCGCCTCTATATATAGAGGCGATCTGGAAAAAGGGGCGGAGCGGGTGGATGACGCTCGGTGTGCGCCGCGGCGCTACTGCGCATGTGCGGGCGTCCAGCATGTTTTAAAGCACAATCATAGCTGGCTATTGAAGTGCACAGACAGAGCTAGCAACAGTATAAAGGCACACAGAGGCGGTTGATGCAGGCATCCCCTAGAAAGGCACTTTAGTAGACACCAACTGTTATATAGCAGCAATTGTGCTAGACTATTCTCAGTAAAAGTGGTGTATTACGGCTGGAATACCTCAGCTTTAGGCTTAGGAATATGCCGTCCAGAAGCTCCGGAACTGAATCTTCCAGGAAGCGAAGGGGGTCTCATCGGGCTCTGAGGATCTTGGGCATGCTTCTGCTGCACCAGTCTCCCCTGAAGTTCAGAGGTAAGTGACCGTAGAGACCCCGCAGGAGTGCCTGGTACTGTGGCTGTCCTCAGTTCACCTGCTCCTGTGTATGTAACAGAGGAGGTTTTTTCCTCAGCTCTGGGAGGATTAGAGAGAGATTGTCAACATTGATCGCTGTCTCCCTGTCAGGGAAAGCACGCCGATCTCCATCTCCTCCTTCAAAGTGCCTGTTAGCAGAGCAACAGTCCCATACAGGGATCGACCTGCCTGAAGGGGATCAGGATGAGGTTGATTCTGTTATAGAGGAACCAACAGTGGGGGAACCTTTTCTCAGCATCTCAAGCTGAAAGATTATGGGTTCAGTCCCTGACTAACATGGTCCGATCAGCATTTAAAAATGCACCTTGCGGAACCATCAACCACTACTGTATCCTCGTTGGGGTCGCTAGAAGCCCCCAGACTGTCTGTTCTTTTCCACTTCACCCTTTACTGAAAGGGCTCATTTACCAGGATTGGGAATATCCTGAGAAAATATTTATTCCCCCCAAGAGATTTCCGGTGGTCTATCCCATGGAGGATAAGTTCATCAAAAAATGGAAGGTCCCTACATTGGACGCAGCCATCTCTTGTGTGTATAAATCACTGACATGTCCAGTGGATAATGTCCAAATGTTCAAGAACCCAATAGATAAAAGATTGGAGTCCTTATGAAAGTCTGCTTCTTTCTACAGCAAGCTTGGTGACCCAACCAGCAGTGGGGTCTGCTAAGCAGTGAATGATCAGTTGAAACAGGTCTTGAGGGACTTGACAGATCAGCAGGCCTTGCCCTAGCTGATCTACCTAGAGCCTTAGGCTTTGCGGTTGACGCCATAAAGGATTCAGTCCATCAGGCCTCCCGCCTTACGCTGTCTATAGTACATATGCGTAGGCTTCTATGGCTCAAAAACTGGTCTGCTGAAGCTCCCTGTAAAGAATGGCTGGTTAGCGTCCCATTTCATGGTAAACGCTTATTCAGGGAAAACCTGGACAAATATATCCAGAAAATTTCCAGCGGTAAAAATACGCTCTTGCCGGTTAAAAACAGAGTTAGAGGTCCCTCTTTAAGAGGCCTGCTTCTCCAGTCCCTGGGGCATCGGCTGTGTAACAGTTCCGACGGCCTCCTCGGTCAATTCCCGGGGGTAAAAAACAGGGACAATAGCAGGGTAATGAGAAACCCTGGGTCAGGGGAGGTACAAAACCTCCCCCAAAGTTAAATTCATTGAAGGGTTGCCCCCACTCAGTCGGGTGGGGGGGAGGACTCCAGTTGTTCGCAAGAGACCTGGCGGGACACGATCAAAACAGATAGGTGCTCTCCGCAGTATGTTTGGGATACAGTTTGGAGTTAAAAGACTCTCCTCCTTCCCATTTTTGAGGTCAAACGTGCCAAGGGATCCCCGGAAGAGAGAGTCCCTCCTGTTGGCACCAGAACAACTATTGCTCCAAGGAGTAATTATGGAGGTTCCCCTGGAAGAATGAGGGTTCGGGTTTTACTCAAACCTCTTTACAGTCCCGAAGCAAACTGGGACGGGAGGCCCATATTAATTCTAAAAGGGCTAAACAAATTCCTGTATATCAGGACTTTCCGATGGAGTCGATCCGATCGGTGGCCACTGCCCTACAAGGGGAGGAATGGTTAGCCTCGATCGACATCAAAGATGCTTATTTGCACATTCCCATCTTTCCAGCCCACCAAAAATTTCTACGCTTTGCGGTAGAAGGGCGCCATTTTCAGTTCAGAGCCTTACCCTTCGGTCTGGCCACAGCACCACGAGTGTTTACAAAAATTCTGGCCCTTTATTGGCCAATCTAAGAACACAAGGTGTAATGATAATGGCATATCTAGATGACTTGTTGCTGATAGACCACTCAGTGAAAAAACTAGACGTGGTCGTTCACAAGACAATCAAGTATCTGAAATCTCACGGTTGGATTATCAACCGAGACAAGTCAGCCCTAAAAACCAGTCAAAAGTCTAGAATACTTGGGGCTAAGGTTGGATTCAGGCCAGAGAAAAATATTCTTGCCTCGAGGAAAGGTGTTGTCTTTGAAAGAGTTGATCCACTTAGTGGGTACAAAAAAGACAGTCCATACGTCCATACGCCATACGCCTGTGCATGAGGCTGCTGGGAAAAATGGTGGCATCATTCAAAGCAGTACCCTACGGTCAATTCCATTCAAGGAATTTGCAAGGGGCCATACTGTCAGCCTGGAACAAAAAAGTTCAGGCCCTAGACTTACAATGTCCTTGTCCCCTTCCGTTCGCAAGAGCCTCCGTTGGTGGTTGGTTCCCCAGAATCTGGAAAAAGGGAAATCCTTCAGTCCGATTTCTTGGAAGGTGGTCACTACAGATGCCAGCCTCATAGGCTGGGGAGCAGTACTGGAGCAATGGTCTCTCCAGGGCAGATGGTCGGATGCAGAAAAGGCCCTGCCCATCAATCTCTTAGAGATACGAGCAGCCCGGTATGCCCTAGTAGCATGGACATCCAAACTCCAAGGGTCCCCTGTCAGAATTCAATCAGACAATGCCACAGCAGTGGCATATATCAATCATCAGGGGGGCACCAGGAGTCGTGCAGCCCAGAGGGAAGTAAATTACATCCTGAAATGGGCAGAAAGATATGTCCCAGCCATATCTGCGGTATTCATTCCAGGAGTGGAGAATTGGAAGGCGGACTTTCTAAGTCGCCAGCAATTATGCCCAGAGGAATGGTCCCTTCACCCCGAGGTTTTCTGGACAATATGTCAGCGGTGGGGAACACCGGATGTAGATCTTCTAGCATCCAGATTCAACGCAAAGGTGGACAGGTTTGTCTCTCGGACAAGGGATCCCCTAGCTTGCGGCTCGGATGCCCTAGTGTTCCCTTGGGATCAGTTCAAGCTGATATACTGATATATGCATTCCCACCGCCACAGTTGTTACCTCGATTACTCCGCAGAATCAGGGTAGAAAAGAAACCAGTGATTCTGGTGGCTCCAGCGTGGCCCCGAAGAGCATGGTACGCGGAGATTGTAAAAATGTCTGTGGGGAGTCCTTGGACCCTCCCACATCGTCCGGACCTGCTTTCGCAAGGACCGATATACCACCCTTCCTTACCAGCCCTAGGTTTGACGGCCTGGCTATTGAAGCCCACATTCTAAAAAAGAGAGGTCTCTCTAATCCTGTGGTATCTACCATGATCAATGCCAGGAAGCCAGTATCCAGGCAGATCTACTATAGAATCTGGAAGGCGTACATCGCCTGGTGTGAAGCCAGGAAATGGCATCCACGTAAATACGTAATAGGTAGAATTCTGGACTTCCTACAATGGGCTGTAGATAGGAAGCTTGCCTTGAGTACTATCAAGGGTCAGATTTCGGCCTTGTCAATATTTTTTCAAAGGCCCTTGGCTTCGCATTCACTAGTCAAAGCCTTTATACAAGGAGTGATGCGTATTAGTCCTCCGGTTAGCATTCCCATATGTCCATGGGATCTAAACCTGGTTCTGTCGGTTCTACAGAAACAACCATTTGAACCATTACAGCATATTTCCCTGGTTCTTCTCACCAGGAAATTGATTTTTCTAGTAGCCATTTGTTCGGCTAAAAGAGTGTCGGAATTAGCAGCTATGTCCTGTAGGGAGCCATATCTGGTTATCCATAAGGACAGAGTAGTGTTACGTCCTCATCCAGCCTTTCTTCCTAAGGTGGTATCGAGGTTTCATTTGAACCAAGATGTGGTTCTGCCTTCTTTTTTCCCCAAACCTACTTCGGTAGAGGAAAAGTTATTGCATCCTTTGGATGTAATAAGAGCAGTTAAAGCTTATCTAAAAGCCACTGCTCAGATTCGCAGAACGGATACTTTGTTTATTCTGCCGGAAGGCCCCAGAAAGGGTCAGGCAGCGTCAAAATCTACTTTAGCCAAGTGGATTCGACAGGTCATTATGCAAGCCTATGGCTTGAGAAGGAGACCGCCTCCGTTCAAAGTTAGGGCGCACTCCACAAGAGCAGTTGGAACTTCATGGGCAGTGCATCACCAGGCCTCCCTGGCTCAAATCTGTAAGGCCGCAACATGGTCTTCAGTACACACGTTTACTAGGTTCTACCAGGTGGACGTTAGAAGTCAGGAGGATGTCGCCTTTGGGCGCAGTGTGTTGCAGGCCGCAAAAGATCCTCATGTCTGATAGAGCTCAGCTTATGTATGGTGTATCCCCCCCCCTCGTTGGGCATTGCTTTAGGACATCCCATTAGTAATGACTATGTCGCTCTGTGTCCCGTGATGTACGAGAAAGAAAATAGGATTTTTATAACAGCTTACCTGTAAAATCCTTTTCTTGGAGTACATCACGGGACACAGAGCTCCCACCCCTCTTTTGGGGACACTTATTGCTTTGCTACAAAACTGAGGTGCTCCCGGATGGGAGGGGCTTATATAGGGGAGGGTACTTCCGGTTTTGGAAGTTGCCAGTGCCAGCACCTGAAGGTATCTATATAACCCATTAGTAATGACTATGTCGCTCTGTGTCCCGTGATGTACTCCAAGAAAAGGATTTTACAGGTAAGCTGTTATAAAAATCCTATTTTTGATAAGTTTATAGACAAAGATTGGGAACGATCGCAGAGGACCTTTTCGGTCCCAAAATGCATGGCGGTCTGTTACCCTTTTTGAGGAGAGCCTTCTGAAAAAATGGGCATCTCCTCCGGTTGTGGACCCCCCGGTATCCAGGTTAAACAAGGAAACCACGATTCCGGTAGAGGGGACCCCTGCATTTAAGGATCCTGCAGATAGGAGGTCCGAAGCGGTGGCCCGGTCCATGTTCACCATGCTGGGGTCAGCATTACGGGCAGTATTGGCTGCAGCCCTGGGGTTACAGACACTTACTGAATGGGCAAAATTTTTGCACCGGGAGTTGGAGAAGCAACAGGTTTCCCCAGTCTGCGTAGAACTGGCCGACCAGTTGATGCATGGCCTTACATATGTCTGCAATGCAGCCCTGGATACAGCTCCCCTGATTTCCAGAGCCTCAGTATCTGCTGTGGTACTGCGCCGCCTGATTTGGCTAAAATGCTGGTCCGCGGACCAGACTTCCAAGAAGGCTCTGGTGGATTTGCCCTTCCAGGGAGAGAGGCTATTTGAAGCCTCACTGGACAACATTATTAAGAATGTCACTGGGGGTAAGAGCACACTGCTCCCACAATCCAGAAAAGGTAAGGAGCCACTCCGTAGACCAGGGCCCTTTTTTCCGCTCAGAAGCGTTTTTTTCGTCAGTCTGGGCCCGCAGGTAAGCGTTCCCAGGCCGACAAGGGGCCAGCTGAGGGACAAAAGCGTCCCTGGGTTCGCAAGCCAAACAAGCCTGCGAACAAATCTGCTACTGCATAAAGGTTTGCCCCCGCCCGACTCTCGGGTGGGGGGTCGCCTTGACGAGTTTGCAGCTCGATGGACCTCCCTGCTTTCCGACCAGTGGGTTTGCGAAGTGGTTTCATCAGGGTACAAGATAAAATTTCTTTCTTGTCCACCAAACAGATTTTTTCCCCCCAACCTTCATCTTCTTCTGGCTCGTCGGATCGCCCTATTTGGGGCAGTGCAGGACCTGCTGAGGCGCAGGGTAATAGTACCTGTGCCACTGCCGGAAAGGTTTCAGGGATTCTACTCCAATCTGTTTGTAAAAGTACGAAGGTTCAGGATGGAATCAGTTCGCTCTGTGGTCTCTGCACTAGATTCGGGGGATTTTCTGGCGTCCTTGGACATCAAGGATGCATACTTGCATGTCCCCATATAGGTCGGGCATCAGAGATTTCTGCGATTTGCAGTCTGGGACGATCTCTACCAATTTGTGGCTCTCCCTTTTGGCCTGGCATCGGCACCAAGGGTTTTCACCAAGGTGCTCGCCCCGATTCTGGCCTTGCTGAGACAGCGAAGAATCGCTATCGTGGGCTACCGGGATGACCTCCTTCTGAGAGCTGCTTCAGACTCAGAATTAGAGGAGGATGTGGCGATTGCCAGTCAGACCGTTCAAGAATTTGGTTGGGTACTGAACCTCCAGAAGTTGGTGTTGGTGCTGACTCAGCGCCTGGAATACCTGGGCTTGATTCTGGACTCCTCAGAGGCAAGAGTTTTTCTCCCTTTGGAAAAATTGCAGACTCTTCAGGCGGCGGTGAAGCTGTTGGCATCTTGCAGGTGGTCGTCGCTGCGCTTTTGCATGCGAGTCCTGGGTCTCATGGTAGCCTCCTTCGAGGCAGTACCGTATGCTCAATTCCACACTCGAGTCTTGCAGAAAGAGATTCTGTCCAAGTGGGACAAGTCTCCATTGTCCCAGGGTTGTTAAATGCGGGTGAGCCAACTAGTCAGGTCTTCCCTGGTTTGGTGGCTGAGATCTCCGGCCTTTTAGTCCGGAAAGTCGTTCCTTCCCTTTCACTGGACGGTGATCACGACGGACGCCAGCCTGTCTGGTTGGGGGGGAGTTTGGGGTGTTTAGTCGACACAAGGTCGCTGGACGCAGGAAGAATCCTGCCTGCCGATCAATGTGCTGGAACTTCGGGGGATCAGGCAGTGCCTCTCCACATGGTCACAGAGGCTACATGGGCGTCCAGTCAGGATCCAGTCGGACAACGCCACGGCGGTGGTGTATGTCAACCATCAAGGAGGAACAAGAAGCTCGGCTGCAGCATCCGAGGTCGCTCACATCCTGCGGTGGGCAGAACAGAGCGTGCCGGCTCTATCGGCCATATACATTCCGGGCGTAGAAAACTGGCAAGCGGATTACCTAAGTCGCCAGATGCTGGACCAAGGAGAATGGTCACTACACCCGGATGTGTTTCGACTCCTTTGCCTGAGATGGGGCACGCCAGACGTGGATCTCCTGGCTTCTCGACTCAATCGGAAGGTATTGAGGTTTGTGGCCAGGTCAAAAGATCCCTGGGCGGACGCGACAGACGCGTTGGTGGCTCCGTGGGGACTGTATCGGCTAATTTATGCCTTTCCCCCACTGAAACTTCTTCCTTGTCTGCTCCGCAGAGTGGAGACCGAGGGGATTCCGGCGATTCTAATTGCCCCAGATTGGCCTCGGCGTCCCTAGTACGCTGACCTAGTGTGCCTGGTGGCGGATGTCCCTTGGCGACTGCCGCTGCAAGAGGACCTTCTGTCACAAGGTCCTATACTTCATCCTGCTTTACAGTCGCTGGCTTTAACGGCATGGCTGTTGAAAGTCAGGTTCTGAGGGACCGAGGCCTGTCGGATTCAGTAATTTCCACCATGTTGAGGGCACGGAAGTCTTCTTCTCTGAAGATCTATCATCGCACGTGGAAGGCCTACATCTCTGTGTGAGGAGATGGGGTGGCATCCACGGGCATATTCGGTTTCCAGGATCCTGCTGTTCTTACAGCGTGGAGTGGATCAAAAACTTGCCCTAAGCACCATTACGGGGCAGATATCGGCCTTGGCTGTTGTCAGGGACTTACCATTACTGGACACAGGAACGCGCTTGCGCGCGTGCGCGCCTCTTCGGCGCATGTGCGCACGCGTATGCGCGATCCTTCACCGCTATTGCGCACACGCATGCGCGATCCTCCACCGCTATTGCGCGCGCTGAGCGCTGTTTGGCGCCAATGGGCCTTTAAAAGGACAGCAGCTGCACTCATGCAGTGCTGTTTGATCTGCAGCTTCTGAGTATCTCTACCCGCATCTGCTATCTGATTACCTGAACGACCCGGCTCTGCTGACTTACCTGTTATCTCCAACCCTGACCCCGGCCTGTCTTGACTCTGCTACTACTGCTTGCTGCTCCGTTGCCAGACCTCTGCCTGCTTATCTGACCCTGCTCCAGTCCTCCGCATTGCTCTGTCTGACCACCGGATCTGACCCGGCTCGCCTGACCCTGCACCTGCCTGCTACTTACTCTGTGTGTTACCGTGTTGACCTGGCTTATCTCTCCCTGCTTCAGACTGCTACTGATCCTGCTGTCATCCACAGTTCCAGCCAAATCTGGAGGATCATCAACCAGCTACAGCGTCAACCACCACAGTCTCCACAGGCACTCCTACCCCGCTGTGTTCCCGAGACCACTGTTCCCACTCCGGTGGCTCCTGAACCAGAGCTGTATGAGAGGTCTTCTCCTTAGAGTCAGACTCATCCTTGGAGGTACGTAACAGTATCAAACAGTAATGACCGAGTCTGCAGGAGAAACCTCACCCATGGAGGAGATTTGCACACACCTTGCAGCTCTCACGCAAGCCGTTAAAACCTTACAAGAAGGATATGTCAAGTTGGACGAGCAGTTCCAGAACTTATCAGATCCCAGTCATGTGGCTTCGGGTTCCTCCACTGCACCTGTACAGTCTGCCTCTACTCCTTCTGTAGTAATGCTCCCGCCTGAACCCAGAGTTCCCGTTCCGGAAAGATTCGCAGGAGATCGAATCCAGTTCCGGGCTTTCCACAATGCATGCCAGTTATACTTCACTCTACAACCCCGGACTTTTTCACTTGAAGCCACCAAGGTGGGGTTTGTCATCACCCTACTCCAAGGAGAACCCCAGAGTTGGGCCCACCGACTACTCGAGCAGAACAGCGTACACACCCACTCCTTGTTAGCCTTTTTTGAGGCCATGGCCCAGCTTTATGAGGACCTCCAGCAGACCACCACGGCGGAAGCTGCTCTGTTTGCGCTCCAGCAAGGTCGCAGAGTGGCCAAGGACTATGTCACAGACTTTAGGCGCTGGAGCTCAGACACTCAATGGAATGATGCTGCCTTACGACACCAATTCTGCATGGGTCTCTCTGACAGTCTCAAGGATGAGCTCGCCCGAGTGGGTATACCAGGTACTCTTGAAAATCTGATCACCCTGTCCATCTAAATCGATCGACGACTCCGTGAGCATCGGTCAGAGCGGTCCACTCAGCAAGGCCGCCCCATGTGGATGACCCCAAGGGCTCCAGCTCCCTCTTCCTGCTACCTGGCACCAACCTGCTCAGATCCTGCCGGTCCAGTTCCAGACACTTCCAGGCCCATGCAAATAGGAGTGATACGGTCAACTTTATCCCCTGAAGAGCGAGCACGTCGCAGACAGCACAATCTTTGCCTCTACTGTGGCGAGGCCGGCCACTACGTGCACAACTGCCCCGCCAAGGTGCGTAAGTGCCCTTCTTCCATACCTGTCAACTCTGTCGGCCACTGCAACCCACCTTGCTCTCCCTCTCTCATTTCTCCTTCCGGAAAGAACAATAACAGTCAACGCTATCGTCGACTCTGGAGCATGTAGCTGTTTCGTCGATATCACCTTTGCCATTCAGCAACGCCTCCCGCTACAAGAAAAGGCGCATGGACTTTCTGTCTACCTGGCTGATGGCTCTCGCATAAAGTCGGGACAAGTAACCCAGGAGACCGCCCCTTTGCCTGTTGCCATCTCCTCCCAACACAAAGAACTGCTGACTCTTGATGCCATATCTTCACCATTGTTTCCCGTGATCCTGGGGTTACCTTGGCTTCGGGCTCACAATCCCCAAATCAATTGGGTATCTGGGGAAGTAGGATTCCTGTCCTCCTATTGTCAGAAACATTGTATATCCAAACCCTCCAACACACCCACTACCCTGCTGTGTATGGACTCCGATCAGAACTTATTCCAGTCAGTGCCTGAACCATACCACGAGTTCATTGATGTTTTCAGTAAACGGGGGGCTGACTCCCTTCCGCCTCACCGCTCCTATGACTGCCCGATCGAACTACTTCCTGGAGCTGAGATCCCCTTTGGGCGCATATTCCCTTTGTCGGAAAAGGAACAGGAGGCACTAAAGGTCTACATTGACGAAAATCTGAATAAGGGGTTTATCCGCCCCTCAACCTCACCAGCAGGGGCCGGAATATTTTTTGTCACAATGAAAGACCAGACCCTTCGCCCATGTGTGGACTACCGTGAGTTGAATAAAATCAGGGTCAAAAACCGCTACCCGTTGCCCCTGATACCTGAACTGTTCCAGAAATTAAGATCTGCCATTATCTTCACTAAGTTGGATCTAAGGGGGGCCTACAATCTTGTCCGCATCCGGGCCGGGGATGAGTGGAAGACGGCCTTTCGTACCCGGTTCGGCCATTATGAATATCTGGTCATGCCCTTTGGGCTCTGCAACGCCCCCCCGCCACCTTCCAATATTTCATCAATGATGTGTTCAGAGACTTTTTGGACATTTTTGTAATCGTCTATCTGGATGATATCTTAATTTTTTTCAGGGTCCCTTGACCGGCATCGGGAACATGTCTGCAGGGTACTGGATCGACTTCGCCAGCATGGACTGTATGCAAAGGCAGAGAAATGCGAATTTGAGCAGCGAAGCATCCAGTTCCTGGGATTGGTGATTTCCCCAACGGGAATTAAGATGGACCCCCAAAAGGTGTCCGCTATTCTAGACTGGCCTGTACCCTTAAACAAGAAGGGAGTGCAAAGTTTCATAGGTTTTGCAAACTTTTACAGAAAGTTCATCAAGGGTTTTTCTGCTATAATCACGCCCATCACGCAGCTAACCAAACAAAACCTACGATTCCATTGGAATCCCGAAGCCCAAGACGCCTTTGAAACACTTAAAATACTTTTTACTTCAGCTCCGATCCTCAGCCATCCTGACCCATCTCTACCCTACATCCTCGAGGTAGATGCCTCCGAAGTTGCAGTAGGGGCGGTCATTTCTCAATGCCAGGGTACTAAAGACCTAATGCACCCTGTGGCCTTCTTTTCACGAAAGCTGTCCCCTGCAGAGAGGAACTACGATGTGGGTGATCGGGAGTTACTTGCCATCAAGGTTGCTTTGGAAGAATGGAGGTACTTGTTAGAGGGTGCTGTCCATCCAGTACTCATATACACCGACCACAAGAATCTAGAGTACCTAAGATCTGCTAGACGTCTGAAACCTCGACAAGCCCGATGGGCCCTGTTTTTCTCTCGCTTTTCCTTCCATATCACGTACCGGCCTGGATCTAAGAATACCAAGCCAGACGCGCTATCACGTATGTATGACGACCCTAAGGACCTTTCTGTCCCTGACACCATTTTACCCGCAGGCAACTTTCTGCTTCTCCAAACGGATCTTCTCTCCCAGATTAAGGAAGCTTCCACTGACTCTTCGAGACCCCCTGGGATTACCTTGACGTCCAGAGATGGCCTACTGTGGAGGGGGAGTCAAATCTTTGTCCCTGGTGACTTGCAAGTTGAAGTACTAAAACTTCTTCATGATCATCCATTGGCAGGGCACTTCGGGTTCCGCAAAAATTCTCGAGTTGGTACGTCGCACGTTCTGGTGGCCAGGCCTGGAGGAGTTTTGCAAGAAGTATGTAAGTACATGCCCCGTCTGTAACCGGAACAAAACAACAAGAAGTCGGGCCTTGGGACTATTGAAACCCTTACCTGTACCGGATAGACCATGGAAGATGATTTACATGGACTTTATAGTAGAGCTTCCATGTTCTGAAGGGTGTACCGCGATCTTTGTAGTCGTGGATCGACTCTCTAAGATGGCCCACTTCCTACCATTAAAGAGTACTCCATCCGCTATGGAAACAGCCCGTGTATTCAACAAGGAGATTGTCAGATTGCATGGAGTTCCTGCAAACATCATATCAGATAGGGGAGTACAATTTACTTCACGTTTCTGGAGGGCATTATGTAAGACCCTGAAGATCGAACTAGCTTTGTCCTCGGCCTATCACCCCCAAACGAACGGACAAACTGAGAGGACGAATCAGACTCTTGAACAATACATCAGATGTTTCACGTCCTTTGTCCAAGATGACTGAGTATCCTTACTGCCCCTAGCAGAATTTTCCTATAACAACGCCAGCCACTCGGTCACAGGACAATCTCCCTTCTTCTCTAATTATGGTTTTCACCTGTCTTTTTTACCTGATTTTCTTCCAGAATCCTCAATTCCAGCAGTACAGAGCATGGTGGACTTCCTCAGTCGCAATAACCAAGTGTTGCAGGAAGCAGTGACCAAGGCCCAGGCAGACAGCAAGAAAGCTTTCGACAGAAAAAGGAGAGGGGAATTGGACCTGCAAGTGGACGATCAGGTATGGCTCTCCACAAATAACCTCAGGTTGGCTTGCCCTTCGAAAAAATTAGCACCCAAGTTCTTGGGACCTTTTTCAGTGAAGAGAAAAATTAATGAGGTATCGTATGAACTTTCCTTACCTGACTCTTTTAAGATACATCCAGTATTTCATGTCTCCTTACTTAAACCTGCAGTACCTGATCCCTTCCCTGACAGAGGGTCCAGACCTCCAGAACCTGTTATTGATGGAAGAGAGGAATACGAGGTAGAAGCCATCCTCGATTGTAGGAAACGGCAGGGCCAAGTGCAATTTCTAATTAAATGGAGAGGTTACGGTCCGGAGGATAACTCCTGGGAACCTGAACGTAACATTCATGCTAAAGAATTGATTCACGCATTTTTTCTTGCCCACCCTGAAAAGAAAGGCCGGTTAGGCGTCCGGAGGCTGTCCCTTGGGGGGGGGGCAATGTCAGGGACTTACCATTACTGGACACAGGAACGCGCTTGCGCGCGTCTCTTCGGCGCGTGTACGCACACGTATGCGCGATCCTCCACCGATATTGCGCACGCGCATGCACGATCCTCCACCGCTATTGCGCACGCGTGTGCCCGCGCGCGCGCTGAATGCTGTTTCGCGCCAATGGGCCTTTAAAAGGACAGCAGCTGCACTCATGCAGTGCTGTTTGATCTGCAGCTTCTGAGTATCTTTACCCGCATCTGCTATCTGATTACCTGAACGACCCGGCTCTGCTGACTTACCTGTTATCTCCAACCCTGACCCCGGACTGTCTTGACTCTGCTACTACTGCTTGCTGCTCTGTTGCCAGACCTCTGCCTGCTTATCTGACCCTGCTCCAGTCCTCCGCATTGCTCTGCCTGACCACCGGATCTGACCCGGCTCGCCTGACCCTGCACCTGTCTGCTACTTACTCTGTGTGTTACCGTGTTGACCTGGCTTATCTCTCCCTGCTTCAGACTGCTACTGATCCTGCTGTCATCCACAGTTCCAGCCAAATCTGGAGGATCATCAACCAGCTACAGCGTCAACCACCACAGTCTCCACAGGCACTCCTACCCCGCTGTGTTCCCGAGACCACTGTTCCCACTCCGGTGGCTCCTGAACCAGAGCTGTATGAGAGGTCTTCTCCTACGGGTCAGACTCATCCTCGGAGGTACGTAACAGCTGTTTTCTTTCAGCAACCCTTGGCGGCTCATTTAGTGGTGAGTACGTTTGTGCAAGGGGTCCGGCATGTGGCTCCTCTGGTTCAAAAACCACTACCTCCGTGGGATTTGAATCTGGTGCTCTCGGTACTTCAGAAACCTCGGTTTGAGAACATCAGAGAGATTCCTCTTTTGACACTCTCTCAGAAAGTTGCCTTTCTGGTGGCTATTACATCTGTCAGGAGGGTTTCTGAGTTGGCGGCCTTGTCTTGCAAGTCCCCCTACTTGATCCTCCATAAGGATAAAGCGGTGCTACGCCCGCAGCCTTCGTTTCTTCCGAAGGTGGTTTCGGCTTTTCATCTAAATGAGGAGATTGTACTTCCATCCTTGTGTCCTCGGCCGTCACATCCCAAAGAGGTTGCGTTACATTCCTTAGATGTGGTACGTGCTCTGTGGGTGTATCTGTTTGCTACGGCTTCGTTTCGGAGGTCAGACTCACTGTTTGTGTTGGTGACTGGTCCAAAGAAAGGCCTGGCGGTCTCGTCGGACACCATTTCTCGGTGGATCAGACAGACCGTGATTCAGGCTTATGCCCAAAAAGGGCGGGCAACTCCCTTTCCTGTCACGGTGCATTCGACCAGGGCAATTGGTGCCTCCTGGGCTTTCCGACATCAAGTGTCTGTCTCCCAGGTGTGTAAGGCGGCGACCTGGACGTCCATTCACACTTTCACTAAGTTTTACAAGGTTGACGTGCATGCATCTGCGGATGCTTGCTTCGGCCACAAGGTTTTTCAGACCGCTGTTTAAGGTTGCTTTGCTGAGGACCTCTGTTTGTTTTGGGGTGAAGTTTGTTTGATTGCTGTTCCCACCCCTCGTTTTTGGACACTGCTTAGGGACGTCCCTAAAGTCAAGAATATAAGGAAGCTGTGTCCGTCCATGGACGAAAGAGAAAATAGGATTTTTGTACTCACCGTGAAATCCTTTTCTCTGAAGTCCATGGACGGACACAGCACCCACCCCTCCTTTTTATGTTTGTACTGCTTTTTGACGAACTGAGCTGCTGAGTGCAGGGTGAGGGGTTATGACCAGAGGGACGGCCCCCTGGGCTGTTCAGCTTTGCTATAGTTACATGTTTTTAAATATCTAACATGTCTGCCTAGTCCTCTCCTAATAGACGGAACGTAACCCTAATGTCAAGAATATAAGGAAGCTGTGTCCGTCCATGGACTACAGAGAAAAGGATTTCACGATGAGTACAAAAATCCTATTTTTTGGTTGTAACCCTAAAAAAAAAAGAAAAAAGATCCTGTTCCTTTAAGGCATGATCTATAGCACAGTGCTTGTGCCACGTAATTTGTTCCTTCCGATGTTGTAATATACATAGTTGATCCTGCCTGTTCCTGTGTCCCCCCTGTCTGTGCTGACCATGGTAATCATGGCAGCTGATCCATGATACCGTGGTCAGGTTACGTTCCTCCGTCAGCCTGCTCTCTACTGTGAGTTTCTCCCCTCTACCCCACCCTCCCTGCCTGTCAGCGTAAGAGCATCTCCCCCCTTTGCCCCTCCCGCCACTATTCAGCTGCAATATGCAGCAAAAATACATGCATCTCCTCCGGATTATTCTGGCATTATATACGGTGTGTGTGGCTAAATACCTTTTCCCACACCGCCGCTGTGCGGTCACGTGACTTCTCTTGGCTAGCCGGCCGATGTCACAGGGGAATCTCGGCCCCTCCCGCCTCTCTCCAGGGGATAGGGGAAGAATAGATGAGGGGGGATCACGTGACCATACTGCGGTGTGAGAAAAGGTATTTAGCCTTTCCATTTAAAAAAAATGCATACACTGTAGTTAATAGCAGCATAATCAAGAGGGGATATCAGTTAAGTCATTATGTGACTTTACAAACACTTTAAGGTAGTTCTAAAGTTAAAACATCTTTGGACGTACACAGCCTGACTCAGGAGCGACCCTGCATATGTGCCCCCATTTCAAGCAAGGGAATTTTTCTTGTCTTAAAGTGGTTGTAAACCCTTACATATACCCAGCAAAGTGACTGGCCTCAGGTGATACACAGAGATGGAAAAAAATCATCCTACATAAGTTGTACCTGTTTATCTGCTGCCCTTTCTTCTTTACATCCGTTCAAAGTGCTGAATTTTAAATCTTGTCTCAGAGTTCAGAAAATGGGCTGGAGAGCTGAATTTGCACTCTGCAGCGCTCAGTGAGGAGAGGTCTGAGAGCTGATTGGAGGACGGGGGACACACTCCACGCTGAGACTGTCAATCAGCTGGAGGTCCCTCCCCTGTCAACATTTTTCTCTTGGTGTCAGCAAAATTAAGTGATTCATGCTGATAGCGGAGGAACAAAGCAGCAGACAAAAGTGACACTTAATTGAGACAAGTACACACTATAGAGGGAGATTCTTTGTTCATATTTAATGTCTGAGGTTTACAACCACTTTAATGAATAAAGTGAAGCTCTACTAACTTCCATCACCTACTCATGTGCTAGCAAAAATAATTTTTTTTTATTTCCCTGCATATGATTAAGTGAATTTTCATACCATTTCCTAAGCTAAGAGATAAGTCTTTCTGAACAGACTATTTGTCTTTTAGTAAATCAACTCCAAAATATCAAGTGACAATTAGACACATCTCAGGATATGGAGAAAGATCATTATGTAATTTTTCTACAGAGACCACATTTTGATGAAATTTTCTACTGTGTGTAATATACCTGTCATCTATTCCATCCTTCTTATAAATCCTACATGACTTTATTATTAGCAATATCGAATCTTTCAAATACTAAGACACAAAATAGCGAGAAGCTGCAAGAATATGGTTAATCATCTTTTGCGTTAGTGAATTAAAAGGTATTGTGTTTCCTAAAAATACTTCTTTCCAGAAGCCTCGCTCGTATTTTCAGACAAAACCAAAATATGGTCTACAATGCCTTGTTGACCAGAGTTATGGAAATGTGATTAAGGCATGCTGGATTATAGTTGATAAAGGATTTAACACTCAATTTGTCTTTGTTAACTCTGACAACAATCTGTCTGGTCCTCTTCTCTCTAGTGATGGAATGTGGGCTGGTAATTCTGCTGTCTTTTGAAAATTCCCTCCTGGCTCCATCCTTCCGAGTGCAGCCTGCCGTGTTAAAAATGTACCTTCCTCCCCTTTTTTAGTGATCTTTATTGTGTGTCCCTGCCCAGCAGCACACATCGTTTCTTGCGCATATGTCCCTGCCAGGTCCTCCGAATATGTACATGTGCCGTTGACCTGTTCATTCAAGATGGCTGGAACATGACTTACCCATAGGACCAATTGGGGCTACAGCACGTGTGTGCAGTAAAAAAAGGATTCTTATAAAGAAAGGCTGTATGGAACTGGGCAGGTCCTCCCAATGCCACACACTGAAAATAATTAAAATGGGGAGGAAGGTAAGTATTGAACACAACAGGCTGCGCTCAAGGGTTGTGGGGGTATTTATTAAAGCGTTGGTAAACTAAGGACATTCTTTTTTTTTTTAAAAAGGGCCTCCTGCAGGGTTTGCCATGATGTGCTAGTATGCACTGTGTACTTGGTATTATGACAGATTTACCTGTAAAACGCAGTCCTTCAGCACTGCGCTGTAACTGCTCCCGGTGCTTCCATCTTCACCTGGTCTTCCTTCCAGGTTCGTGCTCTCCGGCCTTTGAATGGCCATGCCGCGATTACTTCACTCCCGCTTATGAACATGGTAGTCACACTCACAACCTTGTGACACTCACTATGCCATGAATGCAGTGGTGACTGGTGCTCAAAATTATTTTGGGGGGGCACAAACAAACTGAAAAATTTAGAAAAATAATGAAAAAAACACATCAATTGCAGCCTCACTGTGCCCATCAAATGGAGCCACTGTGCCCATCAATTGCAGCCACTGTGCCATCAAACGCAGCCACTGTGCCATCAAACGCAGCCACTGTGCCATCAAACGCAGCCACTGTGCCATCAAACGCAGCCACTGTGCCATCAAACGCAGCCACTGTGCCATCAAACGCAGCCACTGTGCCATCAATGGTAGCCACTGTGCCATCAATCGTAGCCACTGTGCCATCAATCGTAGCCACTGTGCCATCAATCGTAGCCACTGTGCCATCAAACGCAGCTACTGTGCCATCAAACACAGCCACTGTGCCATGAATTGCAGCCACTGTGCCCCATCAAATGCAGCCACTGTGACCCCCCCGCGCCCGCTGTCTGACCGGCAATTACCCCATCTTGGTGGCGGGTCAGGCAGCGGCGAGCTGTGTCCTCCGTTAGTTTTGTCTACCTGCTAGGCGTCCAATCGCGGCGCCTGTTCTTTCAGCCAATCAGGTGATGGGTATCAGAACCGCGGTTCAGTGTTAGAAAAGCAAATATTCATTTGCTTTTCTAACACACCTGGGTGGGCTCCAAGCATAATGCTCTGCGCTCCGAGTCCACCCTTTTTGAGGCCTATTAGAGCCTATGGCTCTAATCAGGTGCTTAAAAAAAAAACGCCCAGCATCCTAAAAAGGGCCAGATGCCTGAATAGGGGGTGGCGGCAGCGGCCATGGATAGATTCATGCAATGCATGCATATCAGAAAAAAATGTTAGCCCTACAGACAGACTCCAGAGGTGCTTTCTTAAGCCAGAAGCCTTTCTTGACCTTCAAGGAGGCATAGGTCTAGGAACCACTACCCTAGAATTTACATCTCTGATAAGTAGCTAAGGGTCATGTATAGCTGGGAGGTTTCCAAATTCCCTTGGGGTAGAAGTTTCATATTCAGAGACCTGATTTGAGAAGGGTTCAGGATAAACATTAAAATACTTCCTTTAGAATGAAATAACTGCATTGTAGTATAGATTAGGCCTGCCATGAAGCTTTAGTTACCCTTTTAAAATAAGTTCTTTTTAGATTAACATATATACAGTATACACTTGGATATGGCGAATGGCCTTCTCTAATATTGTATACAATCATTGTTCTAATGCTTGGTTGTTCTTCCGTTTTCTAATTTCTAACAAAATAGTTGTGATACGGCACTGTTTCACTTTAACTGACTATTGGGCGGTCGTGCGACACTGTACCCAAACAAAATTGACGTCCTTTTTTTCCCACAAATAGAGCTTTCTTTTGGTGGTATTTGATCACCTCTGCGGTTTTTATTTTTTGCGCTATAAACAAAAAAATAGCGACAATTTTGAAAAAAAAGCAATATTTTTAACTTTTTGCTATAATAAAATATCCCCAAAAAATATATAAAAAATAATAATTTTTCCCTCAGTTTAGGCCGATACGTATTCTTCTACATATTTTTGGTAACAAAAATCGCAATAAGCGTATATTGATTTGTTTGTGCAAAAGTTATAGCGTCTACAAAATAGGGGATAGATTTATGTCATTTTTATTATTTTTTTTTTACTAGTAATGGCGGCGATCTGCGATTTTTATCAGGACCGCGACATTATGGCGGACACATCGGACACTTTTGACACTAATTTGGGACCATTGTCACTTATACAGCGATCAGTGCTATAAATAGCCACTGATTACTGTATCAATGACACTGGCAGGGAAGGGGTTAAACACTAGGGGGCAATCAAGGGGTTAAGTGTGTCCTAGGGAGTGATTCTAACTGTGGGGGGATCGGCTACCACTGACATGACAGCGATAACTGCTCCCGATGACAGGGAGCAATAGATCCCTGTCATGTCACTAGGCAGAACAGGGAAATGCCTTGTTTACATAGGCAGCTCTCCGTTCTGCCTCTCCTCACAGAAATCCTGGGTGCCCACTAGGCAGCAAATTCAAAGGGACGTACAGGTACGCCCATTTGCCTGCCTGTGCCATTCTGCCAACGTATATTGGCGTGCGGCGGTCGGGAAGCGGTTAAAATGTCAGGTTTCTGTGATGTAAAAAAATTAGACAAAGATAAATCATTTCAGAACTTTTTAGACCTTTTAATGTGATCTATAAACTGTACAACTCAGTTGAACAACAAACTAAAATCTTTTAGGTGGAGGGAAGTAAAAAAAAATAATAATAATTTGGTTGCATACGTGTGCACACCCTTAGGCTCCATGTACACAGAAGCTCAAAAACGGTCGTTTTTAAAGCAGCAGAAAAAGTTAGCTTTTATCAGCGTTTTTTTACTAGCATTTATTAGCGTTTTTCAGTGTAGCTTTTTTTAGCTTTTTATTTATTTTTATTTTTTTTCAATGGACCAAAAAATGCTAAAAACCGCTCGCGGCCAGCGTTTGAGCGTTTTTCGGCGTTTTGCGTTTTTTTGCATTTTTTTCTGCCGAAAAACGGCACTTTGAATGCAATTTTTTTGCGTTCAGAAAAAAGCCCATTAACTCCACTGCTCATTAAAGCTAAAAAACGTTATGTGTACATGAACACATAGGCTAACATAGAGTGCAGTTAATGGGCTTTTAAAAAAAAAACGCTAAAAACGCCAATAAACTGCAGTTTATCAGCTTCTGTGTACATGGAGCCTTAAACTAATACTTTGTTGAAGCACCTTTTGATTTTATTACAGCTCTTAGTCTTTTTGGGTATCAGCATGGCACATCTTGACTTAGTGATATTTGCTCACTCTTCTTTGCAAAAATACTCCAAGTCTGTCAGATTGCCAGGGCATCTCCTGTGCACAGCCCTCTTCAGATCACCACACAGATTTTCAAGCAGATTCAGGTCTGGGCTCTGGCTGGGTTTCCAATTCCAAAACTTGAATCTTCTTCTGGTAAAGCCATTCCTTTGTGGATTTGGATATATGCTTTGGGTCATTGTCATGCTGAAAGATAAAGTTCATCTTCATGTTCAGGTTTCTAGCAGAAGCCTGAAGGTTTTGTGCCAATATTGATTGGTATTTGGAACTGTTTATAATTCCCTCTACCTTAACTAAGGCCCATGTACCAGCTGAAAAAAAAGTCCCCAAAGCATGAGGCCGCCACCACCATGCTTCACAGTGGGTATGGTGTTCTTTTGGTGATGTGCAGTGTTGTTTTTGCACCAAACATATCTTTTGGAATTATGGCCAAAAAGTTCAACCTTGGTTTCATCAGACCATAACACATTTTCCCACATGCTTTTTGGAGACTTCAGATGTGTTTTTGTAAAATTTAGCCGGGCTTGGAGGTTTTTCTTCGTAAGAAAAGGCTTCCATCTTGCCACTCTACCCCATAGCTCAGACATATGAAGAATACGGGAGCTTGTTGTGACATGTACCACACAGCCAGTACTTGTCAGATATTCCTGCAGCTCCTTTAATGTTGCGGTAGGCCTCTTGGCATCCTCCCTGACTAGTTTTCTTCTCGTCTTCATCGATTTTGGGGTGAAGTCCAGTTCTTGGTAATGTCACTGTTGTGCCATATTTTTTCCACTTGATGATGACTGTCTTCACTGTGTCCAATGGTATATCTAATGCCTTGGAAATTCTTTTGTACCCTTCTCCTGACTGATACCTTTTAACAATGAGATCCCTCTGATGCTTTGGAAGCTCTCTGCAGACCATGGCTTTTGCTGTAGGATGTGACTAAGAAAATGTCAGGAAAGACCTACTAGAACAGCTGAATTTTATTTGGGGTTAATCAGAGGAACTTTAAATAATGGCAGTGTGTACTGACTCCTATTTAACATGAGTTTTATTGTGATTGCTTAAATCTGAACACAGCTACATCCCCAGTTATAAGAGGAATAATAATTGGACCAAAAGACGCACAGGGCTCCTGTGCAATTCGCTCCGGAGCCGCTGTGAAGATGTGTAAACTGTTCCCAATCTCCTTAAATGGGAATTGGATGTGGGGAAACCCACATCCAATTCGCAATAGTGTGAACCCAGCCTTAAGGTTTCACTCAGTTGGCCTGCAATCCATACCCTAGGCTCAAAAAATTAGCTTTAACCACTTAAATCGGAATTCCAGGCAAAAATACATCTCTGTTTTAAACAATTGAGCACCACCGCCCCCCCCCCCCCCTGTTTTGGGATATTTTTTATTTTTGGTACTTTTTTGCCTTTTTTCTTCTGGTCTTCTTTTGTCCTATGTCGCTGCGGTGGGGTACGTCGCTTCCGCAGTTGCATCCGTCCCTCCTCCTTCCCCCCCACTACCTTCTGGGACTTGTGTGTTTCCCAGAAGACGATGGGACTATTCAGAAAGCGCCGCGCGACTTGTGCATGCACAGTAGGAAACCGGCTGTGAAGCCTGAAGGCTTCACTGCAGATTTCCCTTACTTTCAATGCCAATGCTGACACCCCGAAGCCGATGGACAAATCGGCATGGGGTGCCAACATCACGGGCCCCCTGGACAGGTAAGTGTCCTTATATTAAAAGTCAGCAGCTACAGTATTTGTAGCTGCTGACTTTTATTTTTTTTTCCCCAGGCTTGAACTCCACTTTAAGCTACAGAAAATTTTACCCCTTTCACGACCAGGGCTTTTTTTGCCATTCAGCACTGCGCTACTTTAAGTGGTAATTGGGTGGTCATGCAACACTATACCCAAATGAAATGTATATAAGTTTATTTCACACAATTAAAGCTTTCTTTTGGTGGTATTTAATCACCACTGGGTTTTTTATTTGTTTGCGCTATAACCGAATATTTAAAAAAATATTTTTTACTTTCTGCTATAAAACATGTCCAATAAAAAAAAAAAAAAAAAAGAAAAAAAAAATCTGCATAAAATTAGGCCAGAATGTATTCTGCTACAAAAGTCGTAATACTTAATAATTAATTGGTTTGGGTGAAAGTTATAGCATCTACAAACGATGGTATATATACTAGAATTTTTTTTTCCGACAATACTAATGGTGGCGATCAGTGACTTATGCTGCTTACACACGACCGCTTTTCATGACGAGAAAAATGCAATTTTTTAATTTGGGCATTAAAAACGATTGTGTGTGGACTCCAGAGCATTTTTCATGAAGTGAAAAATGGCCATTAAAAATTTGGAACATGCTCAAATTTTTCTCATCGTTTTTCACGACGTTGTTTTTCTCGTCATGAAAAACGGCCGTGTGTAGGCTTTAACGACGTGAAAAAAACGCGCATGCTCAGAAGCAAGTGATGAGACAGGAGCGCTTGTTCTGGTAAAACTAGCGTTCGTAATGGAGATAGCACATTCGTCACGCTGTAACGGACTGAAGAGCACGAGGCTGAAAAGTGCAAATCGTCTCTCACCAAACTTTACTAACACAAGGATCAGCAAAAGCAGCCCAAAGGGTGGCGCCATCCGAATGGAACTTCCCCTTTATAGTGCCGTCGTACATTTCGTACGTCACCGCGCTTTGCTCGAGCATTTTTTTTCATGATAGTGTGTAGGCAAGGCAGGCTTGAGAAGAATCACGTCGAGAAAAACGTCGTTTTTTTCAATGACATTAAAAACGGTTGTGTGTACGCGGCATTATAGTTGGACTGTGCGGCGGATAATCTGCCACTAACTGACACTAGGGGGAACTGACTATCTGCCACTGACATCAAGGATTCCTTTCCCTATGGGGCTCAAGGGGCCTTCATTAGGCTGTTTTCCTAAATCAGACCTTGCACTCCATACAATTCCAGTCTAATTGGTAAAAGCCCCCTTCCCGGGTAATGCCCTTTTAAAAGAACACACTTTTGGGGGAGAAATCCTTTCAGGAGATATCCCATTCTCACTAGAATGAGGCGTAGGAAACCTGCATTCTGTCTATACTGCATTCAAATTGCACTGCCCTTGCGATTTACAGCAGGTGTCAGCGCAAAGTTAACAACACCCCAAAAGCAGTCTGAAGACCGGATCACATGGTACTTTTGTACCGGTTGCACTGTGTTTCCAAAGGTTGTGCATGCACTGCTTTTGATGCGGTTTCAGCCCATTCACAATGAGTGGACTGAAATTGCACTGCACAGAACTGCGTGTGAATCGCAGAGGAACACACAGCGCTTTCCTGTGCTATTCACATGCAGTTCCGAGTGTGAATGGACCCTAAATGAGAGTATTCTGCAGCACAGGCACAGTACAATAGCATCTTCTAGCAAGATCTAGGCTTCTTGCAATTTCCTAAGATATTGCAAAAAAGATGCTGATGTCACCCTTGCCTAGGTGCCCCGGAAATGGCAATAAGATGCTTATATTTAGTTTTTCCCCTGTATGTTTTGTTCTTCATTTTTTTGCAGCATTTTTCTATTGGATCCTAATGCCATAAGCAGATTTGCAATTTTAGTGCAAAGTCCACTTTAAAAAGACAGTTGCAGAGCATTCATAATAGCCCTACCACAGTTGCGTAGCCATTGATGGGGTTACTGTTGTGGTCTAGAGGTAACATCCCACATTTGGTTGCTCCCCAACAGTATGGAGGATCATCAAATGTCCCCCCAGCAGAGTGAAAGACACCGGATGTTCCTCAGGTGCCTGGTCAATGTGGGGCCATATATGGGCTATTCTGGTTCTGGGATGGTGTACTTCTGGCTAGGCTGGTGAGATATATTTCCTGATGGCAAAAGATTAAAAGATTAGATGGCTTCTTGTGCGTTTATTAAAACATACATTTTGTATGCCATCTGTTGCTTCTGCTAAGGAAATGACAATATACTGTATTTACGGTGTAGGGTGGGTGGAATATTGCTTAGAGATATTGTTACTATGCTTGAGACCTAGCAACAGAGTAAGGCCCCTTTCACACTGACACATTTTTCAGGCGGTTTAGCGCTAATAATAGCGCTGCTATACCGCCTGAAAAAATCGTGCCCTGCAGTCTTCAGTGTGAAAGCCCAAAGGCTTTCACACTGAAGCGGTGCACTAGCAGGACCGCTCCAAAAGTCCTGCTAGCCGCATCTTTACAGCGGTGAAGGAGCGGTGTGTTCACCGCTCCTTTACCGCGGTCTCCCATTGAAAGCAATGGAAGACCACGGTAATACCGCCCGCAATGCGCCTCTGCAGAGGCGCATTGCGGGCGGTTTTAACCTCTTTTTCGGCCGCTAGCGGGGGTTAAATTCACCCCGCTAGCGGCCGCATGCCGCGGTAAAACGAAGGTATAGCGGCGCTAAAAATAGCGCCGCTATACCCACAGCGCACCTCCCGCTCCAGTGTGAAAGGGGCCTAAGGGATCCCTATAGGATTAAAAATAGTGCACAGAAACAAATATGTATTTGATTAACTTTTTGAAATTTTTATTCTGACTTTGACTCGGACTCAAAAAAAACATTGTTGCAACAACGCAACGAACTGCAACAATTCAAATTCAATTTAGCTCAGTTTATGCAACACCTTGCAGCTGTTTATATGAGCTTTTCACTATGCGTCTGAGTGGGACTAAAGTCTCTTGAATCCTTATGATTCTGTACAGAATTGCAGCTTCTGGTCACATGATTCTTTTCTGTGTAGCCTCCTGCGCAATCACCTGTGTGTTCAGTTGCGTAGGGAACGTAGGGGCTCAATTATATGGCATCATTAAAAAGTATAGGCTGGGCAGAATCAAATCTGTATATACTGTTGTTATTGGTAAAGGCAACGCTGTATCCTGGCCTAGGCCAACGAGGCCCAGGCCTAGGGCAGCACTTTGCAGGGGGGCAGCACGGAAAGAGTCCCCGCCGGCTTGCGCTACACCGTTAGTGTAGCGCCAGTCTTATGGGGCGGACTGGGCAGAGAGGCAAATTAGTCTAGTAGCACTCCCATAAAGCGGCCGCACTGCTTCCAGAATGCGGGCGGCCGGCATTCTGCAACTGTTTGCTGCTAATTTTAAAGCGGTTGTATACCCGCTATTTTTTATTTATTTTTTACGCCTGTAAAGGAAAATGCATAATGAGCTTGTATGCACAGCATACAAGCTCATTATGAAATACTTACCTTAGAACGAGGCGTCGGGAACTTACCTGGTCCACGCCGAGGGAGATGTCATCTTGCCTCGGCGTGTCTTCCGGGTATCGCGGCTCCAGCGCTGTGAGTGGCTGGAGCCGCGATGTCTCACTACCGCGCATGCGCGTGGGAGACTTCGTTCCGGCGAGGCTCGGCGTCTGCCGAGCCTTCAGCCCGACAATCCCCTGTGCGCATGCGCCGCTGCTGTCAGCGGCGCATTGCGAGGGGAATATCTCCTAAACCGTGAAGGTTTAGGAGATATTTATTTTACCTACAGGTAAGCCTTAGTATAGGCTTACCTGTAGGTAGAAGTTTAAAAAATTACTTTACAACCACTTTAACTGTCCTATCATGCTGGACCACAAACCTTCCTCACTGTGCTATATATTTTCTGCTGCACCATTGGCATGATTATATCTTCTTAGTCCTCTCCATAAAATTATCAGAAATTTGTGCTTAAAGTAGAATTATAGGCAACACTTTTTTTTTCATTTTGGATAGAGTAAGGGAAGGTTATAGCCCCAGTCAGTTTATTATTTACCATCCCTGTCCTATTGCAGAGTTTTCCCTTCACTTCCTGTCCCATAGCCAAACAGGAAGTGAGAGGAAATCTATGCAAATTAAGGGACTCCATTGCCCCCCCCCCCCCAGGCCCTCGGAACTAGTGTCCCCACTCAAAATTTTGAGGGCGGGTCTTAAACAGCAAGGGGTGTGGCCTTGACAGGAAGGGGTGGATCATATTTAAATTAGGGGGTGCACAAGTTTAATCAGGCCTAGGGCATCACAAAACCTAAATACACTACTGGGTAAAGGAGATTGCAAAATCAGAATGCAATATGTATGGCTAGCTTAACCACTTTAGCCCCAGAAGGATTTACCCCCTTATTGACCGGGCCTTTTTTTGAGATACGGCACTGCGTCGTTTAAACTGATAATTGTGCGGTCGTGCGACGTTGCACCCAATTTAAATTAATGTCCCTTTTTTCCCACAAATAGAGCTTTTTGTGGTATTTGATCACCCCTGCGGGTTTTATTTTTTGCGCTATAAACAAAAAAAAGCGCCAATTTTGAAAAAAAACAAAAAAAAAAACAATATTTTTTACTTTCTGCTATAATAAATAAAAAAAAACAAACAAAAAAAGGATTTCTTCCTCAGTTTAGGCCAATATGTATTCTTCTACATAAGAGTATATATTGCCTTTGTGTAAAAGTTATCGCATCTACAAAATAGGGGATATATTTATGTCATTTTTATTATTAATTTTTTCTGCGATTTTTAGTGGGAGTGCAACATTGCGGTGGACAGATCAGACACTTTTGACACTTTTTTGGGATCAGTGACACTTATACAGCGATCAGTGCTATAAAAATACACTGATTACTGTATAAATGACACTGGCAGGGAAGGAGTTAACACCAGGGGCGATCAAGGGGTTAAATGTTCCCTAGGGAGGTGCTTTCTAACTGTGGGGGGAGTGGGTTGACAGAAAGTAGAGAGAGATCGCTGTTCTTAATCACTGCCTCTCTGTGGAGCGATTGCGGGTGGCCCGCGGACATTGAGTCTGCCGGACCCGCTGATTGGCTCTCCCGCTAGCGAATGGGCACGCGCGCACCCACAGATTGCCATGTACGCGCCCGACGTACAACGATGGCAATTCTCTCAGGAGAGCGAACCTGCCACAGTCTAATGCCCCGTACACACGTTCCGATTATCGTACGATGTATCGTTCACATTTTGTTGTATAAAACGAATATCGAATACAACATTGCAAAATGTGCTCTACGAAAAGTAAGATTTTTGTCGTACGATTCTGGAAAAACCTTCCGGTGTGCGTAGCTACGTATCTGAAATGATGTCAAATTCGTGTGACCCCCCTGTGTCCTTCTGGTTTATTTTCGTGTTTTTGATCATGCAAGGTGTTTGTCTATCGATTTTTAGCGACGCATACTGTACTGATTAAACGATTGTCGTACGATGGGCTGTCGTCCGAGCAAAGTTTTCGTGTTTGTCCCTTCGGATTTTGTTGGACGGATTGTCGCGATCGGCTGTCATGAGGCTGTGTACTAACGATCAGATTATCGAACGATCTATCCGAAAGCGATTTTTATCATCCGATAATCGGAACGTGTGTACGCATAACTGCGGCGACTGGTCAGGAACCGGTTAAAGTGGATGTAAACTCGATTCATGAAATTTGAGCTGGGCACATATATCTGCAGTGTTTTGTTATCTCTCTTCAAAGCACTATGTCTCCTGGCTTTCTGCTGCTCTGTTCTTCTGTTATCAGCCTGATAACTCCTGACAAGTTCTCCATCAACTGAGATAACAGCATGCAAAGTTTTTTGTTGGGGAGGATGCTATAAATAGAGTAGCAGAAAGCTGAACTATAAGGCCGGGTTCCCACCTATAGGGATTGGATGCGGCTTAAAACGCATCCAATTCGCATACATTTTTATGAGGCTAGTTCACATGTGTGATGCATTCGCACTGCGCAGTGCCGAAAAAACGTGTTCGTGTAAGCGTACGTGTGCAAATTCAGGCCCATTATCTTCTATGGGAACGCATCTGATTTGCAGATGTCTTCCATTCTGAACAGGACTTTTTTCCCTGCTCACTACACTTCCCCCCCCTCCCCCTCCCCTCTCCCTCCCCTCTCCCAGGTCAATAAGTCTGCAGAGATAACAGAGCTGGAATTCGCACCACACAAGTGTGAATCCAGCCTTAAGCCCAGGTTCACACTGGGGCTGCGGGAGTGAAGCCTGCGAGTTCAGCTGAACTCGCACGATTTCACTCCTGCCTGTCAGTCCCGATTTCAGCTCGATTACAGAGACATCTGACACAGATGTCAATGTAAATCGCGGCTGAAATCGCAAAAAGTAGTACAGAAACTACTTTTCGAAATCAGTGCAGCGCCGCAGAAACGGCGTCGCACCGATTAGGACGGTGCCATTGCCCGCAATTTGCGGCAAATTTAGCCGATTTGACATGCGATTTGACATGTCAAAACGCATGTCAAATCGCACCAGTGTGAACCAGGGCTTAAACAGAGGGGGTGTGTGCCTTTCCTTCAATCAGCTGACTTGGCTGTATGCCCAGGCTTCACTGCAGTGTTGAACAGTAAAAGAAAATCTCCTAACACTATCTGAACTTTCTAAAGAATATATAAAGCTGAAGTCAGCATGTAAAACTTATGTAGGGAGATTTGTTTAATCTCTGTTTATCACCTGAGGCTGTTCACTTCACTGGGTATACAGGTCCTTCTCAAAAAATTAGCATATTGTGATAAAGTTCATTATTTTCTGTAATGTACTGATAAACATTAGACTTTCATATATTTTAGATTCATTACACACAACTGAAGTAGTTCAAGCCTTTTCTTGTTTTAATATTGATGATTTTGGCATACAGCTCATGACAACCCAAAATTCCTATCTCAAAAAATTAGCATATCATGAAAAGGTTCTCTAAACGAGCTATTAACCTAATCATCTGAATCAACTAATTAACTCTAAACACCTGCAAAAGATTCCTGAGGCTTTTAAAAACTCCCAGCCTGGTTCATTACTCAAAACCGCAATCATGGGTAAGACTGCCGACCTGACTGCTGTCCAGAAGGCCATCATTGACACCCTCAAGCAAGAGGGTAAGACACAGAAAGAAATTTCTGAACGAATAGGCTGTTCCCAGAGTGCTGTATCAAGGCACCTCAGTGGGAAGTCTGTGGGAAGGAAAAAGTGTGGCAGAAAACGCTGCACAACGATAATAGGTGACCGGACCCTGAAGAAGATTGTGGAGAAGGACCGATTCCAGACCTTGGAGGACCTGCGGAAGCAGTGGACTGAGTCTGGAGTAGAAACATCCAGAGCCACCGTGAACAGGCGTGTGCAGGAAATGGGCTACAGGTGCCGCATTCCCCAGGTCAAGCCACTTTTGAACCAGAAACAGCGGCAGAAGCGCCTGACCTGGGCTACAGAGCACTGGACTGTTGCTCAGTGGTCCAAAGTACTTTTTTCGGATGAAAGCAAATTTTGCATGTCATTCGGAAATCAAGGTGCCAGAGTCTGGAGGAAGACTGGGGAGAGGGAAATGCCAAAATGCCTGAAGTCCAGTGTCAAGTACCCACAGTCAGTGATGGTCTGGGGTGCCATGTCAGCTGCTGGTGTTGGTCCACTGTGTTTTATCAAGGGCAGGGTCAATGCAGCTAGCTATCAGGAGATTTTGGAGCACTTCATGCTTCCATCTGCTGAAAAGCTTTATGGAGATGAAGATTTCATTTTTCAGCACGACCTGGCACCTGCTCACAGTGCCAAAACCACTGGTAAATGGTTTACTGACCATGGTATTACTGTGCTCAATTGGCCTGCCAACTCTCCTGACCTGAACCCCATAGAGAATCTGTGGGATATTGGGAAGAGAAAGTTGAGAGACGTAAGACCCAACACTCTGGATGAGCTTAAGGCCGCTATCGAAGCATCCTGGGCCTCCATAACACCTCAGCAGTGCCACAGGCTGGTTGCCTCCATGCCACGCCGCATTGAAGCAGTCATTTCTGCAAAAGGATTCCCGACCAAGTATTGAGTGCATAACTGAACATAATTATTTGAAGGTTGACTTTTTTTGTATTAAAAACACTTTTCTTTTATTGGTCGGATGAAATATGCTAATTTTTTGAGATAGGATTTTTGGGTTTTCATGAGCTGTATGCCAAAATCATCAATATTAAAACAAGAAAAGGCTTGAACTACTTCAGTTGTGTGTAATGAATCTAAAATATATGAAAGTCTAATGTTTATCAGTACATTACAGAAAATAATGAACTTTATCACAATATGCTAATTTTTTGAGAAGGACCTGTATGTGAGGGTTTACATCCACTTTAAAGTGTTACTGTGACCATGCTATGAACATTCAAATACTAACATATCTTAACGGGCATTTAATGAGCTTTAAAATAATAATAAAAAAAAAAACTCACAGACCTCTGTAACTGTAGGCACTGGGGAGCAATTCATTTTCCAAGTTCATAGCAGGAACACTAAAGACATTGGGCTTGATTTACTAAAGGCAAATAGAATGTGTACTTTGCTAAGTGCACTTGCTCCAGAGCTTAGTAAATGAGGTAAAGGTTCTTTTTGCAAAGAATACTCAATCACATGCAAGTAAAATAAATAAAATAAAAAAATCAGCATTTTTGCTTGCACATGATTTGATTGGATGATGGAAGTCAGCAGAGCTTCTGCTCATTTACTAAGCACTTTGCAAAGTGCACAGTCTCTTTGCCTTTAGTAAATCAGCCCCATTGTCTACGTCAGCTCAGTATAACCCGCTTCCCCAATCCTAACAGTGACTTGCCATTCTTCCAGCCTTTTAACTACTTGACCTCTGGAAGGTTTTACCCTCTTGACCAGACCATTTTGTTGCTATTCAGTACTGCGCTACTTTAACTGGTAATCGCACAGTCATGCAGCTACGCAAATTACATTTATATCATTCCTTCACACAAATAGAGCTTTCTTTTGGTGGTATTTGATCACCACTGTGTTTTTATTTAGATTATAATTGAAAAAAAATGACATTTTGAAAAAAAAAGGTATTTCTACTTTCTGTTATAAAAGATATATAAAACAAAATCAAAATTCTTCATAAATTTGGTCCAAAATGTATTCTGCTTTATGTCACAAGTGCTATCAGTGAGTTTTTGGGGACACTATATTATTGGGGACACTAGTATATTTCTTACTGTGACCAGGATACTGATCCATACGGACACTATACTAGTAATGGTGGTAATCAGCGACTTGTAGTGTGCAGGAAATCCGGGACTGGCGCTGACACTTTCTGGGAGGAACACTAACTGACTCTGACACCCTAATACAGTGATCAGTGATAATACTGTACTAATGACACTGGCCAGGAGACAGGGGTGATCAGGAAGGCAGTCAAAGGGTTAACAGTGTGCCTAACAATTGTATGTGTCACTTATGCCGCGTACACACGATCGGAAATTCCAACAAGAAAAGTCCAATGTGTGCTTTTTGTCGGAAATTCCGACCGTGTGTAGGCTCCATTGGACTTTTTCAGTCAGAATTTCCGCCAACAAAAGATTGACAGCAGGTTCTTTATTTTTCAGACGGAAATCTGATTGTCTGTATGCAATTCCGATGCGCAAAAAAAACACGCATGCTCAGAATCAAGCAGAGGAGCCGCCTGCCTATTGAACTTTATTGATCTCGGCTCGTTGTATGTCTTGTACGTCACCGCGTTCTTGACGTTCGGAACTTCCGACAAGATTTGGGTGACCGTGTGTATGCAACACAAGTTTGAGCCAACATTCCGTCGGAAAAAAGACACGGTTTTCTTGTCGGAATTTCTGATCGTGTGTACTCAATCATTAGACCGACTGGCTTTCCTCCCTGATTTCATCTCTTAGCGGTAAGTAAAATTGAGGAGAAACTAACACACACAGAACTGTGCTGTGATTGGCCACAGAAATCAGCAGGTTCACAGCCAAAATGATTGGCTGTGAGCCTGCTGACAAACTCGTGCATTGTCCAAGCACAGCACGAGCGGCACGGGGCGCATGCACCTGTAAAACAGGAAGTACGGCACAACGTAAGGTCACGTCACGGTGCTCTGGGGAGCTGCCAACCAGCACTAAAATGACGACAAGTGGTTAATGTCTAATGTAAACACTGGCCATGTGCTCTAGGGGGGAGCAGAGGGACTTTGATTTGATGTAATCTACTGATCAAGTCTTTTCATCCACCCTGTTGGATTTTTTCTGCCTGATCGGTCCTGCAGGCTATAGACTGCAGCAGTGATAAGTGTATTCTGATGGCGGAAAACAATGTACAATGTCACAGCAGGGAGGTTTCCTCCATCAAATGTGTGGAATGGGAATAAGGTCAGTTTTTTCATTCAACCCGCTGGGCGAATGAAAAAATATGACTAATGTATGGGCAGCTTACCTTTAGGCACAGCTAGCTAGGAGATTGCTTTTCCCTGTATAATAAAGGGTATTTGCACATTGTCACAATATTCTCAGGGGGATTCTTTAGGTGGGATGTTACTTTTGATTGTCAATGAATGTCCTCATTACATATGATATACACACTTGTTTGAGGTCAGCATGACAGCCGGGCAACCAATATTTACAGAAGGAGAGCAATAACTGCAGCCTACATTTTTTCCCAGTGTAGGTGACCGCAGTGTGTACATTCATATTTCTTATCATGATGCACTGTGCTGAGAGAATGTTCATCTAAATTTCTGCGCACAGCTTGGAGCGCACAGCTTGGAGCGCACAGCTCTTTTCACTTTTAGCTCTGAAACTACACTGTAACTGACAGCTTTTGATCTCTACTAGCCAAAGGGAGCCAATTAGCGTAGTTCTCCACCTTCATGGTCCATGATGACTGTGTTGGCTATAACAAACCGTTATTGTTCCAGGTGTCAGTTTATTGCTTTCTCTGCGCAATAAAGAAATGCATTTTTTTTAAATTAAATATACAAAAAGGTGTAGCGCTGGATGAGCAAAACTGTGTATGGCTATACAGTGAAAAAAATATATAATATAAGAAAAAGTATCAAAAACATGAGTGAATGCTACAAATAAACAATTTAAAGTTCATGTGTGTCAGTGAAAAATATATGAAATCTTCTCCTCTATTTGAAGATGATAAGAGTTCTGCAGAGTGCAGGTATCCGATAAAAATCATAGGCAAAATGCTCCAACACTTAGTAAAGATCCCGCCACCAAGGTGAAGAATGAAGGCTTACCAGACAGCCTGCGACCGCCCTTCTCATGGGGGTCAAAACAGGCTCAGTAGAGTGATGTTTTACCCCATGGAAGGCAGAATGATTCTGCAGGAACGCTTCATCCACAATGGGAGAGTCTCCAGAGACGTTGATTGAACACCTGGCCAGAACTGGGAGTAGACACACTCTTTGCAGATCAGAGTGGATGTTCCTCAGTAAGTAGGATAAATTCCAAAAGAGAAAGAAAAACTTTCCATAGTGTAGCGTTCATCCATAAAAAAGGGGTTTATTTTCACAAAGTATGCGATACAGAACTTCAAAGTAACAAGTCCTGAGATATTAAAATGCTGGTTAAAAACTCCTTGCAAGGAATAAAAAGCTCCGTATTCTGTCAATCAAACGACCGTTCGCGCGTGCGCAATGCATGCACGTGTCACCCTGCACCCTGCATGCACGTGTCACCCTTTTTTATGGATGAACGCTACACTATGGAAAGTTTTTCTTTCTCTTTTGGAATTTATCCTACTTACTGAGGAACATCCACTCTGATCTGCAAAGAGTGTGTCTACTCCCAGTTCTGGCCAGGTGTTCAATCAACGTCTCTGGAGACTCTCCCATTGTGGATGAAGCGTTCCTGCAGAATCATCCTGCCTTCCATGGGGTAAAACATCACTCTACTGAGCCTGTTTTGACCCCCCTGAGAAGGGCGGTCGCAGGCTGTCTGGTAAGCCTTCATTCTTCACCTTGGTGGTGGAGCATTTTGCCTATGATTTTTATCGGATACCTGCACTCTGTAGAACTCTTATCATCTTCAAATAGAGGAGAAGATTTCATATATTTTTCACTGACACACGTGAACTTTAAATTGTTTATTTGTAGTATTCACTCATGTTTTTGATACTTTTTCTTATATTATATATTTTTTTCACTGTATAGCCATACACAGTTTTGCTCATCCAGCGCTACACCTTTTTGTATATTTATATTGTTGTACCTTATATCAGGTTTTTTTTGGTGTTTAGCAGCAGGTTTTCCTTTAGGGATTTATTCATTTATTGCACTTCAATAATTTGCACCTAGCGCAAATTTTTCTTTTATAACCATTTTTTTTTAATTAGCATGAATATATATATATATATATATATATATATATATATATATATATATATATATACTATATTACCAAAAGTATTGGGACACCTGCCTTTATACGCACATAAACTTTAATGACATCCCAGTCTTAGTCCGTAGGGTTCAATATTGAGTTGGCCCATCCTTTGCAGCTATAACAGCTTCATCTCTTCTGGGAAGGCTGTCCACAAGGTTTAGGAGTGTGTCTATGGGAATGTTTGACCATTCTCCCAAACTCGCTCATCCATGTCTTTATGGACCTTGCTGGTGAGCCGTCATGTTGGAACAGGAAGGCGCCATCCCCAAACTGTTCCCACAAAGTTGGGAACATGAAATTGTCCAAAATGTTTTGGTATGCTGGCGCCTTAAGAGTTCCCTTCACTGGGACTAAGGGGCCAAGCCCAACCCCTGAGAAACAACCCCACACCATAATCTCCCCTCCACCAAATGATTTGGACCAGTGCACAAAGCAAGGTCCATAAAGACATGGATGAGCGAGTTTGGGGTGGAGAAACTTGTCTGCACAGAGTCCTGACCTCAACCCAATAGAACACCTTTGGTATAAATTTAAGTAGAGACTGCGAGCCGGGCCTTCCCATCCAACATCAGAGCCTGACCTCACAATTGTGCTTCTCAAAGAATAGTCAAACATTCCCATAGACCCTCTCCTAAACCTTGTGGACAGCCTTCCCAGAAGAGTTAAAGCTGTTATAGCTGCAAAAGGTGGGCCAGCTTAATATTGAACCCTACAGGCTAGGACTGGGATGCCATTTAAGTTCTTGTGCGTGTGTAAATATATACCGTATTTATCGGCGTATAACACGCACTTTTTTCCCCTTAAAATCAGGGGAAAATCGTGGGTGCGTGTTATACGCCGATACTCTGTCGAATTCCCCTGCTGAAACGAGCGAAAGAGCGAGCGGAGCCGAAGCCGAAGTACACTCGGCTTTACTCGGCTCCTTTCGCAGTCCCGCCCATCTCTGACTGCGCCGCTGACATAGAGAAAGCCGAGTGTACTTCGGCTAGTCTCGGCTCCTCTCGCAGTCCTGCCCCTGACTGTGAGCAGAGCCGAGTCTAGCCGAAGTACACTCGGCTTTCTCCGTCAGCGGCGCAGTCAGTGGAGATGGGCGGGACTGCGAGAGGAGCCGAGTCTAGCCGAAGTACACTCGGCCCCGCTCGCTCCTCTCCACAGAAATCGACGCCAAATTTAAAAAAACGCCGAGACTGACAAGATCGCAAAGGCACTGGGCAAGGCTGCAGATGGACACTGGGCAAGGCTGCAGATGGACAGATGGACACTGGGCAAGGCTGCAGATGGACACTGGGCAAGGCTGCAGATGGACACTGGGCAAGGCTGCAGATGGACAGATGGACACTGGGCAAGGCTGCAGATGGACACTGGGCAAGGCTGCAGATGGACAGAGGGACACTGGGCAAGGCTGCAGATGGACAGATGGACACTGGGCAAGGCTGCATGCTGCATTTAAATGTAAGTTTTTTTTTTTCCTTGAATTTCCCTCGTAAAAGTTTTTTTCCTTTAAAATTCCCTCCTAAACTTGAGGTGCGTGTTATACGCCGGTGCGTGTTATACGCCGATAAATACGGTGCGTGTTATACGCCGATAAATACGGTATGTGTTCTTCAAAAAGTTTCCACACTTTTTTTAAACTGTATTAAACAGAAAAAAGTGTGGAAGCTTGTTGAAGCCCCCTTGTATACTGTGTGTGTGTGTGTAATGTATGTATTATATATATATATATATATTTGATAGCCAACAATAATAAATATGAACAGGGTAATTATTACAACATTGTCCCAAATAAAAGCTTTGCACGCCCTTAAAAAAAGTCTGTGGAAACATTTCTTGAAGTGTTTCTAAAGGTAATTTTGTTTCTTTTTTTTTCTTTTTTCTTTTTACAAAAACAACAAACATGTCGTATTTACCTGCTCTGTGCAATGGTTTTGCACAGAGCAGTCACAATTCTTTTTTTTTTCCTGGTCCCCCGCTGGCGTTCCTGGCTCCTCCTCTTCACCCAGTGCCCCCATAGGAAGCTGCTTCCTAAGGGGGCACTCGTGCAGGCTCACTCTTGAGCCCCGCTGCCCACGTCTATAGACACAGACAGTGAGGCACAACCCCACCCCCTGCTCCCTCGTCACAGAGTTTGATTTGCAGCTGCTGTGGATCTGCCCTGTGAGTAGGTGCTGGATCGCAATGGGTCTCAGGTAATTATTGGGGGGGGGGGGCGGCTGAGGGGGGAGCTGGATACAGAAGTTTTTTTAACTTCATGCGTAGAATGCATGAAGGTAATAAAAAACTTCAACTTTAGAACTACTTTAAGTAGGTAAATTAGTCGTTAGTTAATGTCACGCTAACCCACGCATACTAACGTAGCTCAATTTGGTCTGGACATTCACACATAATTGGCCTCTGGTCGTGAAAGGGTTAAACTTTTCCTTGATTGACTTATTACTGTGCTGTATATTTACTAAAATGGTTCCCCAAACCCTGGTAGCTTTTTTAATTTCATGCTTGTTTTTTGTAATTTCCAAGTTTACACTGTCCATATTGTGTTTTACACACATGCTGCTCTATACCAAAATCTCTTTTTCCTTCATTCACAGAAAATATATTTGGATTTGGCCATTATTCTGTTTTTCATGGGCGATCGATAAGGTTTATGTTTTTATATACAGTTTAATTATACTAGTTAAATAAAAGAAATGCCAAGAATTAAATTGGAGGGATCTGTATCTAGCCATTGTGTAGGTTTACCCCAAGCCAATTTAAACAAAATGCTTTGATGATTGAAATGAAGAGATCATACTGTATGTGCGGTGGTTTTAGCAGACACATCATTAAACTGTCAATGCAATTTGATTTTGTGTACACAGCAGGTGTTCTAGCATGTTACCTTTGATTTGCAATAATGCTCTTATGCTCAGACTCATGCCGCGTACACACAACCGTTTTTCATGACGAGAAAAATGCAATTTTTTAACTTGGTCATTAAAAACGATTGTGTGTAGGCTCCAGGGCATTTTTCACGACGTGAAAAATGACCATTAAAAATTTGGAACCTGCTCTAATTTTTCTCGTCGTTTTTCACGTCATCGTTTTTCTCGTCATGAAAAACGGCCGTGTGCAGGCTTTAACGACGTGAAAAAAACGCGCATGCTCAGAAGCAAGTGATGAGATGAAAGTGCTCGTTCTGGTAAAACTACCATTTGTAATGGAGATAGCACATTCGTCACGCTGTAACGGACTGAAGAGCACGAGGCTGAAAAGCGCGAATCGTCTCTCGCCAAACTTTACTAACACGAGGATCAGCAAAAGCAGCCCAAAGGGTGGCGCCATTCGAATGGAACTTCTCCTTTATAGTGCCGTCGTACATTTCGTACGTCACCGCGCTTTGCTCTAGCATTTTTTTTCACGATAGTGTGTGTAGGCAAGGCAGGCTTGAGAAGAATCACGTCGAGAAAAACTTTGTTTTTTTTAATGACATTAAAACGGTCGTGTGTACGCGGCATTAGTGTTTATAGCTTAGTTTTTTTTTTGTTTTTTTTTTCTTGCATCTAAACTTTTTTTTTTTTGTGTTGAAAAATCAATTTTAATGTAAATATTAATGTGCCCTCGTACACACTTTTTCTGTGTCATGATAGGTAATGCGCAATCACCATCTTAATCCTTTTGCCTGCCCCTGCTGGCTCTTAACTGCTATTATCTTCGCTGTTGTCCCCTGTGACAGCTCAATGAGCAATGCTGGAAGATTACATTTGACGAGGATGCATTTTAAGAAGCATTACATAATGGATGACTTTTCTATCATTACATTGTAAGCAGTGAAAGGATTCCTCTCCAATCTGACCCGCATGCTATTGGGATTATATTGCCATGATGGAGCAAGTCAGTGCAGTGTATGCGATGAAGATCATTCTACAAATTCAGTGGTTTTATACCAATTATAACACACTTGACTGTAGAAAAAAATAATAATAAATAAATATATATATATATACAGTGTGTGTGTGTGTGTATATATATATATATATATATATATAGTAAGAGTGAAAGGGACGCTGGCTCCAATTGCATTTCAAAGATTTCTTCTTTATTGTTCGATCATTTGCAGACAAAGCATTATATAAATGGCAGCCACTGTACAGTTCCGAGCATCCCTGCTCTTCCTCAGGCTATCAGGCTAGATGTGTGTATATATATATATATATATATATACCGTATATACTTGAGTATAAGCTGAGATTTTCAGCCATTTTTTTTGGGCTGAAAGCCCTCCCCCCCCCCTCGGCTTATACTCGAGTCAGCGAAATTTAACATTGTAAATTGTACCTGAAAAAAAAATGAGAGGCTGCGGCGTCCATCGTTTAAATCTCGCGGTCTCTTCCTGGTCCCTTCCGTGATAGGCGATTCTCAGCAGACACTCTCCGCCTATCACGAACGTTCTCTCATCCTCACCCATCCCAGCAGACACTGTGTTCAGTGTCCTGCCAATCACAGACGTCTGCTGGGAAACTGAGGATGAGAGAACGTTCGTGATAGGTGGAACTGTGTGCTTAGAAAACGCCTATCACGGAAGGGAAGAGGAAGAGACCGCAAGTTTTAAATGATGGACGCCGCAGCCTCTCCTTTTTTTTTTCAGGTACAATTTACAATGTTGAATTTAAACAGTGAGGATGGGAACAGTGAGGATGGGAACAGTGAGGATGGGAACAGTGAGGATGGGAACAGTGAGGATGGGAACAGTGAGGATGGGAACAGTGAGGATGGGAACAGTGAGGATGGGAACAGTGAGGATGGGAACAGTGAGGATGGGAACAGTGAGGTGAGGAACAGTGAGGTGAGGAACAGTGAGGTGAGGAACAGTGAGGTGAGGAACAGTGAGGTGAGGAACAGTGAGGTGAGGAACAGTGAGGATGGGCACAGTAAGGTGGCAATGGGCAGTGACAATGGGCTTAGTGAAGTTGCAATGGGCACAGTGAGGCGTGCAAATGGGCATTGTTGACCCTCGGCTTATACTCGAGTCAGTAAGTTTTCCCAGTTTTTTGTGGTAACATTAGGAACCTCGGCTTATACTCGGGTCGGCTTATACTCGAGTATATACGGTATATGGTATATAACATAGTTACATAGTTAGTCAGGTTGAAAAAAGACACAAGTCCATCTAGTTCAACCAAAAAAAGTAAAAATACAATCCCATATACACAATCCTTCACCCACAGTTGATCCAGAGGAAGGCGAAAAACTCCAGCAAAGAATGCTCCAATTTGCTACAAAAACATCCTGATCCCCCGAAAGGCAATCGGATTTTAAAAGTAGCATTTAGTTAGCTAAATTCAGTTATTAAATCATGAACTTCACTCCCAAAACCCTTGCAACTCAACCCCCTCCACAATTTATAAAGCCACGTTTTACTTTTTCTATTTATTTACCTTTTTTCTTACACTTCTAACTCCAGTCTGCCCCCCCCCCCCCCCCCTCGGCTCCATTCCAACCTAGGTAAGAATGGCGTGTCCCTTCCTCCAGCAGCCTCTTGGGATTTCTACATCAGATATCCCAGATGGCATTGACCTCCACAATGCAGGTGGAGGAGGGCGGATCTGTGGCTGAAGGAGGGCAGACCTGTGGCTGGAGGAGGGCAGATTTGGTGGTGCATCATCGGGGACTGGCTGCAAAAACTCAAGAGACACCTGGATTCCATTAACATAAAATTGAAAATGGTGATGCAAAACCCAGCGTGCATCGGGGGTATCAGAATATGCCGTATTTGCTGGGCATGAGAGTTTGGTAATCGTAGATAGCCCCAGCAACAAAAGTAAGTGAGGGATATAAAGGCCCATACACACGATCGGACTTTCCGACAACAACGGTCCAACGGACGTGTTTTATCGGACAATCTGACCGTCTGTATGCTCCATCGGACAGTTGTTATCGGAATTTACACAGACAAATGTTCGCATGCTCTCAAACTTTCCGACAACAACGGTCCGATGGACGTGTTTTATCGGACAATCTGACTGTCTGCATGGTCCATCGGACAGTTGTTATCGGAATTTCCACAGACAAAAATGTTCGCTGTGCATGCTCTCAAACTTTCCGACAACAAATGTGTTACGTCGGATCATCCGATCGTGTGTACACAAGTTCATTGGACTAAAATCCAAAGTACAAACACGAATTCTCGGAACCAATGCTAAACATCAGACAACAATAGCAGAAGTTTCCCTAAGGTAAAGAGCTAAAAAAAACATGTGGTTTGGTGTATGTTGGCTGAAAATTTTCTGCCGTGTGTATGCAGAACAAGTTCACGGCCAACGCCCTTCGGACCAAAATCCACGGAAAAGTCAGATGGAAGTCCAATCGCGTGTACGAGGCTTTAGAGAAAAAAAAAAAAGCATTGGAGGGTGAAATTCATGTATAACATTTATCATAGACAGTTCTATTAATGGAGTTGGCAACCACATAATAAGACCCTTAAAATGTACTGTGCTGCCCACCAATGCTTAACATCATTCATGTTCATTAATTGAAAGGTACTTGTATTAAGGGTGTAAGTGGTTCTATGTGTCACCTTTGTTGGTGTCAGCAGGTAGGTGACTGGCAACTTGTTTGTTAGTTTAGAGATATTCTATGTAATGTCTTGCCTTCACTATTGGCCTACTTCTGGGAGAGCTTCCAACCAAAGACCGCAAAGCAAAACATTGATTTAATTTGCCCTTTTGAGATATTTTTCTCCTTAGGGAAAGACAGATTAGCTTGGTGCCATAGATCCAAAATGGACAAATAATGTAATTAGTATTTGTCCTCTAGTCTCCACAATACAAACAGAGTAATTGAAATGGACATGAGTCCGTATTAGGAGATGAATCAACGTGTCTCAGTATTTCCAGCTTCTTATCGACAAAGCTGAAGCTCTGCATGTTTAGTGCTGTCAATATTTTGATTTGATCATTAAAGGTGGCATAGGTCTGTCCAAACGCATGTCCCAAGTGGCCAGAGAGTGACGTGTCATCGTCATCAGGAGAATATCTTAATGAACTTCATTAGTGCTTGTGTAGTTTTGTAGCATTATGGGAATTAAGCTTCAGCATCTCCTGTGTGCATTGAAATTGTAATGGAACACTGAAGAACAAACATTTAACGGTACATACTCTAGTTTGTGTCAAAGATTTTTGGAATCAACAGGCAATAGGAAATGGGTTTTTATACAATATCTCTCTGTATGCTGTTTATTATACCATTGGGTTTTTGAGAAGAATAATGTTGGAAATTAACAGTGACCACATAACCATTAGGATAAATCAACTAGTTGTTTAATCTAGAGCAGGAGTCTCCAAACTTTCTAAACAAAGGGCCAGTTTACTGTCCTTCAGACTTTGGGAGGGCCGGACTAGGGCCATTGGGAGTAGAAAATGTCGAGAGGGAGTAAACAATACCATTCCTTTGGTGTCAGTGGGAGAACTAGTGCCCCATTGTTGGTGTCAATAGAAGGAATTGTACCCTTTTGATAGTGTAAGTTGTATGAATAGTGCCCCATTGGTGGTTTCAGCAATAAAAATGATTCACCATTGTTGGCGTCAGTGGATGGAATAGTGCCCCAAGGGCCGGATAAAGGCACACAAAGGGCCGCATCCGGCCCCAGGGCCGCAGTTTGGAGACCCCTGATCTAGAGGATAGATATCTACAGACCAAACAGACTATAAGCAGCATTTCTTCCCTCATTTAAAAAATGAGACCCAAAGTATCCAGGAAGTGCCTTACCAAAGATCTTCATGACTGATGAAGGGCTCCTGACCATCCAAAACATTTCCCATCCTGTAATGACAGAAACTGATGGGAAATCTCCCTAGCAAGGATACAGACGGCAGTAGAAACCCGACAGTGGCACTAACCTTTCCCTGTTTTATCCAAAAGCAGTAAACGATTTTGACTGGAGTTGGGTTTGTTGCATCCTGCCAGCAAACCCAACCCAATGGAGAGGACACTCAGAAAGGTCTATATGCTTGTATTTTGTAGATCATTAGATACCATCAGGAAAATCCAATATAACTATAACAAATCTTTTCTGGTGGTAATTTCCTTAAGAACTCCCTGCACCTATTTCAGGCAAGCATTTTTGGCAGTGTCTGTAACATTACCAACAGGTGTGGCAAATCCAGGTAGTTCTTGCTCTCACCACTTTTAGAACCTGTTGCTATGGCAGTGACAAACTTGACGAATTTCCGACAGTTCTCAGCAAAGGAAGCTGGGAATAATTAAGTACAAGTCTGAGTTGGTGACAGAGGTATGCCAATGGGACATTTCTATGCTGGGAAACTGTCATGTATGTGACAGCTTCCCAAAAAGTGCTTTATCACCAGCACCATTCAGCTGTTAAGCGGAAATTGCCCATAATTTGGTAAATGACTTGTCACTGGCTGGGTGGAGTTTAATGGGGAACTAATACCAAATATACAGCGCTGTTGCCGTCTCTCCCTAAGTTGAGTGTATGCAGGGGTGTACCTGTGGTAAGGCAAACCAGGCACTTGCCTTGGGTGGCAACTGCTCTATAGCTGAATGATGGCTACAGCGTGGTCGGCTTGATCTGTGATCCCTGTGTCCTACGGTAAAGAGCCAATCACAGCGGCTCTTTACCACGTGATCAACTGTGTCCAATCAGATATCGGCATTCCTGTCCTAATGCTGTCACAGCATCAGAGGAGAGAGCCGGTAACCGGCTAGTGTAAAAGGGGACATCTACACTGATAATCAGGGCACTGATCATCAATGTCCTGATGATCAGTGCAGCCCCAACAGTGCTCATCAGTGCTGCCAATCAGAGCCCCTATCTGGTGCTTGCCCATCAGTGCTGCCTATTAGTGCCCATCATTGCCATCTATTAGTGCTAAATCAGTGCCTCATCAGTGCCCACCAGTGCCGCCTCATCCTCTGTCCTGCTGACCCCATCCTATGTCCCGCTGACCCCATCCTCTGCTCCATTGATATGTGGCACTTGGAAGAATTACCATATGTCTCTGGGTCTAATGAGGAAGCAACAGCTGTTTACTGTGAACAGCTGTATCTTCCTCATCAGACCCTGAGACAAGAATGGTATACCACTGTTGGGGTGGGACAAATTTACATGGGGGGCACCCGATTTTAGTCTTGCCTACGTCAACACAAAACGAAAGTGAGTGTATGCAGCGGTACTCTGGCTGTTGGTCGCTGTGAACCCTGTAGAGACTGAATCTTGATAGAATGCCAGCACGTGGGTAAAATCCACAGGTAAGTAGCCTTTATTTAAGAAAAACAAAGCATAAAATCCACATAAAGGGCCAATGTGTTTCGGCTATCAGGCCTTAATCATGACTGGCAATGTTGTGCAAATACATACTATATCTAGAAATAAATAAACCACATATAACTAGCGGGAAGGACAAATGAGAGATGGGTAATATATAAAAATCTGATTCGAATGAAAGAAATATGGATACAAAAATAATATACCACATAAGCATAAGGATATACCAAATCACAAGATGTATATAATAACTATTTCAGACTATTTAAGATATATATCTACATCCCAACAGTAACTGAGACCATCTGGTGCATGAGTTTGTAATTTTATATGTCCACCAGATCTTTCAAGAAGCTTGCAATATCTGTCACCATCTCTGTTTGTGAAAGTTACTTTATACAAATGATGACAAATGATGACATATTGCCACTGTGTGCAGTTCTACAGTTTCTAGATACACTGGAAATATTTTTGTCATTTGCATTGACCGCATCACAGCAATGTTCCCCTATCCTTGTAAGTAGTGGGCGAGTAGTACAACCCACATATTGCAGTGGATCACTTACAGCTATGCTAAACATCCATGGGGGGGGGGCAGGTTTTTCCCCCTCCCTTGCTAATTTAGAAATAAGGTAGTGGGGGGAGCTTTACATCTTTTCCCCACATAACCCTATTTGGCAATAATTTTTATTGGTACGGTCGTTTTATTGATGATCTGCTTATTCTATGCCAGGGGGACTCAGATCAAACTTTACAACAGTAAAATACCGTAGTTATGTAGATCTTCTGATTTGGTATATCATTATGTTTATGTGGTATATTATATTTGTATCTATATTCCCTTCCATTCTGATTCAATTTTCATGTATTACCCAGCTTTTATTTGTCCTTCTCCCTAATTACATGTGTTTTTTTATTTCTATATATGGTATGTATTTGTGCAACATTGCCAGCCATGAAAAAGGCCCAACGGCCAAAACACGTTGGACCTTTGTGTGTATTTGTTCTGCTTAAATAAAGGCTACTTGCTTGTGGATTATACTGAATTGTATCAAGATTCAGGAACTAAAAGACTAGTTCCCCATCAGGTCTGCTTTACTTTTAATTGACCGCACACCGCAGTGGGCGGATTCAAAAGCTGCTGGATTTGCCCACTGCTGTACGCAGTCAATCAGAAGTAGAGTGGGCCTGATGGGAAACTAGTCTCTCAGTTCCCCATTGGGATCTTCCCGCCACTAGTACACAACGTCTCTGCCATGCGTCTGCCAGTATGATGAGTGTAGTGATGACGGAGTGTTCAGTATGTGCCTGACAGATTCATAAATTGGGCGCAAGCACTGACACTTTTACTACTACGCCCCAACAGAATCCAATAACACCGTTTATGAGGTTTCCCCACTATGCATTCGTTAATACGAACTACAATAATAAGTGTCTGTGAAAGCAAAAGGAGCATCGTTTTACTTTGATGTAAACCATGACATCCTTATGGATATTGATATTTTAGAGAGGAAGTTTGTCCTACATCCCATATCACGAACATGGATTAACGGATAGCTTGCTCTGCTTGGGACTGAATATATTAAAGAAATCCCTTCTTGACTAGATTATAATTTTGTACTCGTTATTTATTTCTATTTGGACTGAGAGAGGATGAAGCATCACCAGAATGGTCAGAGACATACCGAATATTTCATAAAGTAAGAACACTTTGCTGAAGCCTTACATTTAGAGCTGCATGATTCTGGATAAAATGAGAATCACGATTTTTTTGCTTAGAATAAAAATCACGATTTTCGGCTTGGCATCATCTTTCACATTATACAAAAAATTGGGCTACCTTTATTGTTTGTTTTTTTTTAAATTCATTGAAGTATGTTTTTTTCCCAAAGAATTTGCGTTTGAAAGGCCTCTGCGCAAATACAGTGTGACATAAAATATTGCAACGACCACCATTTTATTCTCTAGGGTCTCTGCTAAAAAATATATATAATGTTTGGGGGTTCTAAGTAGTTTTATAGCAAAAAATACTGATTTTAACTTGTAAGCAAAAACAAGAAAAAAATTATCTGGAACATACACCGTGGCCCACCTCCATCCCGGGTTATGCATATAACGACAAAAAAGAGTGGTCATGGGACTTTAAATGAGGTGGGTCACAGACTAGGCACAACTAGGATACAATTGATAATTTATTATAAATTCATGATATACAAAAATACGTAAAAAAATATGTAATATATCTATGCAAAAAGTCATATAAACATTAGCAGTAAAAAGATCCATATATAATAAAACATTATACGTATATAATAGTCATGAAAATATCACAGCAAAATGCACAATATGTATTGTAGCATCTATGGATCTCTACGCGTTTCGTGGATCTCACTAGGGTCCACTAATCAGGAGTTTGATGCAGCAATTTATACATCAACTCAATTCATGGGCCCAGCATCGGGGAGGAGAGAGAGGCACCAAGACATGTAGTCCCCCACGGGGTTGAGGCAAGGATAAACCACAGAAGAAATGGCCAATGGGGAAAGCAGCGAGAGGGAAACAAAAACAAGACCTCAGGTGCGGTAATTAAGATGTATGAACACATTAGACCAGATGATCCTGTGAATAGGTAACATGTGCTGAATATAATCCACATGACCACCTCCACAAGGAGCAATGTGCAAAACTTGTAAGCAACAAGTGTCAGAAAAAGGCTTAGTCTTAAACTGACCCCATTTACAGACCGAAGTTCATCCCTTTTGATCTAAAAGAACCGAATGATACAATGTTTCTTTTTATCTCTCAGCTCTGAGCAATGTTGTGATAAACTTTGACCTCCTTTTTTTTTTTTTTTGACAGCTCTGAGCAGAGACCTGCTCTGCACTTGTTACATGAATCGTGGAAGTGCCGGATTAAGATCATGAGGGGGGTTAAATGGAGATCATGATTTTTTAATGATTAATTGGGCAACTCTACTTACAATTTATGACAGAGAATTAGAATAGGGCTTCTGCTGACGAAGTTAGTACCTTGGTGGGTTTATCGGAATGAGTGGTGATAAAGGCCATTGTGGCTTATTTTTCTGCAAATTAGTTCTTTATGGCTTTGCAACTAAGGTGTTGACATTGGTGTGTCCTTTGCCTATACATTTTGTGCTACATTTTGTCACCGGCCCCGCATTCACCCCATCTATGTCACGGTAGCTGCGGGGGGAAGCTTTCCCTGCATCTTCTCCTTCCCTGCATCACGCCAATTAGATCGCCTCCCCTTTTGGCCAATCGAGTGACTGGTCTATTTCCCATTTCAGAAAGTTTGGAGGTATGAAGAATCTAAACAGTATTCATAGATAAGTATTAGTAGATCAATTGGTTCTGCTAAAAAAGGTACCTAGAGTGCATTTGCTTGCGCCTTCTCTGTGTTCCTGGAATTTTCAGAGTAAACTGGAATGAAAGATTATCTAAAGCCAACATTTTTTTTCATTTAAGGTGTAAAAAAAATCCCCAAACTGATATGCCCACCTAGCGTTATCCAAAACGTCTTCCCCATGGCTTCAAGCTTATACCCCCCTTTGGTGGAGTAAACATTTGCCTGAACTACAGTTGGTGCTGGTTCCTGAATTGTGGATAACCAGGGGTATTCTTTATCTTTCCCATGTAATAGCTAATGAAGTAATTAAACAGTTTTCTATTTTGCAGACTGAATTCTCTCTATCCAATTTTATATTTCGGTTTCTTCACTTACATCATGCTCTCAGATCACAATTTGCATCTGGGATTCCAGAGCTCCCTTCCCTGGAGCTTGTAGAAGTGTTGAGGAACCCAGTAAACTCATCTCTAACTTTTACAATCTTCTCCTCAGTCATTCAGCAACCAGATTTGCCTATGCCCTTAATGCTCAGTGGGAACCTGATGTGGGGGAAATGGATGATGAGGAGTGGGGTGAGATTTTAGAAAATTGTAAAAAGGTGTCCCTAAAAATCTCTGATCGTTTAGTTCACTTGTACGAGGTGGTATCAAAATGTTTCAAGACTAGTTTTGTAACACGCCAACAGATGGCCGGACGCATGGATAGGGGGGGGAGTGGAGGCCCTGTGTGGCACCCCGCATGAAGATTAGGGGTCCGGACGCATGGATGGGGGGGGGGGCGTTGCCCCTGTGCCCATATGGATGGGCGGCCACTGGACAAGGGGGTAGTGTGATAAACATTTTTACCACATCACAAAGTTCACTTTTTTTTTTACTTTATAAGAAGTGCACAAAGTGACACTTCATTCATGTTTTTCCACACAGCAGTGTGGTGTGTTGCGCTGCTATGTGGTGATATGCGGTCCCAACCTGTGCAGATGACTGCACCGCACCTCCAGGCTGCACCGCACCTCCAGGCACACCTCACGGGGACTGGCGTTTATCCTGTACAGAAAATTGCCAGTCACCGCACTGTCTGTGAACGAGCCCTTAAATATAAGCATTCATTACATCAAAACACCCATTAAACAGGAATACACTTAAGCCTCGTACACACAACATGTTTTCTCGGCAAGAAACTACAAGAAAACTGTTGGGAGAGCTTTCTTGCCGAGAAAACCGTTCGTGTGTATGGTTTCTTGTCGAGAAAACTGCCGGGAATCTCAACGAGAAAAATAGAGAACCTGCTCTCTATTTTCTCGTCAGGATTCTCGTTATTCTCGTCGGGATTCTTGTCGGCCTGTTTCCCAACGAGAAAACCGGTCGTGTGTATGCCATTCCGAGTCTTAAAAAAATGCGCATGCTCAGAATCAAGTATGAGACGGGAGAGCTCCTTCTGGTAAAACTAGCATTCGTAATGGAGATAGCACATTCGTCACGCTGTAACGAACTGAAAGCACGAAGACTGAAAAGCGCGAATCGTCTCTCCCCAAACTTTTACTAACACGCGGTAACATGAGATCAGCAAAAGCAGCCCAAGGGGTGGCGCCATTGGAATTGAACTTCCCCTTTATACTGCCGTTGTACGTGTTGTACGTCACCGCGCTTTACAACGACAAGATTTTTAATTGACAGTGTGTATGCAAGGAAAGCTTGACAAGAATCCCGTCAAGCTTGACAAGAATCTCATCGAGAAAACTGACTTTTTTTTTTATGACGGGATTCTCGGCCGTGTGTACGAGGCTTTAGAGAGAATCACACTATTTTCCATGGAACAGTTTGTCATTACACTCGTCTTTAAACAGACCTTAACAGACATTAAACAATGACTCCACTGCACACCGCTCTGTGTTGTTGTTGTTCGCACTGATAACATGTGAACAATGCTGAGATTTGACATCCTGTTTGAAAATAATTTTCTCCATGTTTGCCAGTTTATTGTATTTAGCAAATCTTTGTTATATTGGAAAAAAAAAAATCTGCCTATGGTGAGCCAATGTTTATACAGTGCATGTATTTAGAATTCACTTTTGCTTTAACCTAATCTGTTAACATTTGGTTTGTCTACTAAGCTTCATATTTTTTTCTGGCTTTAAAGTGAATGTGCCCAGACTGTGGATATTCCATTTCCATAAAGTGTGTTTCTTATGGATGGTTTTCTAAAAGCAGCCACAGCCTAAGTGGAAAAGCCAGTACCCCCGCCATCAGTATGCAAAAGAGAACCCAGTGCTCTCTTTGTGGAAGCCATGGTGTCTCTGCAGATGTCTGACCCCCAGCTGATTCAGTACTCGGGCTATCAAGGACGGGTCCCTCTGTACATTTTGTTTGGCGTAGGACAAACTGTTATGCCGTGTACACACAACCGTTTTTCATGAGGAGAAAACTGCCATTTTTTAGATTGGTCGTGAAAACCGGTCGTGTGTATGCTCCCCAGCAGTTTTCTCAATGAGAAAACTGCTCGGAAAAAAATAGAACCTGCTCTATTTTTTTCTAGTCGTTTTTCCCCTCGTTCTTTTTCTCGTCACGAAAACCGCTCGTGTGTATCCTTTTCCAAGAGGGAAAAAAAAAACGTGCATGCTCAGAATCAAGTATGAGACAGGAGCGCTCGTTCTGGTAAAACTAGCGTTTGTAATGGAGATAGCACATTCGTCACGCTGTACCGGACTGAAAAGCACGAGGCTGAAAAGCACAAATCGTCTCTCACCAAACTTTACTAACACGAGGATCAGCAAAAGCAGCCCAAAGGGTGGCGCCATCCGAATGGAACTTCCTCTTTATAGTGCCGTCATAAGTTTTGTCGTACGTGTTGTACGTGTCATGGATATGCATTAATGTCTGTCTGCCATCTTACCTTTCCTCCTCATGTGTTCATCTTAGAGACCAGACCCCCTTCACCTGGCTTCCTTTATAATCTCCTCCCAGCCAGACTCCACCCCAGGCCCTATCACAGAACACAATATTAACCTGTGCACTGCAAGCCTGCTTTGCTGATCAACGTGTTTGTTAGGCATTGTGTGTTTGGGTTCCTGCCTGCCGTGTGCTACGTCTGTCTCTCTGTTACGTTATTGGCTTGTCCCCGACTATCCCTGTCTGCTCGTGACCCTTGACCTTCGGCTTGTCTTTCGTTATCCCTGTCTGCTTGTGGCCCTTGACCTTCAGCTTGTTATTCGTTACTCTTATATCTTGTGCTGCTGCTTCCTCTCGTGTCCCCTTATCCTACGGGGCGTGAGCTAGGAGACTCTAGGGGCCGCGACCTGGACCCAACCTGCAGCATAACATCCTCACCACTAGAGGCTCTGGAGAAGACCTGCTGGGTCTTAGACTCCGCGCCCTGGGGAATCTTGGCTCTAGCTTCCTATAGGATCCCGGTTGTGCTCCTCTGGTCCCGCTTTCCACAACCACCCAGTTTCCTATCCGCAGCAGTCAGCCATAGGGTTCACTACCTTGCGGTGCACTCCTGTCCCCCTACGGTGTGCATCTGTCACCTGGCCGTAGGTGACCTGACAGTTTGATCAACCATGGACCCGGCTGACAGGCCGCTCCCCGCGGATGATCCATTACAGGGCATAGTCCGTAGACTTGAGACCCAGGAATCTAATCAGACTCAGGTGATGCGATTCCTCCAGGATCTGGCTTCTCGCTTCGAGCAGCTTCAGACCTCCTTGGGAACCCCAAATCTGCAACCTCAAGTACAACCAGCGGCTGCGCCTTTCGCATCAGTCGCAGCCACACACTCACTAGAACTGCCAGCTCCGTTCCGTTTCTCTGGGGACTCCAAGGCCTGCAGGGGGTTTCTCAGCCAATGTATGATTCATTTTGAGCTTCAGCCTCAAAACTTCCTGTCTGATCGGGCTAAGGTAGCCTATATCATCTCCCTCCTCTCCGGTGAAGCTTTAGCCTGGGCTGCCCCCCTGTGGGAAAGGAATGATTCGGTGGTTTCCATCCTGTCCGACTTCTTGGAGCTCTTTCGGAACATCTTTGAGGAGCCGGCTCGGGCTTCTTCAGCGGCTAGTGCTGTCTTACGTCTTCGCCAAGAATCTTGTTCAGTGGGACAGTACGTGCTTCAGTTCCGTATCCACACAGCTGAATTGAGCTGGAATAATGAGGCCCTAGTCGCTACCTTTTTACATGGCCTCTCTGACCGAGTGAAAGACGAATTAGCGGGAAGAGCCATTCCCGTCGGTCTGGACGATGTAATTTCTTTGTGCAACCAGATCGACATTCGTTTTCAGGAGAGGTCGCTAGAAAAAAGACGCCAGCACTCTCTGGGTCCTAGCCAGTCTGAGCTCCCCTCCCTTCGTCCCGTGGAGCATCTTCTGCCTGCTGAGGGACCTATGCAGCTGGGACGGACCAGACTAACCCCCGAAGAACGTGCTAGGCGCAGAACTCTGGGCTTGTGCCTCTATTGTGGGGGCAAGGGTCATTTTCGTGACTTTTGCTCGCTTCTGTCCGGGAAACGCTCGGGCCTAATACATTTGGAAGGTGGAGTATTGGACCCTGAAACATCACCTTCTCGCCTTCTCCTGCCGGTGTTCCTTCATGTAGGCACTTCTCCTCAATCAACCCTTGCATATCTGGATTCAGGGGCAGCCGGCAATTTTATGGATTGGGGAACTGCTTCTTCTATGAAGCTTACCCTTTCACCTCTCGCTACCCCATTGGTAGTCTCGGCAATTGATGGCAATGTTCTCCCAGGGGGCCCTATTCGCTTCCAGACGCTACCCATTAGGATGTCGGTTGGGATTCTCCACCAGGAGTGGATATCCTTTCTCATTCTACCCAAGGCCTCTACCCCCATTGTATTGGGCCTTCCTTGGCTGCAGCTCCACTCTCCACATGTGGACTGGGCCTCTGACCAGGTCCTGGCTTGGGGTTCCTCATGTTTCTCGTCATGTCTTCTCAAGGTGGCCCCCAAAGAGAGACTTCCGGTTGCTACCACTTCTGTTTCTTCTGATCTTCCCGCTGCATACAGCGATTACCGGGATGTGTTCTGTAAGAAATCAGCTGAGGTGCTTCCTCCCCACAGGTCTTTTGACTGTGCTATTGATCTTGTCCCCGGAGCAACTCTGCCCAGGGGTCGTACCTACCCTCTGTCCATCCCAGAGACCCAGGCCATGTCTGAGTATGTTGCAGAGAATCTGTAGAGAGGTTTCATCCGGAAATCCGCATCACCTGCAGGGGCAGGGTTCTTTTTCGTTGCCAAAAAGGATGGTACCCTAAGACCCTGTATCGACTATCGAGGTTTAAATGCGGTTACTATTAAAAATCGATACCCCTTACCCTTAATATCTGAACTATTCGATAGGTTGAAGGGTGCCTCCATTTTCACCAAGTTGGATCTCAGAGGCGCGTACAATCTCATTCGAATACGGGAGGGTGACGAATGGAAGACTGCATTCAACACTAGAGACGGGCATTACGAATATCTGGTGATGCCTTTTGGTTTGTGTAATGCCCCAGCTGTGTTTCAAAACTTTGTCAATGAAATCTTCAGAGATCTGCTGTACCAGTTTGTTGTCATCTATCTGGATGACATTCTGATCTTTTCTGAAAATCTGCTCGTCCACAGAAACCATGTCCGCACTGTACTTCAGCATCTTAGAGAGAACAATCTCTATGCCAAGCTGGAGAAATGTTCCTTTGAATGTTCTGAGGTCCTGTTTTTGGGGTGCTTTGTCTCATGTTCGGGTCTTCGTATGGATCCTGCGAAGGTCTTGGCGATTACCAACTGGCCTCTTCCTGCGAGCCTCAAGGCCACGCAGCGCTTTCTTGGCTTCACTAATTATTATAGGCAGTTCATAAGGAATTACTCTTCCATTGCCGCGCCTATTATCGCTTTAACCAAGAAGGGTGCGAATGCCAAAGACTGGCCTCCCGAAGCTGTCTCTGCATTTCACGACCTGAAACAGGCCTTTGTTTCTGGACCTCTCTTGAGGAGACCAAATCCTGGGGATGCATTTTTTATTGAAGTGGACGCTTCCTCAATGGGGGTGGGAGCTGTGCTTCTTCAATTCTTTGAGAAGAGACGTCAACCATGTGCGTTCTTCTCCAAAAAAAATTCTCAGGCAGAGAGGAATTATGCCATCGGTGATCGGGAACTTCTCGCGATTAAATTGGCGTTAGAGGAGTGGCGTCATCTCTTGGAGGGTTCCCCTCACTCCATAACGATCTTTACTGACCACAAGAATTTACAGTATCTACAGAATGCTAAAAGTCTGAATCCTAGACAGGCCAGGTGGAGTCTCTTCTTTGCCCGTTTTAATTTCACGATTACTTATAAACCTGGTTCCTGCAACGGTCGGGCTGATGCGCTCTCTAGGTCATTTGACACTTTTGACGAGGAGTCTGCCCCTGAACCCGAGCCGATCATTCCAACCTCGTGCATTGCTGCCCACTCTACCCCCCTGAAGTCAAAGATTCCGCCTGGTAAGACCTTTGTCCCCACTGAGCTAAGAGCTAAGATCCTTCGTTGGGGACATGATTCCAAGGTGGCAGGTCATTCTGGATTCCTCCGATCCTTCTTACTCATTAGTCGTCACTACTGGTGGCCTAATCTCCGCTCAGATGTCAAAGACTACGTTAAGGCTTGTCATGTCTGTGCTCAGTCTAAATCCTCCACACAAGCTCCTGCTGGTCTCCTCATGCCCTTGCCCATCCCTAAGGAGCCCTGGGCTCATATTGCCATGGATTTTATCACTGACCTCCCACTGTCTGAGAATAATACAGTCATTTGGGTGGTAATCGATCGGTTCTCCAAGATGGCTCATTTTGTTCCTCTTCCTGGTCTTCCTTCTGCTCCTGCCTTGGTTCCCATTTTTATTCGAGAAATTTTCCGCCTCCATGGAGTTCCTTCTCATATTGTTTCCGATAGGGGAGTCCAATTTACGTCTCGTTTTTGGAGAGCCTTTTGCAAATCCCTCAATATTGTCTTGGATTTTTCCTCTTCCTACCACCCTCAATCCAATGGACAGACTGAGAGGGTTAATCAGGAGTTATAGGTCTTTCTTCGCACCTTTGTGTCTTCTCATCATGACGATTGGTCCTCTCTACTTCCGTGGGCAGAATTCTCCCATAACAATCATGTGAATACCAGCTCGCAGAAGACACCCTTTTTCACTGTTTATGGAAAACACCCTCAACTTCCTCTTCCCATGACCTGTTCTCCAGATATTCCAGCTTTGGCTTCGGTTCAGGAGTCTCTCAATTCTGTTTGGGGTGACGTTCATGATTCCCTCCGGGCAGCTGCTGAAAAATTCAAAGGCTTTGCCGACCGCCGCAGGTGTAAACCGCCTTCTCTTCAGCCAGGGGACAAAGTCTGGCTCTCCACCAGGAACATCAAGCTCCGAGTTCCTTCTCTGAAGTTTGCTCCACGATTCATTGGTCCATACACTGTAACTGCTAAACTGAATCCAGTTTGTTTCAAACTCCAGATTCCTAAGAGCCTTAAAATCACTAACTCCTTCCATGTTGCCCTTCTGAAGCCTTTAGATAAATTCTCTCGTCCTCTCCCTACCGTGGCGCCTGTCTCTGAGGATAATCAGGAGTACGAGGTCAGTCAAATTCTGGACTCCCGACTTTGTAAAGGCGTTCTTCAGTACCTCGTTCATTGGAAGGGGTTTGGTCCTGAGGAGAGGTCTTGGATCGCTGCATCTGAGGTCTTTGCACCTTGTCTGTTAAAGGAGTTTCATCTGAAGTTTCTCTCCAAACCTGGGCCCAGCCGGGGAAGGGGGAGGCCTCGTAAGAGGGAGGGTACTGTCATGGATATGCATTAATGTCTGTCTGCCATCTTACCTTTCCTCCTCATGTGTTCATCTTAGAGACCAGACCCCCTTCACCTGGCTTCCTTTATAATCTCCTCCCAGCCAGACTCCACCCCAGGCCCTATCACAGAACACTATATTAACCTGTGCACTGCAAGCCTGCTTTGCTGATCAACGTGTTTGTTAGGCATTGTGTGTTTGGGTTCCTGCCTGCCGTGTGCTACGTCTGTCTCTCTGTTACGTTATTGGCTTGTCCCCGACTATCCCTGTCTGCTCGTGACCCTTGACCTTCGGCTTGTCTTTCGTTATCCCTGTCTGCTTGTGGCCCTTGACCTTCAGCTTGTTATTCGTTACTCTTATATCTTGTGCTGCTGCTTCCCCTCTTGTCCCCTTATCCTACGGGGCGTGAGCTAGGAGACTCTAGGGGCCGCGACCTGGACCCAGCCTGCAGCATAACATCCTCACCACTAGAGGCTCTGGAGAAGACCTGCTGGGTCTTAGACTCCGCGCCCTGGGGAATCTTGGCTCTAGCTTCCTATAGGATCCCGGTTGTGCTCCTCTGGTCCCGCTTTCCACAACCACACAGTTTCCTATCCACAGCAGTCAGCCATAGGGTTCACTACCTTGCGGTGCACTCCTGTCCCCCTTCGGTGTGCATCTGTCACCTGGCCGTAGGTGACCTGACAGTACGTCACCGCGCTTTGCTCAAGTGTTTTTTTTCCTGAACGTGTGTATGCAAGGCAGGCTTGAGAGGAATCACGTCATGCAAAAAAACGAAGTTTTTCTCAACAGGAAAAACGGTCGTGTGTACGCGGCATAAGACTTCACATTGTCTCCATGTTCCAGCACTACCTTCCCCATCTTTCACGCATCATGGCTGCCAGTTAATTAAATAACTTTCTAGCTGCCAGTCATTTAACTAACTTCCTGTGAGCCCAGCAGTCATGGACACCATCCTAGGGGTGCATCATCAGGCAGCTAAGGTTTAGAGGAGAAGGCTGCAGAGAACAATGCTCTACAGCAGTGCAGACAGCCCATCACAAGCAACAGAGCAGAAGAAGGGTTGGGGTACAGGGAGAAAGCAGAGGAGAGAACTGAGCTGCATGAGAGAAAACTTAAAGCAGAGTTCTACCCAAAAGTGGGTACTTACATGCTCCCCCCCCCTCCGGTGTCACATTTGACACCCTTCAGGGGGAGGGGGGAACGGGGACCCTTCTATGAGATCTCCCAGAAGATCAGGCCGACATCGTGGGCTCCCTGGACAGGTAAGTGCCCTAATATTAAAAGTCAGCAGCTACAGTATTTGTAGCTGCTGACTTTTACTTTTTTTTTTTGGGCTGGACCTCCTCTTTAAGGACATAACTTTAGTGCGATAAGTACTTCTGCTATGAAACGTGAGGATGAATTGCTCCACATTGCCTGTAGCTACAGTGGTCCGTTAAGGCTTGTTTTAAAGCTCATTTACTGCTTGTTAAGAAAGGTTCACTTTAAAGTAAGTATCTGTAGGTGGAATAGAAACTCTTATGCCGCGTACATAGGACCGCTTTTTCCGTCGGAATAAACTCTGACGGATTTTTCCGACGGAATTCCATTCAAGCTGTGTTGCATACACACTGTCACACCGAATTCCCACCGTCAAGAACGCGGTGACGTACAACACTACGACGAGCCGAGCAAAACTAAGTTTAATGCTTCCCAGCATGCGTCGACCTGATTCTGAGCATGCGTGTTTTTTTTCCCCATCGGAGTTCCATACAGATGAACGGAATTTCCGTCGGAAAAAAAGACAACATGTTCTCTTTATAACTTCCGATGGAAAAAGTCCGATAGGGCACACACACGCTCGGAATATCCGATTAAAAAAATTCCGTCTGACTTTTTTCCTCCGAAATTCCGTGTGTGTACGCGGCATTAAAGGTAACTGGCATTTGGTGGTGCAATTGTCCGGTGACATTCGGGGGCAAAATCTTTTATAAGCAAACTGAAAACGTTAAAAGTTATAAAAAGATGTTGATTGCAATGGGCATTTTTAAAAACGTAATTTGTTCCATAAACCATTTAAGAACACATAATGTTTGTGGTTTTTTTTTCCTTGTAATATAAAAATATGGAATGTACCCATGTTGGACGTCAAAATATTGCTATACTTTTTTTAGGGGAAATTTGAAATGATGAATGGTATGTCTAGGATACACAATGTTCCTCACGAAGCAGATATTACTGTATCTTCTTTATTCTATACGCATTTATTTTCCATTGCACATTATGTATGCAGCAGCACAAACAACTTGCCAGAAGAGGTTGGCGTCTTTAAATATAGCTCATCTTGTAGGAGGAAGGAAGTTAGCTTTTTCTTTCTCGGTCTTTTAATTCACCGTTTTATGGAAATAATGATTCTTCTTTACATATAACTTTTCCATGAACCAAGCAGTTGAAAGTAGCGACAATGTATATAATAGATACAGCTTGTATATATGACGTATCTATGATGTATATACACATGTCCATGACAGCCTTAAAATTGACTTAATTCTCACTAGACATTTTGCTTTCCATCAGTCAAAAAATTTTGCTTGCTGGGAATCATGATCTTACAGATAATTATTTGATCACAAAAAAAGTTGAGTGTTCAGCCCTTTACACATGCTGTGAATATCGGGCGGTATCGGCCAGTTCAATAGAAACAGGCCGACATTCGGCACGTGTGTACAGCATTTGGTCCAACAGAAGCCGGCTGAACATCCAGCTTCTGTCAAAGAGGCATGGTCAAAAAAAGGTCTGCCGATCAGCATTCGATCAGTGCTCTCAGCCAATGGCTGAGAGCACTGACCAGAGTGTTCTGGCGGGGGGCATTCCCCTGTCAGAACACAATAGCTCAGCACAGTGATTGCTGTACTAACATCAGATTGTTAGTATAGGATCTCCTCCCCGAGCTTTTTTTTTTTTTTCATTCAGCCCACTGGGTTGAACGGAAAAAAGAACGATTGCGTTGATCTGGGGTGGCAGATTTCCATTGCTCTAAGGCTCACCAAAGCCAACAACTTCTACCCCTCATCGGCTTAATGTATTTAGAATCTATTTTTGCTTTCCTGGTTCAAGTTTTATTTAATAAACTCATATTTACAAAAAAAAGCTGACAGGCAGGATTTTTATAACAAAAGGGACTCTAGTGGTCTCTGCTGTCATAATTGCCCACCCCGCCTGTCAGCGGCAATGTGAACTGAGCCACGTTTGCGCAGCTCAGACCACATTTACGGCACCTGCTTTATGCCGTGGTATTGTGACTCCTGTGCACATGTGCAGGAGTGACTTACCGTAATTGCAGCCCAGCCCTTCAAGTGGCTGAAGAGACAGAATCCAGAAGGAAGACTGGGCAAAGATGGAAGCACCAGGGAGTGGCTATAAGGCAGTATGCGGTGCATACTAGCGCATTATGACTTATATCTGCAGGGGGCCATTTTTACTTTTTGTTTTTTTACAGAGTTTAATACAACTATAATTTGAAAATACAAGGATAAACAAAAATAATCTTTGTCAGTAGAGTTTATTACTGATCTCATTCCCTTAAGCCTCGTACAAACGACCGAGTTTCTCGTCGTAAAAAACCCATTGTTTTTCTCAACGAGCTTCTTGTCAAGCTTTCCTTGCATACACACTGTCAATTCCAAATCTCGGCGTTGTTCTGCGCGGTCACGTACAGCACGTACGACGGCAGTATAAAGGGGAAGATCGATTTCAATGGCGCCACCCCTTGGGCTGCTTTTGCTGATCTCGTGTTACCGCGCGTGAAGTAAAAGTTTGGGAAGAGACGGTTCGCGCTTTTCAGTCTTCGTGCTTTCAGTTCGTTACAGCGTTACGAATGTGCTATCTCCTTTACAAAGGCTTGTTTTACCAGAAGAAGCGCTCCCGTCTCATACTTGATTCTGAGCATGCACGATTTTTGAAGACTCGGAAAAGCACGAACGGTTTTCTTGTCGCAAAACAGGCCGACGAGAAACCCGACGAGAAAATCGAGAATCCCGATGAGAAAATAGAGAGCAGGTTCTCTATTTTTCTCGTTGAGATTCCCGGCAGTTTTCTCGACGAAAAACCATACAACAACGGTTTTCCCGGCAAGAAAGCGCTCTCGGCTTGACGAGAAACTCGGTCGTGTGTACGAGGCTTTACTTTATTGATTGTTTTGGACTATTCATTGTGTTGAATTCATATTGCCACTGGAAAGCTGTAGAGAAGGGTTTCTCAACCAGGGTTCCTTTCTTCAGAGGTTGCTCAGGGTTCCTTGAGCAATGAGCAATTTATGCCTCTCAGGTTCCCCTGACACCCATTATTTTTTCAGGTATCTTTAAGGGGGTAATTCTTTCCAATGACCACAAGTGTAAGGAGCATTCTTCTTACTGACTATCACACGAATGTATCACGAGTTATAGATATAGTCAATTTTAGCAGGGTTCCCTGAGACTGGAAACTTATTTCAAGGGTTCCTCTTTGTAAAAAAGGTTGAAAAGGTTGATGTACAATTATAATTAGCTTTTGTGTATAAAATCACCTTCCATGTGTTTTATCATTATGCCTCCAACTTGGACCTAAGAGAAAGATTACAAAGCATACATTAAGGACGCTAGAAATATTTCTCCCACCCAAAGTTGGCTAAAAATTGTTAGTTATTGCCCAGGTTCACACTGGGCTGCGGGAGTGAAGCCGTGCGAGTTCAGCTGAATTCGCGCAATTTCACTCTCGCTGGTCAGTCCCGATTTCGGCCGCGATTACAAAGACATCTGTGCAGGTTTCTGCACAGATGTCAATGTAAATCGCGGGCCAAAATCGCAAAAAGTAGTACAGAAACTACTTTTTTGAATTGGTGCAGCGCCGCAGATGCGGTGTCGTAACGATTAGGACGGTGCCATTGCCGGCAATTTGCGGTAAATGCCAAATCGCATGTCAAAACACACCAGTGTGAACCAGGGCCTTACTTTAGGCTAGGTTCACAGTGCTGCGATTTCTATTGCGAATTTGATCCGTTGCGATTGCTCAAATTCGCAAGTCATGTAAATAACATTGTTTTACATTAGTGCCGTTCACATCAATGCGTTGCGAATCTAAGCTGCGGGAAAAAAGGGTCCTGTGCGAGTTTGATCCGTGTGCGATGCGAATTTAGCTCTATAGACTGGCATTCCCTGAAATCGCGGCTGGGAATCGTGGCAAAATCGCGGCAAAAGGCTAGGTTCACACTGCTGCAAATTCAAAATCGCGTGATTTTACCGCAATTTCGCGGCCGCAATTTTGCCGTGAATCGCGGCCGCGATTTCAGGGAATGCCAGTCTGTAGAGTTAAATTCGCAGTGCACATGGATCAAACTCGCACAGGACCCTTTTTTCTCGCAGCTTAGATTCGCAACGCATTGATGTGAACAGCACTAATGTAAAACAATGTTATTTAAAAACGCATTGATGTGAACAGCACTAATGTAAAACAATGTTATTTACATGACTTGCAAATTTGAGCAATCGCAACGGCTCAAATTCGCAATAGAATTCGCAGCAGTGTGAACCCAGCCTAAAGCGGTTGTAAACTGCCAGAAAAAGAAAAAAAAAGCACTGCATACTAACACCTTATGAGAGACTTACCTGGACACAGAGCCCTCCAGCAGCACCCTGTCACGGTTCCCTGGCGCTTCCATCTTCACCGGTCTTCCTTCCGGGTTCGTGGACTGCGGCTGTATGACTCAGTGGGGCGCGATGACGTCACTCCCACACATGCGCACAGTAGCCCCACTATGCCTAGTAACCTGCACCCTGAGGAGGAATGTCAGTTCTCCCTGGCTCTGGGGGTCATCATTAGGCTCTTGGAAGTCGGGGAAACCGCTACACTATCTTAGGGTGTCTGCATTCCGGATGTAGTAGTAAAGCCTTTGGACAGTAGCATTGTCAGTCTTGGGGAGAGGAGGATAGTGTAAAGCTGGCTGTAACCGAATCCCCCATCCACACATTTGAGGTGGATGCAGGAATCCTTCCTGCTGTGTCTTTGTTCTGGAAGTGGGACTCCACCGTTGTCAGAATACAATGATCTATTGGCTGCATCACTGATCGAAGCAAAATTTTCCATCAAGCTGATTTCTGAGACATCGATCAATAGATCAACTTATGAACAGGAACCTCCATAGATGGATCGAAATTCCTCCAGTTCCTGCAGTTTAAAGCCTGGTACACATGATCAGATTTTCTGCGGACAAAGCGTAGGACTTTTGTCCGAAGGGCGTTGGCCGCGGAACTTGTATTGCATACAAACGGCAAAGAATTGTCGGCCAACAAACACAAAACTACGTGATTTTTTAGTTCTTAAGCGCCACCCTTTGGGCAACTTCTGCTAATGTTGTGTTATGGTTAGCATTGCTTCCGAGCATGCATGTTTGTACTTTGGTGTTTTGTCCGATGGACTTCTGTACACACGATCGGATAATCCGACAACACACATTTGTTGCCGGAAAATTTTAAAGCATGCTATCCAACATTTTCGGCGGAAAATCCCACAACAATTGTCCGATGGAGCATACAAGCGGTCGGATTTTCCGACAACAACCTACCATCACACAATTCCTGTTGGAAAATCCGAGCGTGTGTATGAGGCTTTAGACTAGCAAATTTAGATAAACGTGACTAACAAATTGAAGCTGAACTCCAGCAAACACTTTATAAGCAGTTAAAGCATACAGTTTTTTTTTTTTTTTTTGGGGGGGGGGGGAAGATTTTACGAAAATGAATAAAAGCTGATTATTGTAAGCACCCCTGTCAGTGTTAAATGGTTTGTCTCAACTCTCTAACTGCTACTTTGTGTACACAGTCAGTATTAATTAAGGATTTCCTTCCGCAGAGCTAATGTGTTCTCCCGGTGGGAGGCGCAGGGAGTCGTCCCTCCCAGGAGAACACAGTGATTATTGCTAGCGGCTATAGCCACTGGCAATAATCGCATGTAAAAATTTGACATGCTGGTTGTACCCAAGTGGATCCAATTAGCCGGGCAGGCCTGCTGAACCGGCCGAGATTTGATCTATCTATGGTCGGCTTTAGATCACCAGGTAAAAATAAAGGAAAAAGCCTAAAAAAAGAAAACAAGTGCAGCCACTACTTCTAAGAATTGTCAAGCTGCAATTGATTTTTTTTTTATTTATTTTTTATGGGGGGGTTTAATACAACTTTTTAAATTATAATTTATGCTGGATATTTTATTACAGGTTTGTTTTTTCCTTTGTCTTGCTTTATAATATTATGCTTGCTTTTGTTGTTAGTCCAAATCTACATTTTCATAACAATAATTGCAATTACTGGGTTTGTGGTCGATCTTTGTGTTACTCTTTTACTTGTGCTAATTAAAACTGGTTCAGCACACAAACTAAATTGCAAGTGCCATTTGGGAAGAAGGCTGAGTAGTGATTTGCCCCTGTGGACTTATTTGGGGCATTTTGACTTTTTTAATATAGCAGTGTGTTAACTCCACAGCCTTTCATAAAGTCAACTGAGTTCAGATGAGCATTTGTTGGCTGCGATACTCTTTAAGTTTGTATGTACATGATAAAGCTGTACGATTCTGGGCAAAATGAGAATCACGATTTTTTTGCTCAGAATAAAGATCACAATTATCTCACGATTCTCGCAGCGTAAAATCTTTTACATTATACAAAAAAAAATTGGGCTAACTTTACTGGTTAGTCTTTTTTTAATTCATTAAAGTCATTTCTTCCAAAAAAATTGAAAGACCGCCGCGCAAATACAGTGTGACATAAAATATTGCAACAACCACCATTTTATTCTCTAGGGTCTCTACAATATATATATATATATATATATATATATACATATATAAATAATGTTTGGGGGTTCTAAGCAATTTTCTAGCAAAAAAAAAAGATTTTAAAGCGGAGGTTCACCGGAATTTTTTTTTTTTAAATGCCAGCAGCTACAAATACTGCAGCTGCTGATTTTTAAAAAAAGACACTTACCTGTCCAGGTCGGCTCTCGGCTTCCCCCGCCCCCATCCTCGGTGAGGGAATCGGGAAGTGAAGCGCTGCGGCTTCACTGTCCGGTTCCCTACGGCGCATGTGCAAGTCGCGCTGCGCTGTCCTCACTGGAGCCGAGTGTTTCCCAGAACACAACGGGGGGGGGGTGACGCGAAGGGGTGGGACTCCCGTGGGAGTCTGCTCCCGGAAGTGGTGCAAATACCAGTTTTATACAGGTATCTGCACCCCCTCCCCCCTGAAAGGTGCCAAATGTGACACTGGAGGGGGGGAGGGTTCCAAAAAGCAGAGGTTCACTTTTGGGGTAACCTCCGCTTTAACTTGAAACCAACAAATGTCAAAAAAAGGTTTAGGCCCCTTTCACACTGGGGCGGGAGGTGCGCCGCTATACCTTAGTTTTTACCACGGTATGCGGCCGCTAGCGGGGTGAATTTAACCCCCGCTAGCGGCCGAAAAAGGGGTTAATACCGCCCGCAATGCCCCTCTGCAGAGGTGAATTGCGGGCGGTATTACCGCGGTCTCCCATTGCTTTCAATGGGCAGCAGCGGTAAAGGAGCGGTGAACACACCGCTCCTTCACCGCTGTAAAGATGCAGCTAGCAGGACTTTTGGAGCGGTCCTGCTAGCGCACCGCTTCAGTGTGAAAGCCTTTGGGCTTTCACACTGAAGACTGCAGGGCACGATTTTTTCAGGCGGTATAGCAGCGCTATTATTAGCGCTAAACCGCCTGAAAAACGTGTCAGTGTGAAAGGGGCCTTAGTGTTTAAGTGGTTAAACTTTCCCCTTTAACACACAGAAGTCTATTCATTTGATGTAAAGGACAAATTGTTACAATGTTTAGACTTGCGTTCCACTGATAAAGAATGTTGTGATACTTGGCAGACTGCCCGGATTTCTTGTTCATACATCACGGGACACAGAGCAGCATAGTCATTACTATGTGGGTTATATAGAATTACCTTCAGGTGCTGGCACTGGCAACTTCCAAAACAGGAAGTACCCTCCCCTATATAAGCCCCTCCCATCCGGGAGTACCTCAGTTTTTTGCCAGTGTCTAAGGTGTTGGCCAAGGTTAACATGTATTCATCTGGGCTTGTGTACAGGTTCTCTGGGCCTTAGCAAGCTATTCCGGATCCGACCAAAAAAGCTTCATAGCTAAACGGTCGGTACCCGGGCCTTGCAGAGAAGAGCAGGGTTTTGCCTGTAATGCCTCTCTTAGGAGGGCTGGACCCTGGGATCCAGAGCTCTGGTCATACCCAAAACCAAGAGGCTATCTGTGCAGGGTGCTATACAGGTCCAGGGGAGTGGAATCCTTGGGAACCCGGTCCCTGAAGGTCTAGTACAATGCCTGCCGTGAGAGGTGAAGTTTGGGCTTCTGTGGACCAAACAAAGTCCTGCGGCGGGGAAAAGGTAAGTGGGGGCCCCTCAGGAACTTGGTTCTATTGAGGGGACCCCCAAGCCTAATATGTCTTTCTGCCTGTTACCTAAAGGGTATTCCCGCTAATAGCTGTATATGCCTAAGAAATCCTAGAAATGTTTTTTCATAAGGGAAGTTTTAAAAAAACTGTAAACCTGGAAATGTTTTTTCATAAAGGAGGTTTTAAAAAAAAAAAAAAAGACAAAGGTGCGGTACCTGTGTTTGTCCACTAGAGGCCGCTGTGGAACGTCTTTTTTCTTGGGACTATTCCTTCCATGGTGAAAGTCCAGGCAGATGAGTGAGCTCTCTATCAGGGAAGCTGCATTCCTCTGTCATGCTGCCAAGTAGTTTCCTTCCATCCCCGAGTCCTGGTGAAACAGGGACCCTGGCTCCTCTCCCTACATGGCGCCAAGAGCGCACACGTGCACGCGCGCGCGCGCACACATGCTTTCCTTTTATAAGGTTTAGCTTAAAAAAAGGGGGCGGAGCCTGGCGGATGACGCGCTCTGTCCGCCCAGCGCTTCTGCGCATGTGCGGGCGTCCCAGCAAGATAAAAGGACTCAGTCCACGCTGCTTGCTATGGACACAGAGCATGAAAAGGAGCTGGTAGCATGGTATAGGGGCTTACAGCGGGCGGTTGATACAGGCATCCCCAGAAAGACGCATTAGTAGACACCCACTGATGTACATAGCAGCAAATTGCATTAGACTATTTCAGTAAGGGGTGTATTGCGGCTGGAATACCTCAGCTTTGAACTAAGGAATATGCCGCCTAAAAAACTCCGAGATATACCTCTCAGGAAGTGTAGGGGGTCTCCATCGGGCTCTGAGGATCTGGAGCAGTCATCTGCACCCTCCTCCCCTGAGAAATCAGAGGTTAATACCCATAAGGAACCCCCGGGAGTGCCAGGTACTGCGGCTGTCCTCAGTCCACCTGCTCCTGCATATATAACAGAGGAGGTTTTTTCCTCAACTCTGGAGGGATTGGAGCAGAGATTGGCAGCATTGATCGCTTCTTCTCTACAGGAAAGAAAGCGCGCCAGATCTCCATCACCTCCATTAGAGTGCCTGTTGGCAGAGCAACAGTCCCAGGAAGGGACCGACCTACCTGAAGGGGATCAGGAGGAGGTTAGCTCTGTTTTTGAGGAATCGACAGTAGATGAACCATTTTCAGCATCGCAGACTGAAAGATTGTGGGTCCAGACCCTAACTGACATGGTTCGATCTGCATTTAAAATGCCTCTTGTTGAACCATCAACTACTGCTGTCTCCTCATTGGGGTCGCTAAAAGCTCCCCAGGTTAATTGCTCCTTTCCAATACATCCATTATTGGAAGGACTTATATACCAGGACTGGGAACATCCTGATAAACTATTTGTTCCGCCTAAAAGGTTTCTGGTGATCTATCCCATGGAGGAAAAGTTCACCCAGAGATGGAATGTTCCTACGGTGGATGCAGCCATCTCTTCTGTGAACAAATCACTGACATGTCCAGTAGATAATGTTCAAATGTTCAAAGATCCAGTGGATAAAAAATTGGAATCTTTATTAAAATCTGCTTTCCACAGCAGGGGCTGTTACACAGCCAGCAGTGGCAGCTATTGGGGTCTGCCAAGCTTTAAAGGATCAAATGAAAATGGTCCTGAGGGATTTGCCAGACCAGCAGGCCCAGGCTCTGGCTGATCTGCCTAGAGCATTATGCTTTGCGGTTGACGCCATCAAGGATTCTATCCATCAGGCCTCCCGCCTCACGCTGTCTTTGGTACATATGCGTAGGCTTCTGTGGCTCAAAAACTGGTCTGCTGAAGCTCCCTGTAAGAAGCTCTTAGTTAGCTTCCCATTTCATGGGGAACGCCTTTTTGGCGAAGACCTGGATAAGTATATCCAGAAGATTTCCAGTGGTAAAAGTACTCTCTTACCGAGTAAAAAGAGGTCTAGGGGTCCATCTTTTAAGAGGACTACCTCTCCTATCCCTGCGACGTCTGCTACTAAGCAGTTCCGACGGCCTCCTCGGTCAAACTCAGGAGGTAAAAATCAGGGACAGCCACAGGGTAATAAAAAGCCCTGGATCCGAAGAGGTACTAAACCAGCCTCCAAGTCAAGCCTATGAAGGGCTGCCCCCACTCAAACGGGTGGGGGGAAGACTTCAGTTGTTCGCAGAGACCTGGCGGGAGACGATCAAAGACAGATGGGTGCTCTCCGCAGTAACTCTGGGATACAAGTTGGAGTTAAAAGAGTCTCCTCCGTCCCATTTTATGTGGTCAGGCATGCCAAGAGACCCTCTAAAAAGAGGGTCTCTCCTATTGGCGTTAGAACAACTATTGCTCCAAGGAGTAATTATGGAGGTTCCTATGGAAGAGTGGGGGTTGGGTTTCTACTCAAACCTTTTCACAGTCCCGAAGCCAAACGGGGACATAAGACCCATATTGGACCTAAAGAGTCTAAACAAATTTCTAAACGTCCGGTCTTTCCGGATGGAGTCGATCCGATCGGTCACCGCTGCCCTACAAGGGGAGGAATGGTTAGCCTCGATCGACATCAAAGATGCTTACTTGCATGTTCCCATCTTTCCAGGTCATCAAAAATTCCTACGCTTTGCAGTAGAAGGGCGCCATTTTCAGTTCAGAGCCTTACCATTTGGTCTGGCCACAGCACCACGAGTGTTCACAAAAATTCTGGCCCCACTGTTGGCCGATCTAAGAACACGGGGTGTAACGATAATGGCATACCTAGACGACCTGTTGTTGATGGACCACTCAGTTGCCAAGCTAGAAGTGGTAATTGTCGATACAATCAAGTATCTAGAGTCTCACGGTTGGGTCATCAACCTGGACAAGTCAGCCCTACAGCCAGTGAAAAACCTGGTATATCTAGGGCTACGGCTGGATTCAGACCAGAGGAAGATTTTCTTACCTCTAGACAAGGTATCCTCTTTGAGGGCCTTGGTCCGTCTGCTTTGTGCAAAAAGACAGCCGTCCATACGCCTGTGCATGAGGCTGCTAGGAAAGATGGTAGCATCATTCGAAGCTGTACCATACGCCCAATTCCACTCAAGGAATTTACAAAGGGCCATATTGTCAGCCTGGAACGGAAAAGTTCAGGCTCTAGACTTCCCAATGGCTTTGTCCCCTTCCGTTCGGAAGAGTCTCTGCTGGTGGTTGATCCCCCAGAATCTCCAGAAGGGAAAACCCTTCAGCCCGATATCTTGGAAGGTGGTCACTACAGATGCCAGCCTTATAGGCTGGGGGGCAGTACTGGAGCAATGGTCTCTCCAGGGCAGATGGTCAAATGTAGTAAAAACCCTGCCCATCAATCTATTAGAGATACGAGCAGCCCGGTACGCCCTAGTAGCCTGGACATCCAGACTCCAAGGGTCCCCTGTCAGAATTCAATCAGACAATGCCACAGCAGTGGCATATATCAATCATCAGGGAGGCACCAGGAGTCGTGCAGCCCAGAGGGAAGTAAGTCACATCCTGGAATGGGCAGAAAAGCATGTCCCATGTATATCAGCTGTCTTCATTCCAGGGGTGGAGAATTGGAAGGCGGACTTTCTGAGTCGCCAACAGTTATGCCCAGGGGAATGGTCCCTTCATCCCGAGGTCTTCCGAGCAATATGTCAGCGGTGGGGAACACCGGATGTAGATCTGCTAGCATCCAGATTCAACGCAAAGGTGGACAGATTTGTCTCCCGGACAAGGGATCCCCTCGCTTGCGGCTCGGATGCTCTGGTGTTCCCTTGGGATCAGTTCAGACTGATATATGCATTCCCTCCGCTACAATTGTTGCCTCGACTCCTTCGCAGAGTCAGGTTGGAGAAGAAGCCGGTGATCCTGGTGGCTCCAGCGTGGCCCCGAAGGGCCTGGTACACGGAGATCATCAAAATGTCTGTGGGGAGTCCTTGGACCCTTCCACGTCGTCCGGACCTGCTTTCGCAAGGACCGATATACCACCCTTCCTTACTAACTCTAAGTTTAACGGCCTGGCTATTGAATCCCACATCCTAAAGAAGAGAGGTCTCTCTAACTCTGTGGTATCAACTATAATCAATGCCAGGAAGCCTGTATCCAGGCAGATCTACTATAGAGTTTGGAAGGCGTACATCACTTGGTGCGAGGCCAGAAAATGGCATCCACGTAAGTACGTTATAGGCAGAATTCTGGACTTCCTGCAGTGGGCTGTAGACAGGAAGTTTGCCTTAAGTACTATCAAGGGCCAGGTTTCGGCCTTGTCAATACTATTTCAAAGGCCCCTGGCTATGCATTCACTTGTCAAATCCTTTGTGCAAGGTGTGACTCGTATTATTCCACCGATTAAGGCTCCCATATGCCCATGGGATCTAAATTTGGTTCTGTCGGTTCTGCAGAAGCAGCCATTTGAACCTTTGCGGCACATTTCCTTGGTTCTACTCACCAGGAAATTGATATTTTTAGTAGCCATATGCTCGGCTAGAAGAGTGTCGGAATTAGCCGCCATGTCCTGTAAAGAGCCATATCTGGTTATCCATAAGGACAGAGTAGTATTACGTCCTCACCCAGCCTTTCTTCCTAAGGTGGTATCGAGGTTTCACTTGAACCAGGATGTGGTTCTTCCTTCTTTTTTCCCCAAACCAAGCTCGGTAGAGGAAAAGTTATTGCATTCTTTGGATGTAGTAAGAGCAGTTAAAGCTTATCTAGAAGCCACTGCTCAGATTCGTAGAACGGATTCTTTGTTTGTTCTGCCGGAAGGCCCCAGAAAGGGTCAGGCAGCATCAAAATCTACTTTAGCCAAGTGGATTCGACAGGTCATAATACAAGCCTATGGCTTGAGAAGTAGACCGCCTCCGTTCAAAGTTAGGGCGCACTCCACGAGAGCAGTTGGAACTTCATGGGCAGTGCATCACCAGGCCTCCCTGGCGCAAATTTGTAAGGCCGCAACATGGTCTTCAGTACACACGTTTATTAGGTTCTACCAGGTGGACGTTAGAAGTCAGGAGGATGTCGCCTTTGGGCGCAGTGTGTTGCAGGCCGCAAAAGATCCTCATGCCTGATGGCGCCCAGCTTATGTATGGTGTATCCCCCCCCTCATGTGGCATTGCTTTGGGACGTCCCACATAGTAATGACTATGCTGCTCTGTGTCCCGTGATGTATGAACAAGAAAGTAGGATTTTTAAAACAGCTTACCTGTAAAATCCTTTTCTTGGAGTACATCACGGGACACAGAGCTCCCACCCCTCTTTTGGGGACACGTATTGCTTTGCTACAAAACTGAGGTACTCCCGGATGGGAGGGGCTTATATAGGGGAGGGTACTTCCTGTTTTGGAAGTTGCCAGTGCCAGCACCTGAAGGTAATTCTATATAACCCACATAGTAATGACTATGCTGCTCTGTGTCCCGTGATGTACTCCAAGAAAAGGATTTTACAGGTAAGCTGTTTTAAAAATCCTACTTTTTGTTTCCTTTCTTTTTATGGCTGTGGCTTCAGCAGAGCAGAGAGAATTCTCTGCATAGAAAGATCGGGAAATACTTTGTCAAGATCGCAACGGGGAAAAAATCGCGATAACGATTCTTGATGATTAATCGTGCAGCTCTAGTAAATGGGCAGACAGAAGATGAGGCAAATAATCATTGGCTTAGTTGAAATACTGTTTTTAGTTATTAGAGAATAAGGCCTCTTTCACATTGAGGCGCTTGAAAAACTGCCAGTAAAACACTAATCGCTTTTGAGGCGCTTTTGAGGCGCTTTCAATTCATTTCAATGGAGAGGGGCGTTTTTTCAGCACACTGCCCCTGTGTGAAAGCATTCATTGATTTTAATGGAAATACGTTTTCGTAAGCTTTTTGGGTGCTGTCTTTAGCGTGAAAGCGCCTGAAAAGCGCCTCAGTGTGAAAGTGGTCTTAATGTATTTGTAGGATCTTGAGTTGGCTCAAAAGTTTATCTCCTTTCACAGATGGGTGGATTCCCATCAATAAGTTAGGCTTTTCTGTTTTTAGAATTGTATTGATTGATGGTCCATCACTCATTTATATTTCATAGAAATTGGTAACACTAGAATAGGAAACATGGTATTAATCAATTACTACTGTAGGAGGCAAGAAATTGAGGGAACAATTAAATGGAAGAAGTTTGTTTCCGCTCATAAACATTTGGGGTTTGGATTCATTTGTCAGATGGTTTTAGGAAATCCCATTTATGATAGACTGGTCACTTTATTTTCCAGCTTGATATTAAAGGATTGGATAAAATCTGGCACTTGACTCCTGGCACTTGAAGCCACCCTGTCATCAACTAATAAATATTTAAAAAAGAAAACATTACCTGGTGAAAAGAAATGTAAATGGTCTCAGCCTTGAGCTCCTTCTGAGCCCCATCTCTGATGCATTTCGCTGCCGCCTCCCGAGCTGATGATTTTGGGGTGAAATGCGTCAGTCGGGCTCAAGAGGAGCTCAAGGCACCTTTATATTTCTGTGAGACACCAGAACTACCAGAGCATCTTGAGCAGTGGTATTGGGTATAGTGGTTTTAAATGCTTACTCGCAGTGTTTTTCCTTTCCATAAATACTTTTTATTTCAAAAATGTTACTGCTCTAGGAGAGTCCATTCCCTTGGACATCCCCCTCCCTCCTTGCACATCATAGCCCTCTCCTCTTTTGGAAGTATCTAGTTATGACATAACCCTTACTATATCTTCCGGGGGAGGCGTAAAGGGAAATAATGTCATGATGACAGCCTGATGTCTGCTGGGACTGCTGACAACACATTCAAGATGGTGGCACCGAGCAGTAGTCATAGGGATTTTATATGTTTAAGCAAGGGAGACTTTAAAGTTAAATAAAATGCCTAAATTATGTTAAATGCACATATCATCTATTGTGAAGATTTCTGTTGAAATGAGTTAGTAATTAATTAGTAATTAATTTTTCCCATTCTCCCACAAAAAAATGTGTATGTTTTATCTAAGTTAACCATGAACTTGAGGGAACTTTAAAGGAGACGTAGAACTTTTTTGGCCCTACTTCTCTTATGGATCACAGGAGTGCAGTTCAGTCTGCACCCCTGTGATTCATTTTCAGCCGACAGCAGGTCCAGGCCCTGGATGGATCACGGCTTTCCAGTCAGGATCCACCCATATGCCTGGACTGGCAGCTGGCTCAGCGAGCCGCTGGGAGACTGAGCCAGCCACTCCTGCTCCCTCCACAGCCCAAGGCTCCAGTGAGCGCTGGAGGGGCAGAGCAGAGAGTCGATGACTGGCATCAAAGCTGTCCCCACCTAGGTGAGTCTTTTTTTTTTTTCAAGGCCTGGTTCACACCTATGCAGGTTGCAGTTTACATATTCCAGGTGCATTTTGTGTTTTTCAATACACATTTTTGATCCATTGAAGTCTATGGAACCAAAAAACAGAAAAAAATCACTTTCCATAAAATGCACAGATGTGAACACGACCCATAGGAAACCATGTTAAATGGACTGTAGTGTGTTTCTGCAAAACTAAAAACACACTCAAAAAATGCATAGGTGTGAGCCAGGCCTTAGGCCCTGTACACACGATCGGATTTCCTATGGATTTTAAACCGATGGATTTTTCCATCGGAAATCCGATGAAGCTGACTTCCATCAGTCTTGCCTACACACCATCAGTCAAAAAAACGATCGTCCCAAACGCTGTGACGTAAAACACTCAGACGAGCCAAGAAAAATGAAGTTATATGCTTCTGAGCATGCGTCGACTTGATTCTGAGCATGCATAGGTTTTTTATCCAATCGGATAAATTTAAAACATGTTCTATTTTTTTAACACCGATGGAAAAAAGACTGATGGGGCCCATACACGATAGGTTTGTCCGATGAAAGTAGTCCATCGGACTGTTTTCATCGGTAAAACCGATCGTGTGTACAGGGCTTTAGGCTGGATTCACACCTATGAAGTTTTAGGCTCCATTCACACTAATGCGTTTTTTGGTGCATTTTGCAGAAATGCATGGAAAATTTTTAACATGGGTTCCTATGGAACATGTTCACATCAATGCATTTTTGTACCTCTGCGTTTTTGGAAAGGGTCAGGGACTTTTCAGCGTTTTGCATGTAATAGAAGTCAATGGACCTGCATCAAAAACGCAAGTACCAAGTTTTTGATGCGTTTTTACCGCGTTTTTGCAGCGATTTGCGTTTTTTTTTTTTTTTTTATATATTTTTTTATGGAAATGTATAAAAATAAAAATTAATTTATAGAAATTAATAAAAAAAAAAAAAACGCAAATCGCGGTAAAAACGCGGTAAATACGCATGTTGAAAAACGCGGCAAGCACCGCAAAAAGCAAGGCAAAAACGCTCAAAAGCAACATGCATTAGTGTGAATCGAGCCTTAGTGCTTTTTGCATTTTGCAGATTTGCACTACAGAACGTGTTCCATAGGAAACCATGTTAAATGGACTTTAGTGCAAATCTGCAAAATGCAAAAAGCACTAAAACTGCATAGGTGAGAATCCCGCCTTAAAGAACCCAAACTTCTCTTTTAGGCCTTGCTCACACCTTTGCAGGTTGCAGTTTGTATATTCCAGGTTAATTTTGCATTTTTCAATACACAGTTTTGATCCATTGAAGTGAATGGAAACCAAAAACCAGAAAAAAGTCCCTGGCCCTTTCCATAAAATGCACAGATGTGAACGTGACCCATAGGAAACCATGTTAAATGGACAGTAGTGTGTTTCTGCAAAACTGAAAATGCACTAAAAAATGCATAGGTGTGAACCAGGCCTAAATGTGGAGAATTTTCCAGCTAATTGTGGCAATTCTACTTAAGGCCTGATTCACACCTATGCATTTTTTAGTGCATTTTTAGTTTTGCAGAAACACACTACAGTGGAACCTTGGATTATGAGCATAATCCATTCCAGGAGAATGCTTGTAATCCAAAGCACTCGCATATCAAAGCGAGTTTCCCCATTGAAGTCAATGGAAACAAAGATAATTTGTTCCACATTGACTTCTATTGCATGCAATACCGCATGTGGCCAGATGTGGGGGGGCGCCGGAGAGACTCAGAAATACTCGGAGACCGCTCGGATGCACTCGGAAACCCTCGGAAAGGCTCCCAAGGACTCGGCGATTACAGAGCGTGCCGCAGGGGGTGCACGGGCAGCGCGAGCGTGGAAGGACCTCCATGTACGCCCTCCTGGCATTTTAAGCTTGCGCTGTAGCGCGGGTGTGAAGTGGTTAAGTATAGACAAGTTAAATTCTTCATTGCCAGTATTGGGGCACCATTCCATCCACTGACACCAATGATAGGGCGCCATTCCTCCCACAGACACCAATTATGGGGCAATATTCCTCCCATTGATAACAATGATGGAGCACCATTCCTCCCACTGACACCAATAATAGGGAAACCATTCCTCCCACTGATACCAATGATGGGCCACCATTCCTCCCACCAACACCAATGAGGGGGCACCATTCCTCCCACCAACACCAATGATGGGGCACCATTCCTGAAAAAAAATGGGAGGGTAGACTCAAGGAGGAGAAATACCCAGAGAGACCGGACTTTGAAGGCAATGACACGGTAGATAGACAGAAAAAATAAATATTTATAAAAGACAAAGAACAGTAACTACATGAATAGAAAGAATTAAAAAATGTAGCAAGATGGAATGTACAAATGTGGTCCCTTTTGCGTCAACGCGTTTCACCGCGAGGCTTCTTCAGGACGACTCAAGGATAGCAAGAAAGAACAGGACTTGCTATCTGCAATACAACATATTACATGATTATAATGCATGTGTGAGCATAAAAACATTATATTTCATTAAACAAACATAAAAAGAAAAGAATTCAGAAAGTGCTCAAGAGACAGTTGGTCATGGCTGTCAAAACCCAGGTCGCTTCTCTACACCTAACCCACTTACCTAGTCACCCAAGGTTTAACCCTTGTTTCACAGCATATTATTTCCTAAAATCAGATACCTGTGTGCAGTGAAATCATACAGCACCAAGGTCCCAGCACTAGAAACAACTTCACTGCAGTGAGCACATAATCATCTACTAATTGCATCAACATAATATTAGTTCAGAATTATTTAATGGCTATCAATGAAGGGGAAAGAAATACATGAGATGAATGACTAATTGCATTTCTACTCTCCATTTTCTGTTAATTTCCCTTAGATATTGTGAAACAAAATGGGTGTCTCAGCAAGGCCTGATTTGACCTTCTTGTCAATGGAAAAAGAGACCTGCGGGAAAGACATCACTACTGGGAGTTTTTCATTTAGCTTTGTCCGCTCGTCAGGTTTCATATGACTTATTTAAGTAGTACAGGGAGTTCCTTGGCATTTCATTGCCTTATGGTTGCCTACAATATTCTTCTCTTAGTTTCATTTGTGTTTATCTTTAATTTAGACTGCCTGGATATATCATTGGAATGTGTTTAAAACATGCCTAATCTTCAGTTCTACAGAACACGCTTACTCTTTGGTGATCGTACCCTCCAGCTGCTTCACTTAAAAGAAAATAATAATTATTTTTTTAAATGGAGAAAAGGCAGCCCCCATTTGAATGTGCTGCCTAATGCACCTTACTGCAACAGAAAGGTCCCGGTACTTTTTTTTTGCACTATCGTGCATTGTGGTGCGCTGCAATGCACATCAAGGTGTGCTGGGATACCCTTCAAAATGCCCCAATGCACGTATTGCAGCACAATGGTGTGATTGGGTGCTAAAGTAAGTTTCAGCCAGATTCAGGCCTATGCATTTTTCCCCCAATGCAGTGTCTATTAAAATCAATGGAAGCCCATCAAATTGCATGTAAATTGCATTAGATATGAACAACTGTCCTAACAAATACCAGCTTGTGCTGAAGTGTATTTTGGTGCATTTATTTATTTATTTAACGTGTGTTGACGTGCATACATTGAAATGCATTTCTATTGATTTCAGTGAAAAATGCATCAAATAAAATGCTTTGATTATCTAAAACCGATACCTTTGCGATCTAATTTGTGCCTATACAAAATGAATGAGCTCAAATCGCACTGCAAAGAATCGCATGTGATTTAAACAGGAATGTGGTGTGATTCCTGTCTGAAACACATGCTGTTTACCCCACCGCTCCCGTGTGAACACAGGCTTGTCATTGTGACTTCAGCCTGGGTTCACAATGTCTGGCAAATGTTGAACTGTTTAACTCAATAGGTTCCTATGCAGATATTTAATGTCCCGGATGTAGTAGTGTCCTACTTGTTTTGTAGGCAGTGTACACTTTCATTTGTAAATGCATCTGTGTGTATGGTCTCATTGATACCTATAGTGATTGCATTCATTGATTCCTATAGTGATGTATTTAGATGCATACAAAGCTATATGTTGTACGCATCTAAATGCTGCATTGTGGATGCCCGTAGACAGCACCATCCCACACACATACCTATTAAACAAAAAAAAATGTTTCAGAGCTATGTAGGACCCTTTTCTTAAAGCAGAGTTCCAACTACATTACCAATTTTTTAAAAGATATACATGTCATTAGTCAATCACATTGTTGTTAAATATTCACGGTTTTAGAAGAATTCCTCCGCCAATCTCCCGTGTAATAACAGAAACACACTCAGAAAACTAGTTGCAGGACGTTGTGAAGCCCACAAGCACTTTCTTCCGGTACACTGTGCAGATCAGTGACCATCATGCACCACCCTGTACCGCCACGTTCTCGCGCATTCTAACCCTCTGGGAAGCCCACTGACTCCTGGGAAATCATGACACACATCTCCCAGGAGCAGTAGCGAGTGGAGGCGCTGACGGAAGTGGCGACAGGAACCAAGGTGATGAAGGAGGCAGATTTCGAGGAACCACATAGCAACAGCTATTTACAGGTGAGTAAAAGAAAAAAATATCTAAATGTTTTTTATTTTTATTTATTTCAAGCACATTAATGGCATATTTTTTATTTTTTTGTGTGGAACTCCACTTTAAGGTCAGCTTTTCTTTGTTCTCCAGCTTTTGCAACCTTTTTACCTCAGAGGAACCCTTGAATTTTTTTTTAATGCCTTGAGAAACTCCGGCTAAAACTAATTTTGTTGTTGGTCAGTGGGGAAAAAACCGCCTTACATTGGAGGTCAGTGGGAAGAATGCCGTCCTATGGACAGATAGAAAGATCATTGGGGTCACACTGTTGGCTTTGCCAAGGGGCATTAGCCCTGGAACTATGTAAGCACCACTCAAGGAACCTGAGGAACCTGAGAGGAACCGAGCTCTGGAGGAACCTCAGCCCTGGTTGAAAATGGCTGCTCTAGAATGTATGGTCCATGTTGGGTTACCTAGCAAGACTCTATGGGGTTGATTCACTAAGGGCGAATAGATTGTCCACTTTGCTAGAACAGTTGCACTCTGCAAGAGCATTTGTTCCAGAGCTTAGTAAATGAGGGGAAACTCTGCTGTTGACGTCCATCATCCAATCATGTGCAAGCAAAATAGTTTTGTTATTTTATTTCGTTTCATGTGATTTAGGTAATCTTTACAAAGGGAAGTTTCACCTCATTTAGTAAGTTCAGGAGCAAATGCCCTTGCAGAGTGCAATTGCAAAGTGTACAGTCTACGGTATTTGCCTTTAGTAAATCAACCCTATATATTCATACATTGCCTAGGCATTCTATAAAATGCCTGTAACATATACCGTATATACTCGAGTATAAGCCGACCCGAATATAAGCCGAGGGACCTAATTTTGCCACAAAAAACTGGGAAAACGTATTGATTCGAGTATAAGCCTAGGGTGTCCATCTGCATGCCTCACTGTGCCCATGCCTCACTGTGCCCATGCCTCACTGTGTCCATGACTAGACTGACGTTTAACATAGGAGTCTATGGAAGGGTTGCCCGGCTTTGAAAAATCGGTGCTCCCCGGCCGTAGGTCCCCCAGACAACAAACTTTGCACACTTATAAAGAAGAAATAGAGCTACATGTGTGCTAAGGTTCGGGTGCAGCGGACCTACGACCGGCCGGTACCAGGTCCCCAAAATCACCAGAGAAATTACTGTTTAACATGGGAGTCTATGGAAGGGGTGCCCGGATTTGAAAAATCGGTGCTCCCCGGCCGTACGTCCCTCGGACAACAAACTTTGCACACTTGTAGAGTGGGGCTACATGTTTGCCAGTTTGGGGTCCAGGGGACCTACGGCCGGCCGGTACCAGGTCCCCAAAGTCCGGGAGTTCAGGCGCAAAAAGGTAACTCGAGTATAAGCCGAGAGGGGCATTTTCAGCACAAAAAAATGCGCTGAAAAACTCGGCGTATACTCCAGTATATACAGTATATTACTTTTTTGGAGCCAAATTACTGTTATAATTGAACTGGGTTCTTGATTTCTTTATGCAGCTGTAATAGTTTGTTTAGTTGTTTCTTATAGTCATATCCATATCCTTTCTACTTTCTTTGGTTGCAGAAGCCGATCATTGATTTCTTCAGTTTTAGAAACCATCACTCTTTGTTGTTTATGTTCTGAATTGCCATACAGGTCTGTCTTGCAGTCATCTGCTATTTTCAATTCTGGGTGCGAGTGTGGCTGTTCTATTTTTACTTTTCACACATTCTTAGTGAATGTGTAATTCAGTGCATTACCGCAGCAGCAGCTTCTCGCTCACTTCTATTTGTTTTTATACGCTTTGCAGGGCAGACAGCCTTCAAAACAATAGTTGGACGGGTGTCAATCCAACTTCCCCTAGGAGTGTAATCAGCCACGATGTCTGGAAACAGCTAACCTGACAAAGACAACCAAAAGTGAGTGCTCCCGTGGAAGACTGCTTTCCCTTCACTGTGTTTTGTTGTAAGCATCTTATGTGCCGAATTAGCTGCGCTCAGCTTCATATCCCATCCCCCGTGAATTAGCTGCTGCGCTAATTCCATTCTTCTCTATATAACTACATTTTCACCTACGTGATGAGTAACTCCACCTGCAAGTTCATTTTATCCTGGAGAGGGACCACCCAAAACTTTTTTTCTGAAACTTTTCTTGCCTGAAAATTTATTAGAACCCTCAAACATTGATATATTTTTTTAAAGCAGAGAATAAAATAGGGAGTTTTGCAATTTTGTAACACGGTTTTGCAATAATGTTACACGGTATTTGTGCAGTGGTTTTTCAAACGCAATACACAATACAGAACCCAATTTTTTGGAAAAATATAAAAGATGATGTTACACCAATAAATGGGTACCAAAACATATCACACTTTATGATTGCGCACGCCCGTGCAACAGCAACAAACAACGTAAATTTTACTAGCCATAGGTGACACTTTAAAAGCCTTTACAGGTTACCACTTTAGATTTACACATGAGGTCTAGTGCTGGAATTACTGCCCATGATCTGACGTTCGTGGTCATACCGCACATGTGTGGGACGGGCCACTTTAAAATTACTTTTTTAATGATTTATTTATTTATCTTTACACTCGGTTTAATTTTTTTTTGTGACTTTTATTGCTGCCCCAAAGAATGTAAACAACCCTTGTGACAGCAATAGGCATGTGACAGGTACTCTTTATGGAGAGATCTGGGGTCTGTAAGACCCTAAAGCCCTCCTCTGCCCTTAGAAGCATTTGATTACAGAAGGATTGATGTTTTCTAATGCTTTTGATTTTTGAATATGGCACCGTTGACATCCAGGTAAACCGGAAGTGATGTCAGGTTATCGCTTCTGGGTTACTATAGCCGAGAGCCGAACAAAGCTGATCCAGTCTTTCCCGGAGGAGCTCTCAACGTCCCCTACCTCTGCCCGAGATGTCCCCTCCCTCTGCTTGTAAAAGCAATCCAGGGGCTAGTTGGCTGCTAGGATTGCTGTTACGGGCGACCGAAACCCTGGCTCTAAACAAACATGTTGGGATAATGTCTACAGCTGCAGGCATCATCCCGGTATAGCCACTTGAAGTCTAGCGACATACGAGTATGTCGCTGGTTGGCAAGTGGTTAAATAACCAGTCTAATGTTGGCCATACATAAGACATATTTTGCAAATTCAACCAGCATTCAATTGTCAAAAAATGCTGTATGGTTTAAAGCTGAACCTCCGGGCAGATAAAACAAAAAAACATGTTACCAATTCTAGTCCGAGCCAATTCTGACGCTTCTCTCCTAAATGTATAAAACATTATATGTATTTTAAGCAGGGGCCCTAGAGAAAAAAAATGGAGGATGTTGTATATTTTTTCACTGTCCATTCATTAGTTGGGTTATTGAGTTCTGCTTAAAGGACTTGTCTGTATGGGCTTTTTTTTTTTGCTTCAAGCGGGTTTTGCATTCCCATACAAGTTTATAGAAATGCAAAACCCACTTGAGGCAGGTCAGAAGGAGGTCCACTGCAGATCAAAAGCACCTGAATGAAGAATGAAAAGTCTGCTATAGAATAATAATAATCTTTAATTTTAGGGCCTGTTCACACCAGAGCGTGGTGCAGAAAACCTGCCTTTTGTACACGTTTTCTGCACCACGTTCGAAACGAACTGGAGGTGTGATCTGCTGCGGGTGACAATGTATTCCTACCGACAAACCCAAAGCAGATGACAAACGCAGTGCATTTGCCTGCACCAGATCGTATGGTGCCATTTGGTCCGTTTGCAGTACATTTTAAAAAGTAGTGCATGCACTACTTTGGGTGCAGGCCAATGCATTTTGAGCACATTCAAATAAGTGGGCTGAAAATTGCATTACACTGAATAGCACAGGAAAGCGCTCTGCGTTCTTGTGTGATTTCGGTGTAAACCAGCACTAATAACTCCAGGAATCTGCATTGTCTGTTATTTATTATGTTGCTACCAATATTAGGCAGACCCGCTTAATGTCAAAAACAAATTGCAACAACACATCATGTGCTCTATAGGCGTGTTAATCAGCAGAGCGGTGTGAAATTCATCAGTACCGTATTATAAAGTAATAACACACAGAGAAGACCTGAGCTAGAGCTCTTTTCATTCACCACTGTTAAAAACAAAAAAAGAATATATACAGTACATATAAGTTTATATAGACTCCAATATCATCAGGGACCTCCAGACACACAGCTAAATACAAAGTTACATATATGTTTACCTGCCAAAGGACTTTTCTAATTATATATTTTCCACAAGCTAAATGTGAGGCACACATAGTTACCATCTGAGGAATTCAGCTTTTGATATCCCTCCAGTTTTAATTGTCTTACTTTTCAGACCATATTGCTCTGTCTGACCCTCTTTAGCTGTCCCTTATTTGGTTTGATGTATATACCAGGGATGGGCCGAACGGACCCCTGTTCGGTTCGCACCAGAACTTTTGAACACCGCAAAAGTTCAGACCCGAATAACGAACCCCATTAAAGTTAATGGGACCCGAACGTCAAAAATCAAAAGTGCCCATTTTGAAGGCTTATATGCAAGTAATTGGGCAAACAATGGTTATAGGGGTCCGGGTCCTGCCCTGGGGGACATGTATCAAAAAAAAAAAAAGTTTGTGAAAAACTAAATTTTTAACCACTTGCTTACTGGGCACTTAAACCCCCCTCCTGCCCAGGCCAATTTTCATCTTTCAGCGCTGATGCACTTTGAATGACAATTGAGCGGTCATACAACGCTGTACCCAAATGAACCTTTTATCATTTTTTCCCCACAAATAGAGCTTTCTTTTGGTGGTATTTGATCACCTCTGTGGTTAAAATTTTTTGTTAAAAAAAAAAAAAATACAGATTTTTTTTTTTTATGTTTTTTTTTTTTATATTTTGTTATAAAATTTAGCAAACTGGTAATTTTTCTCCTTCATTGATGTACGCTGATGAGGCTGCACTGATGAACACCAATGGGCTGCACTGATGGGCACCGATAAGGCGGCACTGGTGGGCACCGATAAGGCGGCACTGGTGGGCACCGATAAGGCGGCACTGGTGAGGACCGATAAGGTGGCACTGGTGGGCACTGAAAGGCGGCACTGGTGGGCACTCAGAGGTGACACTGAGAGGTGGTACTGATGGGTGGCACTGAGGGGCATTGATAGGTGGCACTGGTGGGCAATAAGAACTGGCACTAAAGGGTGGCATTGGTAGGTGGCACTGATAGCTGTCAGTGATGGGCACTGATGGGTGGCAGTGATGGGCACTGATGGGTGGCAGTAATGGGCACTGATGGGTGGCAGTAAGGGGCACTGATAGGCAGCTGAGGAGGCATTGATAGGTGGCACTGAGGGGTCATTGATAGGTGGCACTTGTGGGCATTGATAGGTGGCACTTGTGGGCATTGATAGGTGGCACTCTTGGGCATTGATAGGTGGCACTGGTGGGCACTTGCCGGGGGTACTGGCAGGGGTTACTGCTGGCACATAGAGGTAGATGTGCCTCCTTCCTCTTGGGACCGATGTCCCTTTCACACAAGTCGGTGATCGGCTTTTTTTTCTCCTCACACTGTCAGCGTGAGGAGAAAAAAAAAACAATTACCGGCCTTTGTTTACATCACGTGATCAGCTGTCATTGGCTGACAGCTGATCACGTGGTAAGGGGCCGGGACCGGCCCCTTACTCGGATCCGTGATCACCCGAGTCTCAGTGACTCAGTGATCACAGCGCGCGCTGTGCGCAAAGGGGCAGACGTCTATTGACGTCCTCCCGGCATTTGGGGTCCGCGCTGTAGCCGTCATTCGGCTATGGCGCGGGCGCCAAGTGGTTAAAGTGGTTGTAAACCCTCTCTGACCACTTGCACCTACAGGTAAGCCTAGATTAAGGCTTACCTGTAGGTGCATGAAATATCTCCTTAACCTACACGTTAAGGAGATATTTGCAGAAAGGACTGCACCGAAGTCTACGGCGCATGCGCGCCGTAGACAACGGCGCAGGCTTACTGAGCGTGCCAGTTTTATCAATGGGATAATGCCGGAACCGCGCGCATGCGCGGGAGTGACGTCCTCGCCGCTCCGGCCAGTCACAGCGCCGGAGCGGCGATACACGGAAGGGACTTGTAGGCAACATGGCGGCGGCGGAGGGGAACGAGGAGCGCTTCGGGGGCTTCGATCCCAGGTAAGTCATAATGAGCTAATATGCTATGCATACTAGCTCATTATGCCTTTCTCTTGCAGGGTTTTTTTTTTCAGAAGTAAAAAAAGAGGGTTTACTTCCTCTTATAGCCCTGGTTCACACTGGTGCGATTTGACATGCGATTTGACATGTCAAATCGGCAAAATTTGCTGCAAATTGCGGGCAATGGCACCGTCCTAATCGGTGCAATGCCGCATCTGCGGCGCTGCACCGATTACAAAAAGTAGTTTCTGTACTACTTTTTGCGATTTCAGCCGCGATTTACATTGACATCTGTTTCAGATGTCTTTGAAATCGTGGCTGAAATCGGGACTGCCAGCGGGAGTGAAATCGTGCGAGTTCAGCTGAACTCGCAGGCTTCACTCCTGCAGCCCCAGTGTGAACGTGGGCTAAATGAGCAGTGATTTTTTAAATTTTTCAAGTGAAAGCATAAAAATGAAAAATTCCTTCCAATATAGTGCCTGGGGGGTACCCTTAGTCCACCTGTAAAGTGGCAGATCTGTACCATGTCTAGAATCTGCTGCAGCAATAATTGCATTTATAAAGCCAACAAAAATAAAAAATTCCCCGCAAGCTGCCTTTATTTTGCTCAGCAACAGCTGGGGAGCCAGTGTGTATGATAAGTCCACAATGTAGAGCACTGGGAACAAGATTAGAGATTTTTTGGATACATTCTGGTGTCACTTTGACTTTGGATAAAAGTAACGGGTGCGTAAAAATTGGTCTTTGGGTGTCGGTGGCGCCTTCCCACCGTAACCCTATAGAGGTACTCTTGATAAAAGCAAGAATTGGCCTTGCTGTAAAAAATTGCAGAGATATGTACCTGTTAAACAGGTGCTGAAAAATTGGTCTTTGGGTGTCGTGGTGCCTTCCCATGATAACCCTATAGAGGTGCTCTTGATGAAGGGAATTTTTTTTATCATTATCTCCTCCATCATCATTACCACTGGAGACAACTTTGCAATACGCTGCGGCTGGGGGAACATGAATGCCAATTTGTCTACCAGTGTTCTACCCTCTCTCTAGGCTCATGTTCTTGTCATCCTCAACCTCAGAACCAACATCTGAATCCAGTAATGGCTGGGCATCATCGAGGAGCGAGTGGCTGATGCTGTGGTCAAATAACTCAGCTGACTCCTCTGTTGCTGATGTTGGGGCTATGGCAGGAATAGATGTGGACAAGGAGGCAGGTTTATCCACTCTGGCAACTGCAGTGGACTGCACATTTGTCTCTGCTTGCATGACAGAGGATGAGGAGGATGAGGAAGGTTTAGTAAGCAAGTCCACCACCTCCTCTGCATGCTGTGGCTGGATAGCACGGGCAAACTCACTAAACAGAGGAAGTGACCACCATTTCCACCTTTGCCTGGGGGCGCATTTGTTGCTGGCCCCCTTACAGTGCCAAGGGAACGTCTGCCTCTCCTTGTTGTCCTCTCAGACATTATTGGGAGGGAGGGGGTGGTGCTTATAAGAAAATGTAAAGAAGAAGTGGAAATCTGTACGTAGATGCACTTTAATCAATGTAAAGTGGTGTTTGGTGCACTTTAATTTGAGTACTTATACTACACAGACACACTATAATATACTTGAATATAATGCGCCAAACATACAATGACGCACAGAACTATGTGGTGTTAAACTTTCAGTAACGCACACAGAGGTAAATGGCGTTAAACTAGCAGTAACGCACAGAACTATATGGCATTAAACTGGCAGTAACGCACACAAAACTATATGGCATTAAACTGGCAGTAACATAATCAAATAGATGGTGGTCAACTGTCACTACACTAACGCTATCTAAACTGTCCTTACTCTAGCTATACACTAATGCAGGGATATGCAATTAGCAGACCTCCAGCTGTTGCCAAACTACAAGTCCCATGAGGCATAGCAAGACTCTGACAGCATCAAGCATGACACCCAGAGGCAGAGGCATGATGGGACTTGTAGTTTGGCAACAGCTGGAGGTCCGCTAATTGCATATCCCTGCTCTAATGTAAAGATTACTGACACGGTCTCACTACACTACACTGAAACTATCTGAGCTGTCCCTACTCTACGTGTAGCGAATACCCTCAGATTAAGAGGGCTGCTGGTTTGTTTGGGCCCTGTAATGCACTGCTACCAACCCCTGGCAATCGGCTCTGACTCCTCTCGTGACACAGTTAGATAAAGGAGGGAAAGTAGTGGTATAACTGTACTATCTCTATACACATATTATACAGTACAACCCCCTTTGTATACCAGCACAATAATTGACACTCACAACCGAGTACTTAACTATAACGGTTTACTGCAAGCAACAATATGAAAGGGTAATTTGAATACAATATCTTATGCAGATCCCTGCAATAAAGGTGTACACATTATATGCATATGACATTCAGTTAGACAATGAAATGTATTAACCCCGCTGCAGCTATCCTCCCTCGTGAGCAAAGAAATGGCGCCCAGCAATGTCCTAACTACCCAGTCAGGCCTGACTATAACTGTGGGTATAGTTTGTTGAGGAATCTTCGCTAGCAACTGTCGGTGGTGCACATAGAGAAACAAATTATAATCCAATAAAGGGGGGTTGTAGATATCCGCTAACTTGGCAACTGGAGAGGCTGGCAAACTCAGTTCAGGACAACGGTCTCTCCAAAGTATAACTATGTTCTATAGAGGGCCTAAGCAAAGTTATTGATCTAAGATTTCGAGCTGGCGCTCTCTCACCCAAACCCGACCGACTCCTGTCCGGCTCCTCCGCTACTGTGAATGGCGTCACAGTGGCCCGCGATGCACCGAGTCTTTGGTCCTTCGGAAGATGATGACACCTCAGATGGATCGGATGCTTTGCGGACTCCCCAGCGGAACGGAAGGCTCTCTGGAACAAATAACGCAAGACCCAGGCTTCAGGCCTAGCGTGCGCAGCCGGTGAGTGCAGGAGACCCTCCAGCAAGGAGGGCGGCGTTCCAAAAGAAAGAAACGAGCCCCGCCCCTCCCTTTTAAAGTCCACCCCAGCAGTCCCTGCGCGGGGAATGGCACCCTGGGTGCTGCAAAGCATGCCGGGAAATGTAGTCCTGCGGGTAAAACGATACCCCGCTACACATTCCCCCCACTTGAAATCTTTGGTCCCTCAAAGACAGCATCAACAGTAGGAAAATACAAACTCATTAAGGGCAGCCAGAGAAGTTGGCAGAGGAAACTCCCACTAGAATGGGGAAGGGAGTTTGTCCTGCCCACTGGTTACATCAAAGGGATTGACCTGTCTAACTGTGCCAGAGAGAGAGCTGGGGTTGCCTTCCACCAAATGCACAGCAGAAGGATCAGGTGTTGGCAAAGTCCTTCTAGCAGTGGTTACTGTATCCTCAGAACTTTCCCCCATCTGGGTGTAGGTTAACTTCCGAGGAGGACGAATAACTCTTTTGGCCCTTTGTTCTCTTGGGGTGACTGTTACATCCCTCACTGCGTCTTCCTCTAAAGTGGGTACACTGGGCTCCAATACTTCTGGTACATCCAAGTCAGGTGTAGGCAGATGTGAGGAGTAATCTTGATGATCAGCAGAAGGTGACCATGTGGCATCTTCCCACTCTTCTGCCAGAGGACTAGACGGAACAAACTCAGTGGCTTCCACGTTCAATGTACTATCCACAGTACCTTCAGATGGTGGAAGATCTATAGACATGGGTTCTGGGGTCTGAGAAGGCCACAACTATCCAAGCTCTTCATCTAAACTCTGATCCGAGGCATCCACTTCTCTAGACTGAGAGACCTGAGACTGAGTGTTTGGCCTAGGTGTCTCCAAACTTGAGGATGGTTCAGGGGAACCTTCTACAGAAGGTATCCGGACCGCTTCTGAAAGTGGGAGTAAATGGTTCCTGTGCCATGTCTTCAGTGGCCCTATCTTCCCTTCTGGCTTTAGCTGATACCCCGGCAAATCTGGTAACTTCTTACAGATCACATAGGGTTCAGGTCTCCATCTGTCTGCTAACTTATGCTTCCCTGGAACTCCTAGGTTGCGCAGCAGCACTCGGTCTCCTGGCAGGAGGTCCTGGATTCGAACCTTGAGGTCAAAGTTCCTCTTGTTCCGAGCTCCTCTTTGTTCTGAGGCCACTTGGGCCTGTTCAAAAGCCAGCTTCAAACTCTTCCTCAGCCTGTCTACATAGCCTTTGTGTGAGGTGGCTGAAGTGCGATCTGTGGATATGCCGAATGCCAGATCCACAGGCAGTCTTGCTTCCCTGCCAAACATAAGGCGATATGGAGAGTACCCTGTGGCATCGCTAGTGGTACTATTGTAGGCGTGCACGATGGCCGCTATATGCTTGCTCCAGTGCTGCTTCTGCTCACTACTCAGAGTCCCCAACATATTTAATAGAGTCCTGTTGAACCTCTCCGGCTGAGCGTCACCCTGAGGATGATAAGGGGTGGTGCGGGTTTTCTTGATACCCAAAGAGTCCAACAGTTTCTTGATCAATCGACTCTCAAAGTCTCTCCCTTGGTCAGAGTGCAAGCATTGTGGCAGTCTGTAGTGCACAAAGTATTTATCCACTAAGATTTTAGCTACAGTGGAGGCCTTCTGGTCTTTACCTGGAAAAGCTTGGGCATAACGGGTGAAATGGTCGGTTATCACCAGAACATTTCCTTGTCCACTTAAGTCCGGTTCAAGACAGAGAAAGTCAATGCACACCAAGTCCAAGGGTCCTTGACTCTGCAGATGGCCCATTGGGGCAGCTTGACGTGGCAACGTCTTTCTCTGGATACAACGTGCACAGGAGTGGCAGTATTCCTCCACTTCAGCCCGCATACAAGGCCAATAGAACCTATCCCTTACAAGTTGGAATGTTCGTTCAGCCCCCAAGTGGCCATGATCATCATGTAAGGCAGCCAAGACGGTTCTTCTGTACTTTTCCGGCAGAAATAGCTGCCACTTCTCTTCCAGGTCATCAGAGGGGCCCCTACGGTAGACTAGGGCTGGGAAAAAAATCGATTTTAATCTTGACTCGAGTTTTGAGCTCAAATCGATTCAGATTTGAAGAAAATCGATTTTTTTAGATTTTTTTTATTTTTTTTATTTTTTTTTTTTCCTTCAAAGTTTCCGTAGCAGGACTGCAGGGGGCGTATCCGGAATGGCACTGGGCAGTGTTACCCCAATTATATCTACTCGCTGCAGCCGCCGTCTGCCTACCTGATCAGCGTGTCATGCAGACAGACGGCGGCCATTGCAGTGTTCAAAAGCCGCGCCTCCCGAGTCCTCGTCGTCTGTGATAGGCGGAACACTCAATTTCACAGCAGGCAGTATTCAGCCTATCACGGACATCCTCTCATCCTCGTCTGTGTTATGAGGATGACCATGATAGGCGGAACACTGAATGCTGGGAAATTGAGTGTTCCGCCTATCACAGACAAGGAGGAGGCGCGGCTTTTGAATACTGGAATGGCCACCGGTGTAGCAGTAAAATCCGTATCCCATGAAAATCTGCATCAGGTACGGGCACAGTGATTGAAGCATGGGCACAGTGAGGCATTGGGCACAGTGAGGCATTGGGCACAGTGAGGCATTGGGCACAGTTCAATTCAACTAAGAGTAACCTCAGGATTTTTTGTTGTTTTATTAGCTAAATCCAAATACAGTATTAATAATTTGGATGTTTAACAATCTTTGTTGCACACTGCAAAAAACAACAAAAGGTCACAAGCGCTAAATTGGTGGATAAAGAAAAAAATATAATGGATGATGATAATAATAAGAAAAAAATCCCAAATATTTTGGGAAGTACAAAGTATCCAAAAGGGGGAAAAAACAGGATCCAGTGCAGCAAGAAAAAATCCGTACCCAGAAGTACAAAATACACAACATGCACACAATATAATCCAGCGCTCATGGAACATACATTATTAACTATTGAAAACTCTTGAAGAATTGATAAAAAAGCTTAGTCCATTTATTAATCACAATAAAGAGAGGGATCCAATCCCAAATGTGCAGAGGGCAAATGAATCTTAACTCTCCAGTTGCCAGTGGTGACAAACTTGTTAAACTTGCAGTGACATCTGTGGAGCAAGGAGGGGTTAAAAAAGTCAAAACAAAGCCTGTGGCATGATCTCAGTGTAAGCACAGTTCCTTGAATGATGGACAACAGGCAGACCAGCGTGTGGAGGGCCCTCCAACCCAAAAGGATGCAGAGCCAGGATCGCAGCAAGGCTGGGACAGAAGGAATCACACACAGAGTTTCAAGAGTTTTCAATAGTTAATAATGTATGTTCCATGAGCGCTGGATTATATTGTGTGTTTGTTGCACACTGACTTTGCAGTTAGAGAAAGGGTTTGCCTTTGCAATTTTGTTTGTTGATGCACTTTAATTAATATAATAAAAAAAATAAAAAAATCGAATCGAATCGTAAATCGAGTTTTTTATAAAAAAATCGCAGATTTTTTTGGGGGGAAAAATCGCCCAGCCCTACGGTAGACCACCCCTTGATGAACCTGCAACTTGTCCCATTCTTTGTGAACCAACCGGGCCACCTTTGAAAAGTTCTTCAGAAGTCTGTCTGGATCCTGGTCTTCCAAGGTCTCCAGTGCTAATCTTCCCCAAAGATCTTCCAGCTGGTCCTTCCTCAAGTCCTTCTTGGACAGTTTGGGTAGGTCATCCTCTCCTACTTGGGTCACATTGCAGTAACACTTAGGCACCCCCACAGCAGAAACACCGATCTCCTCAGCCCTCGACCCACCACTAGCTTGAAGTTGTACTCCTTGACACAGGGCCCGTACCCCATCTGGGGTTACCTGGGTCCAATCTTCTGGACAGTGGGTGGGTGCATGGCCTCTTCTGGACAGCGCGTCCGCATCACGGTTTCCTGCTCCCGGCCTATACTTCAGGCTGAAGTTGAACCCGGCTAGGGCGGCCAACCAACGGTGACCAGTGGCATCCAGCTTGGCCGTGGTGAAGAGATAGGTGAGTGGATTATTGTCAGACTTTACTGTGAAGTCAGCTCCATACAGGTAATCTCTGAGTTTATCCACGACTGCCCACTTTAGGGCCAGGAACTCCAATTTGTGGGTGCGGTAGTTCTTCTCAGCGGGTGCCAAACTCCTGCTAACGTAGGCAACTGGGCGCAACTGCCCTTCATACTCTTGGTATAGCACCCCTCCTAAGCCATCATGGCTGGCATCTACATGCAGTTCATAAGGCTTCTTTGGATCAGCATAGGCCAGGACTGCTGCAGTGGTAAGACTCTTCTTTAACATCTGGAAGGCTTCCTCGCACTCCCCTGTCCACTGGTCTTCCACAGACTCTCCAGGCTTCCTGGGACCAGTATCATCTTCCTCTCCTTGCGTCTTCAGTAACTCATTTAGGGGTCTGGCAATTTTTGCAAACCCCTCCACAAATCTACGGTAGTAGGAACAGAAGCCCAAGAAGGACCTGAGCTCAGTCACCGTAGTTGGTCGGGGCCAGGAGGTGACTGCCTCCAGCTTATCAGAGTCCGTAGACACTCCTTCAGCAGACACTATGTGCCCCAGATAGTGGACCGAGGATTGATAGAACTGGCATTTTTCTCTGGAAAGTTTCAGTCCCTCCTCACTGAGTCGTTTCAGGACCTTCTCCAATCTTTCTTCATGCTCTTCCAGAGTCTTCCCAAAGACAATGATGTCGTCTAGGTACACCAGGACTTCGATCAGATTCATGTCCCCAACGGTCTTCTCCATCAACCTCTGGAAGGTAGCAGGGGCTCCTGACAGGCCTTGGGGCATCCTATTAAATTCATAGAATCCCACTGGGGTGATGAAGGCCGTCTTCTCTTTATCTTCGGGGTGCATGGGGATTTGATAATACCCACTCTTCAGGTCCATGACGCTGAACCACTTGGCCCCAGACAGACTCTGCAAAGCATCTTCTATCCTGGAAGTAGTATACTGGTCAGGGATGGTCCTCCGGTTAAGAGTCCTATAGTCTATGCAGAGTCTCAGCGACCCGTTTTTCTTCCTTACCACCACAATGGGGGAGGCATATGGACTCCCGGACTCTTTAATGACCCCTGTCCTCTTCAGCTCTGCCAACTGCTCCCGCAAATCTTCCAGATCAGCCAGTGGAACTCTTCGGACCCTCTCCCGAAAGGGCTTGTCTTCTTGGAGAAGGATTTTATGGGTGGCACTTCTCGCACACCCCACATCAAACTCATCTTCAGAGAATATTCTCCTCCACCGAGTCAGCTGAGCCTTGGCTCTCTCCTTCCATTTCTGTGGCAAGGCTGTATCTTCAAGGCAGAGCTCTTCCAAGGTGGCTTCTCCATCTTTTGACTTCAATTCAGACAGGGTTACTGGGGTAGCAGGGTTCACCTTGCCCAGTAGCACCCGGGCTGGAATCTTTACAGGAGAATTTGTGACATTTCTAACACTCACTGGAATCTGTCCCTTTGCTTTCTTCAGTGCCCTCAGCGGGACCACTTCAGGGAGTACTTCCAATACTTGGTGAGTGTTGGCAGGATCTGGTTCCACGACCACAAAGGGACCCGGCTGCTCCCAGGAGAGTTTTACTGTAGCCTGAAGACAGATCTCCTCACCAGGCTGTAGTATCTTCTCTCTTCTAGACAGTCTCCAGACTCTTCCCACCCCTTCTTCCGGGGCCTTTTGCTCCAGGACCATCTTCTGGTAGACCTGTTGTAGCATTGGGTGAATCTTCTGTCTGGGAGAACTCCGTTCTTGCACTAACGAGGTCAGCAGTCTCCAGACCAAGTCAGTGTTGGTCCCTATCAACATGGACATCGTGTTGGCTCCTGGCGGGCGAGGGCAAAACACCGCCAAAGTGTCAAAAGCTTCGGCCTTCCCGGTCACCGAGTGGTCAAAGGCCAACCTGATCGAAACATAGCCGTCGTAGGGGAAACTGCGGGTGCCAATTCCTTCTATCTTCAGGTCTTCCAGCTTCTGCAAAGGTACGTGACTTAAATGCTTCTGATAAAAGTCTCTGTATAAGAGAGTCACTTGGGCTCCAGTATCTAAAAGTGCCTTGGCATAGACTCCCTCCACTTGAACGGAGACTAGAGGGGAGGGTCCAACTAGTTTATCCGGGAACTTCTTAGGAGATATTTTCTCCTTTGAACGCCTTGATTTTTCCAATGTTTTTTTTTTCTTTTTCCATTTCTCTCTAGACCTCTGCCCTTTTTGAACCTGGTATGCATTGATCTTTTTCTGGTTGTCAAATTGCAACTCCCAACAGACAGTATGGGAGTTTTTAGGAGAGGCATTGTTGCCTTTTCTTTTTTTTCTCTGCTTGCCTCTGAACCTTCTTGGAGCTTTCTGTAGGTAGCGGGCGCCCGGCTGACTCCTTCACCGGGGCCCTCTGAAGTTTTCCGCCGGCTGGTATTGAGTGCCTCTGCCCTTCCTTGGGCTGGTACACACTCTTTCAGGGTGACCCATTCCTCCACAATTGAAGCAGATAATTTCCTTCCTGATCTTTGGGGATGCTGGAATAGGGACATTCCAGTCCGGTTCCTTCCGGATCTCGTCTTTCTTGGCCAATAAAGAGGTCAATAAGTCCAGTACTTGGGCCATTTGAGACTTCAAGGTTTCTACTTCTGAGTCACGTTCGGTGACCACTGTCGTTCTGACTCCTACCGAAACAGGTGGTGTGATTTTCTCAAACCCCTCTTGATCCTTCATCAAGGCCTCTTCGTCCCTTATGATCCGCACAAGGTCTGTGTAGTTCAGGGCCATGACTCCGTCAGAGGTCTTCAGGTGGAGCCAGACTGGGTCTGACCGCAAGGCTCCCCTTAGGATCTGTTTCATCCTGGTAGCATCTATGACCTGTGGCTGCATTCCTTTTCTCAGTACAATCTGGCACAGCATTCTATTCAGTCTCCGGACATACTCGGACAACTTCTCCTTTGGCTGTTGGAAAGTATGTTCAAATTTATACACCAAGTCTGACACCTTCTCCAGCTGGCCAAACTCTTCCTGCAACATAGACAAATAATCCATTGCTGTACACACAGTATTGCTGCACCTAAGATTTTTCACCGCCTCAGCAGCAGGTCCTCTCAAGCTTTCACTGATGCGCTGCTTCTTCTGCGCTTCTGGAACTCCCCAACCTTCTTCTGCCTGCATTGCCTGCTCGGTCCAAGTATCTAAATCTTCCTCCCCGGGTGGTACAGGTTGTGTTCCTGAAAACACCCGGAGTTTCCGGTACCCAGCTTCCACATGCACCGTGTTATTTTTTTGGCATTTAACGACAAAGTCCCCCAAAGCAGTCAACAGTTCAGGACCTATGGCGGTCAGTGGTGACTTTGGTGCTTTCGTTTCGCTACTGCCTCCCATTTTGGAGAAGAGTGACGGAGATAATTGTGGGGAGGTCCCTGGGGACTCTTTCTTCACAGCCCCTGTATGCACTAAGCGATACGTTCTGTCATTTATGTCTTTTATACTTTGCCCTTTGAACTCCTCCAGGACTCCTCTCGTCCACTCTATTAGCGCATATGTCCCCGAAGCATTTGTCTTCACATCTACCGCCCATGCTTTCCATTTTGGAGATATTAACATTATTAGTTGCTTTATCTCTTCTTTCTCCCAGATCTCTCCCGGGAGTTCAATTGCTACCGCCCGGAGTGGATTCACGCCCTCCTCTGCGCACCATTCTATTACTGCCTGCGAGTCCATGCTGGTATTTCAGGCCGCCTTTCTCGCAGCGTGCAATATACACGGGTCCGGGACCCAGCCCCCACGTGTGGCGAATACCCTCAGATTAAGAGGGCTGCTGGTTTGTTTGGGCCCTGTAATGCACTGCTACCAACCCCTGGCAATCGGCTCTGACTCCTCTCGTGACACTGTTAGATAAAGGAGGGAAAGTAGTGGTATAACTGTACTATCTCTATACACATATTATACAGTACAACCCCCTTTGTATACCAGCACAATAATTGACACTCACAACCGAGTACTTAACTATAACGGTTTACTGCAAGCAACAATATGAAAGGGTAATTTGAATACAATATCTTATGCAGATCCCTGCAATAAAGGTGTACACATTATATGCATATGACATTCAGTTAGACAATGAAATGTATTAACCCCGCTGCAGCTATCCTCCCTCGTGAGCAAAGAAATGGCGCCCAGCAATGTCCTAACTACCCAGACAGGCCTGACTATAACTGTGGGTATAGTTTGTTGAGGAATCTTCGCTAGCAACTGTCGGTGGTGCACATAGAGAAACAAATTATAATCCAATAAAGGGGGGTTGTAGATATCCGCTAACTTGGCAACTGGAGAGGCTGGCAAACTCAGTTCAGGACAACGGTCTCTCCAAAGTATAACTATGTTCTATGGAGGGCCTAAGCAAAGTTATTGATCTAAGATTTCGAGCTGGCGCTCTCTCACCCAAACCGGACCGACTCCTGTCAGGTTCCTCCGCTACTGTGAATGGCGTCACAGTGGCCCGCGATGCACCGAGTCTTTGGTCCTTCGGAAGATGATGACACCTCAGATGGATCGGATGCTTTGCGGACTCCCCAGCGGAACGGAAGGCTCTCTGGAACAAAGAACGCAAGACCCATGCTTCAGGCCTAGCGTGCGCAGCCGGTGAGTGCAGGAGATCCTCCAGCAAGGAGGGCGACGTTCCAAGAGAAAGAAACAAGCCCCGCCCCTCCCTTTTAAAGTCCACCCCAGCAGTCCCTGCACGGGGAATGGCACCCTGGGTGCTGCAAAGCATGTCGGGAAATGTAGTCCTGCGGGTAAAACGATACCCCGCTACATACACTAATGTATGTATGAATGACACAGTCTCACTACACTACAGTGAAACTATCTGAGCTGTCCCTACTCTAGCTGCACACTATGCAAAGCTGAATGATGGTCCTCCTCACTACACTCACACTAGCCCTAGACTGACACTAAACTAATATTCTACACTGACAATTGAAGCAAAATAGCACAGTATAGCACACTAACTAACTAATAGCACTGCCCTGTTCTATCTCTCTCCACGTCAAAATCATACTGAAAATGGCTGCCATTGCAAGAATACTTTTATTCTGTGGGGCGGGAATGAGCCTTGATTGGATAAAGTCATGATGACAGTGTCCAATCATGACTCTGACAGTGCTCTGTTCCCTGATTGGCTGAAGGTTTCACTGCTTCAGTCAATCAGGGCTTGCAATGCACTGTTCAGTGCCGCAATGCGTTGTGGTCGGTTCGGGGGGCCGAACAAACGGTCAAATTACCCGTTTCTTCGGCTCTTCGGAACGACCCAACATCGAATGTTCGGCCCGAACGTATGCTCGGGCCGAACCGTTCGCCCATCCCTAGTATATACCTCTTTAAGCGCTTGTTGTCCAGGGCAATTTGGACATTTTTCATATACATGGCAAAATCAGCATTTATTTTATATATATAAAATATATAGCGGTTCAGCTGAGATTTAGATGCCGTGCAAGTGTGAATTTTTGGAGCAGGCGGTCACCGCAAGTGTGAATTTTTGGAGCAGGCGGTCACCGGCATCTTTATCATCAGCTGGTTGTTAAGGAGAGGGCCAGGATCCCCGCTGACAGCTGAATGTAAACAAAACCATTGCCAGCAATAAAAAATTGTGAAACAAATGTCTTAGGGCCCCTTCCAATCCATTCCAGGCCCTTTTGGGTTTGGTACAGATTTTACACCATGTTCCAAATTATTATGCCGATGATATTTTTCTCATTTACCTATTTTTCTCATTTACCTATTATTATGCCAATGATATTTTTCTCATTTACCTAAATAATTGATGTAAAACAACAGTCAGCATGATTCTCATGTTATCAACTATTAAAAGTACAATTCAAATTTTATTGAACAAACCTCCTAATGATAACAGTTTTTTTTTTCAAAATAAAAAACTTACAATGCACTGTTCCAAATTATTACGCACAGTAAGTTTCAAAACACTTTATAGGTTGTAAAGAATTGAAAACTGTCATTTGTTGTGTTTGCAGCATATTTACTGAAATCAAAAGCTATTTCAATCAAACTTTGAAAAACATTTAAACTTTTTAAACATTTTAACAGGTCACGTTACATTTTAACATAGGACCCCTTATTTGATAGCAGCTTCACAAGCCTTGCAAAATCCATTGAACTTGTGAGTTTTTGGATAGTTTCTGCTTGAATTTGTTTGCAAGATGTCAGAATAGCCTCCCAGAGCTTCTGTTTGGATGTAAACTACCTCCCACCCTCATAGATCTTTTGCTTGAGGATGCTCCAAAGGTTCTTAATAGGATTAAGGTCAGGGGAGGATGGAGGCCACACCATGACTTTCTCTCCTTTTATCCCCATAGCAGCTATTGATGCAGAGGTATTCTTTGCAGCATGAGATGGTGCATTGTCATGCATGAAGATGATTTTATTACAGAAAGCATAGTTTCTGTACCAGGGAAGGAAGTGGTCAGTCAGGAACTCCACATACTTTGCAGAGGTCATCTTTACACCTTCGGGGATCATAAAGTGGCCGACCAGCTCTCTTCCCATGATTCCGGCCCAAAACATGACTCCACCACCGCCTTGCTGACGTTGCATCCTTGTGGGAACAGGGTGGCCGTCCACCAACCATCCACTACTCCATCCATCTGGACAATCCAGTGTTGCACGGCACTCATCAGTGAACAAGACTGTTAGAAAATGAGTCTTCATGTATTTTTCTGCCCAATGCAGCTGTTTCTGCTTGTGAGCATTGGTTAGTGGTGGCCGAATGGAAGGTTTATGCAGAGTTGCAAGACTCTGGAGGACTCTACACCTTGATGTCCGTGGGACTCCAGAGGCACCAGCAGCTTCAAATATCTGTTTGCTGCTATTTAATGGTGTTTTAGCAGCTACTCTCTTGATCTGATGCATGGATGTGGCAGAAATCTTCCTCAAAGTGCCTTTATCTGCACGAAACCCGTCTGTGCTCTGAATCAGCCACAAATCTCTTAAGAGTGCGATGATCACGCTTACGTTTTTTTGAAATATCTAATGTTTTCATACCTCGTCCAAGGCATTGAACTATTTCACTCTTTTCGGCAGCAGAGAGATCCTTTTTCTTCCCCATATTGCTTGAAAATGGTGCTCTGCTTAATAATGTGGAACACCCTCCTTTAGTAGTTTTTCCTTTAATTGGGCTCACCTGGCAATCTAATTATCACAGGTGTCCGAGATTGATTTCAGTGATCAAAAGAGCCCTGAGATACAATGCCATCCATGAGTTAAACTGTCTTTGTGACACTGAAATAGAATTTGCATAATAATTTGGGTGTACACAGGTGTAAGGGGAACCCCATGCCAAAATGTAAAAAAAAATCCATACCAGACCCTTATCCGAGCATGCAGCCTGGCAGGCCAGGAGGGGGGGGGGGTGGGGCGAGTGCCGAGCATGCAGCCTGGCAGAGGGATTCGCAAGCACCCCTCCCACTCTGCCCTCCCCACACCAAAGCACCTTGTGCCCATGTTGATAGGGACAAGGGCCTCTTCCCCACAATTCTGGCTGGTGGTTGTGGGGGGTCTATGGGCAGAGGGTTTATTCGAATCTGGAAGTTCCCAGATCTTACCCCCCCCATTGAAATGAGTAGGGGTACATTGTACGCCTACTCATTCACCCAAAAATTGTCAAAAATAAATAAAAACACAAACAGTTTTTGAAAATTCCTTTATTAAAAAAACAATGTCCCCTGGTGTAGATCCATCGTCAATGAGGACGCTCCCACCGCCTGCCCGAATAAAGAAAAAAATAAGGCTCTGCTCACACAGAAGGCTCCCGCTATCTGCCTGCTCAGTCGTCTGACATTTCCTAAATAGCTAAGGGGCGGGGCCACTCAGTGACATCACATGGGCACTGTCCCTTGTGATGTCACTGCCCCAGCATGCACCAGTTGATAGTGTCACAAGGGGGCAGTGCCACCAGGTGATACTACCATATGGTCCCACCCCTTAGCTATAAAGGAAATGTCAGATGACGGTGCAGACAGATGGTGGGAGCCTATGGTGTGTGTGCGGAGTCAAGCCACTTCCTGGCCTGTCAAGCTGAATGCTCGGATAAGGGTCTGGTATGGATTTTGGGGGGGCGCCAAGCCATTTTTTTTTTCAATTTTGGGGTGGTCCCAGTTAAATCCGTACCAGACAGCCCACACAGTTTTTTTGGGGGGGCTCAAATTTGTGTTCAAAACTGATCAATTGTGTGATTCATATGCTTTCCCATAGAAGGCAATGAGCCTGGAATTTGAATCTGAACCGCACCGCACTGCAGTGCTCAGAAAACACACAGGACTCTTTTTTTAAATTTGGAGAAAATTCGCACTGCCGCTGCACCACATACTGTATATACAAAAGGCTCCTGGTTCACGTGTCATGCAAATCGGATGTGGTCCAGAACGCATCCAATTCATATACTGTTGTTCTCATAAGTTTACATACCCTGGCAGAAATTATGATTTCTTGGACATTTTTCAGAGAATATGAATCATAATGAGAACAGAAACTACCCAAATGACCCTGGTCAAAAGTTTACACACCCCAGTTCTTAATACCGTGTATTGCCCCCTTTAACATCAATGACAGCTTGAAGTCTTTTGTGGTATTTGTGGATGAGGCTCTTTATCTTCTCAGATGGTAAAGCTGCCCATTCCTCTTGACAAAAAGCCTCCAGTTCCTGTAAATTCTTGGGCTGTCTTGCATGAACTGCACATTTGAGATCTCCCCAGAGTGGCTCAATGATATTGAGGTCAGGAGACTGAGATGGCCACTCCAGAACCTTCACTTTATTCTGCTGTATCCAATGACAGGTCGACTTGGCCTTGTGGTTTGGATCATTGTCATGTTGGAATGTCCAAGTACGTCCAATGCGCAGCTTCCTGGCTGATGAATGCAAATGTTCCTCCAGTATTTTTTTGATCAGGGTCATTTGGGTAGTTTCTGTTCTCATTATGATCTAAAAAGAGTAAACACAGTTGATTAATAATAAATGGCTTCAGCCAAACACTAACCATGCGTGAAAGAAATGGTTTTGTGTTATCATTCATATTCTCTGAAAAATGGCCAAGAAATCATAAATTCTGCCAGGGTATGTAAACTTATGAGCACAACTGTATATGTGAATGGAGCCTTACAGGTTATCAGTTTAGATTTAAAGTATAACTAAAGGCAAATTTTTTTTTTTTTGTTTTGGATGGAGTGGAGAGGGATTAGAACACCTGTCAGTTTTTATTGCTGTGTGTGCCCCCGATAGGAAGATTCACCCTCTCTATTTGTCCTGTCTACCTTCTGCCTTTACAACCATGTAAAGAACATTATAAAGCGGAGGTCCCACGGAATTTTTTTTTTTTAAAAGCCAGCAGCTACAAATACTGCAGCTGCTGACTTTTAATAAATGGACACTTACCTGTCCAGGGTGCCCGCGATGACGGCAGCCGAAGCCAAGCAATCGCTCATCTCTCGGCTGCCCCCCGCCGCCATCCTCGGTGAGGGAATCAGGAAGTGAAGCGTTGCGGCTTCACTGCCCGGTTCCCTACTGTGCAAGCGCCAGTAGCGTGTCGCGTCCTCACTGGTTCCGGCTGTCTCCTGGGACCAGTGTGTTTCCCAGAAGACAGCGGGGGGTGACTCGAAGGGGCGGGACTCCCGTGGGAGTCTATTCCCGGAAGTGGGTGTAAATACCTGGATTACACAAGTATCTGCACCCCCTCCCCCCTGAAAGGTGCCAAATGTGACACCGGAGGGGGGGAGGGTTCCGAAAAGCAGAGGTTCACTTTTTTGTGTGGACCTCCGCTTTAAGTCCATTTTATTACATGTGGTTAGTAAAGGGACTTGGTAATTTTAGGTCAAGTCCAAATTGGTAGCTTTTAGTAACAGCATCTTACTATAAGAAAATATTTGTCGTTTTCAATTTCCCAAAAATGATCGTTCTTCTTTATGAATTTTATGCATATAAACAACCTTGCAGCCTATAGATTACTCCTGCTCAGATGTGTTTTGAGAGTGAAAATTGTCCATTAAGCGCTCCCCTTCCATTATTTTGTGCCTGGCCGTACAATGTACATATTGTATATTTTCTCTATTTATTATGCATTAGGGTGTCCTCTGCATGAAATCTGAGGCAGCCAAAGTCTCCCAGGAGAAGGAGGCTGCTTTAACCTGCTTTCCGGTAAACTCCTCATCTATTGCTTTAACCCATACAGGCGCAGGCCTAATGGCTAAATGTGCCACTTAAATGAACATCAATTGGAGATTTCTTTTACCGGCACAGCAAATGCAATAATGTAAGGTAATAAAAAATACATTTGTGAAAATGCTTTGCCTAGGAGAAAAGTTTGGATAGAAAATATGCCTTTTTCTTGTGATCTATTATAGTTGGATAACAGATCATGAAGGATCTTATCCATGGCAGTTTTTTATTATAAACTGGGAATTTTTCAGTCACGGACCATTACTTTTAAAAATAGAGGAGAATAGAATTGATGACCTATGTATACTGTATATACTTTGAAGTGGTTTACTGAGACTATGGCTGCAGCTGTCAGTCATAACCCTAATATTCAATTTTTTAGCTGGAAATTTTTTTTTTCTCCTAAAAGCGATCCGACCGGCTGTCTCCCCCTTCTCGCTTCTCACCGGTGTTGCTCGGGCTTACCCGTCTCACCGGGAAGCCCAGGATCCTATCCGGCGGTTCGTGGCTGGCCATAGAGCTGAAGGGAGACCAGATCGGCTGTGATCACCTCCATGATCTAGGAGGCCGGAAGTGATGCTATGACATCACTTCCGGTTTAGGGCAGATGTAAACGCTGCCTATTTTATTTTTATTTTTTCGGGAAAGCATCAGATCAATGATTTTTTTTTGTGATCTGATGCCTTTAAGCCCAGGTTCACACTGAATGCAGGTTTGCTGAACTTGCACAATTTCCAACCGGCATTTCAGTCAGACTTCAGGGGCGATTTGAGAGACATCTGCGCGGGTTCATGCACGGATGTCTATTGAAATCGCCCTCAAAGTAGCCAAAAGTAGTACAGGAACTACTTTTGGGAATCGGTGCGGCTCAGCAAAGTCGGTGTCGCACCGATTCGGACGGTGCCGTTGCCGGCAATAAGCTCTTATTTGGCATGCGATTGGACAATCGCATGTCAAATCGGGCCGGTGTGAATGAGGGCTAAGGGTAGAGGAGAGATCTGGGGTCATAAGTACCCCAGATGTCTCCGTAAAGTGGACCTGTCATGCTTTATTGTTATCACAAGGGATGTTTACATTTCTTGTAATAACAATAAAAGTGATTACAATTTTTTAAAGGGACAGTGTGAAAATATATATTTTTTTAAATAAAATAAATAATAATAAAAAAAAAAGTAAAGCACCCCTATTTGTACCACACATACTTGATGTTATTGTAGCCGTATTAGTGCAATTGTGACAGAGAAAATTTAGTACTGTCCGTGATACTTTTTTTATTTGCACTAACATACAATTTTTCAGGACAAGCTTTCGGGGTATGTCCCCTTCTTAAGGTCCAAGCAGTACTGATTCACAAATTTTTTAACAGAATGTTAAAACAAAGCAAGAAAAAAAACAAACAAAAACAAATAGCCTAAATTTAGATATTGGTTTCCTTACCCATTATACTTCAGTTTAACAACCCCCTCTGTGAATAGCACCCCCCCCCCCCCCTCAAGTCTATAGCTCTTCCTCTGTCTTACTAAGGCCCCTTTCACACTGGGGCGGGAGGTGCGCTGGCGGTATAGCACCGCTATTTTTAGCTGCGCTATACCGTTGGAATTGCGGCAGTATTCGGCCGCTAGCGGTGTGGTTTTACCCCCCACTAGCGGCCGAAAAGGGGTTAATACCGTCAGCAATGCGCTTCTGCAGAGGCGCATTGCCCGCGGTACAGCCGCAGTGTCCCATTGATTTCAATGGGCAGAAACGGTGAAGGAGCGGTATACACACCGCTCCTTCACCGCTCCAAAGATGCGACTAGCAGGACCTTTAGAGCGGTCCTGCTAGCGCACCGCTCCAGTGTGAAAGCAGCCGCTGTTTCAGGTCGGTTTGCAGGTGCTATTTTTAGCGCAATAGCGCCTGCAAACCGCCCCAGTGTGAAAGTGGTCTAACTCTGCTGCTATCTTTATTACCATTGATTTGTATGTGTTTGTTTTTATTTTTTTTCCTTTCCCTCAGAAAGCTTGTCCTGAATGTTAGTGCAAATAAAAAAAGTTTTACGGACAGTACTCGATTTTCTCTGTACCACACATGTAAGGCATCTCCATGAACGTTATAGCAGGAGCAATAATTCTAGCTCCAGAGCTCCTTTGCAACTGTAAACTGGTAACCTGTAAAAAAATTTAAAGCGTCGCCTATGGATATTTTTAAGTATTGTAGTTTGTCGCCATTCCACAAGCGTGCGCAATTTTAAAGTGTAACATGTTAAGTATCAATTTACTCAGTATAACATCATCTTTCATATTTTAACAAGAAATTGGGTTATCTATTGTGTTTTTTTTGCATTAAAATTCATTAAAGTGATACTTACCTGCTCTGTACAGTGGATTTGCACAGAGCAGCCCAGATCCTCCTCTTCTCGGGTCCCTCTTCAGTGCTCCTGGCCCCTCCCTCCTGCCGAGTGCCACCACAGCAAGCAGCTTGCTATAGGGGCACCCGAGCCAAGCCCCTGCTCTGTGTGTCCATTCAGACACGGAGCCGTGGCCTGCCCCGCCCCCTCTCTTCTCATCGGCTCACTGACTTTGACAGCAGCGGGAGCCAATGTCACCTGGTGCTGTCTCATCCAATGAGGAGATGAGTCCCAGATAGCCGAGCCTCATCGCTGCATCAATATGGGGCTCAGGTAAGTATTAGGGGGGACTGAGGGGGGGGGGGCCGCTGCACACAGAATGTTTTTTTATCTAGTGCATAGAATGCATTAAGATTAAAAAAAAAACTTCTGCCTTTAGAACCGCTTCAACCACTTACGGACCGCCCGCCGCAGGAATATGTCGCTACTTTGAAGAGGAATACCACTTTAATGGTAGCAGCTAGCTACCATAACCTCCGGTACCCTCTTCAAGAGCAGGCAGTCCACTTCCAGATAAAAGTGGTCTCACTTTCACTACGAGATCACTTTTATCGGCGGCAGGAGAGGGGCCCCCACCCCTCCTGTCACCCTCCTGTGCCCTCTGCCGCTTACCGGAGCCATCGGCAGCGGCGGAGGCAATCGGGTCCTGTCCCTGGGCTGACATGGAGACCTGGGCTCCCAAATGTCAGATCTGAGGTCTTTTTTGACCCCAGATCTTACATTTAAGAGGACCTGTCATGCTTTTTTCTATTACAAGGGATGTTTACATCCCTTATAATAGGAATAAAAGTGACCCAAATGTATTTATTTTTTAAAAACAGTGGCAAAATAAAAAAATGAAAGTAAAATAAAAAAAAATATATATATATTTTTTAAAGCACCCCGTCCCAACAAACTCACGCGCAGAAGTGAACACATATGTGAGCAGCGCCACCATATGAAAACTGTGTTCAAACCACACATGTGAGGTATCGCCTCAATCGTTACAGTGATAATAAGCAATAATTCTAGCCCTCTGTAACTCAAAACATGCAACCTGTAGGATTTTTTAAACATCGCCTATGGAGATTTTTAAGGGTAAAAGTTTGTCGCCATTCCACGAGCGGGCGCAATTTTGAAGCGTGACATGTTGGGTATCAATTTACTCAGCGTAACATTATCTTTCACAATATAAAAAAAAATTGGGCTAACTTTACTGTTGTCTTATTTTTTTATTAAAAAAAGTGAATTTTTTTCAAAAAAAATATGCAAATATGGTGTGACAAAAAGTATTGCAACAACCGCCATTTTATTCTTTAGGGTGTTAGAAAAAAATATATATAATGTTTGGGGGTTCTAAGTAATTTTCTATCAAAAAAAATGTTTTTAACTTGTAAACACCAAATCTCAGAAAGAGGTGTGGTGTGGTTTAAGTGGTTAAAGTGTATTTTTTCCCCCCAAAAATTGTATTTTAAAATCCGCTGCGCAAATGCTGTGTGACATAAAAAATTACAACAACCGCTATTTTATTCTCTAGGGTCTGTTAAACTAAATATATAATGTTTGGGGGTTCTAAGTAGTTCTAGCAAAAAATACAGATTTTAACTTGTAGACAAAAAGTGTCAGGAAAGGCCTGGTCCTAAAGTGGTTAATGGGCTTTGCTAATGATTGGGTTTTCCATACTGGTTGAGACGATGACTGTGTTTGGAGATCTTTTCAATACACCCGGTGAATAGGGTCATACATTCAGGCCGGGTTCACACTAGCTGTGGATACGGCTCGCAGCATGGGGTCCGGTGCGTCCCTGTTCTCCGTTTCAAGGGCGAATCAGGCCCGAATTTTTGACTGAATTTAGACCTGAAACTGAGCCAAAGACGCACAAGACCCTTTTTCTGTGCAGACTGCGGCCGACCAGAGCTGTGTGAACCGGCTCCATTGAGAGACGGTCACAGTCTCCTGTTATGCGAATTGGATGCAGAGAAACCCACCACATCCAATTCACATCAGTGTGAGCCCAGCCTCACAGGTTGCTGAGTGTGCGTATATATATTTATATATGTATATATATGTATATAGGAATGTCAGTATGATGGCCTGAAATTATGGGAGGAGTTTGAGGGGTACTTTTAACAGACCATCCACGATGGTCAGCGTCGGCTCTAGTGCGCGGTAATACGACGTCACCAGCCCGACTCTGCTCAACTCACATCGTCCGTGAAGTTGTGCTCGTGCTTTCGAGATTGCTCGCAGTCGTTCGTCGATCATGTCATGTCATCGCTCGCTGTCGCAGGTAGGACTGGTTGTTACCGTTCGAATGAATCGTAGCACCGGTTTTATGTTCCCCTTTTACAGATCATACGGCTCACAGGTTTACTTGTCTCTCTCTGCATGCATTTGTATTTACTGCCCAGACCAGTTACCGTTCGAACCCAGTCGCATCTACGTTCGACTCGTAGCAGCCCGCCACACGGCACAACATCTCGTAGAGCTTACCCACTAGGCTCTACGAATCATACGAACAGCACACAAGCCACTTGATACAAGTCGTTCATACCATGCATGGTCGCCAAACCGGCGTCCCACCCATCGTAACCCCATCCCACCTACTGACGCCCTACACCTCTTACTACATACCAACACACAAAATCTTAGGGCTAACATCTTCACCAGGGAGCTAGCTACTGCTCCAAAACAGCTCTCTGCATCCACCCTACCAAAAGAATATTTCTATGTCACCTTACTACAGGTTCCCGGTCGACCCACTTCTCGACCACAACTGAGACTTCACTACTAGGGTACAAGACAGGTGCATAAATTCAAGGCTCCCCCCTTGCTTTCTCCTTGCACTCTTTCACGACACATTGTACTTCACATACACAATTCGAATTGCTCACGAGGCGTTAGTAACTGTCACATACCTCTGTGCACTTCACTCTGTTTTCGAAGAGCGATCCGAGATCCTTCACCACGCAGACAAGGTTGCCTAACGTCCACCTTGCTGGTAGTGCAAGTGTTAGCAGACTGAGCACACGTCAACAAACTACAGATCGTAACATTCCTACTTAGAAAACCAGACTTCAGCTACCCGCCCCAGTACGCCCTGGGGGCTCTGGTTCCTTAGTCTGTGCTGAGCAGACGGCACCTGAGCTATCGGTTACCTAGCCAGTCACCTGCTGGCTCACCTCAGTTGCCACGCATTCTTTTGAGTTTTCCAAATTACACTCAACAGCACTCGTGCGCAAACTAGCTGTCATCTACGCCTATCGCTTCTTGTCCTCTCCACCCTACTTTCCTTCTTCCTCCCCATTTTCTAAACCCTTCTATCCCCTCCAACCCTGCAAACTTATTCTAAAACATATGCATTCCTCTCCTTCTAGCCAACGCCATGTCGAAGGCCGACAGCAAAGACTTCGCCTCCGCCCCACCATCACCCCTCGTGGGTCCAGCGGACGGCACTACACAGTCTCCCAGAGCTTGTCTCCCAGGCCATGTGGGACCAATTCCTTGAGAACTGGAATGGTAGATCCATGTTCATCCCATCAGCATCCTCTTCGTCACCACAGATAATCACTGACGCAGCAGCTTCCACAGGCTTCGCTGCAATTTTTGGCCATCATTGGTTTGCGGGGTCGTGGCCGTCAGAGATACTCACAATTCCCGGGTTTAGTCAGTCCTCCTCTCTATTTAAGATCTACCCCATAGTCGCAGCACCTGGACTGGACAGACCGCCACGTTCGCCACAGATAACCAGGCCACAGCCACAATCATTAACAAAGGCAGGTCCAAATCGTTGGCCATCATGTCCTTCCTGCGCAGGCTGGTGCTACTTTCCCTACAACATCAGTTCAATATCCTCTGTGTCCACATCCCTGGTAAATGCAATACCTCGGCCGACGCACTATCCCGCTTTAACTATTCCACATTCTTTTCACAGGAGCCTGGAGCCGACCCGACCATGTCCTGCATCCCACATTGGTCGCAACTAACTCTGGATTGAAACAGCACCTCCAGGGTGCTACCTCCCTCATCAATGCATCCTTATCCCCCAATACACTAAAGGCCTACCGTACCGCCTGGAAGTCCTACGACAGGTCCCTAGCCGCTAACCCCGTTGGCAGTTTCAGGAAATCTCAGCCACATCTTGTCCTTCATTTCCTACTGTCACACTCAGCTCACGTTGACACACAATACCATCAGACTGTATTTAGCCGACATCCAGAATTTTATATCCCTACAAGACCCTACAACACCTTCCTTATTCGCCGCTCATGCGGTCAAAGCCATACTATGTGGCATCCACAGGCAGCAGCCGCATACTAGTACCAAACGCTTACCAGTGACCGGCGCCATATTCCGGGACATGTCTGCTATCCTTTCACGTTCTCCCTTCGGTTTACGGCCCAGCCTGGTAATCCAAGCAGCCATTTACCTAGCCTTTTACGGTTTTCCACGACCCAGCGAGTTTACTGTCACCAGCCCTAACTGCCAAGTACTACGCAGGCACCACCTGACTCGCCACCAGAGTCATTTCACCCTACACCTGACGATATCGAAAACGCAACAATCCGGTCCCGGAGTAGACATCAAACTTTTCCAGACGCACAATGCCTGGTGCCCCGTGGCCATTCTAGATCAATTGGTAACTCTACTGTCCGACCTACCCGAGGGCAGTCCTCTACTCCCTTTCCCAACTGAACCCCTAAGCGGGAACCAGTTCATCAGCCATGTCAGAATGCTCCTGTGCATCTTAGGCCTCGACCCAGGACGTTACTCAGGACATTCTTTCCGCATTGGAACAGCCTCAGCAGCATCGCAAAACGGAGTTCCGGACAACGTAATCAAGACGATGGGCAGGTGGAAATCCACGTGTTTTGACCGATACGTCCCCAATCCTCAAACAGAAATATCACGCGCCTTTAACAGTCTCGCTCTGTAATTAATTATCTTACACAATAAAACAAATCCTTCCCTAACCAAGTGTAATTTTTGGCCCCTTCTCTTGGCATACCGTCCAGCAGGCCAGGCCACACTTCAGGTCTTATTTGTGTTGTTAGTCTTGTAGCGTGTTTATGTGATCCATATCTCTTCAGACAGAGGGCTCAGACCATAAATATATATATATATATATATATATAATATATATTTTTGGTGGTTTCTCGTCATCTAATTTTTTAATCCATCTGAAGCAGATGCTGTATTGGGAAACATGTTAAGCCTCGTACACACGACCGAGAATCTCGTCGTAAAAAAACCCGTCGTGTTTACGAGGCCTTAGGGTTTAAAAGTATTGTCTTTGCATATGCCGGCTTTCCATGTACTGTTGATTTATTTGCTATTTACTGAGTTGCAAAATTCTTCTGGTGCTATAGTTTATAGTGACACCTAGTAACTCTTGTTTCAGTGTTGTCATATAGGGATGAGCTTCGTGTTCGAGTCGAACATACGTTCGACTCGAACATCGGCTGTTCGATCGTTCGACGAAGATCGAACGATTTGGGCCGTTCGCGCCAAATTCGAGTGACGCGAACGGCCCACAATGCACTACGCCATCGCAGTGTCATCCAGGCGCTGTGATTGGCCAAGCATGCACTGTGACCCCGCATGCTTGGCCAATCACAGCGCCGGCAGCGAGGAGAGCAATGATTGGCCACAGGCAGGATGCCTGTGGCCAATTATTGCTGAGGGTGTTTAGTACACGCCCCACACTATAAAAGGCCGCCAGCACGGCGGCCTAGTGTAGTGTGTTCCGGAGCAGGGATAGAGCAGCATAGGCAGGGACAGTGACTGTTATTTCTTTCTTGCTTAACCTGGATTCCTTTAGTTTAGGGAAAGAGAAGGATAGGTAGGGAGAGTGTCAGTGTGTTTTGTGCTTGTGCTATAGTGTGCTTAAAAAAAACATTTATTCTAGGGACAGAAAACTGTAGGTAGGGACAGTGTCAGTTTCTTTCACTCTGCAAGTCCTTGTTTCCAGGGACCTGGAAGGACAGTGAGTGAATTGTCCTTGTGCTATATTGTGCTTAAAAAAACATTTATTCTAGGGACAGAAAACTGTAGGTAGGGAGAGTGTTTTTTTTCTTTCACTCTGCAAGTCCTTGTTTCCAGGGACCTGTAAGGACAGTGAGTGAATTGTCCTTGTGCTATATTGTGATTAAAAAAAAACATTTTTTCTAGGGACAGAAAACTGTAGGTAGGGAGAGTGTTTTTTTTCTTTCACTCTGCAAGTCCTTGTTTCCAGGGACCTGTAAGGACAGTGAGTGAATTGTCCTTGTGCTATATTGTGCTTAAAAAAAACATTTATTCTAGGGACAGAAAACTGTAGGTAGGGAGAGTGTTTTTTTTCTTTCACTCTGCAAGTCCTTGTTTCCAGGGACCTGTAAGGACAGTGAGTGAATTGTCCTTGTGCTATATTGTGCTTAAAAAAAACATTTATTCTAGGGACAGAAAACTGTAGGTAGGGAGAGTGTCAGTTTATTTCACTCTGCAAGTCCTTGTTTCCAGGGACCTGTAAGGACAGTGAGTGAATTGTCCTTGTGCTATATTGTGATTAAAAAAAACATTTTTTCTAGGGACAGAAAACTGTAGGTAGGGAGAGTGTTTTTTTTCTTTCACTCTGCAAGTCCTTGTTTCCAGGGACCTGTAAGGACAGTGAGTGAATTGTTCTTGTGCTATATTGTGATTAAAAAAAACATTTTTTCTAGGGACAGAAAACTGTAGGTAGGGAGAGTGTTTTTTTTCTTTCACTCTGCAAGTCCTTGTTTCCAGGGACCTGTAAGGACAGTGAGTGAATTGTCCTTGTGCTATATTGTGCTTAAAAAAAACATTTATTCTAGGGACAGAAAACTGTAGGTAGGGAGAGTGTCAGTTTATTTCACTCTGCAAGTCCTTGTTTCCAGGGACCTGTAAGGACAGTGAGTGAATTGTCCTTGTGCTATATTGTGATTAAAAAAAAACATTTTTTCTAGGGACAGAAAACTGTAGGTAGGGAGAGTGTTTTTTTTCTTTCACTCTGCAAGTCCTTGTTTCCAGGGACCTGTAAGGACAGTGAGTGAATTGTCCTTGTGCTATATTGTGATTAAAAAAAACATTTTTTCTAGGGACAGAAAACTGTAGGTAGGGAGAGTGTTTTTTTTCTTTCACTCTGCAAGTCCTTGTTTCCAGGGACCTGTAAGGACAGTGAGTGAATTGTCCTTGTGCTATATTGTGCTTAAAAAAAACATTTATTCTAGGGACAGAAAACTGTAGGTAGGGAGAGTGTCAGTTTATTTCACTCTGCAAGTCCTTGTTTCCAGGGACCTGTAAGGACAGTGAGTGAATTGTCCTTGTGCTATATTGTGATTAAAAAAAAACATTTTTTCTAGGGACAGAAAACTGTAGGTAGGGAGAGTGTTTTTTTTCTTTCACTCTGCAAGTCCTTGTTTCCAGGGACCTGTAAGGACAGTGAGTGAATTGTCCTTGTGCTATATTGTGATTAAAAAAAACATTTTTTCTAGGGACAGAAAACTGTAGGTAGGGAGAGTGTTTTTTTTCTTTCACTCTGCAAGTCCTTGTTTCCAGGGACCTGTAAGGACAGTGAGTGAATTGTCCTTGTGCTATATTGTGCTTAAAAAAAACATTTATTCTAGGGACAGAAAACTGTAGGTAGGGAGAGTGTCAGTTTATTTCACTCTGCAAGTCCTTGTTTCCAGGGACCTGTAAGGACAGTGAGTGAATTGTCCTTGTGCTATATTGTGCTTAAAAAAAACATTTTTTCTAGGGACAGAAAACTGTAGGTAGGGAGAGTGTTTTTTTTCTTTCACTCTGCAAGTCCTTCTTTCCAGGGACCTGTAAGGACAGTGAGTGAATTGTCCTTGTGCTATATTGTGCTTAAAAAAAACATTTATTCTAGGGACAGAAAACTGTAGGTAGGGAGAGTGTTTTTTTTTCTTTCACTCTGCAAGTCCTTGTTTCCAGGGACCTGGAAGGACAGTGAGTGAATTGTCCTTGTGCTATATTGTGCTTAAAAAAAAACATTTTTTCTAGGGACAGAAAACTGTAGGTAGGGAGAGTGTTTTTTTTCTTTCACTCTGCAAGTCCTTGTTTCCAGGGACCTGTAAGGACAGTGAGTGAATTGTTCTTGTGCTATATTGTGATTAAAAAAAACATTTTTTCTAGGGACAGAAAACTGTAGGTAGGGAGAGTGTTTTTTTTCTTTCACTCTGCAAGTCCTTGTTTCCAGGGACCTGTAAGGACAGTGAGTGAATTGTCCTTGTGCTATATTGTGCTTAAAAAAAACATTTATTCTAGGGACAGAAAACTGTAGGTAGGGAGAGTGTTTTTTTTCTTTCACTCTGCAAGTCCTTGTTTCCAGGGACCTGTAAGGACAGTGAGTGAATTGTCCTTGTGCTATATTGTGCTTAAAAAAAATATTTTTTCTAGGGACAGAAAACTGTAGGTAGGGAGAGTGTCAGTTTCTTTCACTGTGAAAGTCCTTGTTTCAAGGGACAGAGAAGGACACCTGAAGGTAGCCCTTATTGCTTTTTTCCCATCTCCCTGCAGGCCATCTATTAGAATGTCTGGAAGGCAAACAAGGAGAGGCAGACAGTCAGGAGGCAATAAAAGAGGGCAAGCAGGCTCTGTGTCTGGGGGCAACAGTGCTGGTCGTGGACGCGGTGCATTGTCATCAGCACATGGCCATGGGACACGCTTGTCCTTCTTTTCGGCAGCTGGACATGTTGAGCCACATCATGCCGAAGACTTGGTAGAGTGGATGACCAAGCCCTCCTCCTCCTCCTCATCCTCTCTCACCCAGGCTCAGGGTACTGGAAAAGCAGCTGCCAAAGCGTCGTCTTCCCTGGTATCAATGTCAGACAAATCATCAGTCACTCCTTCCCTAGACCCACCATGTCCTCCTCCTGAGGAGTCCCCCGAACTGTTTCAGCACAGTGTTGGGTACATGCTCCAGGAGGATGCCCAGCGTTTCGAAGGGTCTGATGATGAAACCCAGCTAGAGGAAGGCAGTAGCGTGAGAGCAGACAGAGGGGATGCTCAAGAAGGACACCAATCTGGCAGTCATGTTCCAGCAGCTGCAGCATACTGCCAGATTGGCTCCAGTGATGAGGAGGGAGGGGATGATGAGGTCACTGACTCCACGTGGGTGCCTAATAGGAGAGAGGAGGAGGAGGAGGATGAGGAGGAGGCACATCTCCAACGAGGCAGGATGCCCTTTGGTGGCCAGCGTAAGGGCAGTACACCGACGGAATCACACCGCAGAGCTCCGCCTGTGCAGGGCGCTGCCTCTGCCCGTCATTCAAAAAGTTCTTTGGTGTGGGCCTTTTTTGAGGCTAGTGCATCAGATCGCACAGCTGCTGTTTGCAACATATGTCTCAAGCGTATATCGCGTGGCCAAAACATCAGCCGCTTGGGTACCACATGCCTGACCAGACATATGTTGACCTGCCATGCAGCTCGTTGGCAAGCCTACCTCAAAGACCCACACCAAAGAACAAAGCGGACCTCTCCTTGCACCGCATCAGCTGGGATCTCCAACCCCACTATAACTTCAGTCCTCTCTGAAACATGCACTGAGAGGAATGAAGGTGTAGAATTAGGTGTGTCACAGCCAAGTACTTGCGCCCACTCTGCTAGCAGTACACCGACGTCCGATTCTAGCAGGCAAATTTCCCTGCCCCAGCTGCTGGACCGTCGAAAGAAGTTCACTCCCAGCCATCCACATGCCCAGCGGTTGAATGCTAGCTTGGCTAAATTGCTAGCGCTTCAACTGCTGCCTTTTCAGTTGGTAGACTCGGCCCCCTTCCGTGAGTTTGTGCAATGTGCGGTTCCTCAGTGGCAGGTTCCCAAACGCCACTTTTTCTCACGGAAGGCTATTCCGGCTCTCTACCGGCATGTGGAAGGCAATGTCTTGGCCTCGCTGGACAGGGCGGTCAGCGGTAAGGTGCATATTACCGCTGACTCATGGTCCAGCAGGCATGGACAGGGACGTTACCTTTCTTTCACGGCCCATTGGGTCACTCTTTTGGCAGCTGGGAAGGATTCAGGACAAGGTGCAGTAGTGTTGGAGGTTGTCCCACCGCCACGCCTCCAAAATGCTACTACTGGTTGTGACACACCTCTCTCCTCCACCCCCTCCTCTTCTTCTTCCTCCATGGCCTCTTCCTGTGGTTTGTCCTATGAACCAGCGGTGCTCCGTAGCCGTTCACGGGGCTACGCAAGTACGCAGGCAAAAAGATGCCATGCCGTGCTTGCGCTGGTGTGTTTGGGGGACAGAAGCCACACTGGGGCAGAGGTCCTGTCTGCTCTGCAGGGCCAGGCCGAGAGGTGGTTGACGCCACGCCAGCTTAAGCCAGGAATGGTGGTTTGCGACAATGGCACCAACCTCCTCTCCGCCCTCCGACAGGGACAACTGACCCATGTGCCCTGTGTGGCTCACGTCCTTAACCTGGTGGTGCAGCGCTTCTTGGGCAGGTATCCGGGCTTACAGGATGTCCTGAGGCAGGCCAGGAAAGTCTGTGTGCATTTCCGCAGATCTTATAATGCCAGTGCTCGCCTGGCTGAGCTGCAAAAGGAGTTGAACCTGCCCAAGAACCGCCTTATATGTGACATGCCCACCAGGTGGAACTCAACGTTGGCCATGCTGCAGCGGCTGCACACGCAGCAGAGGGCCATCAATGAGTACCTGTGCGACTACGGCACCAGGACAGGGTCAGGGGAGCTTGGTTTTTTTTCTCCACGCCAGTGGGGCATGATCAGGGATGCATGCACTGTCCTGGCACCATTTGAGGAGGCCACGAGGATGGTGAGCAGTGACAGTGCATGCATCAGTGACACTGTACCTCTTGTCCACCTGTTGGAGCACACGCTGCGTGGAATAATGGACAGGGCACTTGAGGCAGAACAGAGGCAGGAAGAGGAGGACTTCCTTGCCTCTCAAGGCCCCCTTTACCCAGACAGTGTTCCTTCTGTCCCACCCATCGCACAGGAAGAGGAGGAGGAGGAGGAGGAGGAGGAGGATTGTGTCAGCATGGAGGTGGAGGCTGGCACTCAGCATCATCAGCAGCAGTCTTTTAGGGATGATTTACAGTCCCAAGAAACCAGTGGACTTGTACGTGGCTGGGAGGAGGTGGCTGCGGATCATGTCGTCCTTAGTGACCCAGAGGACTCCGGAGCGAATGCCTCAGCAAACCTACGCTGCATGGCCTCCCTGATCCTGCAAAGTCTGCGGAAGGATCCTCGTATTCTTCGGATCAAGGAGAGGGACCATTACTGGCTGGCCACTCTCCTTGATCCACGGTACAAGGGTAAGGTTGCGGACCTTATGTTACCGTCGCAGAGGGAGCAGAGGATGAGACAACTCCGGGAGGCCTTGCAGAAAGGTCTGTGCAACGCGTTCCCAGAGACTGGGAGGTTGCAAACTCCTGGTCCTGGACAACGAGTTGCTGAGGCTTCGGCCAGTCAAAGAAGGAGCGGTGGGGAAGGTGGCCGTCTGACCGATGCGTTCAGACAATTCTTTAGTCCGCAGCCCCAAAGTATGATCGGTTCCAGCAACCATCGCCAGCGTCTGATAAACATGGTGCAGGAATATCTAGGGGCAAGGTCAGACTTGGACACCTTCCCCACCGAAAATCCTCTGGCTTACTGGGTCTTGAGGATGGATCACTGGCCAGAGCTTGCACAGTATGCAATTGAGCTACTGGCCTGTCCTGCATCCAGCGTTCTTTCGGAACGCACATTCAGTGCTGCTGGAGGATTTGTCACGGATCACAGGGTGCGCCTGTCCACCGACTCGGTTGATCGACTGACTTTCATCAAGATGAACCAGTCTTGGATCACCACCAGCTACCACACACCTGATGCTGATATAACAGACTAATTGATTTTAACATGTCACATCCCTTCAAGACTGATGCTGATGCTGAGTGCCTGTGCTGTTATGTTGACTGGCTATCCTCCTCCTCCGAGTCCTCAATGATACGATTGATGATGATAGCTTGTAAGATCATTTTTGTTTATGGGTGCCGCCACCAGTGCCTAACGCCCAATTTTTCAGCCCCTGTTTAACAGGGGCGTGTAATTACAATTTTTGAAGCAATACTTTGCAACAGGGCTCATTGCTGTGCTCCAAGTACAGTATCTGTGAGGAGTTGCAGTGTTGTGCCACCAGTGCCTAAGGCCCAATTTTTCAGCCCCTGTTTAACAGGGGCGTGTCATTACAATTTTTGAAGCAATACTTTGCAACAGGGCTCATTGCTGTGCTCCAAGTACAGTATCTGTGAGGGGTTGCAGTGTTGTGCCACCAGTGCCTAAGGCCCAATTTTTCAGCCCCTGTTCAACAGGGGCATGTAATTACAATTCTTGATCTAATAATTCACAGCAGGGCCCATTGCTGCACCCACCAAGAGTAACTGTCAGGGCTTACAGTGTTGTGGCACCAGCACCACCATCAAAGGCCCAATTTTTACTACCACTGTTCAACAATTATATGTAATTAAAATTCCTGATATAATAGTTGACAGCAGGGCGTTCCAGCACCAACCAAGAGTAACTGTGAGTGCTTACAGTGTTGTGCCAACACCAACAACTAAGGGGCCTATTTCTGCAGAGTATATATGGCAGGTCCCTACTTTCAAACATCCAACTTACAAACGACTCCTACTTGCAAACGCAAGAAGACAACAGGAAGTGAGAGGAAATCTACCACTAGGAAGGAAAATTCTCTCCTGTAAGAATAAATATGGGAGAAAGGTGTCTCCTCTGTACTGATGCTTTATCAGCAATCCTTGTTTCAAGAAAAACACCACATTTCAAAAACAGTTGTCATTGGGATGGAAAGTGAGGTGAAATGTTCTGAACAGGGGCACAGACAGCAAAACAAATGTTACAGGGGTGATAACCCTTACCTATGTTTTCCAAAAAGTTTAAAAATAGATTTTTGGTCTGGAGCTACACTTCAACAATGTACCTGTTCAAAATTACAAACAGATTCTACATAAGAACAAACCTACAGTCCCTGTCTTGTATGCACCGCCTGTATAGGGCTGTTCAGAGTATATAGGGCCTTTTTTATTTTATGTGCGGGGTTCCCCTTAATATCCATACAAGACCCAAAGGGGCTGGTAATGGGCTGGGGTAGGGGGGGGGGTCATGGGGTAGCTATGCCATTTTTCTTAAAGAATTTCATCCATATTACCGGGACCAGACATTACATTAAAGCCGCAAGCAGTTTTAAATGGCTTTTTTTTCCTTTAGAAGTGTCATTTTGTGCAGGGACAGTTCTAAACACGGGAAACACGTGGCACTTCACAGGCATACTTTAGACACCCCCCAGGTACGATATTTAAAGGAATATTTGACTTTTTTTTTTTCACTTTATGCATCATTAAAATGACTGCTCCCGAAAAACGACCGTTTTTAAAACTTCTTTTTGCATTGATACATGTCCCCTGGTGCAGAACCCGGGTTCCCAAACCCTTTTTAGGACAATAACATGCATAATAGTTGTTATAATTAGCACTTTAGAATTCGAACGTTCGCATCCATTGTATTTAATAGGGTTCTAATGTTCGTTCGAACTTTCGGTCCGTTCGCGGGTTCTGGTGCGAACCGAACCCGGGGGTGTTCGGCTCATCACTATTGTCATATTGTTAAAGCGGTATTAAACCCAAAACCAAAAATGTAATATATTGCAATCATTAGATGTGGTGGCTGCATTCATTTTTTTTTTTTTTAGGCTTTTTCCCCTCTGTTTTCACCTGGTGATCTGGTCAGTAACACACCTTGGGTATTAACCACTTACAGACCGGTAGATTTGGCTGCTTAATGACCAGGTCATTTTTTGCGATAAGACACTGCGCCGCTTTAACTGACAATTCCGCGGCCGTGCGACGCTGTACCCAAGCAAAATTTACATCCTTTTTTCCCCACAAATAGAGCTTTCTTTTGGTGGTATTTGATCTCCTCTGCGGTTTTATTTTTTTTGCGCTATAAACCAAAAAAGAGCAACAATTTTGAAAAAGAAAACTATTTTTTATTTTGGCTATAGTAAATATCCACAAAATGTTTTTCAAAAACAAATTTCTTCCTCAGTTTAGGCCGATATGTATTCTACGTAATTTTGGTAAAAAAAACACAATAAGCGTATATTGATTGTTTTGCGCAAAAGTTATAGCGTCTTTTTTACTAGTAATGGTAGTGATCTGCGATTTTTAGCGGTACTGCGACATTGCGGCGGACAGATTGGACACTTTTGACACATGAAAATGCAATGATTACTGTATAAATGTCACTGGCAGGGAAGGGGTTAACACTAGGGGGCGATCAAGGGGTTAAATGTGTTCCCTAGTTAGTGTTTCTAACTGTATGGGGATAGGACTGACTGGGGGAGGAGACATATCGCTGTTCCTACTTAGGAACAAACGATATGTCTCCTCTCCCCTGACAAAACAGGGATTTGTGTGTTTACACACAAATACCTGTTCCTGCTCTCGTGCACACGATTGCAAGTGGGCGGCGGCGATCACGCCCGCCGGCCACGCGCATCGTGTTCTTAACCGTGCAGCGGGCGCGTGTGTGCCTGCTATCACCCTTAAAGGTACAGATGTACCCACATGGCGGTTTGCAGGAACAAACTACTTTGCGGACGTATGTCGGCGTGAGCTGGTCAGCAAGTGGTTAAAGTGCCTCCACTCTAGATGAAGGATCACAGGGGGTACCTTTGGACAGCAGCATTGTTAGTCTGGGGAGAGGGGAGTGTTAGGCACACAAGCAGATTTTTTATACACTAACAAATTGAAGCTACACTCCAGCTCACACTTTATAGGCAGTTACAGGATTTTTTTTTCCAATTTTTCCTTTTAAGGCCTCATGGCCAAGGACGTTTTTACAGCCGTGTTTATGAGCGTTTTTACAGCTTAACCACTTAAGCCCCGGACCATTTGGTAGCTAGAGGACCAGAGGTGAATTCAGAATTTTGCACTGCGCTGCTTTAACTGTAAATTGTGCGGACATGCAATGTTGTACCCAAACGAAATTTGCGTCCTTTTCTTCCCACAAATAGAGCTTTCTTTTAATGGTATTTGATTGCCTCTGCGATTTTTATTTTTTGCGATATAAACGGAAAAAGACCGAAAATTTTGAAAAAAAATGATATTTTCTACTTTTTGTTATAAGAAAAATCGAATAAACTCCATTGTAGTCATACATTTAGCCCAAAATGTATTCAGCCACATGTTTTTAGTAAAAAAAATGTCAATAAGCGTATATTTATTGGTTTGCGCAAAAGTTATAGAGTTTACAAACTAGGGTACATTTTCTGAAATTTACACAGCTTTAAATTTATGACTGCCTATCTCATTTCTTGAGGTGCTAAAATGACAGGGCAGTACAAAACCCCCCCAAATGACCCCATTTTGGAAAGTAGACACCCCAAGGAAATTGCTGAGAGGCATGTTGAGCCCATTGAATTTTTTATTTTTTTGTCCCAAGTGATTGAATAATGACTATAAAAAAAAAAAAAAAAATTACAAAAAGTTGTCACTAAATGATATATTGCTCACACATGCCATGGTTATATGTGGAATTTCACCCCAAAATACATTTTGCTGCTTCTCCTGAGTACGGGGATACCACATGTGTGGGACTTTTTGGGAGCCTAGCCGCGTACGGGACCCCGGAAACCGAGCACCGCCTTCAGGATTTCTAAGGGCGCAAATTTTTGATTTCACTCCTCACTACCTATCACAGTTTCGAAGGCCATAAAATGCCAAAATAGCACAAAACCCCCCCAAATGACCCCATTTTAGAAAGTAGACACCCCAAGGAAATTGCTGAGAGGCCTGTTGAGCCCATTGAATATAATTTTTTTTGTCCCAAGTGATTGAATAATGACAAAAAAAAAAAAAAAATTACAAAAAGTTGTCACTAAATGATATATTGCTCACACATGCCATGGTTATATGTGGAATTACACCCCAAAATACATTTTTCTGCTTCTCCTGAGTACGGGGATACCACATGTGTGGGACTTTTTAGGAGCCTAGCCGCGTACGGGACCCCGAAAACCAAGCACCGCCTTCAGGATTTCTAGGCACAAATTTTTGATTTCACTCCTCACTACCTATCACAGTTTCGAAGGCCATAAAATGCCAAAATCGCACAAAACCCCCCCAAATGACCCCATTTTGGAATATAGACACCCCAAGCTATTTGCTGAGAGGAATGGCGAGTATTTTACAGCTCTCATTTGTTTTTGAAAATGAAGAAAGAAAATATATATATATATATATTTTTTTTTTTTCAATTTTCAAAACTTTGTGACAAAAAGCGAGATCTGCAAAATACTCACAATACCTCTCAGCAAATAGCTTGGGGTGTCTACTTTCCAAAATGGGGTCATTTGGGGGGGTTTTGTGCTATCTGGGCATTCCATGGCCTCCGAAACTGTGATAGGCAGTGAGAAGTGAAATCAAAAATTTACACCCTTAGAAAGCCTGAAGGCGGTGCTTGGTTTTTGGGGTCCCGTACGCGGCTAGGCTCCCAAAAAGTCTCACACATGTGGTATCCCCGTACTCAGGAGAAGCAACAGAATGTATTTTGGGGTGTAATTCCACATATGCCCATGGCATGTTTGAGCAATATATCATTTAGTGACAACTTTGTGCAAAAAAAAAAAAAAATTGTCGTTTTTCCGCAACTTGTGTCAACATATAAAATATTCCATGGACTCGACATGCCTCTCAGTATATAGCTTGGGGTGTCTACTTTCCAAAATGGGGTCATTTGGGGGGGTTTTGAACTGTTCTGGCATTTTATACACAACATTAGGAAGCTTACATCCACTCTTCTAACCACTTGAAGACAAAGCCCTTTTTGACACTTTTTGTTTACATGAAAAAATTTTTTTTTTTGCAAGAAAATTATGTTGAACCCCCAAACATTATATATATTTTTAAAGCAAAGGCCCTACAGATTAAAATGGTGGGTGTTGCATTTTTTTTTTCTACACAGTATTTGCGCAGCGATTTTTCAAACGCATTTTTTGGGTTAAAAAATACACTTTTTTTAATTTTAATGCACTAAAACACACTATATTGCCCAAATGTTTGATGAAATAAAAAAGATGATCTTAGGCCGAGTACATAGATACCAAACACGACATGCTTTAAAATTTCGCACAAACGCGCATTGGCGACAAACTACATACATTTTTAAAAGCCTTTAAAAGCCTTTACAGGTTACCCCAGTAGATTTACAGAGGAGGTCTACTGCTAAAATGATTGCCCTCGATCTGACCTTCGCGGTGATACCTCACATGCATGGTGCAATTGCTGTTGACATATGACGCCAGACCGACGCTTGCGTTCGCCATTGGGCAAGAGCAGGGCAGGACAGGGGTGCTTTTTTTTTTTTTTTTTTATTATTAATTTTGCTTTTTTATTTTATTTTTAAATTGTTCCTTCCAAGTATTTTTTTTTTTATCATTTTTATTGTTATCTCAGGGAATGTAAATATCCCCTATGATAGCAATAGGTAGTGACAGGTACTCTTTTTTTGAAAAAACTGGGGTCTTCTAGACCCTAGATTTTTCCTCTGCCCTCAAAGCATCTGACCACACCAAGATCGGTGTGATAAAATGCTTTCCCAATTTCCCAATGGCGCTTTTTATATCCGGGGGGGGGGCATTCCCTCCCACTGCTTGTAAAAGCAGTCCAGAGGCTAATTAGCCGCTAGGATTGCTTTTACATGAAAGCCAGCCGCAGGCTGAAAAGAATGATACCAAGATGATACCTAAACCCGCAGGCATCATTCTGGTATAAACATTCAAAGTCCAGCAACATACCAGTACGTTGCTGGTCCTTGTTGGACATGTATTGTAATCTTTTTATTTCATGCAGCCAGTTGGCTGAACGAAAAAAGAGATTGATCGGTGGGTATGCCCACCATTAGAATACCGCCCTTCATCCACCCACTTCTAATGATGGGCATACATGCACCATTTATATATGCCGAAGCATGGGGGCATCCTCCCGCAAAAAAGTTATGCCGCGTACACACGGTCTGACTTTTCCACGGGCAAGCCTCTGTCGGAATTTCGACCGTATGTACGCGGCATTAGGAGCAAAATCGCTCCTCCGCCCCTGCTGCCCCAATGCTTCGGCATATTTGCTTTTTTTTTTTAACTGTGGTGGTGAAATCACCTCCTACAGCACTGGAGTCGCAGGGATCAGGCCTGTCTCTGCGAACGCTGCAGTTATGTGTGTTGTGTTTTGTAAGTGACAGTGATCGATCGATACTGCACTTGGGTGGCCTGGGCTGGACGGAGGGGCAAAACGCAGGTGCCAGCGGGTATCTGGGCTGATCCCGCTAACACTGCGTTTTTGGGAACCCTAAACTGCTGGGGACGCTAGTATAGATCTGATCAGATCAGATATTGATCTGTTCAGATACTATACCACTAAGGGGGGTGTATGCTTCACGCGTGGGTGTTAGCGTTACTGGCACTAACCTGACGCTGCCTGGGGTGTGACTCAGACCCTCTCTGACGCTAAAACCTAATTGATATCACCCGCCGGGCGATCAGGGGGTTAAACCTTTATTGGGTTATATACACGGCGAGTGCCCTGACACTATAAAAAGCAAACTAACTAACCAGCGTCACCCGTAACACTTATATGGTGATCACTGGTGAAAGGGTTAACTAGGGGCAATCAGGGGGTTAAAACCTTTATTAGATAATATATGGGGGTACCTGACGCTATAAAAACCTGCGGCGAACCTAAAAAAAATTACCAGCTACCGATCTGCATCACCGACACTAAGACAGCGTTTAGAAAAACGATTGCTTAGCGACAGTGGTGATGGGGGTGAAAGGGTTACCTGGGGGGGCGATCAAGGGGGTTAAACCTTTATTAGATAATATATTGGGGTACCTGACGCTATAAAAACATGCGGCGAACCTAAAAAAAAATACTGGCTACGATCTGCATCACCGACACTAAGACAGCGTTTAGAAAAACAATTGCTTAGCGACAGTGGTGATAGGGGGTGAAAGGGTTACCTGGGGGGCGATCAAGGGGGTTAAACCTTTATTAGATAATATATTGGGTTACCTGACGCTATAAAAACCTGCGACGAACCTAAAAAAAATTACTGGCTGCCGATCGGCATCACTGACGCTAAGACAGCGATCAGAAAAATGATCGCTAAGCGACAGTGGTGATAGGGGGTGAAAGGGTTATCTGGGGGGTGATCAGGGGGTTAAACCTTTATTAGGGGGGTTAGGGGGCTACACTGGACCTAAGACTAAACTTTGGTGACACTTTTACAGTCACAAATGTCACTGATTGCAGTGATCACTAAATAAATGGTCACTGCAATCAGTGACACTGTGACTGGGGGCTGGGGGGGTGATCTGGGGGGTGGTCTGAGGGGGCCTGGGGGGGGGGCGATTTATGTCCCTATGTGTCCTGGTGTCAGTGTAGTGTTGTGTGCACTGACCTGATATCTTCTCTTGTACGGCGCTCGGTATATGTGAGCGCCGCACCAGAGATGACATCACTTCCTCCTGCTCCCTCTGTCTGACACAGACAGAGGGGGCATTTCCATTCGCCGGGAGCGATCGCGAGGGGGTGGCCAGAAACGAATGGCTGCCCCCTCATCCCGGAACGCTCCCGGACACTTAGCCACCGCTCACTGTACAGAAGGGGGGTCCGATTGGACCCCCCAACTGTACAAAGGAAATCACGTACACTCTACATGATTGTGCCTGTCGGTGCCATTCTGCCGACGTATATATACAGTGAGCGGTCGTTAAGTGGTTAAAAACGCCTGTCCATGTTAGTCTATAGCTTCATGCCCACCTAGACGTTTTTGAGCCGCAAATAGCATAGACGTTTTTAATCTGTAAAAAAAAAACAGGACCAGTGCGTTCCTCAGTGTCGGCGTTAGGCATAAAAAAACGCGAAGCGTCAAAAACGCGCAAAAACGCTGCAATCGCGTTTTTTAGTTCCGACGTTTTTTTTTTTGATTTTTGTTTTTTCGAAAAAAATATATAATTATACAATAACATGGACAGGCGTTTTTAAGCTGTAAAAAACGCAGCTGTAAAAACGTCCATGGGCATGAGGCCTTAAGATAAAGGGTTTACATAAATAAAAAAACTGATCCTAGAAGCACCCCTGTCGGTGGAAAATGGTTTGTCTCAACCCTCTAACTGCTACATCTGCAGGACATCTTGTTCTGTTTAAGGAGGCTGAAAAATAACAGACTTACTGGCTGGATCACCAGGTGAAAATAATAGAAAGAAAGCCTAAAAAAGAAAACAAATGCAGCCATCACATCTAAGAATTGATAAACTGAAATATAATAAATGTTTGCTTTTAGGTTTAATACAGCTTTAATAGTCCTTGTAATTTTTAGAACTGATGAGACAGTTCCATCTCCTTTAGATTTAGTAAATTTATATAATAGGAGGAAACACTTATCTAGCCAATCACTCTGTATCCAATCAGGGAGGCCCTTGCACTACATAATTGATGGCACATCTAAAGGAAATTGTACAATCAGATTGTATAGTGTATGGCCATGTTTATACACCTAAAATGACTAGTTGCGCTTTAATTGGTAATGGCACACCAAACACAGACGCAAACACACATTTTGTCATGTGAAAAAACGAGGGGCAAATGCTGCATAACGCACAGTAAAAAACACGCAACCCACAAAACGCCAACATGTCCCATGAGCCACATATAGCACAGTCCATTTAAATCAGCAGGCTGCCCTATGCGTGTTACAGGAAAAACGAGACACAAAATGTGCGCTCCCACTATGCTAGATGTGAATGAGGCCTGAAAGTGAAATTGGTGTGATAACCAAAGAACATTGAGGCTCCATTCACATCTGTGTGTTTCCTTGCATTTCAGAAATGCACTGCACCAAAAATCAAAAAATGCACCAAGCTCCGCTCTAAAAAAAAGTTCTGAGGCTTCTTTGGGGCGATTGCTGCGTGTAGGGTGCCCCATTCAGGTGGATGGGCTGCCATATGTGTGATGAGTGAAAATGCTCCAAAACACCTCCCCCTTGTTAAAAAGAAATAAATGCATGTGGGAATACAAGTTCATGCTATGCAGAGATGTGAACAGGGCTTGACAGCTCAGTGTTTCTGTCCACTCCCTTCTATGTACTTGTATAAAGATGGCCATACACTATGCAATCTGATTGTATATTGTGTATTTAGTGAGAAGGGTGATCACTGATTAATTGCATTCCATTTATAAAACATGCAGCTGGGAATGGGTGGGTAGATGATGCAGGGTGTGTGCTAATGAGGTCAGCTGGTCAACTCCTTCCTGTGTCATTACCTAAAGTCTGTAAGGGCGTAACACAGAAGCAATAGATATGTTTGGAATCATGGATGGAGGACAGTAAGGTACGTGTCTGTAGATTTTATGGAAAGCGTTGATATTTTTTCAAAAAAAAGGTACATGGAATGCTATATTGGTGCATAGGGGAGCTGTAATTTAGAAAAAAAAAAAAGGTGAACTTAGCCTTTAAGGAGGTGGAGATTTTGCTGAACAAATGGGAGGAGTCAAAGATCACCAGGCACGGTGTCACTCGGTGTTGCCTCCTCACACCTGATTTAAACCTCTAATTGCCATACTACTGTATCGCAATCAAATGGATTGCACAGGCACTTGTGAATGAGCTTTTAGTTGCATTGGCATCGGCAGTGGCACCCTTAGGGCTGTTTCACACCTAAAGCCTGCTGGTGGTAAAACCTGTAATTTATTTGCGTATTTACTGTCCCCAACCCCTACCCCCTTTAGCTGCTGAGGCAGCAGACAAAGGTGTACACATGCTGCAGCACAAATTAAACCCCCTGTTGCTTTTGGTGGGTGCTACCGCCTGCCATACGCAACCCATTCAAGTAAATGGGGCCACTCTGCAAGTGCCCCACAACTGCATGCTTATGCGGGGTCCAAGGGGTTAAAGCAGGTGGTGAGAAAGCAACACAACGCTGCCTGATTTAACCCCTTGTTTGCTGTACTGCACAAGATTGCAGGGCATTGACCAGAGAGAACAGGGACGCTGGCGGCAATCATTTCAAGACCAGGCTCATTGATATAACAACAAAACCAGAGGGGTAGCAATCTTTATCCGTAACTCGGTAATTTTTGATGTACAGAATATATTTAAAGACTCAGAGAGCCGCTTTATTATTCTTAAAGGTACTATAAACAATCGAGCCATAACCATAGCATCGGTTTACGCACCTAGCGAATCTCAGTCATCTTTTTTCACTACCTTTTTTGAGACCCTTGACCGTTATAGTTCTCCCCATATAATTTTAGGCGGTGACTTTAATCTAGCTTCACATCCAGGCCTGGACAGAAGTAAAGTGGCCCCCTCTTCCAAAGCATTTTCTAAATCTCTTCATCAGCAATTTTCAACTCTTATGCAGCGTACACACGACCGTTTTTAATGACGAGAAAAATGACATTTTTTAAAATGGTCATTAAAAACGATCGTGTGTGGGCTTCAGAGCATTTTTCACAATGTGAAAAACGACCATGAAAAAATTGTAACATGCTCGAATTTTTCACGTCGTTTTTTACATCGTCGTTTTTCTCGTCATGAAAAACGGCCGTGTGTGGGCTTTAACGACGTGAAAAAAAATGCGCATGCTCAGAATCAAGTATGAGACGGGAGCGCTCGTCCTGGTAAAACTAGCGTTCGTAATGGAGATATCACATTCGTCACGCCGTAATGGACTGAAAAGCACGAGGCTGAAAAGCGCGAATCGCCGCTCAACAAACTTTACTAACATGAAGGGTGGCGCCATCCGAATGGAACTTCCCCTTTATAGTGCCGTCGTACGTGTTGTACGTCACCGTGCTTTGCTCGAGCATTTTTTTTCATGATAGTGTGTAGGCAAGGCAGGCTTGAGAAGAATCACGTCGAGAAAAACAACAGCAATAGACTCTTGGAGGACACAATGTAGGTATAAAAGCCTTTATACATTATTCGCACCCCCATGATGTTTACGCCAGATTAGACTATATCTTCTGTACCCCTATATTATTAGCTAACTCTTCTAAAGCTCTTATACATCCTTGCCCTTGGTCTGATCACGATATCACCTTACTTGAAACCTCATATATCGGACTAACACCCTCTCCCTACAACTGGCGTCTAAATGACTCTCTGTTGTCTGATCCTGTAAATTTGCAATCGGTTTCCACGCACATTGAGAACTATTTTGCAGAAAATATAAATGATGTTACCTCGCCTTCGACTCTTTGGGTAGCCCACAAAGCAGTCTTTCGTGGCCTCTTGATTAGTCTAGCAGCTACGAAAAATAGGGATAGACTCACTGATATTAGATGTCTTACCAGAGAATTAGATAAATTATATAATAAACTACAACACTTCCCCTCCCAAGACCTTTCTAATCAAATCCAAGTCAAACGCCAAGCCTTATGCCGTGTACACACGATCGATTTTCTCGACGGTGAAAACACAGTCCAGAAAATCGATGGGAAAAATGAGGAACAGCTTGTTCCCCTACACACGGCCGTTTTTCCTGACATTTTTTCTCTTGGTTGAGAAAAACGACCGTGTGTAGGCTCCCTGGCAGTGTTTCCCTATGGGAAAACTGCCGCGGAAAAAAATGCTGTGAATCACGACGAGAAAAATTAGAGCATGTTCTAATTTTTTCACACTTGTTATATGTACCTATCTTTCAAGCTACCATTTATGTAACATCTGTAATCTGTTCCAATGATATGGATTGTTGTTGATTACCTTCAGTAACATCTTTCCATGTTTGTACACTAGCTTCCAAATAAAAGTTTTGAAAAAAAAGATTGCAAGGCATTTGCCGAGTGGCCTCATTTACTTGAATGGGTCATGTCTGGCAGGTGCTACACCCACCAACCGTAACAGGGCATATAACTCTTGCTGCGGCTGCAACATGTGTACACCTTTGGGGAACAAAATAAAATATTACAGAGCACACATCCAAAAAAAGACATTTAACTCCTGGAAAGCTATTTAAAACACCTGAACATTTTCAAAAAATATGGGGATTTGGTCACACCATTTGGCTATATGGTGCTTAAGCCCACTTACTGTATCAAAATACCCCAATATCAGTGTACGGCTTTGGCGGCCCCTGCAGCTAAAGGGGGTGCAGTTGGGGCAGGGGGTTGTAAAAACACGTCTTAGCTATGGGGTTTTATCTCCCACAAAACTACAAATGTAAATGAACTCTTATGCCATGTACACACGATCGATTTTTTCGATGGTGAAAACACCGTCGAGAAAATCAACGTGAAAAAACGAGGAACAGCTTGTTCCCCTACACACGGCCGTTTTAAATGACATTTTTTTTCTTGGTCGAAAAAAACGACTCTGTGCAGGCTCCCCGGCAGTGTTTCCCTATGGGAAAACTGCCGCGGAAAAAAATGACCGGAATCACGACGAGAAAAATTAGAGCATGTTCTAATTTTTCTCGTCGTGATTAATGCCGTTTTTCCTGTCGGGAAAAATTACAAAAAGCCCACACACGGTCGTTTTTCTCGTCCAAAATAAAAAATTTAATTTTTCCCGACGGGAAAAATAATCGTGTGTACGCGGCATTATTGTTCTGGTTTACCCACACTGCGGGTGCAGCGCAGTGCATCTGCGACCTTCCTGGGTTAGCAGAACTTTGCCGTAGACTTCTATTATATCCTGCAGATGTGGTGCACTTTCTGAAAGCGCACCAAAACTCCTGCATTCAGAAAGTGCACCAAACCTGCAGAATATAATAGAAGGCTAAGCTCAGCAAACCCGCAAAAAAGCTGCAGGTACACTGCACTGCACCCGCGGTGTGGGTAAACCGCAGCACATCAGTGTGAAAGCAGCTCTATACTATTATGCCCAGTGTACTGCTTCACACTGACCTGAAGATCTCTTCTCTTTGATGCTGCTGGAACCACTCTGTAGGAGAGCTGCATGATAAATCGGTAAAGAATCGTGATCTCGATTTAACCCCCATCATGATCTCTATGCAGATTTTCCCGATTCATTCATGTAACAAGTGTAGAGGTATTCTCTGCTCACTCAGCTGTCAAAAGAAAAAAAACAGACAACCTGCCAAGTTTTTCATAACCTTGTCCATGCTGGTAGATAACTAGAAACATTGTAACTTTTTGTTCTTAGATTAAAGGAATGAACTTAGGTCTGTAAATGAGGGACGTTAAACCACTTAAAGCGGGGGTTACGCGGCCGATAATTTTTTTTTTGTGCATTCCATGGGGTTTTGCAATACAAATGTATACTCACGTTTTCGGTGTCTTTTAAAGAGGACTTAAACCCTGGAAAATAATAATAAAAAATAAAAAAACCTGCAAAAGAAAGCCATAATGAGCTAGTATGCATAGCATACTAGCTCATTATGAATGACTTACCTGAGATCAAAGCCCCCGCATCGGTCCTCGGTCACCTCCGCCATCTTGCCTCGATGTCCCGTCAGGGATGTCAATGTATCGCCGCTCTAGCGCTGTGATTGGCCGGAGCGGCGATGACGTCACACGCATGTGCGCTCGGGCCAGCAAGAGCCCATTCAGAAAACTGGCAACGAAGCCGGCCCGCTAGTGCACATGCGCATGATGTCATCAGCGCATCGCTTTATAGTAAATATCTCCTTAACCATGTAGGTTAAGGAGATATTTCTTGCACCTACAGGTAAGCCTTAATCTAGGCTTACCTGTAGGTGCAAGTTGTCTAAGTGGGTTTACGACCACTTTAATAAAACCTGTCCGTTTGCGTGTTAAAGAACAACTTATATTTTCTCTTCCTGGCAGTTTCCATTTTGCTTGTGGGCATTGTGAAACCCACAAGCAATCGTTTCCTGGAAGCGGTGAATGCTCCTGTCCCATCATTCACCGCTCCTTCTCTCGCCTGCGCAGTGTTTACGGCGAGTAGCGCCGTAAACAAAATGGTTGCCATCACAACGGGCGTCGTCATAGAAAGTACATGCCCTGTTGTGATGGTATTGCATCCAGTACACACTGCAGCGAGCTACCAGAAATCAATGCGGCAAGCTCCCAGACATCACTGCGGCGCCGGGGAGATGCCTACTCCCGCGGGAGGGAAACCCGGAAGTCATTAAAAATAAGGTATTTAAATGTCACCAAAAAATATTTCTTAGGGCAGTGGTCATCTAGGTCATGCAATGATGCGGACAGCAAAGTATTGGAATTTGGGTGAACCTCCGCTTTAAAGACTAAAGTGTACTTTGGCTAGACTCGGCTCTGCTCACAGTCAGGGGAGAGGAGCCGAGACTAGCCGAAGTACACTCGGCTTTCTGTATGTCAGCGGCGCTCGCAATCAGTGGAGGTGGGCGTGACTGCGAGAGGAGCCGAGTAAAGCCGAGTGTACTTCGGCTTTGTGTATCTCGGCTCCGCTCGCTCACAATCAGCGGGGGATCGGCAGGGATTGGATTTTAAGGGAAAAAAAGTGCGTGTTATACGCCGATAAATACGGTATACAGTAGGTGCCGCCGATATTGTGTCAATCTCGCCGCTTCTATCGGCGAGATTGACACCCTATGAGCTCCATCGCGAGAGCCAGTGCCGAGCTGTCTCGTCATCGGGAAAGGAAAAAAAATTTCCTTTCACGATGAGCGACACGCATTGGCGATAGGCGGGGATCTGACGTGGATTCCCGCCAATACCAGGCACTGCGTTTGGTATGAATCCTGAGCGGGAACTACACGCCAATTTTCAAAGAAAAAAACGGCGTGGGTTCCCCCTCCAGGAGCATACCAGGCCCTTGGGTCTGGTCTGGATTTGAAGGGGAACCCTACGCCGAAAAAACGGCGTAGGGTTCCCCCTCAAAATCCAAACCAGACCCTTATCCGAGCACGCAACCTGGCAGGCCGCAGGGGAAGAGGGGGGACAAGAGAGCGGCCCCCCTCCCTCCTGAACCGTACCAGGCCGCATGCCCTCAACATGGGGGGGTTTGGTGCTCTGGGGCAGGGGGGCGACCTGCGGCCCCCCCACCCCAGAGCACCCTGCCCCCATGTTGATGAGGACAGGGCCTCTTCCCGACAGCCCTAGCCGTTGGTTGTCGGGGTCTGCGGGCGGGGGGCTTATCGGAATCCGGGAGCCCCCTTTAATAAGGGGGCCCCCAGATCCCGGCCCCCCCACCCTATGTGAATGAGTATGGGGTACATCGTACCCCTACCCATTCACCTGGTGGAAAAAAAATGGCAATAAAAACAACACAGTTTTTAAAAGTATTTTATTGCACAGCTCCGGGGGTCTTCTTCCGACTTCGGGGGTCTCCGGTGTCGTCGCTGCGCTCTCCGGTTCTTTCTTCTGCCGGGCCACCGCTATCTTCTTCCAACTCTTTTGCTAGCGGGGCCCGGTCTTCTCCGTTGCCTTCTCCCCTCTTCTTCTCTCCGGTTCTTTCTTTCTTCCGCCGGGCCTCCGCTAACTTCTTTTAGCTCTTTTGCTAGCGGGGCCCGGTCTTCTCCGTCGCCTTCTTCTTCTCCCGCTCTCCGGTTCTTCTCCCGCTCTCCGGTTCTTTCTTCTGACGGGCCTCCGCTAACTTCTTTTAGCTCTTTTGCTAGCGGAGGCCCGGTCTTCTCCGTCGTCTCGTCCCGCTCTCCGTTGTCCTTCTGCCGGCCCCTCCACTAACTTCTTGTAGCTCTTTTGCTAGTGGAGGGGTCCGGTCTTCCCGTCGTTGCCGTCGGCGTCTTCTTCCCTCTTCTCCTCCTCGATGTTGACTCGTCGCTTCCTCTCGCAGTAATGCAAAATCTTCGGTCCGCAGAGATTAATATAGGCTTCTCATGACGTCACAGTCACATGCTCCGGGTGGCCCCGGAGCATGTGACTGTGACGTCATGGGAACATGTGACTGTGACGTCATGAGAAGCCTATATTAATCTCTGCGGACCGAAGATTTAGCATTACTGCGAGAGGAAGCGACGAGTCAACATCGAGGAGGAGAAGAGGGAAGAAGACGCCGACGGCGACGACGGGAAGACCGGCCCCTCCACTAGCAAAAGAGCTACAAGAAGTTAGTGGAGGGGCCGGCAGAAGGACAACGGAGAGCGGGACGAGACGATGGAGAAGACCGGGCCTCCGCTAGCAAAAGAGCCAAAAGAAGTTAGCGGAGGCCCGGCGGAAGAAAGAACCGGAGAGCGGGAGAAGAAGAAGGCGACGGAGAAGACCGGGCCCCGCTAGCAAAAGAGCTAAAAGAAGTTAGCGGAGGCCCGGCGGAAGAAAGAAAGAACCGGAGAGAAGAAGAGGGGAGAAGGCGACAGAGAAGACCGGGCCCCGCTAGCAAAAGAGTTGGAAGAAGATAGCGGTGGCCCGGCAGAAGAAAGAACCGGAGAGCGTGGCGACGACACCGGAGACCCCCGAAGTCGGAAGAAGACCCCCGGAGCTGTGCAATAAAATACTTTTAAAAACTGTGTTGTGTTTTTATTGCCATTTTTTTTCCACCAGGTGAATGGGTAGGGGTACGATGTACCCCATACTCATTCACATAGGGTGGGGGGGCCGGGATCTGGGGGCCCCTTATTAAAGGGGGCTCCCAGATTCCGATAAGCCCCCCGCCCGCAGACCCCGACAACCAACGGCCAGGGTTGTCGGGAAGAGGCCCTGTCCTCATCAACATGGGGGCAGGGTGCTCTGGGGTGGGGGGGCCGCAGGTCGCCCCCCTGCCCCAGAGCACCAAACCCCCCATGTTGAGGGCATGCGGCCTGGTACGATTCAGGAGGGAGGGGGGGCCGCTCTCTCGCCCCCCCCTCTTCCCCTGCGGCCTGCCAGGTTTCGTGCTCGGATAAGGGTCTGGTTTGGATTTTGAGGGGGACCCCCACGCTCGTTTTTTCGGCGTAGGGTTCCCCTTCAAATCCAGACCAGACCCAAGGGCCTGGTATGCTCCTGGAGGGGGAACTCACGCCAGTTTTTTCTTTGAAAATTGGCGTGGAGTTCCCGCTCAGGATTCATACGCAGTGCCTGGTATTGGCGGGGATCCAAGTCGGATCCCGTTCAATACAGTGTCGCGTCTCCCTCTCGCTATTGCAGCGAGCGCGACACGTGTCGCCACCCTGTTGCCGAGATCTCGGCACTCCTGTCGCCGAGAATCTCGGCGATGGGAGCGCGATAGATATACAATATTGGCGGCACCTACTGTGTGTGTGTGTATATATATATATATATATATATATATATATATATATATTTTTAGCAGAGACCCTAGGGAATAAAATAGCGATTGTTGCAATATTTTATGTCACACTGTATTTGCGCAGCGGTTTTTCAAAAGCAATTTTTGGGCAAAAATACACTTCAATAAATAAAGAAACGAAACAGTAAAGTTAGCCTAATTTTTTTTGTATAACGTGAAAGATGATGTTACGCCATGATAATCGTGATCTTTATTCTAAGCAAAAAAATTGTGATTCTCATTTTAGCCAGAATCGTGCAGCTCTACTCTGGAGACCACTAGCCGGGATAAGAGGTGGAGTGCAGTTGGTATCACTCTGCCTGGGACATGAGCCAGAAGAGGCATCGGCTTATGCGGCTCATGCTCCCTACTACAGATCCAACTTTACAAGTAGTCCCTCTGTCTTGCACTCTGTTTGATGCTCTGGGATGGCAGGTGAGCAAGCCCAAACCGCAATCTACCAGTCGTCTGGCCGTGATCTACTGGTTGCTGATCCCCGATTTAGAAGAAACACATTATTGGCGTAATGCATACATGGCTAAATTCAATAGGGTTAAGAAGCACGGTGCAGTCTTTTCTCTTTCTTAAAATGTGCCGCTCTAGGGAAAGGTGGTGTGACCTTGGGCCATTTGAAGAACTAGATCTTTCATAACACAAGAAGATCCATAAAAGTCATGCAGGAAGATTCTTGCTTTGAATCAAATCCCTTAGTGCAGCACGTCTTTTTTGGCTTATGACATTAAAAGGTTGGTTGTTGTATTGAATACTTTTTCCTCTGGAGGGTACTTCACAGAGACAACGTTGGTTTGAGATCTGCAGTTACCTGAACAAAGATGATAGGATTATTACATTAAAGCCCCGTACACACGATCGGATAACCTATGGATTTTCGTCCGATGGATTTGTCCATCGGATATCCGATGAAACTGTTTTCCATCAGTCTTGCCCACACACCATCAGTCAAAAAACCGACCGTTCCAAACGCGGTGACGTAAAACACTCCTATGAGCCGAGAAAAATGAAGTTTAATGCTTCTGAGCATGCATCGACTTGATTCTGAGCATGCGTGGGTTTTTGATCCGATGGACTTGCCCATAGACGATCGGAGTTTTCGATCGGTTTTTTATCCATCGGAAAATTTTAAAACAAGTTCTATTTTTTACAACCGATGGAAAAAAGACCGATGGGTACCATACACGATCGGTTGGTCTGATGAAAACCATCCATCGGACGGTTTTTATTAATCAAACCGATCGTGTGTACGGGGCTTAATAGTTTTCTTATATTGTAAATTGCAGTTAAGTTATAGCTACTATATAGATGTATACAATTTTTTTTTTATACACAGGTATAGAATGTGTCCTTTAGGAATCCATGATCCAGGACCTTCCCAAAGCCAGGAAGACAAAGTAGTAAATAATTCATACTGTCAAGTAATAACACACACTCAGACATGATTACAAAGCACTTTCTCCTAGGATAATTATGTGAAGCATGGCGAAGCAGTTTAAAGGGGTTGTAAAGCTAAAAATGTCTTCACCTTAATGCATTCTATGCATTAAGGTGAAAAAACATCTGACAATACCGCCCCCCTGGCCCCCCGTTTACCTTACCTGACCCCTCGAAAGTCCCGCGCTCGCCCCCGACATCCTCTTCGTCGCTCAGCCTGGCCGTTGATTGGTTACAGTGGATGGATTGAAAGCAGCGCAGCAATTGGCTCGCGCCGCTGTCAATCACATCCAATGACGCAGCGCGCTGGGGGGCAGGGCCGAGTGATACAGTAAGCGGCTATAGCCACCGGCTGTATCACAGGAGTGCGCCCGCAATCACTCACCACCATGCGAGCTCGCCCCATTCACTAGAAGAGGATGCGGAAGGAGACCCACCGCGGATAAGGAAGAGGCAGATTAGAGACTTCCGCATAGCAACCGCTATTTCGGGTGAGTAAAAAAAAAAAAAAACTTCAATTGTTTGTTTTTTTTTTATGCATTTTGGTGTAATTTTTTTTTTCAGGGTGGAACTCCACTTTAACTGTTTGCATAAGTAACCGTGATTTTTAGCAGTGAAAAAATTTTGTGGTACCATTACACAGTTGGTACCAGTAAAGTTCTGAGGGGTTTCCTGAAATACATTCCTGCGCCTGTGTTTTATAATTAACTGCTCAGCAATATTAACACAAGGAGGAGGGCAGCATCTGAGTCATTCAGATCTCTATTGAATTGCACATTGATACCAGTCAGTAGCTTACAGGAAGATAAAGCAGAGAGATAACCTTATCAGTCTACGGCTTTTCCCTTGCTGACCAGTACTAATCTGGGGGCAGAGAGGTGGCCAAGTATTACTAGCACAGTGGAGAGAAGTGTGGTCACCAGCCTTCTATTGACAATGGCGGTGGAATCATACATACTAATGATATCAATATACCTGATGTCCACTTAAAGTGACAGTAAACCTTGGTTTAAAAAGAGTTTCAAATCTTTGGTTTAAAAATAATTCTATTCAAGTACACGTATTCTTAAAAGTGCCTCCTATTGCTCTCAGCCTCTTCCAAATCCCCATATTACTTTATTTTTCTTTTTTTTCTTGCTGTTGTTATCTGACCTCCAGTTAAAGTGTCTCTTGCTCACTCCCAAGATTGGACTTGTAGTATACATAGAGCATGACTGCAACTAATGTGCACTGCTTGTTCCAAACAAAAGGAAGAATCCCAAATGCGAAAATGTTTCTGTAACTTCTTGAAAAGTATTAGCTGGGGTTAAGCCGAGCATAGACGGTTCGAATCTCGGCTGGTTCAGCAAGTTTGAACCATGTATGGGTGGGCTAAATGTACCCAAGTTGATTTACAACCAAGTTGTAAATGGATAGAAAACTGTCTAAAAGGCAGAATTCACAGAGTCGTGGTTAATGATTCTTACTCTGAATGGTCCAAGGTTATCAGTGGTGTACCCCAAGGTTCGGTGCTGGGACCCTTGCTTTTTAATATCATTATAAATGATATTGGGTCTGGGATTAAAAGTAACATTTCTCTCTTTGCAGATGACACTAAGCTATGCAGTGGAATAACGTCCTTATTACAGGATGTCTCCAATTTACAAGCCGACCTCAATGCTCTGTCTTATTGGGCAACTAAGTGGCAAATGAGGTTTAATGTTGATAAATGTAAAGTTATGCACTCGGGGGGCTAAGAATATGAATACGTACGTACAACTGGGGGAATCAATGGTGGAGAAGGATCTGGGGGTTTTGGTAGATCATAAGCTGAATAATGGCATGCAATGCCAAGCTGCGGTTTCCAAAGCGAGCAAAGTCTTTTCTTGTATTAAGAGAGGTATGGACTCCAGAGAGAGAGAGAGATATAATTTTGCCCCTGTACAAATCTATGCAGTTCAGTTTTGGGCCCCAGTTCTCAAAAAGAATATTGGGGAACTGGAAAAAGTGCAGAGAAGGGCAACCAAACTGATAAGAGGCATGGAGGAGCTGAGCTTTGAGGAAAGATTAGAGGAACTGAATTTATTCACTCTTGAGAAGAGGAGATTAAGGGGGGATATGATCAACTTTTATTTTTTTATTTTTTTTTTCCCATGGGTCTGGCGGAGGGATGGGGATAGATGGTGGTGGGGAGGCACTTCCACCCTTATAGGGTTTATGTGAGAATATGAATTGTAACATATGTTTGTTTATTATATGTAAAGAAAATTTCTAATAAAATTTGAATTATAATAACATGTACAAATATATAAGTGCTCCATATAGTGAACTTGGTGTTGAGTTATTCACTATAAGGTCATCACAGAGGACGTCTAGAAGGAAAAAAGATTTCATCTCCAAATACGGAAAGGTTTCTTCACAGTAAGAGCTGCAAAAATGTGGAATAGACTCCCTGCAGAGGTGGTTCTGGCCAGCTCAGTAGATTGCTTTAAAAAAGACCTGTGTAGCACACAGATCCTTTACCCTGCTTACCTCCACCTGCAGAGTGGGACACACCATGCCACATGCCCAGTATCCTCCATCTTGTAGAGGGTGAGCGGTGTTAACAGTTTTGGGTTCTGCAGCGAGTTACCTCTTTCCATTGGTTCTCGTCCCTAGAGTGTAGGGAAAAGTCTATTTTTCTCTTGAGGAAAGCCAATGTCCAGACAATGTTAAACCCAATAAAAGAGTTTATTTTTTTCTTTGCTTGCAACTCAAGAGGAAAGTTAGAGAGAGAGAGAGAGTTGAACAGGGATACAGGTTCAGGCACGCAGCACTTAATTACCACTCGTCGCCACTCAAGCCTGAGTGGGTTTTGCTCACCCGGATAGTTCCCTCTCACGGTTCTAGCAGCCGGAGTGAAGTACGGAACATTCACTTGAAATTTGTTTCTCTTAGAGACACATTCAGGAGATCCTCTGCCACAGGATCTTTCAGTTCCTAAGTCCCGAATTTCTCAGCACTTGTAACTTTAGAGACCGTAGGTGCCAATGGGACACATTACAAGGGCTTTTGGTGGATCACGGAATCCTTCCCTCTGACAGGTAACCAGGCCTCTCCCGAGACAGTGACATCCTTCACCGATCCCCTTAGAAAGATCCTCCAATGGTTGCCTCTCCGTCAGAGCGGGTCACCCTCCCACGGGCACCCTTGGATTCCGCTTTTTGGTTGTAGGCCTCAGTTAAAGGTACTGGGCCTACCTGGAACGATACGGCCTGGGGCTAAAGGTGCCCGGGACCCGATCACATTCGCACGCACCCCTGGCCATGAGGGCCACCGAAGGTGGGGTACGTGCCGAGGACGAAGACCCCGCGCCAATGGTGTCTGCCCCTTAAGTACCCTCTCCCAGCATGCACAGCAGGTAGACCACGCCCACTGCATGGCTGCAGAGAGAGGACACCCAATAACACCGCAATGCCACCTGTGGTTCGACCCGAGACCTGGGCAACAGCGCCACCTACAGGCCAAAGGGAACTATACGACCAGGCAACATCAAAGCAGAGCAGAGTTCAATTTAAAGAAATCAAACAGCCTGAGCCAAACTAATGCTCAGGATACCCCCTAAATTTCAGGCATAGCGACCCCAAATATGGGGGGCCCGCTACAACTGGATACTTTCCTAAATGTACATAATATAACTGGGTACCATCCTTTGTAGGTAATAAAGGAAGCAAAGGCTTGCTTTTAGCGATCTTTCTTCAATCATAAACAGTGTTTCTGTTTAAAAGAAATGTTTTCTTCAACCTTATTTGCATTTAAACTGTTCCCGTCATGTAAACGCAAAGCTTCTAAATTTATTCAAGCAAGGCGGCTGCTAGGCATCTCTAGTGCATCCTAATGACATCACAGATGGTGCTGGGACAGGGGGCGGAGTGGAGGCGGGGCCAGTCAGGACAGCAGTATTAAATAGTTAATATTGATTTGAAGAGTTTAGTTGCGCTTTAAATATTTCACATAAATACTGTAAATACACATAAGAACCAGTACTCTTCTTATTAGTAAGTGTCTGTTATTTTCATCACTTCAGGTGATCATTACTTTATTGTATGCCTCGTCACTTTCTCTACATTGCATTGTAGAATATTTTTTTCCGTAACCAAGAGTGTAATTTTAACATATATATTTTTTTTTCAGATTCGTCTTAAGAAAACTCTGACTGTAATCACATTGCCTGGGCCTAAAGGAAATCTACACCAGAGCACGATGGAATGTAAAATTCCCTCATACAGCATGTTACCTGCTTGAAGCATTTCTCCATGCATCTCTTTCAAAGCCTAATAAAAGTAAGTGCAAGGTGCTTTATAAATGCCTTAAGAGCTGGTTCACACCAGATGCAGTCTAGCGCATTTTTAATCTACATCTAAAACGCATGTGCAGTGTTTTCCATAGATTCCAATGGTTCTAGTTCACAGCAGTGCAGTGCTTTCAAATGTATTCTTTTATGTATGGAACGCAGCAAAACGTATCAAAAATGCACCAAAGCGCCTAAAAACACACCAGAAAGCACATTGAGGAGATGAAAAAAAGGGGAAAAACGCATTGGAATGCATCATAAACAAGCATGGAAAAACGCATCCGGAACACAGAAATTGTGGTGTAAACCACCTCTTAAAGTGATACTAAACCCACAACAGTCAAATCAGTCTGTGTATGCAGTAAAGCATGCTTGTTATACTCACTGTGAAACCTAAGGGGTTAATCCTCTGCATTGTGTAAAAAGGCTGTTTGATAATCCCCTTCTTCCACTGTCCCCAAACCATCTTCTTATAGAACAGAGCCTCGAGGGAAAGCTGCACATGCTCAGTTTGGTGTGTATTGCTAGAGAGTTGTTTTTTTTTTTGTTTTTTTTCTTAGGGAAAGTGCATGTAATCATCACAGGGCCAATCAGCACTGTCCAGACAGAGCATTAAGGCCTGATTCAAACTTGTGCAGGTTGCAATTTGCATATTGCAGGTGCATTTTGCATTTTTTCAATACGCATCTTTAAACCATTGAAGTCTATGGAACCAAAAACCAAGAAAAGAAACTCTGGCCCTTTCCATAAAATGCACGGATGTGAACTACATCCATAGGAAACCATGTAAAACCTCCCTGGCGGTATGATTCTGTCAGATTTTAGGTGCTGAAAGCGGTACCATTATTCTGCATGGAAATTTGGCGTTTTATATTGCAGGCCTGTAATTCTTAGGAATAACTCACTTAAATCCGTCCAAACCAGAGTCTAGTAGACATCCCGGGTATGATAAAGTTCAAAAAACAAAATTATACATTATAATAAAATAAATAACTATAAAATAATTATAACAAATAATATAATAATAATAATAAAAGTGTTTTTCAGTGTTTGATGACGAATTTCCCCACAAATCGCTATCGCTTAATTCTGCGAGTGATTCTAATTTATTATCGCTGTTTTCTAGCTGGTCTAAAACCACTTTTGACATAAAGGGACAGTTTTTGGTTGCTATGGACAATCTCCAGTTTCTAGGCAGAAAGAAAAGTTTTTATTATATAAAAGTGCATGCAGGACACTGGACAGACCACTAGGGACAATGGGGGTGTGTAATTATTACATACAGTACTGTAATCTGTAAGATTACAGTGTACTGTGTGTGTACTGTGTTTCAACTTTTTTGAATTTGGCGCCGATCTCCGTCCCCGTGCGTCGTAACGCCGCAGGGAACGGAGCTCGGCGGCACTCGGAAGTGTGTGAATCGAGCGAGATGACGGCTCGATCACACAGCGGGGAGGCATCGCAGGATCCAGGGGACAAGGTGAGTAACTCTGCCTGGATCACTGCGATGCAGCCCGAGTCTGGCTCCGGGTTACCGCTTTTGGTGCTGAAATTTCACCCCGAGCCTGACTCGGGAATACCGCCAGGGAGGTTAAATGGACGGTAGTGTGTTTCTGCAAAACTGAAAATGCACTAAAAAATACATAGTTGTGAATCAGGTCTTATGGGTCCTGCAGCCTCAGAGGACAGTCAGAGCAGAATGAAAACTCCTCCTACAAGCTTTAATCGGACACTGATAGAGTCACAAGACTGCTCTAACTGCTGATGAGAAAAGGCATTTAACAGTTTATATTTAAACCTGACTAAATCAGCTAAGCAAGCACTACTGGGAGGTGGAGATGTGGGGGCCTCTAAATCCAGCAAGCAGCTTTTGACATTTATATTTATTTCAGCCAGAATCACCATCGCTAGGAACTGGAAATCGGCAGCTCTGCCATTCGAGCAGTTTAAAGGCAAATTGTCTTGGTTGATGCTAAACGAACGTCTGACCGCATTGGCCCAAGATAAAATGAAGCTGTTTCATAAAGTATGGGACCCATGGCTTTGCTACCTCACAAATGACCCTAAGATGTTTGCAGCTTAATTTTCGAATTGAGTTGGGAATGTCCGGGTGCTGAATCGGGGCTCCCCCCCTCCCCCTATTCCCCCTTCTCAACTGTTCTTTCCTTGCTCTGTCTTCTCCCTTCCATTCTCTTGTTTCTGTTCTCTTTTTATTTATTTATTTATTTATTTTTTGTTTTTGTTTTTTTGTTTTTTTTTTTTTGTTTTTTTTTTGTCTATTTTGTTTTTTTTGTCTATTTTTGGAGTCGGATCTAGACCTTTGAGGTTGTACGGCTCCCTGTTTTTCTAAGCTCCTAAGGGGCCATGGTTGGTCTAGATGGACCTCTGGGCTACCCGCACGGACGGTGGAGGAGCGCCCCCGCGAGAGGTGGATGGGGGGGCGTCTCTCCTGGGTGGGTGGTTCAGATGATAAGATTTGAGATGTGAAGAGGGGTCAATAGCTCTGCGGAGCGGTGGACTTATATGAGCTATTAAGTGATGATATCTCACTATGGCATGAACCCCTACAAGCAGAGATTTACTGTGTTGCCCCGAGTGTCGATTGATACTGTACAATGTTATGTTGCGATTTTTCCGCATTTTGTATGACAAAAACTTGAATAAACATATTGAAACATAACAGTTTATATTTACTAAAACTATTGCATTTCCACATTCCATGTACTGTGGGAGACCAGATATAGTGAATGCAGGTTCCTGGGTTTAGTAACACTTTAAGCCCAGTACACATGATGAGTTTATCGGACGAATGATTGTTTTTTTACATGCTAGTCTCATATCGAAAACTGATACTAAAGTTACAAAATTTCTCGCAAGACAGACTCCACCTTCAGTGATATTATATTGTATTGCAATTGTATTCTTTCATTTCTGAGCATGTATGGTCTTGGTCACACAGCTTTCTTCATACAAACACTATACTAATTACACGAAAATCGTTCGTTATGGTATCATCCAAGAAAATTTTTCGTGCTCGTCTCTTATGATAATTTAGCATGAACTGTCCAGATCGGCTTTCGAAAGCTGTGTACTAAGGATGAGATTATCGGAGGATCACTCCGAAAGAGGTATTTTGCGTTCGATATTCTCATCGTGTGTACTAGCAATTAATCAGCTCCAGAATCGTTCATTGCCGTGACTAACAGTATCAAGGGACCTCGATTTGTTCCAGCTGAATGTGAACAATTGCTATCTGCTCTTCAAAGGCAATATACTTTATAGAGGCTCCAAATGCTGGGGCTTAATCTGTTGGCAGCTGAACTGACATTACGGCTAGTGAGAAATAAAGTTTGTACAGATCTGTCATTATTAATGCAGCTGTGAAAGAGAACAATAAATGGTTAATGCACCATGGGGGTATAATAATTTGAGGACAAAGAACAATTTTAGGGATGGCTGCTTGGTTTCAGAAGAGGTAATGAGGATATGATTTTTGCAGTAGTTACCCTTAAGTGGGGATAATTCATTTTGTTTAATTCATTTAACAGATACTAAAAACCCAATTTATTCCAGTAATGTATTCCTTATAAAAAAATAATCATTAATAAAGTCAGTGGCGGTGCGTCCATAAAGGGTGCAAGGGCGCCGTCCCCTCTCTCCTGCCACCTCTCTCTCACCATAGATAGATTCATGCATTGCATGAATCTATCTATGGTCGCTGCTGCCACCCCCGGGCACTGGGCACCTAAATTACAGCGGCGGGGTATTTTTTTGGAAGCACCTGATTTGATTAGAGCCATAGGCTCTTATAGGCGTCCAAGAAGGTGAACAGCGGGCGCCATGCTGGGCACTCGCTGTTCACTCAGCGTTGTGTTAGGAAAGCGAATGAATATTCGCTTTCCTAACACTGAACCGCCTCTCAGCCAATTTAGGTGTTTGGGTCTGTTACCTGTCACCTGATTGGCTGAAATGACAGGCGCTGTGATTGGATGCCGCCTATCAGGCGTCCAATCATAGCAGAGGATGGGAAAAGAGGACGGCAGAAGACATTGAGGAGCGTGGAGGACATCGCCGTGACCCGCTGCCCCACCGAGACAAGGTAAGTGCCGGGCCGGGGGGTGCACAGTGGCAGCATTTGATGGGCACAGTAGCGGCAATTGATAGGCACACTGGCAGAAATTGGTGGGCACGGTAGCGGCAATTGATAGGCAAACTGGCAGCAGTTGATGGGCACAGTAGCGGCAGTTGATGGGCACATTGGCGGCAATTGATGGGCACAGTGTCAGCAATTGATGGGCACACTGGCAGCAATTGATGGGCACAGTAGCGGCAATTGATGGGCACACTGGCTGCATTTGATGGGCACAGTGGCTGAATTTGATGGGCACAGTGGCTGCATTTAATGGGCACAGTGGCAGCATTTGATGGCACGGTGGTGGCAATTTATGGCACAGTGGCTGCGTTTGATAGGCACAGTGGCTGCGTTTGATGGGCACAGTGGCTGCGTTTGGTGGGCACAGTGGCTGCGTTTGATGGGCATAGTGGCTGCGTTTGGTGGGCACAGTGGCTGCGTTTGATGGGCATAGTGGCTGCATTTGATGGCACAGTGGTGGCAATTGATGGGCACAGTAGCTGCGTTTGACAGGCACAGTGACTGCAATTGATGGGGTTTTTTTTCAGTTTGTTTGCGCCCCCCCAAAAAAAAAAAAATTGAGCACCAGCCGCCACTGATACAGTATTTTTTTAGATGGCAGAGCATTTGAAAAAAGCTCACAATAGATTGGTTTGAAAGTCATAAATAAGTAGATCATGGACATTATCTTACATCTTGTAATAGATAACTTATTTCTCAATTGTTTTAGCTTCTTACAACTGTTGATTACTGTGTCCTTTGGGGACTATAAAATGAATGTGTTTTGACAGGTCAACTGAAGTAGAGGTGCACTCAGTAGTGATGGTGGGTCCGTTAGGATTGTCTGCATTCTATTACATCTCAAACAGTCTCTGGTGACATATTTTCAAGATGTGTACCCAACTAATTATGTGTTTTCATGCTGTTAATGCCAGATCCAGGAACAAGAACATCTGTTTTATTTTTCTCGGGATTGACACATTAGGCATTGCAGACAATGTCTTCTGCTAATATTTTAACATCATGGGAGAATCTTCTATGAATAGTATTGTAGCCCAGAGTTATTTAGTTTGCAGTACAAATGCAAGTTATGTTTTAATTATGTAGAAATACAAATTAAAATTATCCAGTAATTTCCTATATTTTTAACCCGTATGAGGGTAAATGGACTCTTACCATATAGAGCAGGGATTTCTAAGCAAACTTTCTAAGCAAGAGGCTGGTTATCAGCCCTTCAGGCTTTGGGGGAACCGGACTGAGGACAGTGGGCATAGAAAATGCCCTGGCATCAGTGCCCCATTGTTGGTTTTAATTGGAGAAATAGTACCCCATTGATGGTGTCGGTTGGGGTAATGGTGGCCTATTATTGTCAGTTGGTGGAATAGTGCCCCAAGGGCCAGATAAAGGCAAGCAAAAAGCTACATCTGGCCCCCCAGCCGCAGTTTGGAGACCACTGATATAGAGTTATGTTAGCTTCATATAGTGAGAAACAAGCAGCTCTAAGATAATGAAGATTCTTTCCATAACACTTCAAACATATATGAAGCATATCAATAATACAGGTATACCGGAACTTCGCTCAAAAAGTTACTGTAATTACTGCTGGTTCTACCCCCATGCCCAGCATGTAACTGAGTTATAGTTTTTATTGGGGAGGGGGGCAAGTACCAATGTTTATAATTACATAATCCCACAATCCTCCCCTAGGTGAGGATGATGCCACTTGCCTGCCCCCTTCCTTCCTGCGGCCTCCTGGGATATGATACATTTCCCAGGAGATTGCAGGATTATTTAGAGCACCACACAAGCATGTTTATATTCTGTTGCAAGGCGGCTGTGGTTCCCCAGGAAGCCACAGCCAGCGGCTATATCCAAGATGACTGTGCCAGGGAACCATAATGATGAGAAGGATTGGCTGGCGGAAGATGGCGCTGGGCTCCAGGCACTGGTAAGTACTTAATTTTTAAAAGTCAGCAGCTACCTCTTTAACCCTACCGAGGGTATGTGGAAGAAATCAGGTGGCAGCTCAGATGCCAAAATGCTTCTACCTGTTTTTTTTAGATTTACACACATTCCCGATGGATACAGAATGTGTGTAAAACCTTCTATGACATACGGACCTGGCAGCGAAAGGTAAAGTGGTATTTAAACCAAAAGCAAACATTTGTTATATTGCAGGTTGCCATTTCTTAGCTGTGATGGCTGCATTCATTTTCTTTTTTAGGCTCTTTGTTCTATTTTTATCTGGTGATCAAGCCAGTAAGTCTGTTGTTTTTCAAAAGAAAAAGCTCTCCAGCAAAAAATGTATCAGTTACAGAGATGAGACAAACCATTTAACACTAGCAGGGGTGCTTACAGTGATCAGTTTTTATTTATGTAAAATCTTTATCCCAAAAGTTGTAGCTGCTGACTTTTAATAAACAGACACTCGCCTGTCCCAGGATCTAGAGCTCTGCTCTCCCGAGCCATTTTTTCCACCGGTCTTCAGTCCCTGCATCTTAACTGTGGGCAATCAGTGCTTTTTGATCACTCAGTTCTTGAGTTCTTGGCCTTAGAGGCGACAGGGAACAAATGCAGCATTGGACCGATGCTTCATCCACCTAGGTGAATATGTGGATTTGTTTTTTTATTCTCATACGTCTCCTTTAACCACTTCAACACCGAGACCGTCATATGACATCAGTGACTTTGTGCGGTGAATGATGCTTGCAGCTACAGGCATCATTCAGATATCCTTTTTTGCAGCCGGCGATTCTGTGCACGATAAGAATAATCATATCGGCAGTTCTGCCGCTTGATCGTTCTTTTAGGCGGCGGGAGGGGATGTCCCCCCTCCCGCCGCCACCCGGTGCTCTCCCGTGCCATCAGGGGCCCGGAGAAAGAATCATCCGGCGCCTGCTCATGATGATAGAGATTTCCAGTGACGAGATGGTCACCAGTCATCTATATGACCGCCGGAAGTAAACAAAGTCGCAATCGCGGCTGTCAGCATGAGATCAGTGATTTTTTTTCACGATCTCATGCTTTCCAGCCTGGAGGAGAGATGTGGGGTCTTATTGACCCTGCATCTCTCCATAAAGAGGACCTATCACAATATATTCCTTGTAATAGGAATAAAAGTGATCAAACAAATAAAAATGTAAAAAAAAGTGTAAAAATAAAAAAAATTAAGTAAAAAATAAATAAATACATTTTAAAACGCCCCTGTCCCCGGTAGCTCGTGCTCAGAAGCGAACATGCATGTAAGTCCCGCCCACATATGTAAACGCCGTTCAAACCACACATGTGAGGTATCGCTGCGTGCGTTAGAGCATGTGCAAGAATTCTAGCTCTAGACCTCCTCTGTAACTCGAAAAAGTATTATTTTACTGAAAAGGCAGTTTTTTTCCCCAAAAAAGGCGTTTGAAAAATTATTGCGCAAATACCGTGAGAGATAAAAAGTTGCAATGACCGCCATTTTATTCCCTAGGGTGTCTGCTAAAAAAAGCATTTTAATGTTTGGGGGTTATGAGTAATTTTCTAGCAAAAAAATTATGATTTTTACATGAAGGAGAGAAGTGCCAGAATAGGCCCGGTATTGAAGTGGTTAATAAATAGATAGGAAGGTATATTATATTCACTTGCTTTAAGTGTTTTATTTACTTTTTTTTTTTTTTCAGTTGCTTCCTGGTTTCTGGCCTAGGCCAAAAAAGTCTGAAAGTTATGAGGGATACAAAATATCAGGAGAGACTTCAGAAACGTAATATGTACAGTCTGGAGGAAAGATGGGAAAGGGGAGACGTGAGTGAAACTTTTAAATACATCAAGGAAGTGAATGGGGTTCAGTAGGGCAGTATTTTCAATATGAAGCCAAGATCAAGAACACGGGGACATGACCTCAAACTAACTGGAAGAAAGTTTAAAACGAATCTTAGAAAGTATTATTTTACTGAAAAGGCAGTTGTTTCTTTTCCAGCAGAGGTAGTGAGTCAGTCAACATGCTTGGGACAAACCTAGATCTATACTTAGTCAACAAAAAGTTATAAAAAAAAAAAAGCAACCTCCCCCCCCCCAAAAAAAAAGAAAAAAACCTGTATAAATAATAATTAAATAAAAAATGGGTCAGAATCAATGGACCACTTGGTCTTTTTTTCTGCCATCACTTTTCTATGATTCTAGGATTCCTCACTTTCAGCTGGAGGTGGGGAGGGGGTTTTTCTCAGCTAAGCACACTCTCCTGCTTGCATGCCTGAGGTAAGGGCAGATGGACTCCAGAAAGTAAATGCTACATGTGCGTTACTTAAGATGGCTGCAGCTAGAGATGCTAGAGGGGTGTTTTCCAAAGTGATTTCTCAACAAAATAAAGCAGAAGAGACTTATGCCGCGTACACACGACCGTTATTCATGTCATGGAAAAAAACAAAGTTTTTCTCTACGTGATTTTTTGTGTTTCCCCTCAAGCCTGCCTTACATACACACGTTCATGAAAAAAAAAAACACTTAAGCAATGCGCGGGGACGTACAACGGCACTATAAAGGGGAAGTTCCATTCGAATGGCGCCACCCTTTGGGCTGATTTTGCTGATCTCGTGTTAATAAAGTTTGGTGAAAGACGATTCGCGCTTTTCAGTCTTCGTGCTTTTCAGTCCGTTACAGCGTGACGAATGTGCTATCTCCATTACGAACGCTAGTTTTACCAGAACGAGCGCTCCCGTCTCACACTTGATTCTGAGCATGCGCGGGTTTTTTTCCCCTCGTAAAAGCCTACACACGACCGGTTTTCACGACGTTAAAAAGAACGACGTGAAAAACAAAGAGAAAAAATAGCGCAGGTTCTAATTTTTTTCCGCCCATTTTTCTCGTCGAGAAAATTGCTCTGGGGAATACACACGACCGTTTTTCACGACCATTTTTAAAAATTGCATTTTTCTCGTCATGAAAAACGGTCGTGTGTACGCGGCAATAGAAACATGAGTGAGTTGGCTTTGAATATTAAAAATTAATTAAAACACAGATATAGCTGAGTTCCACTTTACGTTGCTTCTGAGTTGCATTGAGCTGCTTTCAGTTTGCTTTTACACTCACATGGACTTTTATGGAAAAAAAAGCATCTAAAAAAAGCATAGCCTGTGTAGATCCTTCACTAAATGCAATCAAAATACACAACATTTTTATCAAAATTAAATTTTTGGTTTTGAGCATTTTTCTCCTTTGTTCTGGTTCAGCCTACCAGAGCCAGCCATTTAATTTGCTTCAGACTCGAGCCTCGTACACACGGCCGAGAATCTCGTCAAGAAAAAACACGTTGTTTTTTTGACGAGATTCTTGGACAAGAAACTTGTCCCGGCCGAGTGTACACACTATCCATTCAAAGAACCCGCGGTTCTTTGAATGGAGCGAACGCGGTGACGTAATCGATTACGACGAGCATGCGCTCGTCACATTCGATGCCGTCGCCGCCATCTTGCTACACCCTACCTATGCCTAGGAAGCTACCGCGCATGCGTTAAAGTCATTTTGAGCATGCGCGGGCTTCCCGGAAGACAGGTAAGTGTACACACACACACACTTTTCTCGTCGAGAAACCTGCTGACAAGAATCTCGACGAGAAAAAAGAGAGCAGGTTCTCTATTTTTCTCGCCGAGATTCTTGACGGTTTTCTTGACGAGAAACATGATAGCCGCGTACACACGACCGATTTACTCGGCAAGAAAGCTCTGCCAGCAAGTTTCTTGCTGGTTCTTGCCGAGAAACTCGGTCGTGTGTACGAGGCTTAATAGTCAGCTCAGCCTTTCATATAGTTATGTTAGCAAGTCAATAATACTCCATGATAGAAGCATTTTCAAGGCTTATGCTCCCCGTCCAGTGGTGTGTTGGTTTTCCCTCTACAGCTGACATTAATCATCACACTTGTGATCAGACTGCATTTGTTACTGTCAGGTATAGCCTGCTGCTGGCTAATGCTGAGTAGTCACATTACTGGTTTACAGTGCAATATTTTGATTTGTGTCTTTTGTCAGCCATATAAGATCCCTTGGGTTTGGTTGCCGCAAGCTAGTCCTGAACACAAATATTTCTTTGTAACATGCATTTTGTTACTTTCTCTAAAGCAAGATGTATCAAATTATATATAAAAAAAAAAAAATCCAATATTCTGCAAATCGGATTATTCTTGTATGGTCTTTATGTAAATATGGCAGTTTAGCGCTTAGCTGTATGCAATTTCAATGTAATGAACTGCAAAAAAAGCCTCATCTCTGCCTATTATTGTGCTGTAACCTGAAAGATTGAGTTTTGACTCCTTGCATAAACAGTGATTTTGTATAATCAGATTTTATTCAACTTTTTACATGGTGAATAAACTGCATTTGATAAAGATACAGCTTTGTTATCTTTCATACAAGAAGAAATGCAAAGCAAAAGAACATACATAGATTTGCTGGTATCAAATATACTGTATGGATAACCAAACAGTAATTTAGATTGACATCAAGGAGGACTTGACCAGGCCAGTCATTGAGACAGTGTGTGTGGAGGACCTAATTGGTCACACACAATGACATTGGTCTCAATTGGTCAGGGATACTTAGGCCGGGTTCACACTGGTATGACACGACAGTAGTACTAATGCAAAAATGGGAAGAAATTCTGGACAGCCGCACTCCAAAAAAGTTTTTGCCTTTTATTCAAAAATGGACATCAAAAATACATGCCACAGCAGAACAGAATGGACAGAAGAGCTGACGCGTTTCACACTAACAATCAGTGCTTAGTCATACTACTTTGGATCTGACTTTGCCCTGCGACTTTAAGTCCGACTTGCGTCCGACTTCAATGAACAGGGATCCGACTTCAATACCTGAAAATACCAGGCACTGTATCTGGTATGAATCATGAGGGGGAACACCACGCCAATTTTATTTTTTTAAACGGCATGGGTTCTCCCTCTAAGAGCATACCAGGCCCTTCGGTCTGGTATGGATTTTAAGGGGAAGCCCCTAAGCCAAACAAACGGCGTGGGGGTCCCCCCAAAATCCATAGCAGATCCTTATCCGAGCATGCAGCCCGGCCGGTCGGGAAAGGGGGTGGGGACGAGCGAGCAGCCCCCTCCTGAACCATACCAGGCCGCATGCCCTCAACATGGGGAGGGTGGGTGCTTTGGGGCAGGTTGGGGCCCTGCGCCCCCCATCCCAAAGCACCATGTTCCCATGTTGATGAGGACAAGGGTCTCTTCCCAACAACCCTGGCCGTTGATTGTCGGGGTCTGCGGGCGGGGGGCTTATTGGAATCTGGGAGCCCCGTTTAATAAGGGGGCCCCCAGATCCCGGCCCCTCACCCTATGTGAATGAGTATTGTACCCCTACCCATTCACCTGGGGAAAGAAAGGGTCAAAAATAAAACACACTACACGGGTTTTTAAAGTAATTTATTAGGCAGCTCCAGGGGTCTCTTCCGCCTTCTCCCCTCTCCGGCTTCTTCTCCACGCTCTCCGGTTCTTCTCCCACTGTCCGGTGTCTTAGGCCGGGTTCTTCTGCTCTTTTGCCCGCTCTTTTGCTAGCTCTTGCCCGGTCTTCTCTGTTGTCTTCTTCCCTCTTCTCTTCTTCCAATGTTGACACAACGCTCTCTCCCGCTGTAATGCCATGTGCGCGGCGCGCAATGACTTATATAGGCATGGGCAGGGTCACTGGGTGATGTCATCCGGTGACCCCGCCCCCTTATGCGCCCCCCCATCCCAAAGCACCTTATTCCCATGTTGATGAGGACAAGGGTCTCTTCCCGACAACCCTGGCTGTTGGTTGTCGGGGTCTGCGAGCAGGGGGCTTATCGGAATCTTTAATAAGGGGGCCCCCAGATCCCGGCCTCTCACCCTATGTGAATGAGTATGGTGAGAGACAATTTGCGCTTTTCAGCCTCCTGCTCTTCAGTCCGTTACAGCGTGACGAATGTGCTATCTCCATTATGAACGCTAGTTTTACCAGAACGAGCGCTCCCGTCTCATAACTTGCTTCTGAGCATGCGCGTTTTTTTCACGACGTTAAAGCCTACACACGGCCGTTTTTCACGACGAGAAAAACGACGCCGTGAAAAACGACGAGAAAAAATATGTTCCAGATTTTTAATGCCCATTTTTCACGTCGCAAAAAATGCTCTGGACCCTACACACGATCGTTTTTAATTACCAAATAAAAAAATTGCATTTTCTCGTCATGAAAAACGGTCGTGTGTACCTGGCATTAGCGTTTTTTGAGCTTCAGCATATAGGAGCAGAATAGAAAAAAATTTGGAGCGTTTTTTCCAGCAGAAATGCTCCTAATAGTAGATTTTTTAGCTTTTACTGCAAAAATGCTAACGCTCCTAAATGCTCCTAAAAGGCTGCTAAAACGCTACTACAAAAATCTACAGTAGGTGCCGCCGATATTGTGTCAATCTCGCCGCTTCTAGCGGCGAGATTGACACCCTATGAGCTCCGTCCCGAGAGCCAGCGCCGAGCTGTCTCGTCATCGGGAAAGGAAAAATGTTCCTTTCACGATGAGCGATACGCATTGCCGATAGACGGAGATCCGACGTGGATTCCCGCCAATACCAGGCACTGTGTTTGGTATGAATCCTGAGCGGGAACTCCACGCCAATTTTTAAAGAAAAAAACGGCGTGGGTTCCCCCTCCAGGAGCATACCAGGCCCTTGGGTCTGGTCTGGATTTGAAGGGGAACCCTACGCCGAAAAAACGGCGTGGGGGTCCCCCTCAAAATCCAAACCAGACCCTTATCCGAGCACGCAACCTGGCAGGCCGCAGGGGAAGAGGGGGGGACGAGAGAGCGGCCCCCCTCCCTCCTGAACCGTACCAGGCCGGATGCCCTCAACATGGGGGGTTTGGTGCTCTGGGGCAGGGGGCGACCTGTGGCCCCCCCACCCCAAAGCACCCTGCCCCCATGTTGAGGAGGACAGGGCCTTTTCCCAACAACCCTGGCCGTTGGTTGTCGGGGTCTGCGGGCGGGGGGCTTATCGGAATCCGGGAGCCCCCTTTAATAAGGGGGCCCCCAGATCCCAGCCCCCCCACCCTATGTGAATGAGTATGGGGTACATCGTACCCCTACCCATTCACCTGGTGGAAAAAAATGGCAATAAAAACACAACACAGTTTTTTTAAGTATTTTGTTGCACAGCTCCGGGGGTCTTCTTCCGTCTTCGGGGGTCTCCGGTGTCGTCGCCGCGCTCTCCGGTTCTTTCTTCTGCCGGGCCACCGCTATCTTCTTCCAGCTCTTTTGCTAGCGGGGCGCGGTCTTCTCCGTCGCCTTCTTCTTCTCCCGCTCTCCGGTTCTTCTCCCGCTCCCTGGTTCTTTCTTCTGCCGGGCCTCCGCTATCTTCTTGCAGCTCTTTTGCTAGCGGAGGCCCGGTCTTCCCGACGTCTCGTTCGGCTCTCCGTTGTCCTTCTGCCAGCCCCTCCACTATCTTCTTGCAGCTCTCTTGCTAGTGGAGGGGCCGGTCTTCCCGTCGTCGCCGTCCGAGCCTTCTTCCCTCTTCTCCTCCTCGATGTTGACGCGTCGCTTCCTCTCGCAGTAATGCTAAATCTTCGGTCCGCAGAGATTCATATAGGCTTCTCATGACGTCACAGTCACATGTTCCCATGACGTCACAGTCACATGCTCCGGGGCCACCCGGAGCATGTGACTGTGACGTCATGAGAAGCCTATATGGATCTCTGCGAACCGAAGATTTAGCATTACTGCGAGAGGAAGCGACGCGTCAACATCGAGGAGGAGAAGAGGGAAGAAGACGCCGACGGCGACATCGGGAAGACCGGCCCCATCACTAGCAAAAGAGCTGCAAGAAGATAGTGGAGGGGCCGACAGAAGGACAACGGAGAGCCGGACGAGACGTCAAGAAGACCGGGCTTCCGCTAGCAAAAGAGCTGCAAGAAGATAGCGGAGGCCCGGCAGAAGAAAGAACCGGAGAGCAGGAGAAGAAGAAGGCGACAGAGAAGACCGTGCCCCGCTAGCAAAAGAGCTGGAAGAAGATAGCGGTGGCCCGGCAGAAGAAAGAACCGGAGAGCGCGGCGACGACACCGGAGACCCCCGAAGACGGAAGAAGACCCCCGGAGCTGTGCAATAAAATACTTTAAAAAACTGTGTTGTGTTTTTATTGCCATTTTTTTTCCACCAGGTGAATGGGTAGGAGTACGATGTACCCCATACTCATTCACATAGGGTGGGGGGGCCGGGATCTGGGGGCCCCCTTATTAAAGGGGGCTCCCGGATTCCGATAAGCCCCCCGCCCGCAGACCCCGACAACCAACGGCCAGGGTTGTCGGGAAGAGGCCCTGTCCTTATCAACATGGGGGCAGGGTGCTTTGGGGTGGGGGGGCCGCAGGTCGCCCCCCTGCCCCAGAGCACCAAACCCCCCATGTTGAGGGCATGCGGCCTGGTACGGTTCAGGAGGGAGGGGGAGCCGCTCTCTCGCCCCCCCTCTTCCCCTGCGGCCTGCCAGGTTGCGTGCTCGGATAAGGGTCTGGTTTGGATTTTGAGGGGGACCCCCACGCCGTTTTTTCGGCGTAGGGTTCCCCTTCAAATCCAGACCAGACCCATGGGCCTGGTATGCTCCTGGAGGGGGAACCCACGCCGTTTTTTTCTTTAAAAATTGGTGTGGAGTTCCCGCTCAGGATTCATACCAAACGCAGTGCCTGGTATTGGCGGGAATCCACGTCGGATCCCCGCTCAATACAGTGCCGGGTCTCCTCGCTATTGCAGCGAGCACAACATGTGTCGCCACCCTGTCGCCGAGATGTCGGCACCCCTGTCGCTGAGAATCTCTGCGATAGGATCGTGATGAATATACAATGGCGGCGGCACCTACTGTATTACTAGCGTTTTTTTTAGCTTAAAAAAAAAACCACTAGTGTGCATGGAGCCTTCAGGCTGGGTTCACACTTGTGCGACACGACAGCTGTGCTACTTTGGATCCGACTTTGCCCTGCAACATGAAGCCGACTTTCAATGAACAGGGATCCGACTTGAATCCCCGCCAATACCAGGCACTGTGTTTGGTATGAATCTTGAGGGGGAACTCCACACCAAATTTTAAATAAAAAACTGGCATGGGTTCCCCCTCCAGGAGCATACCAGGCCCTTGGGTCTGGTATGGATTTTAAGGGGAACCCCCTAAGCCGAAAAAACGGCGTGGGGATCCCCCCAAAATCCAAACCAAACCCTTATCCGAGCACGCAACCTGGCAGGCTGCAGGAGAAGAGGGGGGGACGAGAGAGCGGCCCCCTCCCTCCTGAACCGTACCAGGCCGCATGCCCTCAACATGGGGGGTTTGGTGCTTTGGGGCAGGGGGGTGACCTGCGGCCCCCCCCACCCCAAAGCACCCTGCCCCCATGTTGATGAGGACAGGGCCTCTTCCCGACAACCCTGGCCGTTGGTTGTCGGGGTCTGCGGGCGGGGGCTTATCGGAATCTGGGAGCCCCCCTTTAATAAGGGGGCCCCCAGATCCCGGCCCCCCACCCTATGTGAGTATGGGGTACATCGTACCCCTACCCATTCACCTGGTGGAAAAAAAATTCAACAAAAAAGAACACACACAGGTTTTTAAAGTCATTTATTACACAGCTCCGGGGGTCTTCTTCCGACTTCGGGGGTCTCCGGTGTCGTCTCTGCACTCTCCAGTTCTTCCTTCCTTCTGCCGGGCCTCCGCTATCTTCTTCCAGCTCTTTTGCTAATGGGGGGCCCGGTCTTCTCCATCGCCTTCTTCACTCTTCTTCTCTCGCTCTCCGGTTCTTTCTTCCTTCTGCCGGGCCTCCGCTATCTTCTTCCAGCTCTTTTGCTAGCGGGGCCCGGTCTTCTTCGTCGCCTTCTTCCCTCTTCTTCCTCCCGCTGTAATGCTGGGTGTGCGGTGCGCTCTGATTTATATAGACCTCTCATGACGTCACAGTTACATGCTCCGGGTGGCCACATGCTCCCATGACGTCACAATCACATGCTCTGGGGCAGGATGCTTTGGGGTGGGGGGGCCGCAGGTCGCCCCCCTGCCCCAAAGCACCAAACCCCCCATGTTGAGGGCATGCGCCCTGGTACGGTTCAGGAGGGAGGGGGGCCACTCTCTCGGCCCCCCTCTTCTCCTGCGGCCTGCCAGGTTGCGTGCTCGGATAAGGGTCTGGTTTGGATTTTGGGGGGACCCCCACGCCGTTTTTTCGGCGTAGGGGTTCCGCTTAAAATCCATACCAGACCGAAGAGCCTGGTATGCTCTTGAAGGGGGAACCCATGCCGGTTTTTTATTTAAAATTTGGCGTGGAGTTCCCCCTCAAGAGCAGCACAGCACAAGTCGCATTCCAAAGTCGGATCATGCAAGACTGCGGTCCGACTTTGATCTGACTTCAATGATAGTCAATGGGCTGAAGTCGGATCAAAGTCGGATCAAAGTAGTACAGGGAGCATTTTCAAAATCGGACCGACATGTGTCGGACCAGTTAAGACGGCTCCCATAGGGAAACATTGATTTTCACACATCATGCGACATGAGCTCCCAATGTCGGAGCATTTGTCGCCCCAGTGTGAACCCGGCCTAAAGGTTTTTACAACTCGTTGATGTCAGCTATTTGTGAAACTGCTGGTGACAAATAATGCAGTATTGTTACTTTTATAATGACAGGTGAGATTTCTGAGAGCTTTGCTGACTTTAAAGTATCTGTGATAACATTTTATGTAGAGAAGCACAGTTATGTACACAGAAATGTCATGCAGTAATTGTCAGCTAAATCAAGTGTGGACAGCCTTGCTTGCAGTGACATGACAGATAATCTTGTTGGTATGTTTTGTGTTTGAATTGTACCTCTTATGTTATTATCCAGTGTCTATGGGGATCTAAAAACGGATTTGCTATATGTCCTTTGTCATTTAAGATGATGTTTTAAATCAAATCCAAGAAGTAGTATAGCTTTACAGGATATTTTCTTTGTGCTATGGGAGTCTGTTAATAGAGAGACTCATAAGAAGCTCTAACAATGATAAGTTGCATCTTTTCAGTCAGCATATTCTTTTGCTGTAAAAGAAATGAGCTTATATATCTTGTGATCCTATATAGTAAAAATAAAATATACTTAAAGGGGTTGTAAAGGTTCGTTTTTTTTTACCTTAATGCATCCAATGACGCCCCCCCCCCCCCGTTTTACTTACCAGAGCCCCGATTCTGCTGTGCGCGTCCTCCGGCGTCTTCTTCTCCTCGGAGTCTGGCCGTCGATTGGCTAGATTTGCTAGATTGATAGCAGCGCTGCTGTCAATCACATGCAATGATGCATCGCGTGGGGGGGCGGGGCCGTGTGATACAGCTGGCGGCTATGGCCGCCGGCTGTAACACGGGAGCGCGCCCGCAAGCTAACCTCCTTGGGAGAGCGCTTCCCATGAAGGGGGTTAGCTGATGCGGGGAGGAGCCGAAACAGCCAAAATGAACTGAAAAGCTAAATTATCTGGGCTCATATTAGATTCTGTGAATCTCTTTAATGTTCAGACCTTAAAAGCAATATAGCAAGTGTACTAAAGTCAGTACATCCATTCTATTTTTTGTCAATTTGAGTCTCAGAAATTCTCTGCATTCTGATGCTTCAGGCTTTCCCTGGTGCTTCTGCAGCCTTTTATTACATCGTTCTATGCATCATCCCTCTGACAGTCCAGAGTGTGTAGGCAAAACTGCAGTGGGTGCAAAATCGGGTGCTGACTAGGGAAGAGATGATCCCATTATTTGCAGGAACATATTCAGATCCTTCCAGAGGTTAAGAATCTCAGTAGAGGTTTATTGTATCGAGCAGTCTGGTGCTGGAGCAATTTACTACTCTTCTCACCCATTCCTTCACTGAGGGGGAGAGAAGCATCAAAGATAATCGGTGACTGCTCAATCATCCCCTCCCTACTGTTGCTTAATTCTAAGACCCATTTCACACTGGTCACTTACATCAAAGCTTGTTTAAAGCTTTCTTTGAGAAGCCTGCACCACCAGAATATGGCTCCAACCATATAGCTCATTTAGAGACTGTACGGGAAGGACTTCCACCCAGGAGAGGCTTAACCTGGCTGGGGCGACAAGCGGTAAGGGATACCGCGCGATTCCAGTCCTGATCAGGTTCAACACTTTGATATCACCTGAGTTATTGCCCATATGAACACAATACCAGGAAAGGCCTCCCTTCATTGGTTCAGTTTATTGGATATCTATGTGGAATGCAGCTGTGTATCCAGCTCCTACAGTGATTTTATATCATGCCCAGTTGACCCTTTGAACGTATGTTCTTTAGGGTTCACTGTTTCCGGTAAGCCTCTTACCTGTCGGTGGTGGTTGATCCTACTCTATCTAGTTTTTCACTTAATCTTCACATTTGAGAAAACCATCATCTTTTGAACTTTATTCACTTATTATCATCAGAGACTTTTTCAGTGCACCCATTTCTGGTTCATTCACAGATATTGGGACATTGTTTGTTCACTCAGGATTGCCTTATTTGTTTATTTACATATTGATCAATTTTTGGCACTGTGTTTATTCACTACTAGGTGCACCTTCATTTATGCTTAGACCCCTTTCACACTGAGGAGTTTTTCAGGTGGTTTAGCGCTAAAAATAGCGCCTAAATACCGCCTGAGAACTCCTGCCCCTGCAGTCTTAATGTGAAAGCCAGAGCCTGAGGCAGTGCGCTAGCAGGACCGCTCCAAAAGTCCTGCTATCAGCATCTTTGGAGCAGTGAGAGGAGCGGTGTGTTTACTGCTCCTTCACCACTCCTTTCCATTGAAAGTAATGGGAAACTGCGGTAATACTCTGCAGAGGCGCATTGCGGGCGGTATTAACCCTTTTTCGGCCGCTAGCGGGGGTTAATATCGCACCGCTAGTGGCCAAATACAGCGGAAACTCCGACAGTATAGCGCCGCTAAAAATAGCGGCGCTATACCGCCACCGCACCCACCGCCGCAGTGTGAAAGGGGCCTTAGCGCTACACTAATATGTATTATTTGTTTTTACCATTTGTTGACTGCTCACTACCAGGGCAGCACGGAATCATTTACTTTTACACTTGAAGCGTATTTCAGGCAGTTTTCAGGCGTTTTAACGCAAAAAAAAATAGCGCCTTTAAAGCGCCTGAAAAAAGCCTCATCTGCAATCCCAGTGTGAAAGCCTGAGTGCTTTCACACTGGAGCGATGCGCTGGCAGGACGTCCAAAAAAGTCCTGCAAGCAGCTTCTTTGCAGCGCTTTAGGAGCGGTGTATACACTGCTCCTAAAGTGCCCCTGCCCATTATAATCAATGGGCAGTGCCTGCAAAGCACCTCGGCAGTGGCACTTTGTGGGCGCTTTTAACCCTTTATTCGGCCGCTAGCTGGGGTTAAAAGTGGCCCGCTAGCGCCCGAAAAGCGCAGCAAAAACGTCAGTAAAGCACTGCTAAAACTAGCAGCGCTTTACCGCCGACACCCGGGTACTGGCAGTGTGAAAAGGCTCTAAATGTGAAGCATGTCCTCACCTGACTGTTAGGACTATTGAAAGGTGATAATCGCTCTTTATCAATCACAACCACAGTGGCAAGAAAATTCAAAGGAACAGGATAGAAAATTTCTCGAACAAACAAATTTCTAACATTGAATGTGGTTTTCATTCAGGAAAGTCCATCCACTCTAGAATTGAATGCTAAAAACCAACGGGCAGTACTCCATATTCATACTCTAAAGCCTTGTACACACGACCGGACTGTCCGTCGGAATAAAGTCCAACGGAATTCCGATCATGTTGTCTTGCATACAGACGGTCACACTAAAATCCGACCGTCAAAAACGCGGTGACGTACGACGAGCCGAGATTAATGAAGTTCAATAGGCAGTTCGGCTCTTCTGCTTGATTCTGAGCATGCATGGTTTTTAGTCCGTCGGAATTGCATACAGACGAACAAACTTTCCAATATAAATTTTTGTCCATCGGAAAAAAAGAGAACAAGTTCTCTATCTAAATCAGTCGGAATTTCAGAAGGAAAAAGTCCGATGGGGCATACACACGGACGGAATATCCGATGAAAAGAGCCCATCTGACTTTTTCCATCGGAAAATCCGGTCGTGTGTACAAGGCATTAGACCTTTTTGCTGCCTTTGACACAGTTGACCACCCACTCCTCTTCAATAAACTCCACTCCCTTGGCCTCTGTCATTCTGCTCTTTCCGGGTTCTCCTCTTACCTTTCAGTGTCACATACAACACCAGCTCCTTTTCCTCTTTCTGTTGGGGTACCCCAAGACTCTGTTCTTCAGCCACTCATATTCTCTCTCTATACCTCTTCCCTGGGACAGTTGATAACCTCCAATGGCTTCCAATACCACCTCTATCTCTCCACTCCCCAACTCGCCCCCTTGAACTCCAGGTATGTATATTTTATTTATATGTTGCATTGGTCCAGCTTTGACAGCTTTGACCAATGTAACTATGTATAGTCAACACCACTACTCCAGTGATCTTCACTTTCTTCCATGTCCTGCACTGAGTGGCTCAGTGTTCAGAATGCAGCAGGGAAGCCGCTCAGCCTGGATCTGGAAGCAAGTGGAGATCCCCAGAGTATTGGTGTCTACTTCAGTGATATCCAGCTTCCAGGGACATTGGCCAGGTATGGTATATGCATAGCTACATTGGTCCAAGCTGGACCAATGTAACTATGTATAACCACTTCCCTTCCAGCGACGTAAAAGTTTGGCCCTGTATTGGAAGAGTGATAACTCGGTCATTGCTTCAGCTGCACCGATGAACGAGATATAATTTTTTAGTGCCGGCGATTCCCTTCACGATAAAAGTAATCGTAGTGGTAATGGAACTGCTGCATTACCTTTACAGGTGGTGGAATGGGGTCCCACCCACCGCTGCTGCCGCCGCATTTTCGGGCTCACCAATTCGATCAGGGAGCCCAACAAGGATGCAACTGGCGGCATCTGGTTCCTGGGAAGTGGTGGGAGGAACTGATGTTGTCATAAACCGGAAGCGAAGGGGATTGTCATTTCTGCCTTCAGTCTCATGTAAACAAGCCATTACCGGCTTGTATAAGCGTCATATCAAACTGATCTTGGTTTGATATAATAGACCCCAGATCTCTCCATAAAGAGGACCTGTCATCACAAGGGATATTGAGCTCTGTAATTTCAAAGCCATTGTATCAAATTTTTAGGGACTCATTAATGACAGGAATAGTACCACTGGATTGGCGCAGGGCGAACGTGGTGCCTGTATTTAAAAAGGGATCAAAGTCTTTACCAAGTAACTATAGACCTGTTAGTTTAACTTCTATAGTTGGGAAGATACTGGTGAGATTAATAAAAAAACACATACAGTAGGTGCCGCCGATATTGTATATCTATCGCGCTCCCATCGCCGAGATTCTCAGCGACAGGAGTGCCGAGATCTCGGCAACAGGGTGGCGACACGTGTCGCGCTCGCTGCAATGGCGAGAGGGAGACGCGACACTGTATTGAGCGGGGATCCGACGTGGATTCCCACCAATACCAGGCACTGCGTTTGGTATGAATCCTGAGCGGGAACTCCACGCCAATTTTTAAAGAAAAAACCGGCATGGGTTCTCCCTCCAGGAGCATACCAGTCCCTCGGGTCTGGTCTGGATTTGAAGGGGAAACCCTACGCCGAAAAAACGGCGTGGGGGTCCCCCTCGAGGTCCAAACCAGACCCTTATCTGAGCACGCAACCTGGCAGGCCGCAGGGGAAGAGGGGGGGGCGAGAGAGCGGCCCCCCCTCCCTCCTGAACCGTACCAGGCCGCATGCCCTCAACATGGGGGGTTTGGTGCTCTGGGGCGACCTGCGGCCCCCCCACCCCAGAGCACCCTGCCCCCATGTTGATGAGGACAGGGCCTCTTCCCGACAACCCTGGCCATTGGTTGTCGGGGTCTGCGGGCAGGGGGCTTATCGGAATCCAGGAGCCCCCTTTAATAAAGGGGCCCCCGGATCCCGGCCCCCCCACCCTATGTGAATGAGTATGGGGTACATCGTACCCTTACCCATTCACCTGGTGGAAAAAAATTGCAATAAAAAAAACACACAGCTTTTTTAAAGTATTTTATTGCACAGCTCCGGGGGTCTTCTTCCGACTTCGGGGGTCTCGGGGGTCTCCGGTGTCGTCGCCGCGCTCTCCGGTTCTTTCTTCTGCCGGGCCACCGCTATCTTCTTCCAACTCTTTTGCTAGCGGGGCCCGGTCTTCTCCGTCGCCTTCTCCCCTCTTCTTCTCTCCGGTTCTTTCTTTCTTCCGCCGGGCCTCTGCTAACTTCTTTTAGCTCTCTTGCTAGCGGAGGCCCGGTCTTCTCCGTCGCCTTCTTCCCTCTTCTTCTCTCCGGTTCTTTCTTTCTTCTGCCGGGCCTCCGCTAACTTGTGCCCCGGAGCATGTGACTGTGACGTCAAGGGAACATGTGACTGTGACGTCATGAGAAGCCTATATTAATCTCTGCGGACCGAAGATTTAGCATTACTGCGAGAGGAAGCGACGAGTCAACATCGGGCAGGAGAAGAGGGAAGAAGACGGCGACGAGAAGACAGGCCCCTCCACTAGCAAAAGAGCTACAAGAAGTTAGTGGAGGGGCCGGCAGAAGGACAACGGAGAGCCGGACGAGACGACGGAGAAGACCGGGCCTCCGCTAGCAAAAGAGCTAAAAGAAGTTAGCGGAGGCCCGGCAGAAGAAAGAAAGAACCGGAGAGAAGAAGAGGGAAGAAGGCGACGGAGAAGACCGGGCCTCCGCTAGCAAAAGAGCTAAAAGAAGTTAGCAGAGGCCCGGCGGAAGAAAGAAAGAACCAGAGAGAAGAAGAAGGGAGAAGGCGACATAGAAGACCGGGCCCCGCTAGCAAAAGAGTTGGAAGAAGATAACGGTGGCCCGGCAGAAGAAAGAACCGGAGAGCGCGGCGACGACACCGGATACCCCCGAGACCCCCGAAGTCGAAGGGTAAATAGTAGCTAATTTAGAGGGGGGTAAGATACCACCTTGTTAAAACTTTTACATTGGCTTCCACCAGATATACATTCAGAACGCCTTTAAAGGACTTCGAACAACCAGTATGCCAGACTTTCAGGTCCAAAGTACAACGGAAGTCCTTTTCCCAAGCTGTCATGTAGGGGGACTTCTCATTAGAATGAGTGAGGGACGAATACACTAGAGAAATACCTCCCCTTGGTTCCATAGCTCTATCGCATCATGTTTCGTAATTAGTATATTGGATCGAGGAAGGGATATCCTTCCATGTACTAGTCAGGAATTGTGAAATTTGGCGATAATGTAATTTTTCAGAGTCTGGGAGTTTTAATATTTTGATATGATCTAGGGATATAAGACACCCAGATTTAATGACGTTTCCTATACGGTATAGTCCCCTATTAGTCCACCATCTGAAATCATCAACATTCAGACCAGGGGGAAAATCTGCATTATTAAATACAGGTGTGAGAGGCCATCCAGCAGATGTAAGGGTTGGAAGATTTCTAAATTTGTCCCAAAGTTCTATAGATTGCGACAAGGTAGGAGACATTATAGGAGGACGAAATTTGGTAGGGCACCATAGGAGATAATCCAAGGAAAAACAGGGTGCTGCTTGATTTTCTATTAAGACCCAATCAGGCTTTTCAGTCTTAGAGTATATTGAGGAGAGTTGTGCTAATCTTGCTGAAACAAAGTATTTGTATAAGTCTGGGAGACCTAGTCCCCCTCTATTTCTATGAAGAAAAAGAGTGCTCTGTGATACACGGTAACCAGAGGAACCCCAAATAAATTTGAGAATCTTGCTCTGAAATGACTTCAAATTTTTTTTTTTAATAGGGATGGGCAATGATCTAAAATAATAAAGAATCCTCGGGAGTAAAGTCATTTTGACAGAATTGATTTTGCCAAGCCAGGACATATCATATTTGGACCAGGCTTTGAGATCAATTTCCAATTTCTTAAATAGGGGCGGGTAGTTACAGTCATATAGATTTTCCGTTCGTGCAATTAGAGTTATGAGTTATACCTAGGTATTTGATAGAATCTTTCCATTCAAATTTGAATGATTGCTGTAATGAGGAAACAACGGAACAGGGGAGCGAGATGTTTAGGGCCTGTGATTTCGTATAGTTTATTGTTAGACCTGAAATTTTAGAAAAGTCATTAAGTACTTTGCAAATGTTTGGTAAAGAAATTAAAGGGGAAGTAACAAACAAAAGAATGTCATCCGCAAATAGCCCACATTTATGTGTCTGATTTCCGCATACCACTCCCTGAACGCTAGGGTTTTGACGAATTGATATTGCCAGGGTTTCTATCACAATGGCAAAGATGAGCGGAGAAAGCGGGCAACCTTGCCTAGTGCCTTTTTCTATGTTAATCGGTTTTGAATAATGACCTTGGAGACAAAGCAATGCTGTGGGATGAGAGTATAGGGAATGAAGAAGACCCCTAAAGCGCATTCCAAAACCCCAACGTTCCATAAGGGTAAAAATATAAGTCCATGAAACCGAATCAAAAGCCTTATGAAGGTCGAATGATAAAAGGAATCCCTGTTGCCTCGTGCCCCCTCCCAATTAGTCTGAAGTATAGAGATTAAATCTATTGCTCTCCTTATCTGGTCAGGCCCTTGTCTACCAGGGATGAAGCCAACTTGATCTTTATGTATATACACATTAATAAAAGAGGCTAGACGAGTGGCTAGTATCTTTGTCATTATTTTTATATCATTGTTTATCAAAGAGATTGGACGGTAGTTATTAATTTCTTCAGGATTTTTATCAGGCTTAGGTAAAATTGTGATATATGCAGTATTTAATTGTACATCTAAAGGAACACCCACTGTTTTAGCATTGAAAAATTTAGTTAAATGTGGAGCTAATGTTTCCGCGAAGGCCTTATAGTAGGGAATAGAGGACCCGGAGCCGAACCTGCTTTGAGACCTTTAATGACTTCAAGAACCTCCTCCTCAGTAAAGGCAGATTCAAGTAAATCCCTATGCGAAGAGAGAAGGATAGGAATGGGGAGATCATCAAGGAATTTAGTAACTGAGTCTGTATCAATTTGGGAGGAAGATTTATAGAGGTCGGAAAAAAACTCATGAAAGGCCTCCAGAACTTTGACAGGGTTAGCTGTGGGAGGCTGACCAGAAATTCTGATTTTAGGAGTAGTATTGATTCAAACCCGGGGGGAAAGCTTAGCAGCTAATAAGGGTCCTATTTTGTTAGCATGAACATAGAATTTGTTACTCGTCCAGTGAATAGCTTTATCAGCTTGAGTAGTGAGGAGTAAGTTTAGATCAAGTCTAGCTTTATCAATGAGGGCAATAGGAACTTTGGACGGGTCCTTTTTGTGTTTGGCTCTGAGAGAGGCATATTCTTTTTCTAAGCGGTCTATTTTATCTTTACGTTCCCTTTTGAGTTGCGTTGCTAGCTGAATTATTTTACCCCGTATGAAAGCCTTATGAGCCGCCCAAAGTGTTTCAACCGAGACTTCTCCAGTATCATTGAGAAGAAAATTATCTTGAAGAGCTTTATTAATCGTCTCAACTCTTAATGGATCAGAAAGAATGGATTCGTTGAGTTTCCAATTGCCCCTCTTTCCGCTCAAAGCATTAGAGTGAAGAGCTATAAGTACAATTGAGTGATCTGAAAGGACGCCTATGGAGATTTTTAGGTACTGTCTGGTGCCGTTCCACGGGCATACGCAAGTTTAAAGTGTGACATGTTTGGTATCCATTTACTCGGCGTAACATCATCTTTTGTTTTTTACCCAAAAATTGGGTATTATATTGTGTTGTTGTGCATTAAAAATCATTAAAGTGTATTTTTTCCCCAAAATTTACATTTGAAAAACGACACACAAATATAACTTGACATAAAAATATGCAACACCTGCCATTTTATTCTCTAGGGCCTCTGCTTAAAATATATATAATGTTTGGGAGTTCTAAGTAGTTTTCTGCATGTAGGAGAGGGATGTCAGAATTGGCTCAGACTGGAAGTGGTCTAACGTGACCCTGAATCATATTATAGCATTTCAATGCCCTGGTCATATTATAGCATTCTTTCTATCAATAGGTACAGCAGAAGCTATGACTTCTTCTTTTTCTTTCGTTTGCAGGATTCATGCAGTTTATTGTGTAGGAATATATTTTGTTAGTTTTTTTTTTTATTCTTTGAATGGTGTACAACTGTTGGGGGGTCATAGTCATATAAAGTTCCTGTCTTTGCTTTGGCTGGTATTTATCCTCCAGTGCCCTTGGCTGTTGTTGTACCTACTTGCTGAATTCAGTGCATGTAGCTTGGACAGCTTTTCAGATATGAATTGTTGATGTCCTCACCTGAATGCTGGATACAACAATAGATCGTGCTGCTTCCAGGGTCTATCCAGCACTTGATATTGTGTTTTTCATTGATAGCAATGATCTGTATGCCGACAGCCATTCACCCTGTCTCTACTATGAACCGAGGCCTGTAACGAATACATATAAATAGAACCGTTTTCCCAATTAGAATACATTGAGACGGAACTTGTTCGACAATGCTAAAACCGAATGTCAAATTACGAAAATAATTGCAAATCCTTTGTGTCCACCCCTTCCTGTAAGCACTGCATTCAGCGCAAGTATGGACAACACTTTCTCAGTAATTAAACCCCCTTCAGATACAATGGAGCTTGACTGCTAATACATTAAGTCGAACTGTCGAGAATCACAATTTCCGAGTAATGCTGAAAAACAAGTGTGTATTTGCATATGAGCCGCTATATCTGAGCTCCCTTCAGCTTTTCTGTTAGTCGCCAATGAGTCATTGTCACACAGAGCAGCATTTGTTGCTCTTCTGAGCAGAAGCAGCATGGTACAGGCAGCCCACGGTAAGCACTAACCATTGGCACACTGTGTATTTTCCCTTCTAATAGAGATCACCTATTCAGCAAAGGAAACCAGACTTCCCAAGACTCCTTTCAGATCATTTCATGTTAAAATGTCCTTTTTTTTTCTTCAAAGGCACACTTAGCAGCTTCTTGGCAGCCAGCCTCGATTTGCTTTTCCATTGATAAACTACTCTGTTTGGATTGTACTTGCTTATTTTATTTGTATGGCATGTTCTTTGTGTTTAGTGTTTTTTGCTTTAATCTAAACCTTGGCTTTAGTTATTGATATACATAGAGTTTGAACTGGTAGTTCCCATGGAACCTAAAAATGTTGTGCTTTTAAATATGTGTAAAGCTAAGGTTTGGTAAATAATGTATTTGGGATATAGCACCTTACATATTAGGTATACATGTAATGGTGTGTATCCCATGACCTGCAGACAGCAGCTTTTGCACAAAATTCCCCATTTTGTGTCCCATCCCATGTAAAAAGAAAGTGTCTGCACACTGAAATACCGAAAGTCCTATTATTGCAAAATCCCAGTAAAATACATGAGGCACACCACAGAAGCAATAGCCGGTACAAAGGTTAATGCGTTTCAGACCGTTACATTGTGCTTATATGTGTGAGAAAGCACAATGTAACTGTGTGAAACGCGTTAACCTCTGTACCAGCTATTGCTTCTGTGGTGTGTGTCACGTATTTTTCTGGGATTTTGCAATAAATGGACTTTCGGTATTTCGGTGTGCAGACACTTTCTTTTTACATGAATATCATATGGCTGGCGAGCCGAGGTGTGCACCCATGAGAGGAGTCCCACCCATTGAATTTAATTATTGTGTCCCCTCCCAGCCATTGGGCACTACCTACAGCACCTGTTTTCTGGAACTGTGACGGAAAAGAGTAGCAGCTCCTAATCAGGAAAGTCTCGCCACTCGCCTTCCTGTATCTTCCGCCATTCATAAAACTCGGTTTACTACTCTCCCATGATGCGTTGTGTTCTGTGAATGGAGGAGGAGGTGTTGAATGACAGCATCTCCTCCCCCCCATTCCCAGAGTTTGATGCACCATGGGAGTGTAGTAAGCTGAGTTCTATGAATGGCAGAAGATACAGGAGGCGGGAGGCAGCAAGCGCAACCTTCCTGATTATGAGTCGCTGCTGGTAACCTTCACAGCGCCAGAAGACATTTGCTCAGGGCAACATTTGGAGGCTGTGAAGGGGACACAGCATGGGGAATTTTGAGTAGATGCAGATGCCTGCAGATAATGTGATACACAACATTATACATAACTAATGTGTATGGTGCTAAATAAAAGGAGAAAACCGGGCGCCAGGTCAGTGTGAATAAAAACAACACTTTATTCCAATATCCATTTAGATCTAAAAAGCTGGTTGGCTCTGGCAGGTTGTACTGGTTGGCTCTGGCAGGTGGCACTGATTGGCACTAGCAAGTGGCACTGTTTGGCACTGGCAGGTGGCACTCATTAGCACTGGCAGGCACTGATTGGCACTGGCTGGCACTGATTGGCACTGACAGGTGACACTGACAGGTGGCACTGATTGGCACTGGCAGGTGGAACTGGCAGGCACTGATTGGCACTGGCAGATGGCAGTGGCACTGTTTGGCACTGCCAGGTGGCACTGATTGGCACTGCCAGGTGGCACTGGTTGGTACTGATTGGCACTGGTTGTCACTAGCATGTGTGCAAGTTCCCTTAGGGCTAGTCCACACCTGAAACATACAAGAACGCAGTCTGCGCTCCTATGAGACTCAGTGTGGTGCGACTTTCAGCCCTTACATTTGAGTGGACTGAAATCACACTAAATTGCACCAAAAATGCATGCACTACTTTCCAAAAATGCACTACACCGGATTGCATGGTACAAGCGAAAATCACTGCATTTATGATCTGCGTTTTGGGTGTCATTAGAATTATGTTGACACCTGCAGCACAGTGCACACTTGTGCGTTTTGAACACGGTGCGGGAAACACGCATGAAATCTGAGTGTGAACAAGCCCTTAAACTAGATGTAAATTGTAACTGGATAGTTTGTTTGCTGCAGCATTTTGTGTCGCAAACAATTGCCATATTCTTTTTTTTTTTTTTAAATACATTGTTTTGGTAACATATTTATTTATTAAATCATTTTTAATAATTTACGTTATTTTAATAAAGTATTTTGAAAAATACATTACATACTATACAGTATTTCATTTTAGAAAATACTGTTTTCACCATTTTTTTTCCCCATATTTTGTTACATCTCTGTGGTGCTGATCTCCTGCAGCCTCTTTCAGCTACCTCCTGTTTATATGCATCTCTTCAGAGGCAGCTACATGTCTTTTCTCTGGGCCAGCTTCCAGACAGTGACATTAGCACAGCGTGTGCACAGCCACTTATAGGCTTTGAGGAGAGAGGATGACAACACATACAAACCATTTATGGAAAACATGTTGTTTCCTTATACCAGGAAATGTCTAAATATGAACCTTCATGGCAGGATCACCAGGTATTATTTTAATGAAAGCTGCGGATTTAATTTTTTTTTTTAGATTACTTCAAAATTAGATTACCATGTAAAAGCAGATTTTAATGATTGGGTTTAGATCTACTTGAAAAGGATACAAAACACACACTGTTTAGTTCATATTGCCCCTTTTATTTCTGTATGTGGATAATGGCACTGTAACTATTTTATTTGGAAAAATCTACCTTTTTTCTAATCGATATACAGCTGTCACATGACCCAGATCTAGCCTCTAGTCCTCTGCTGCTGGTCACATGTTCATAATAAAAAAAAAACAGCCTTTGGAATACAGAGTAAAAATAAATAATTAATATCAATAAACTGTTTTAAATTATCATACAACTATACAGTGGAACCTTGGATTACGAGCATAATTTGTTCCAGGAGAATGCTCGCAATCCAAAGCACTCGCATATTAAAGCGAGTTTCTCCATAGAAGTCAATGGAAACAAAAATAATTTGTTTTGCATTGACTTCTATCGCATGCAATACTGCATGTGGCATAAGGTGGGGGGGGCGCCGTAGAGCCTCGGAAATACTCGGAAAGGCTCGGGGACAACTTGGGAAAACCTCGGAAAGGCTCCGGAACGGAGTATTTCCGCGTTTTTCTGAGTATTTCCGAACAGCTCCGATCGGCTCCACTCAGCTCCGCCTCCCCCCCCCCACCTCAGGCTTAATGCGGCACTGCACACCGATGTGGCTTCAATCCTGCTCGTCTTGCGAGACAACACTCGCAAACCGAGTCAGAATTTAAAAAAAACAGTGCTCGTATTGCGAAACGCTCGTTAACCGCGTTACTCGCAATCTGTATATTTGTAATAAAATCTTTATTAATGTTTGGTAATAACATGGTGTGGACGGATTTCTACCAGTCACCAGCCTGTGTCTTGGAAAAAGAGGAAGATGAAGCCTCCATCAATCTACATGTAATATCCCACCCCTATTGTGTTTAGCTGGTTAATAGGCATGGAGGAGAAGGTAGGAAGTGGGCTGTCATTTACCACTGTGTATACGCCCACATGTGTAACTCTATAGTCACACGGGCTGCTCAGATGTGATAGGAAGGAAATGCTTAGCATAGGAACTGAGCATGTGCAGAGCTGCCACCATTGTTCTGAAAAATCTGTAGCTGGATTGGGGACTTGGACAGAAGAAGAGGGGAATAGAGAACAACAGGAGCAACCAGGTTTTTAGGCTGAATACAGGGGGTCCCCGACTTACGAACGCCCAACTTACGAACCCCTCCTACTTACGAAACCGGGCGCTGCGGGGACCCTCTGCCATTCTGCGCAGTCCATCTGCTGTTCTGCGCATGCGCGGCCAGACGGAGCCTCGGAAAATGTCGGAAATGTCCGTAATTGGCCGCGCGTGCGCAGAACGCCATTTGACAGAACATCGGAAAACATTGGAAATGTCCGTAATTGTCGTTCTGTGCATGCGCGGCCGACTTACGAACATTTACGAATTACAAACAGGAGGAAAGTCCCTAACGGGTTCGTAACCCGGGGACCCCCTGTACAGAAAAGGAATCTCATAGTGACTGAGTGAGTATGAACAGCATGTAATACAGCATATATTGATCGTTTTTTATGATGTGGGTTTATTGACGCTTTAATGCAGTTCGATACCTATGTGGCATAGGTGATACAGATGGGACGTAGGGAAGGTATGAACTAACCCTTGGAAAATGTTTATAATTTCCTTATCAGGAAATTCAATTCTAAATTTTATAATTCTTTATTATTAACATTTATTGCTAGGTAGTTACATATTCCTATTTGTTCTGTTCTTCAATTTTATTACATAGCCTCAGTTATGCCTTGTCAAGGTCGGGTATATATGTCACTCGCTCTGTATTGTTCTTTGCATCAAGTTTATTAGTTAGCAGTTTTTCTTTTTTGCATCCACTATGAATAGTAATTTTGTTTTCATTTAGATTTTCGCCCCCCAAACAATTAAATCAAACAATAGGAAATACAGTAATATCTATGTAAAGTTTAGGTCTATTTGCTGAATTGGCCATAGTAAAATAAGAAAAAATATTTTATATGCGCAATTTTCTTTGATGGTAAGATGAAGTTTTCCATAATTCAGGTGCATTATAAAAAAGTGCACTATGAATGCTCTCCAATCTCCCTGGTGCCGCAAAAGCAGCAGAAAGATCTATTGCAGTCATTGAGCACTTTGCGCAATTTGGGTTTTGCTTCTACTTGAATGGGGTTGTTGAGACCTCCTAGAACAGTGATGGCGAACCTTTTTGAGCCCGAGTGCCCAAACCGCGACACAAAACCAACTTATTTCTTTCAAAGTGCCAGCATGGAATTAAATCTACCAGCGGCTCTGTACAGAGGATAGGACTGTTCATCCCTCTGAATGAGCCCTAAGGGACCAAAAACCTTACCATTCTGCCCAGAGAAAAACCTGTGTGCTTTTTCAAAGGAGTGCGTTACGCTCAGAATACAGGGATCATATGGATGCATTGTGCTCAGAATACAGGGATGGGATGGATACATTGTGTTTAGAATACAGGGATGGGATGGATGCATGGTGCTCAGGATACAGGGATGGGATGGATGCATGGTGCTCAGAATACAGGGATGGGATGGATACACTGTGCTCAGAATACAGGGATGGGATGGATACATGGTGCTCAGAATACAGGGATGGGATGGATGCATGGTGCTCAGAATACAGGGATGGGATGGATACATTGTGCTCAGAATACAGGGATGGGATGGATACATGGTGCTCAGAATACAGGGATGGGATGGATACATGGTGCTCAGAATACAGGGATGGGATGGATGCATGGTGCTCAGAATACAGGGATGGGATGGATACATTGTGCTCAGAATACAGGGATGGGATGGATACATTGTGCTCAGAATACAGGGATGGGATGGATGCATTGTGCTCAGAATACAGGGATGGGATGGATGCATTGTGCTCAGAATACAGGGATGGGATGGATGCATGGTGCTCAGAATACAGGGACGGGATGGATACATTGTGCTCAGAATACAGGGATGGGATGGATGCATGGTGCTCAGAATACAGGGATGGGATGGATGCATTGTGCTCAGAATACAGGGATGGGATGGATGCATGGTGCTCAGAATACAGGGATGGGATGGATACATTGTGCTCAGAATACAGGGATGGGATGGATGCATGGTGCTCAGAATACAGGGATGGGATGGATACATTGTGCTCAGAATACAGGGATGGGATGGATACATTGTGCTCAGAATACAGGGATGGGATGGATGCATGGTGCTCAGAATACAGGGATGGGATGGATGCATGGTGCTCAGAATACAGGGATGGGATGGATACATTGTGCTCAGAATACAGGGATGGGATGGATGCATGGTGCTCAGAATACAGGGATGGGATGGATACATTGTGCTCAGAATACAGGGATGGGATGGATGCATGGTGCTCAGAATACAGGGATGGGATAGATACATTGTGCTCAGAATACAGGGATGGGATGGATACATTGTGCTCAGAATACAGGGATGGGATGGATGCATGGTGCTCAGAATACAGGGATGGGATGGATGCATGGTGCTCAGAATACAGGGATGGGATGGATGCATTGTGCTTAGAATACTGGGATGGGATGGATGCATGGTGCTCAGAATACAGGGATGGGATGGATACATTGTGCTCAGAATACAGGGATGGGATGGATACATTGTGCTCAGAATACAGGGATGGGATGGATGCATGGTGCTCAGAATACAGGGATGGGATGGATACATTGTGCTCAGAATACAGGGATGGGATGGATGCATGGTGCTCAGAATACAGGGATGGGATGGATACATTGTGCTCAGAATACAGGGATGGGATGGATACATTGTGCTCAGAATACAGGGATGGGATGGATGCATGGTGCTCAGAATACAGGGATGGGATGGATACATGGTGCTCAGAATACAGGGATGGGATGGATACATTGTGCTCAGAATACAGGGATGGGATGGATGCATGGTGCTCAGAATACAGGGATGGGATGGATACATTGTGCTCAGAATACAGGGATGGGATGGATACATTGTGCTCAGAATACAGGGATGGGATGGATGCATGGTGCTCAGAATACAGGGATGGGATGGATGCATGGTGCTCAGAATACAGGGATGGGATGGATACATTGTGCTCAGAATACAGGGATGGGATGGATGCATGGTGCTCAGAATACAGGGATGGGATGGATACATTGTGCTCAGAATACAGGGATGGGATGGATACATTGTGCTCAGAATACAGGGATGGGATGGATGCATTGTGCTCAGAATACAGGGATGGGATGGATGCATTGTGCTCAGAATACAGGGATGGGATGGATGCATGGTGCTCAGAATACAGGGATGGGATGGATACATTGTGCTCAGAATACAGGGATGGGATGGATGCATGGTGCTCAGAATACAGGGATGGGATGGATGCATTGTGCTCAGAATACAGGGATGGGATGGATGCATTGTGCTCAGAATACAGGGATGGGATGGATGCATGGTGCTCAGAATACAGGGATGGGATGGATACATTGTGCTCAGAATACAGGGATGGGATGGATGCATGGTGCTCAGAATACAGGGATGGGATGGATACATTGTGCTCAGAATACAGGGATGGGATGGATGCATGGTGCTCAGAATACAGGGATGGGATGGATACATGGTGCTCAGAATACAGGGATGGGATGGATACATTGTGCTCAGAATACAGGGATGGGATGGATGCATGGTGCTCAGAATACAGGGATGGGATGGATACATTGTGCTCAGAATACAGGGATGGGATGGATACATTGTGCTCAGAATACAGGGATGGGATGGATGCATGGTGCTCAGAATACAGGGATGGGATGGATGCATGGTGCTCAGAATACAGGGATGGGATGGATACATTGTGCTCAGAATACAGAGCCCGTCCCAACAAAGCAGTGTCCTCTGCCCCCTTCACATCCCCCCCCCCCCATACACAGCAGTGTCCTCTGCAAGCCCGCACCCCTCCCTCTCTCTCTCACACCCATAGCACTGTCCTACCTGTGTATGTGTACAGCCAAAGTCCTCCATATTGCCATGCTTCAGCGCCCAAGCCCCTGCACAGGAAGCCGCTCTCCTATTGGCTGCCCAAGTCCAGGAAGGGAGGGTCATTCTTCTCTTCCTGGCCATTCAGAGGCATCGCGCGCTGCTTACAGCAGACACTCCCTCTCTGTGTGTTCTTTCCATTGGGCTGCCCTCAGTGCAGGGCTTTACTCAAATCTGCCGCTCCACTTCCCGATCGCATTAATGATAGGAAGGGAGTCGGCTACTCCGCGCATCAGTGAAAGTAACTGCATTGCTGGGGGATTCCCTCCTCTATCCTGGCGGTGCGCTGAGTGCCCACAGAGAGGGCTCGGCGTGCCAGCTGTGGCACGCGTGCCACAGGTTCGCCATCACTGTCCTAGAAAGTATCCATATCTTACTGTTAAAAACAAAAGCCTAATGTAGCCGGTGAAACTCAGGTCAACCTTGTGCCCCTCAAATAGTCACATATGTTCTCAGGCTGCCAGAGGAAATTTTCTTAAAATATATCTATTAGTGGTCATCATAAATTGAATTTTTGGGTATGTCTTTTTCTCTACTTTGGATCAACTTATGGAAGAACTCAGGAAAGTGACTTACCGTATATACTCGAGTATAAGCCGATCCGAATATAAGCCGAGGCACCTAATTTTACCACAAAAAAATGGGAAAACGTATTGACTCGAGTATAAGCCTAGGGTGTGCATCTGCATGCCTCACTGTGCCTCACTTTGCCTCACTGTGTCCATGTGCATGCCTCACTGTGTCCATGTGCATGCCTCACTGTGTCCATGTGCATGCCTCACTGTGTCCATGCCTCACTGTGCCCATGCCTCACTGTGCCCATGCCTCACTGTGGCCATGACTAGACTAACGTTTAACATGGGAGTCTATGGAAGGGGTGACCGGCTTTGAAAAATCGGTGCTTCCCGGCCGTAGGTCCCCCGGACAACAAACTTGTAGAGGAAGAGTGGGGCTACATGTGTGCCAAGTTTGGGGTCCAGGGGACCTATGGCCGGCCAGTATCGGGACCCCAAATCCGGGAGATCAGGCGCAAAAAGGTGACTCGAGTATAAGCACAAAAATGTGCTGAAAAACTCGGCTTATACTCGAGTATATACGGTACTTGTTTTGAATGAAAGGCATGCCAGGAGCTTTGAATTAAGTGAATAAGCAAAGGGTATACATGACAGGGTGGAAGGGAAACCTGACAGTAGTGTGTTAAAGTAGTTGTTGGGGTATAAAAGGTTTGGACTCTTACCTGATTGGCTGAGCAGTCAGGTTAATGGGAAGGAGCAGGAGAGAGAGTAGTTAAAGGGGAGGAGTGAGGGGGTTTCATTTGGAGACTAGAAATCGTTGGAGAAACGTCCCTCCCTGATGATTTGCTTTTTTATAATTTTTTGCTGCTGCTGTCAGTAGTTTATTTTTGTTATTTTATTTTTTATTATTTTATTTGATTTATTTACAATTATTTAGGAAACTTATTGGGGGGGCTATCAGGGGTCTAAACAGACCTCTGATGTTTCACCTTGAGACAGAGAAAGGGGTTTAAAGTGGAGCTGTGCCCAAAAGGAGAAGCTCCAAGTGTTCTCGTTTTTGACAGGTACCCGCTCCCACTTCCAGGTAAGATGGGCGCTGTAGGTGGATAGGAGTTTGTTGACTATGCGATATGTAGTGTGCATAGAGCAGCACACATGACCTCAACTAATGTGCACTGCTTGTGCCATACAAACAGAAGTGAGGGGCAAAGGAGAGGTTCAGGAGCCTACTGAGGACGTTTCAAGAAGGCAGAAAACGAATTAAGAAACAATTTCATGAAAAATGGATTACAGGGCCATTAAAGCGGAGTTCCACCCAAAAGTGGAACTTCCGCTCATCTGATTCCTCCTCCCCTCCGGTGCCACAATTGGCACCTTTTAGGGGATGGGGAGACAGTATACCTGTCTTTTTACAGTTATCCTTTCCCACTTCCGGGAGTCCGGGCCGCGACCCGTGACGTCTCCGCGGGGCTCCCATCTCCTCCCCCGGGCCGAAAGGCTACATTGCCAGGTTCCCTTACCCGCAATGGCGGCGGCAGCACCCGAAAGCTGATGGAAACATCAGCTGCGGGTGCCGACATCGCTGGACTCCAGGACAGGTACGTGTCCTATTGTTAAAAGCCAGCAGCTGCAGTATGTGTAGCTGCTGGCTTTTATTTAAAAAAAATTGGGGCGGAACACCGCTTTAAGTAGTGCATGAATATCGTTCAGTGTCCGTTTAAATTATGCCAAGTAACGTGGAACAAACATAAAATAGGTGTTCTCCCAATTTGGCTGCAAAAGTGATATTTTGCTGGTTAGATTTCCAGTCTGTTATGAATGCATGCCTGGTATATTTGCCAAATATGCTAACAGGCGATAGGTGATTGCTGCCTAATCTGGATGTTTTAGTGTGAAATATGGAAGACCCCTAAATGTGAGCTGGCTCTCCCAGTGAACCAACCTCAGCAGAGAAAGCTGATCAGCTGAATTGGATATTTCTGGACAGTGACTATGGTAATCAGAAGGCAGACGCTGAGATATCTGCTTAGTACAGGAGTGCCCAACCTTTTGAGGAGCGAGGGCCACTTTAGCGACTTGGTAACTGGTCGCGGGCCACAATGAGAGGAGCGGGCGGATGGCAGGTCTGTGTCCACTCTGAATATGTAGAGCAGACATAAGACGCAGCCCGCTCTACTCTATGGGCCCTCCAATCTGCCCAGACAGAAGGGGACAGATCCCCTTCTGTTTTTTTAAGCAGATCAGATTGCAGATAGGCGGGTGCAAACAGACACGAGTCTGTTTACATCTGCCACTCTATAGAGGTGAATAGAGGGTCCAACTGGGCCCGCCTGAAAAACAGACAGGCAGACCCGATCGGACTGATCGTGTGAAAGGGGCCTAAGTCTGCTTTCACACTGATGCACAGCGGTTTACCTGCACCTCAAATGACCTTGATCTTCACTTCTTCCTCAGGATTCCTGCAGCTGGTTGCTGCTGTCCCCTAGGCGGATATGGCTGGTGGCTTCTGCTGGCTGTCCTCCAGGGCTGGTACTGCTGTTGGGTACTGCCTGCAGGTACCGCTGGCAGGTACTGCTGGTTGGTACTGCTGGCGGGTACTGGTACTGCTGGCTAGTACTGCTGGCCGGTACTGCTGGCGGGTACTGGTACTGCTGGCAGTTACTGCTGGTGGGCACTGGTACTGCTGGCTGGTACTGGTACTGAGGACTGGTACTACTGGCTGGTACTGGTGACTGGTACTGATGGCTGGTACTGGTACAGATGACTGGTACTGCTGGCGGGTACTGGTACTGGTTACTGGTACGGATGGCTGGTACTGGTACTTCTGGCGAGTACTGGTACAGATGACTGGTACTGATGACTGGTACTGCTGGCTGGTACTGCTGGTGGATACTGGTACTGCTGGCTGGTACTGATGGCTGGTGCTGGTGGATACTGGTACTGCTGGTGGGTACTGGTACTGCTGTCTGGTACTGCTGGTGGGTACTGGTACTACTGGTGGGTACTGCTGGTGGATACTGGTACTACTGGTAGGTACTAATACTGCTTGCGGGTACTGATGACTGATACTGCTGACTGGTACTGGTGACTGGTACTGGTGGCAGGTACTGGTGGCTGGTACTGGTACTGCTAGCTGGTACTGGCACTGCTGGCTGCTGTCCTAGATCATGGGTTCACTTCCCGTGCATTAGTGTGACAGAAGCATGCGGCTGCAGTAGAGAGCCGATGCTTCCTTATACAGGCGGAGTACATTTTATATAACTCCGCCTGTGAAGGAGCCGGTGTCTCGTCACATTCGGCTCCCCATCACAGATTGCTCCGGAAGTGACGTTCCGTCGCCTCCATCTTGCTACACCCCATACTCCTGCACAGTAATGATAGAGTGAGAAGGGGGCAAGCGGACATCTTGTTACACCCACCGGAGTTTTACATTTCACAGTTATTTTCAACACAAAACAAAGCTTATATGCTTAAAGCGGAGGTTCCGCGGTCCATCGTTTTTTTTTTATCATTGCATTGAATGTTGTTTCAGTTAGCAACCTAGTACTCGCGTGTTTGAAGATTTGAATAATCCCCCGTCTGATTTCTTAGAAAAAATAAACTTATAAAAAACGATGCAGGAATTTGCCATTTTTCTTGTGGGCATTGTGAAGCCCACAAGCACATACTTCCAGGAAGCGATGAATGCTAGTCACACGACGAGTGAAATCCCGCGAGATTTCGATGGTCGGCGTTGAGAATTGTCTCCTGGGAAGCATGACACTGTGCTCCCAGGAGACATTGCAAACACCTCCCAGAAAACACTGGGGCACTGGGGAAGAGAAAAGATACGCTCACTCCCGCGGGAGGGATACCCGGAAGTCTCAATAAATACTCCTGATTCACGGTATTTAAATCCACAATTTTTTTTTTTTTATAGCCATAAGTATATGTATGTACTCCATAGATCTGGATAAGCTAATGTGTATATTTAGGGTGATCCTCCGCTTTAAATACAGTATTTGTAAATCCGACGGACTGTTTACATGTTAAATGTGAAAATCAGAGGTGTTCTGTCACATAAGCAACCATGTAAGGTCAGCAGGTTTGCTGCTGCTACATGTAAACAGTCCGTCGGATTTACAAATACTGTATTTAAGCATATAAGCTTAGTTTTGTGTTGAAAATAACTGTGAAATCGAAAACTCCGGTGGGTGTAACAAGATATCCGCTTGCCCCCTTCTCACTCTATCATTACTGTGCAGGAGTGTGGGGTGTAGCAAGATGGCGGCGACGGAACGTCACTTCCAGAGCAATCTGTGATGGGGAGCCGAATGTGACGAGACACCGGCGCTACAGGAAGCATGCTTCCTCTAGCGGCGGCTCTGTTCTTCGCGCTGATGCTCGGAGATGGCGTGTCTGGAACCCACGATCTGGGCTTGCAGACCCGCCATCTAAGAGCAAGACATGGCGGGCCACATCAGAGGGCACCGTGGGCCACATGTGGCCCGTGGGCCAGCAGTTGGGCACCCCCGGCTTAGTACAAAACATGTTTTGGTATTGTGAATGTGCACATCATTAAGGAAACCAGTTGTACGGTCCACAATGCACTGCCATTTAGGCTGCTTTCACACTGCTCCATTGCAAAAACATGGTAAAAAATGTTGCCGCATTTCCAGTGTGCTTTGACAGATGTTCTCAAAACTGCACCAAAAACGCAACCATTTTTACCATGATGCATTTTTGTCTTGTTTTTCCATTCATTTCAATGAGGAGGCGTGTTTTTGGTACGTTTTTTTTTTTTTACCACACCAAAAATGTAGCATGCAATGCAGGAGTTTTAAAAATGCAGCTGACCAGTGTAGAGAGCTCCACAGGATTTAAGTCATGCATTTTTCTTCTGCTTTTTGTAAGACAAAATCAGAAGAAGAACTGATCAGTGTGAAAGCAGCCTTGGTGAATTAAATAACAATTTGATTTAGTGACATTATTATTTTATTGGTATAGAGACTGACATGTCTTGTTCTGTCTCAACTACAAAGCGATAAAGTTCATCTCCAGGTTTAAGTAGGCCTTACTCAAGCTGGTTTGATATTCATCCCTTGCATCGATACAGGCAGTTTAACTCAATGAATAAACTCACAGTTAGGACGACAGACGATGAATCCTTTCGAATGTTCCGTTTAATGATGGATATTCATAGGTAGAAAAACGTTGCAGTTGTAAGCCACATGTAAGATGTTTAGCATGGAAGATATACAGGAGTAATGACCAGAATCAGGAAGTGGAGGAGATATATAAAGAACTACGGTGAGAGAGAGAGTGCAGCTAGAAAGAAGGGGACAGATCTTAAAGACACAGAGCAAGAATAATCACATAGTGTAACACAACACTCCCCGTCTGAAATCTTTAGATTTCATAACCTCAAACTAAAATATATATTTTCAAAAAGTCCAATACTGACGAATGTCCTGGAACCTGTAATGAAAAACATGCAACAAGCAAATAATAAACGTAAGTTCAACAGGATGAAGAACATAAAGTCACAGTATGATGTCTTCAAATAATTCCAAAGTTCTGAGTAGAACCTGTAGATGGCAGCAATGTACTCCCCGCCGTGCCAACAGCATGGCTAGTCCTTGCACAAGTCACTCACCTGGCAAAAGGAGTACTAACTCTGTAATTGGTTGACTAAAGGTTTGTGTCGATCCTCCCTTGGTTACCTTGACTTCTACCTTCCGGACTTTGTTATCGTCGCTGGGCATTACTTTAGTAATAAGACCCATAGGCCACTCATTCCGACAAACTTCCTTGTCTTTTAGAAGGATGACGTCTCCAACCTTAAGATTCGGCTTAGATGCTTGCCATTTGTTACGACCTTGAAGGTGGTGAAGATACTTTTTCTTCCAGCGATGCCAGAACACATTGGCTAGATGCTGCACCTGCTTCCATTGATGCTCATAACGGTGTGACCGCAGCTTCTGTTTTGTACTTACAGAAGTGTGGAGTGAGGTGTTCACAGTTCTTATTTCCTTATCTTCAGGGTTTACTAGCCCATAGGTGGTGTCAATAGGGAGTAAGTAAGAGTCCTCACACAGAAACCGTGGAGGTGACAGCCATAAGCTGTCCTGAAGAGCGGCAGGTGACACGGCTCTGGTCCCACAGTCAGCTGGGTTGAGTTCAGTGGGAACGTGATGCCATTGACTTGGTAGAGAGTATCTCTTGATACGTTCAACCCTGTTGCTGACGTACACATAAAATTGTTTTGTTTGGTTGTTTATGTAAACAAGTACTACCTTACTGTCTGTATAGAAGGTGAAAGAATCAATTCTAGTGTCCATTTCACTTCGTATGACCTCGACAATTTCTACTGCTAGCACGGCTGCACAAAGTTCAAGTCTTGGTATGGTATGTGCAGGCTTGGGTGTGAGTTTTGCCTTGCCTAGGACAAAACTACAGTGTGATTCTCCATTCAGTTCAGAGGTCTTCAAATAGGCTACTGCAGAAATAGCTTCAACTGATGCATCAGAGAAAATATGAATCTCTCTCCGGTTAGCAGTTGAAGTGGAACCTGGAACATAGCAACGGGGAATCTGAAGTTTTTCTAGTGACTTCAAAGAATATCTCCACCTTTCCCACTTGTGTTGATTCTCACTAGGCAAGGGAGTATCCCAGTCTATGTTCTCAGTAGACAACTGTCTTAGTAAAATCTTACCTTGAATGGTAACTGGAGCAAGGAAACCCAGTGGGTCATAGATGCTATTCACCACGGACAGGACTCCTCTCTTAGTGAAGGGTTTGTCACAAGTTGACACTTGGAAGGTGAATTTGTCTTGCTTGATGTTCCACAACAAACCCAGACTTCGCTGTACAGGAGGCACATCTGTATCTAAGTCAAGGTTTTTTAGACCAGTGGCATAGTCCTCAGAGTGAAAGGCATTCATAAGTTCCTGGCTGTTGGATATAATCTTGTGCAGTCTAAGGTTTGCTACAGACAGCATCTCCTTTGTTCTGGTGAGAAGATCAATTGCTTCTTTAGCAGTTGGAAAGGACTTAAGTGCGTCGTCAACGTAGAAGTTTCTTTCAACAAATTGACGGGCATCAAATCCATATTCAACTTCTCCAGTCTGAGCTGTTTTCCTTAGCCCATAAGTTGCCACTGCTGGGGAACTGTTACCGAAGACATGTACCTTCATGCGATAATCTATAACTTCCTTGTTGAGGTCATTGTCCTTGTGCCATAGAAACCTGAGGTAGTTTCTGTTGTCTTCTCTGACGATGAAGCAGTGAAACATCTGTTGAATGTCGGCCATTACTGCTACAGGCTCTTGTCTGAAACTAATCAAGACTCCTATTAGACCGTTGTTCAAGTTGGGTCCCGTAAGGAGCATGTTGTTAAGAGAAACACCTTTGTGCTGAGCACTGGAATCAAAGACAACTCTGATTTGGTCTGGTTTGCGTGGGTGATACACGCCAAAGGATGGAAGGTACCAGCATTCTTCTCCCTCCTTTAGTGGGGGAGCAGGCTCTGCATGATCTCTGTCAAATACATTTTGCATAAAGTCCACAAAGTGCTTTTGCATCTCTGGTTTCCTGCTTAAGTTTCGCTTTAAGGAGGAGAATCTACTGATGGCCTGCTGTAAGTTGTTGGGCAATCTCTCTCTTGGGAGACGAAAGGGTAGGGGTGCTACCCAGTTATTGTAGTCATCTTGAAAGAACTCATTGTCCATTACCTTGATGAATTCTTTGTCTTCCATTGAAGGAGCCAGTATGTCATCTTCACTGGTTGCATTAAACACTGTAGAGCCGAAGTCGCCATCATGGCAGGAGAAAGGGCTTGTGTCACCTGAGATACCATGTTGCCATTCGTGGCTGGCTATCTTCTCTTTCACCCAGTAGTGATGTGGGCATGGCTCAAAGTAAGTGTTTCGCCCATTTGGCAGAACATTTGTCTTGAATGACGAAATGTTGGTAGGTCTTTTCATTTTGCCTATGCAGACATTGCCTATGATGACCCACCCTAGATCCGTGCGCTGGGCAAATGGGGCATCTGATAGTCCACTGACTTGTCTGTGTACCTTGTGAACTCTTAGAATGTCTCTTCCTAACAGAAGAAGGATCTGAGCATCTTTGTCAAGCGGCGGTATCTCATTTGCTATTACCTTGAGGTGAGGGTGATGGAAAGCAGCAGCTGGAGTAGGGATTTCTTCCCTGTTAGCAGGTATCTGATTGCACTCAACAAGTGTAGGTAAGGGTAATTGCAAGTTATCTTTGAGAGAAGATACCATGAGTCCATGAGCCCTTCTTCCAGAAACCTCTATAGTTCCACTACAGGTACCCAAGGTGTAAGGATGAGCTTCGCCTTTTATTTCAAATAGATTGAACAATTCCGATTTTGCAAGTGATCGATTGCTCTGATTGTCTAAGATAGCATATGCCTTTAGAGACTTTTCTGGTTGATCCTTGTGGTATATGTTCACCAAGCATATCTTAGCACAGGACTTACCACAGCGGTCTTCTCCACAAACTTCAGTGCAGGATGAAGAAATGATGGTAGAATTAGGCACTTGGTCTGTATTCTCCCCGCCATGCGTTAACCTGGGAGGAGTGTTGGCAGGTTGTGCAGAGCTGGGCTCAAGAGGATGGAGGGCTTGCACATGTTCTTCAGAGCCACACTCTATGCACTTGATGGACACATTACAGTCCCTTGCAAAATGTTCTGTAGAAGCACAGCACCTGAAACATACCCTAAATGTCTTTAAAAGCTCCTTGCGCTCTTCCAGAGGCTTTTTCCTAAAGCCGATACATTTGAGGGGGTGTGGCTTCTTGTGTATGGGACACTCTCTGTTAGGGTTTTCAATCTTCCTACTCTGTTTGTTTGTGGCCAGAACTGTGGTAGGAGTGGGAAGGATGTCAGTCTTTTTCACGGACACTGGGCCTCTATGGTTTCTATAGTTGCCCTGAAGACTGGTACTCTTAGGAAAGGGTGAGAAGAGGCTGTACTCACCGTAGGAAAAACTTGGATCGTTCTTGGTCTCTGCAATTTTCCTGATGAATTCACAGAAGAAAGAGAATGGAGGGAAGGAAACCTTGTTCTCTCTTTTGTATGATGACCCTAGTGCAGTCCATTTCTCTTGCAAACCATACGGGGGCTGGGTTTACCCCTCTTGGAGTGTCAAGGTAACTGAGTCCAGGTAGTTTTGGGTCTGTCTTGGCTAGCTGAAGCTCAAGGAGAAGGTCACTCAGTCTCTGGAACTCCTTGTTGTCCTTACCGGATATCTTTGGGAAAGTTTCCAGACGCATGAACAAAGCATTTTCTATAGCTTCTGGGCTGCCATTACTTTGCTCTAGTCGCTCCCGTGCAGCTGTGAGGCCTGCAGTAGGATTGTCCATGAAAACCGATCTTAATGGCTTAACACGTGCAGCAGATAGAGGACCAAGCCATTTGATCAGCAGATTCAATTCTTGATCAGCTGTAATGCCAATATTGCTGATTGTAGTTCTGAAGGCACATTTCCAACTTCTGTAGTTCTCAGGTTGGTCATCAAAACTTGTAAGACCAGTCTTTGTGAGCTCTCTGCGAAGCATGTACCTCACAAACTCTTCTGTCTCAGTTGTCTCCGCCTTTATGTGAGATGCTGTTGGCTGTATGGTGCTGATTGCGTTATCTTTGACATTGTTGTTAAAGGACACAGGGAAATATGGTGCAGCAGATGCATCCAGGTGAGTTGCTTGCTTGAAATCAGTTGTTCCAATGGTACGTTGATTCAAGGCTGTACCGATGACTGGAGATTGATGAGTTGCTTGAAGCTTGCGCTGATGCTCTGTGACGTATGAAGGCAGGCAAGGTAGGCAGGTAGGAAATGCAGTGGAGTGATTTTGAGTGCAGGAAGTTGCTGGAACCTCTTTAACTTGAAGCTGTGAAGGAGTCTCTATGTAGTCGGGAGCATTGAAGATGATGGAGTGTGCATTGCAGTGGCTTAGGACATAGTCTTTAGTGCGTTTGAGGGGGTCTTCCATATCTGCTATGTTTAGGTTAATGCTGTCTTTCTCACTTGCACCTTCGTCTGCACTGATAGCTTGCTGTAGGACCCTTAGCTTTGCCACAGCTGCGTCATGTTTACACTGTTCATTTAAGGTTTCCATTGTTGCTCTTTGTCGTGCTGACTGCGCTTCCAACTCTGCCCTTTGACGTGCTGACTGCGCTTCCAACTCTGCTCTTTTTTCTGCATATGCCACCTGCACTTTGCTGGCTTCCACTTCAGCGCGGGCATTAATAAGTCGTTCACTGAGTGTTGAGTATCTTGAACTATGGGATCTTGACGAGTTTTTAGAACGTCTGGTGGAAACAGATCTGTGAGATGCAGTGTCCTGTAACAGCTTTATTTTTGCTTCTGCCTTTAATCTGGTTTGCTGGATAAAACTGTCTCTTTCAATATTGAGAGCATTGACGCGCTTTAATTGCATCATCGCACTTTCTGACTTCATGTTTTGTAAGACATTAGTGAATTTGATGCTGGTAAGCTGATAAAGCTCATATGAGGCAGAAAGTTGTTTAATGGCGCCCTCTAGTGTCAGTAGTTCACGTTCAACAGACACTGTATTGGCTTCAGCAAGGATTTTCTCCCAGACTAATTCCAAGCTATTTGACAATTCAGTCCTTGAAGCTTCATAATTCTCCATTACTTTCCAAGTGGGTTTAACTGAGCGTTTGGGTAACTCAGTTTCTTCAGGAACTTGTGAGGAAGGAGATGTGAGTTCACATGCAGAAGCTTGGTCACTCATGATAGCAGACTGACTGTGAAAGCAGGCAGGATCTGTGTGCTGAAATATGACACTGTGCAGATTGTCTCAGGCTATAAGGCTGCCATGTGCTGCTCTGTCCCTTCTGTCTTGCTATGAGGGCAGTAAATCTTGTCTGTATCAGTACTGACATGCAGAAATCTTGTAATTAGGCTGTGAAACTCCGTTTTTCTACTGTTCTGTCTCAACTACAAAGCGATAAAGTTCATCTCCAGGTTTAAGTAGGCCTTACTCAAGCTGGTTTGATATTCATCCCTTGCATCGATACAGGCAGTTTAACTCAATGAATAAACTCACAGTTAGGACGACAGACGATGAATCCTTTCGAATGTTCCGTTTAATGATGGATATTCATAGGTAGAAAAACGTTGCAGTTGTAAGCCACATGTAAGATGTTTAGCATGGAAGATATACAGGAGTAATGACCAGAATCAGGAAGTGGAGGAGATATATAAAGAACTACGGTGAGAGAGAGAGTTCAGCTAGAAAGAAGGGGACAGATCTTAAAGACACAGAGCAAGAATAATCACATAGTGTAACACAACATGTCTGCTTTGTTCTGTATTTCAGATGGAATCATTTTACTAGCATCATTCTGGTCCTGCTGCTGCTGGCCGAGCAGCGTCACTACATGATCACATGACTCTGGATATGGACTCAGTCCTGTCCGACTTTGTTCGGTCTACAGGGGCTGAACCTGGTCTGGCAAGGGACTTGCTGGAAGGTAAGCTGATGTTTTTTGGATGTAATTTGTTGTTATCTTGCTGTTTTTTATAAAGTGGACTTCCAAGCACATGGCAGCTGGCATACATACACAGGAACGGATTTACTTGCCAAAAATTGAAAATGACCTACCTGCTCAACACTGCAAAGCCTGCAAGATGACACCCCTGTCTCCTGCTGCAAGTTTGAGGCTCCATGGTGTCCCCTGTCCTCTCATTGGACAACAAAAGAGCATAATCACACTGCTGTGTTCTTCCTCTACACTTCCTACAAACCTTCCTCTCCGACCCCCAGTGCCTGTCTGGTTCATAATACATAACTACCCACTCCTATGCTGGAAACTCAGATATAAGCTGTCAGCCTACTGAAATAAGCACAATGAACTGCATTCTGATGACTTATCGAGGCTGGATTTACACGTGTATTGCAGTAATAAGGGGGAAACATGCAATTTACTGTGCTTTATTACAACACTCAATAATACATGGGCACATGTGTGTTGTGGTGCCAACTGTTCCAAATGTCACTCCAACATACACAAGCAATAAAAAAGCACCCATTCTATAGCATGCCACAATGCACAGAACTGAATACTTTGTAGTTCTCTGCTTTGCCAAAAATATTGCTTTTATGCAATTCTACCCTTAGGTCAGAGGTCTCCAAACTTTCTGAACAAAGGGCCAGTTTACTGTCTTTGAGGTTTTAGAGGGGCCAGACTGTGGCCAGTGGGATTAGAAAATGCTCAGTGAGAGCAGTGTCCATTATTGGTTTTAGTGGAAGAAATAGTGCCCTATTGTTGGTATTTAAGGTAGGAATGCTGCCCCATCGTTGGTGTCTGTGGGAGGAATGGTGCCCCAGCCTTGGTGTGTGTGGGAGGAATGGAGCCCCATCTTTGGTGTGTGTGGGAGGAATGGTGCCCCATCCTTGGTGTGTGTGGGAGGAATGGTGCCCCATCCTTTGTGTGTGTGGGAGGAATGGTGCCCATCATTTACGTGTGTGGGAGGAATGGTGCCCCATCATTGGTATCTGTAAGAGCAATGGTGCCACATCATTGGTGTCTGTAGGAGGAATGGTGCCCCATCTTTGGTGTCTGTGAGAGGAATGGTGCCACATCATTGGTGTCTGTAGGAGGAATGGTGCCCTATCATTGGTATCTGTGGGAGGAATGGTGCCCTATCATTAATGTCTGTGGGAGGAATGGTAACATATTATTGGTGTCTGTGGGAGGAATGGTGCCCTATCATTAATGTCTGTGGGAGGAATGGTGCCCTATCATTAATGTCTGTGGGAGGAATGGTGCCCTATCATTAATGTCTGTAGGAGGAATGGTGCCCCATCATGGGTGTCTGTGGGAGGAATGGTGCCCCATCATAGGTGTCTGTGGGGGGAATGGTGTCCCATCATTGGTGTCTGTGAGAGGAATGGTGTCACACCATTGGTGTCTGTAGGAGGAATAGTGCTCTATCATTGGTATATGTGGGAGGAATGGTACCATATCATTAATGTCTGTGGGAGGAATGGTAACATATCATTGGTGTCTGTGGAAGCAATGGTGCCCCATCATGGGTGTCTGTTGGAGGAATGGTGCCCCATCATTGGTGTCTGTGGCAGGAATGGTGCCCCATCATTGGTGTCTGTGGCAGGAATGGTGCCCCATCATTGGTGTCTGTGGCAGGAATGGTGCCCCATCATTGGTGTATGTGGGAGGAATGGTGCCCCATCATTGGTGTATGTGGGAGGAATGGTCCCCCATCATTGGTGTCAGTAGATGACATGCTACCCTAAGGACTGGATAAAGGTAAGCAAAGGGCCACATCCGGCCTGCGGGCTGCAGTTTGGAGACCACTTCCCTAGGTCATTGTTTAACATGCTCATTTGCAATATTACTAGGTCTCTAAACTTATCTTTATAGTGCCGTCGTACGTGTTGTACGTCACCGCGCTTTGCTCGAGCGTTTTTTTTCCTGAACGTGTCTATGCAAGGCAGGCTTGAGAGGAATCACGACGAATCACGTCGAGAAAAAACGTCGGTTTTTTGCATGAAAGGAAAAACGGTCGTGTGTACGCGGCATAAGAGTTTCTTATTTTTGTATGATAGATTACAGATTTTAAATGTCTGACATTTGTTGGTACAGATTCCGATTGTTTCAGCAGCATCGCCCCTTCTTCGTCATGAAGTCTCAATGTACATGGTGTTCTTAGTTGTACTCTACCCATTTAGGCAGGTGTAAGAAATTACTAACGACAGCTTGTATATATAATAGAGACCATTTCAGATGAGGTTGCAGGTTTACGGAAATGAGAATTCATCTATTTTTAATAACCTACGTATGTACAGTACATGCATCAGTTGCTTTTCTGCTGATAAAAGCAGACATAGCAGAAATATTTCCCTACTGCGATTCCTAAGGTGCCTTAAAACAGCTTATATTGTTGAATGTTGATTAGTGATTTATTTAGTTTGATGTCGTTATTTCCCCCAAAAATTATACTTTTCATGTTCTATAAGTCTCAGTCAAATTATAAGAACCCTTTCACTCTGTGCCACCCCGAGCGTCGGCGTTAAAACGCCACCATTTTTAGCGGCGCTTTACCGTCGGAGCATTTCGGCCGCTAGCAGGGTGCTTTTAACCCCTGCTATCAGCCGAAAAAGGGTTAAAACCGCCCGCAATGCGCTGCTACAGCGGCATTTTGCCGGCGGTACAGCGGCGCTGCCCATTGATTTCAATGAGCAGAAGCACATTAGGAGCGGTGAGGAGCAGGACTTTTTTTGACGCACTGCCAGCGCACCGCTCCAGCAGCTGTTTTAGGGCGGATTGCAGGCGCTATTTTTACCGCTATAGCGCCTGCAAAACGCCCTCAGTGTGAAAGGGGTCTTAACATGTAATTAAAGTGGTATTAAACCCATAACCAAAAGTGTATATTATTGCAGATTACCAATCATTAGATGTGATGACTGCATCGGTTTTCTTTTTTAGGCTTTTTCCCCCCTCTATTTTCACCTGGTGATCTGTCCAGTAAAACGCCTCCTTTGAGTGTCCCCACTCTGGATGAAGGAGTACCTTTGGACAGCAGCATTATCATTCTAGGCCAGTGGTTCTCAACTCCTGTCCTCAGGACCCACTAACAGGCCAGATTTTAAGTATTACCTTGGTGAGATGCAGACTAGAATACTGCAATCCCTGAGCAGCAAATTATATCACCTGTGATGTATTTCAGTTATCTTGCAAACCTGGCCTGTTGGTGGGCCCTGAGGACTGGAGTTGAGAACCACTGTTCTAGGCGGAGGGGAGTGTTAGATGTACTAGCAGATTTAGATACACTAACAAATTGATGCTGAACTCCAGCTAAAACTCTTTAAAGCAGAGGTTCACCGGAATTTTTTTTTTAAAAGCCAGCAGCTACAAATACTGCAGCTGCTGACTTTTTTTTAAAAAGGACACTTACCTGTCCAGGTCGCCCGCGACGTCGGCTTCCCCCGCCGCCATCCTCGGTTAGGGAATCGGGAAGTGAAGCGCTGCGGCATCACTGCCCAGTTCCCTACGGCGCATTTGCGCGAGTCACACTGCGCCGTCCTCACTGGTCCCCGTTGTGTTCTGGGAGCCGAGTGTTTCCCAGAACACAACGGGGGGGGGGGTGGGGTGACGCGAAGGGGCGGGAGTCTGCACCCGGAAGTGGTGCAAATACCTGCTTTTTACAGGTATCTGCACCCCCTCCCCCCTGAAAGGTGCCAAATGTGACACCGGAGGGGGGAGGGTTCCGAAAAGCGGAGGTTCACTTTTGGGTGAACCTCCGCTTTAAGCAGTTACAGCAACGTTTTTTTTTCCTTTTGGGATTAAAAGTTTTACATAAATAAATAAAAGCTGAAATGTAAGCAACTCTGTCTGTTGTAAATTGTTTGCCTCAGCCCTCTAACTGCTACATCTGCAAGACAGCTTGTTCTTTTGAATGACATCAGACTTACTGGTCAGATCGACAGATGAAAATAAAGGGAAGAAAGCCAAAAAAAAAACAAAATGAATGCGACACCACATCTAAGAATTAGTAAGCTACAATGTAATAAATGTTTGCTTTTCGGTTTAATACCACCCTAAGTCTCCTAACTTCAACTTGTTCTGTTAGCCTTTGAAAATGAAAGGTAGAAGCCGATTGGTTGCCATACACAGCTGCCCCAGATTCTGTCTGCTCCAGTTTTGATAAATTGCCCTCTTTGTCTGTAAAGTTCTGTAAAGTTGGTATGTGCTAGTAGTTCCAAATGCATCCATAATGATGGTATGGGAATGCCATGCTCTTGGCACACTTGGTCATTATTCAATGCTTATTTCTGTGCAGAATAGAATGTTTTCTTCATGTCCCAGTCTTGTCACACCCATGTGAAAAATCTGTTGTCACAGTCATGGTCTATGCTAATAAGAAGTTTTATCATGTACTGTGTCAGACAGTGCCGAAGTAACATTTTGTTCTCTTTGTGCTGCACGCCATACATCACCATTTTATTCATCTGTACTTTTGGATCATTTGAAAAAAATATTTGTTGTGGAAGCTGCAATTTCCCTTTAACCACTTCAATACTGGGCACTTTCACCCCCTTCCTGCCCAGGCCAATTTTCAGCTTTCAGCGCTGTCACACTTTGAATGACAATTGTGCGACGCTGTACCCAAATTACATTTTGATCTTTTTTTTCCCACAAATAGAGCTTTCTTTTGGTGGTATTTGATCACCTTTTGCGTTTTTTATTTTTTTGCGTTATAAACAAAAAAAGAGCGTAAATTTTGAAAAAAACACAATATTTTTTACTTTTTGCTATAATAAATATCCCAATTTTTTTTTTAAAAAAAACTATTTTTTTCCTCAGTTCTTCTACATATTTTTGGTAAAAAAAAATCGCAATAAGCGTATATTGATTGGTCTGCGCAAAAGTTATTGCGTCTACAAACTATGGGAAAGATTTATGTCATTTTTATTATTTTTTTATTTTTTTACTACTAATGGCAGTGATCTGCGATTTTTATCATGACTGTGACATTGCAGCGGACATATCGGACACTTTTGACACTATTTTGGGACCATTCACAATTATACAGCGATCAGTGCTATAAAAATGCACTGATTACTGTGTAAATGTGACTGGCAGGGAAGGGGTTAACACTACGGGGCGATCAAGGGGTTAATTGTCTGTCCTAGGGAGTTATTCTAACTGTAGGGAGAGGGGACTGATGAGTGGAAGAAACTGATCAATGTTCCTATATACAAGGATCATACGGTCAGTTCTCTCCCCTGACAGGATGCGGAGCTGTGTGTTTACACACACAGCTCCACGTCCCTGCTCTGTGATGAGCAATCGCTGGTGCCCGGCGGACATCGCGGCCGCCAGGCACGCACACCGTGTACACAGTGATGCGGCGAGCATGCGCGTGCGCCTCTGGTGGCGCACTCGCCAGAATTCCGGTAATACAAGGACGTCATATGACATCCACCCGGAGGGAGGGAGGGTGCCTGCCACCATCATTTTACTATACGGCAGTAGGCAAGTGGTTAAAGGAGAATTACAGACAAAGCTTGTTTGCCTGTACGTCTCCTATAGATCACAGGATCCACCCAGAACCCTGGACTGGCACCCGGCTCAGCCTCTCAGCAACCCACTGAGTGCCTGAGCGGGGCCGCTCCCACCACCTCTACAGCCCAGTGCTCCAATGAGCAGAGCAGAGAGCCAGAGACTGACAGGCAGCAACTCTCTGCTCAGGGAGCTCTGGGAACCGAGCAATCAGCGGTGTTTGATCGCTCAGTTCTCAGTCTTAGATTAGGCAGGGGACAGATGCAGCATCAAACTGATACTGCATCCACCTAGGTAAGCATGAATAAAAAAAAACAGTTTTTATTACTTTAAGGTTATGCGTAATTTTGCGAAGAGCAAGATATTTTGTAAAGTAACTGTATAATCAGTGGCGGCTGGTGCTCAAATTTTTTTTTTGGGGGGGGGGGGGGGCGCAAACAAACTGAAAAAAAATCAATTGCCGCCACTGTGCCCATCAATTGCCGCATTTGCCCCATCAATTGCCGCCAGTTTGCCCCCTCAAATGATGCCAGTTTCCCCCCTCAAATGATGCCAGTTTCCCCCCTCAAATGCAGCCAGTTTGCCCCCTCAAATGCAGCCAGTATCCCCCCTCAAATGCAGCCAGTTTCCCCCCTCAAATGCAGCCAAGAGAGGAAAACCCCCCACATAGGATGGGACTTTAGCGGCAACAGATGCAGCCAGTTTGCCCATCCAATGCAGCCAGTTTGCCCATCCAATGCAGCCAGTTTGCCCATCCAATGCAGCCAGTTTGCCCATCCAATGCAGCCAGTTTGCCCATCCAATTCAGCCAGTTTGCCCATCCAATCCAGCCAGTTTGCCCATCCAATCCAGCCAGTTTCCCCATCCAATGCAGCCAGTTTGCCCCCCCGCCCGGCACTTACCTTTCTCGGGTCAGCGCCGTCCTCCTCTACGCTCCCTCCGAGTCCTCGATGTCTTCTCCTGTCCTCAATGTCATCTCTGGTATGATTGGACGCCTAATAGGCGTCCAATCACAGCGTCGGACGCTTCAGCCAATCAGGTGACCGATAACCAGACCCGGTGCACCTGATTGGCTGAGAGGCGGGTCAGTGTTAGTGAAGCGATTCCCTAACATAGCAATGTTTTAACAGGGAACGCACAGCAGTGCACCCACTGTTTAACAATTTGGAAGCCGATTAGAGCCCACGGGCTCTAATCAGGAGGCCTTTTAGAGCCTATGGCTCTAATCAGGCACTTCCAAAACACACCCACCGCTGTAATTCAAATGGCCGGCGCTCAACAGGGGGCCAGACACCTGAATAGTGGGCGGCAGCGGCGACAGAAGATAGATTTATGCAATGCAATGCAACTTACCTGAAAACAAAGCCTTCCAGCAATGAAATGTTATCGCTGGAGACAGCTTCCATCTTTACCAGTCTTGCTGCCAGATATGTACTGTAAATTCTAACATTTTTAAACTGCACACTAGATGGCTTTTTATACACACACAGGAGCGGTTCGGGAAATTGCATGCATTTTGGAAAGGAATTGCAGCACATTCCTGTTCAAAACGCATGCGATTCTTTGCAGTGCGATTTGCACCCATTCATTTTGTATTGACGCAAATCGCAACGCAAAGTATCGGTTAAGGTATCAGGACCATTTTGACTACTGATACTCGCTGAAATACTTGGTATCGGCACCAATACCAGTATTGGTATCGGTGCATCCCTACACACTGGTCTTTCCAATGAATGGCAGTGCAGGTGTGGGGGTGAGAGCAGAGGGGAGAGAGGGGACGGGGCTGGGTCGGGGCTCTGTGTCTGAATGGACACAGGGAGCTGGGACTCGGCTCCAGTGCCCCCATAGGAAGCTGCTTGTGGTTGGGGCACTCGATAGGAGGGAAAGGTCAGGAGCAGCGAAAAGGGACCCGAGAAGAGGAGGATCTGGGCTGCTCTGTGCAAAACGAACTGCACAGAGGAGGTAAGTATAACATGCTTGTTTTAAAAAAACAACAACACTTTACAAATTATTACTTTAAGGTGTAACATTGAACATGGTGCAAACCCTTCCCCTGCTGCTACGGCAGATGGACTTGTAGTTCTTAGTGGAACATGATTGTGGGGATTAGCCCCAGCTCAGTAACAAAGTCTATACCTTGGTATTGACATAAAGGAAAGTTCCATACACACCATACGGGTGCGACGCCTCACGTTTAGGGCAGCCTGTTCATTTCAAAGTGTTTCCCTACATGCAAGAAACACACAAAAGAGACCGATTCTTTTCAAAAATCTGGACTTTGCCCTTAACCACAGTGGTTAATTTTTATCCCAATAAATTTTTTAAATGTTCAGTTAAACACAAAACAAATACTTTTTCAGCAGGATATTAAAGAATACTTAACACCCCCCAGTGGTCAGAGAGCCCCCGATATGGAGCTGACAAGTGATAATTGCCTCACTGTGCCGTTTCTATGCAGGATACTCTCCCAGGCAGAAGGATCTTTTGTCTACTGTATATGGGAACCGTGTAATTGGCCAAGTAATAAGTGTGGTTTATCACAGATGCAAACAAACATATGGCTCCATATTAACATATTTGAGAACGGTGGAGGTGGCTGGCGGTGTACTCCTGTGAGGAATTGGTATCTAAGGTGTCCGTTTATGAAGCAGTGAAATCTATTCACTGCTTCATTCGCCGGCATTCATAGTGGAGATCTTTCTCCTCTGGGTGCCAGTTTATGAAGCCTTAGGCCTGGGGGGCAAGTCCAGTCAAGTGGCCCATTGAACCGCCTTGAACCACCTTGTTTTTCAATGCAGCCTCACCAGTGCCCATCAGTGCAGCCAACTCCAGTGCCCATCATGCAGCCTGATCACTGGGGCAGGTTACATGGGGTGTATGGGGGAAGATGGGGGGTCAGCTAGGGGTGTCAGGGTCTCTCACCTCAGCGATCTCAGCTCAGCAGGTCCTTGCACTCCACGGTCTCCTGGGGGGGTGACGCTCCTGATCCCTGCAGCCCTGCGTCCCGACTCCCTGGCATGCCCTACCTCTGCCTGCTTCCAAGAATCTGGTCTCAGGGAGTTGTAGTTTCCTCTGCGCTGCTGTGTTTTCCACCCACCAGAAGCTTGAGTGCGGACTACAACTCCCGGAATGCAACAGCTAGTGGTCGGCCACCATGTAGCCCTTCATAATATATATATGTATACACACACATACATTGTATATACATGTATATGCACACACATGTACACATTATATGGGACATGGTTACAGTGTTGGGGGGTCTGAATGAGGTAGAAAGAAGAAAGAAAGAAGTTAAAAATCTTCCTCCTTCCTCCTCAGATCCCCCGGGATTCTCTCTTCGCTTGACCTCTGAGATGGTGAATCGGGGAGTGTGAATTCTGACACAGATCGCCAGTGAAGTGCTGAGATCGCAGCTTCATAAACTGGCCGCTGTTACTGTGTCATTCAATGAGACTTCTCACTGTGCAGAGATCATCGGCGGGAGAACATGTTCAAACACTTCTCCCCCCGATTATCTCTGTGTCATAAACTGTTTATGGACTGTGATCTGTGGCGATTCTTGGGATCAGAGGAAACAGTATAATAGTGCTACGAAATGCGTCAAAATACGCCCTCACCCCATTGGAGCATTCAGCACTCAGTGAGCAAAAAACAACTGTACCTCTGTTATATATGTTGGTCATTTTCTGACTGGTGGGAAGTTCTGGGCAGTATGTATGTGGAAGATATTATTTTCTCTTATGTCGCGTACACACGACCGTTTTTCATGATGAGAAAAATGCCCCATTTTTCAATTTGGTCATTAAAAAATATTGTGTGTAGGCTCCAGAGCATTTTTCGCGACGTGAAAAATGGGCATTAAAAATTTGGAGCATGCTCTATTTTTTCTCGTCGTTTTTCACGTCGTCGTTTTTCTCGTTGTGAAAAACGCCCGTGTGTAGGCTTTAACGATGTGAAAAAAACGCGCATGCTTAGAAGCAAGTTATGAGACGGGAGCGCTCGTTCTGGTAAAACTAGCGTTCATAATGGAGATAGCACATTCATCACGCTGTAACGTACTGAAGAGCAAGAGGCTGAAAAGCGCGAATCGTCTCTCACCAAACTTTACTAACACAAGGATCAGCAAAAGCAGCCCAAAGGGTGGCGCCATCCGAATGGAACTTCCCCTTTATAGTGCCGTTGTACGTTTCGTACGTCACCGCGCTTTGTTCGAGCATTTTTTTTCACGATCGTTTGTGTAGGCAAGGCAGGCTTGAGAAGAATCACGTCGAGAAAAACGTAGTTATATCATTGACATTAAAAACCGTTGTGTGTACGCGGCATGAGACACTCTCAAATAAAAAATTGGGAAAAAGCTGACTGAAGCAAGTAGGAGAACACTGCCTAAATGGAACACACTACTTCTCATGTTTAGATTTCAGTTACTTAGCTCTGTAAGCAAAAATAATTTGTCGGCAGGAAGTATTGAGAACGTGTGAAAAGGGGCCCCATTCGAACAAAAATTCTCATGCTTCACAAAGCAACAACAGGTAACGAAAAAATGTTAGCCCGCCGGTCTACGTTCAGCAGCTCTGCCACTGTTGGCAATGGTCTCCCTGAGCACAGGTTCTTCAGGCTCCCTTAGCCCTTTTCACACATGCAGACCGTTCGTCTTATCAGTTCAGTCATGTTTTTTCACATCCGACAGTCCTTAACCACTTAAGTATTTTTTTTTTTTTATATTATCATGCAAAAAACTGACTGTCTGTTTACACCCATTTGTCGTCTGTTCTGCTTTTTGAATGGAACAAAAATAGGGCATTGATCCGTTTAAAAAAATGGATGTTGACGAATATGGATGTAAATGGATGATCATCTGTTTACATCCATGTTTCCATAGAGATACATTGATGTCCATTTTTGATCTGTTAACGCAAAGGTGTCAAACACCAAGGCCCGTGGGCCGAATCCGGCCCTCCAGGTCATTTCATGTGGCCCTCGCACTTCTCCTGCAGCTGCAGGAGAGCACCAGCCCTCCTCTGGTCCTATTTCAGACCCTTACTTTCTGCTTTCAAGCAATGCATCCAGCTTCTTCCCAGCAGCAGCATAAGGAAAGGGGGGTGCACTGTGATGTAAGGGAGAGTGGGGGACTCAACTTCTGATGGTGGGGTGGCTCTTGACATCTAATGTAAGGGGAGGGGATGCGCTGGACATCTAATCTTACAGATACAACCGGCCCTTTTAAAGGCATTTATAATGCTGATGCGGCCCACGATGAAATTGAGTTTGACACCCCTGTATTAACGGATGGATGAAAAACAGACAGACAGACGGTCTGCACGTGTGAAAGGGTCCTATATTGCAGGACCTCGCTGCATTGGCCCACTCTTAGCCTCTAGGTAGAAGGTCTCCTGATACCCCCAAGTGATCTCACTCCTCCGAGACTCACAGATTCCTCTAGCTCTCCTAGACTCTCTCCCAGTTCCCTTAGCTCTAGTCTCCCAAACTCTCTTAGCTGGCCCAACTGTCTCGGTCCAATGTCCTTCAACTTTTTCCACCTGGAGTTCTGTCTGGAGGGTATTGTCTCTAGACAGGAGAACACCTCCCTCCTGGCTGCAGGAACTGCAACAACTCCAACTCCACCTGCTACTGCAGTAATTCTTATCATTCTTACATCGCCCCTGCACACCTGTGCACTCGCAAATCCTGGACACCAGGTTTAAGGTTCCGTCCCGCCCAATACTCTTTGGAACCTTCAGGCTCCCGGCCCCGAGCTAGAATTGCCAAATCCGGGAAAAACATAGAACACCGTTTTCTCTGTTCCCAATCAACCTGCCAGAGCTACTCAAACTGCAGCTTTGAGAATCAAGTTTCACTTTTATGCCCATTTACATAGTAGCAGGGTCTCCCACTGTTATACCGTCTATGTGCATGGGTCCCAAAGTGTCACCTGCTGGCAGATAATTGGAATGGCGAAACCAATGTGCAATATTTCATATTTACCTGACTAAATAAATAGAAAAAATGTATATTGAGTGTTTAAGCTATGACCATATTATAGAAACAATATGCAAAACACTATACAGAAGTACAAGGTTTTATTAATGTATACATGCTATATATGTATATATGCTAGCTGATTATACTCTGGTAGCCCTTGTCCTTTATGTACAAGTCATGGGAAAACGGCTTTATTTTTTTACATGTGAACGTAACTGAGCCTTTCTGGATTTGCAGCAAGCTGTTCCAAAATGTACTTCCTGATCAAAACTGCCAATTCCTGCCTTTTATGTCTTTAAGAAATCTTTCAATGTTTCTTGAGCCATTGATGTAATTGCTAGGCTGACTGGAAGGACTTAAATGAAAGGCATTGTGCAGTGATGGGAACTAATAATCTGCCAAAAGAGCTGCAAATCAGAAGCTGCATGCTTGTCTTCTCCTTGAGTGGTTCTGGCTGTAGTAGTGCTCGCTGAAGAGTCATATTCATAAAGTGGAATAAATAACTACCTATAGTGTCTATTGACCTAAATGGTGTAAACTCATCCAATCATTAAACTATTATTATTATACAGGATTTATATAGTGCCAACAGTTTACGCAGCGCTTTACAAAACTAAGGGATCCATATGAATATAGTATACAGTGAGCTTCGTTATATTTCTTCCATCTTTCCACAGCTGCTAAGATTTACTTACACTGATGCCGCGTACACACGATCATTTATTTTTTTTTAACAAGAAAAACTACCGTGTGTGGGCTTTTTGTCATTTTTCCCGACGGGAAAAACTGCATTAATCACGAATAGAAAAATTAGAACATGCTCTAATTTTTCTCGTCGTGATTCCCGTTGTTTTTTTCTGCGGCAGTTTTCCCATAGGGAAACACTGCCACGGAGCCCACACACGGTCGTTTTTCTCGACCAAAAAAAAAAAATGTCGGGAAAAACGGACGTGTGTAAGGAACCAAGCCGTTCCCTCGTTTTTCCCGTCGATTTTCTCGACTGTGTTTTCACAGTTGAGAAAATCGATCGTGTGTACGCGGCATTAGAGGTATAATCTTATTGCTTGTAAAATCAGGTGTTTTAGCTCTTCTAATCATAGGTAATTATCCTCTATGCTTGTATTATTTCAGAGAACGTTTCCCAATAATGTAACAACAGCAGTAAGTTTTGGGTAGTGATGTGAGGGTTAAGGCTGGAGAGGCCTCCCTGTATTACTTGAGCTGTCAAAGCATTAAACTGAAAATTCACTTAAAGTACTCGTCTGAATGATCTGCTAAGGGAAGCTGTGTGCAGGATTGTCTCTGAAGATGAATAATGAAAGCTTTGTGCTTGTAAGCCTCTCCTTGCCTGTGGTTACCCCCTCTATCCCCCCTTATCTCTTCCCTTACCTGCCTGTATATGCCCGATGGCTTCCCGAGTGTCTGTGTGCTTTGTCTCTTTCTGTCTGTGTCCCTTTTGTCCTAAACTGTTTTTCTCTGTCTGTGCTTTTCTATTCCCATTTGATTGTACCTGTTATTTTTTCCCCCCTCTGTCTCAAAATATCTGTCTGTCTGTCCCTATCTGTGTTTTAGCTCTCTTTACTTGTGTTTATCTGTATCTTAGGGTGACCACATTTCCAAACTGTCATTCAGGGACACACCCCCCCCCCCCAAAGATGATTTTTTACATCTTTTTTTGCCGATTTTTGGGGCGTATCATGAAATCAGCAGACCCGTGTGCAAGATCAGATCAAAAGTGGGCCCTAGGCATCAAGAAGAATGACAATATGGCGCACAAAGCGTGTCGTGGTGAACAGTGGACATGTCTTAAATTGCGCTAAATATTGGCTTAAAGGGGGTGTTGTTAAAGAGAGTCTGAGATGACTTATATAGTGCAGAATGTGGTAATGTTAAATACGGAATGCAGAGTGTATGGTGGTGAGTAGTATGTACAGGAGAGGAGTGCGGAATGTATGGCGGTGGGTAATATGTACAGGAGAGGAGTGCAGAGTGTATGGAGGTGGGTAATATGTACAGGAGAGGAGTGCGGAATGTATGGCGGTGGGTAATATGTACAGGAGAGGAGTGCGGAATGTATGGCGGTGGGTAATATGTACAGGAGAGGAGTGCAGAGTGTATGGAGGTGGGTAATATGTACAGGAGAGGAGTGCAGAGTGTATGGAGGTGGGTAATATGTACAGGAGAGGAGTGCAGAGTGTATGGCAGGGGGTAGTTAGTGGAGAGAGGAGGAAGAGGAGTGCAATACCACCTCCTGATAGTCTGTCAGCCACTTACATCCACTCCGTAGAATGTAAAGGGGCACTCTGGAGGCACTAAGGGGGCACCCTGGAGGTTGTAAGGGGGGATGTAAGGGGGCACTCTGGCAGTACTAACTTAGTCAGAGCCCCCTTACATCCTCCGGGGTGCCCCCTTAGTGCCTCCTTACATCTTCTGGAGTACGCCTTACATCCTCCTCCAGAGTGCCCCCTTAAATCCCCCTCCAGAGTGCCCCCTTAAATCCCCCTCCAGAGTGCCCCCTTAAATCCCCCTCCAGAGTGCCCCCTTAAATCCCCCTCCAGAGTGCCCCCTTAAATCCCCCTCCAGAGTGCCCCCTTAAATCCCCCTCCAGAGTGCCCCCTTAGTACTACTGTACTAAGGGGCACTCTGGAGAAAATAAAGGCGCACTCTGGAGAAAGTAAGGGGAGGGAGTAAGAGAGCACTCTGGAGGAAGTAAGGGGGCACTCTGGAGGCACACAGATAGTACCTCCAGAGTGCCCCCTGCAGAGAGTCCTGAGGAGTGATGGCCATTAATCCATGCCAGGTGAATTTTAGGAAAAGCAGAGCACACCACCCACCTCATGGCTGCCCTATTCCTCTACTGCTTGCTCTCTCCCTGCCACAGCACTGACATAAGCCCTGTCCAGCCTGTGGTTTATGTCCCCATGTTATCTGTACCTGAAATACTGCAGTTCCTCCGGGGGATACTGCACCCACTGCTGCTCAGGTCAGGGTGGCTGACGGTGAGGTCTTCTCCCACTATCTCCTGGGCTGTTTGTTCTAGCCAGCCTCGTGCTGCTCACCGGGGCCGCCGTTTGCTGTTTCAGGATGCTGCTGCTGTCGGCGCCGGCTTTAGCTCCGCTTCCACTGCCCTGCACCCCGCCGCCACTAGACAAGTGGGACTGTCACTCTCAAGGTTTATAGCATGATGGGGGTGGCGGCAGGGCTCAGCTCAAAGGGCAGCTGCTTTGGGCCCCAGCAGCACTAGCGCAGAGGAGGAGGTGGAAATGAAATCCTCCTCCGCTTTCAACGCTGGGCAGGGAGGGAGTCACAGCCGTGATGCCACTGGTTGCCAGACGCCAGGCAGCTATAGCATCCAGTGATCAGGAGTACAGTCAGGTGGAGGCGGAGCCAGAGCTATGGCGGCTCGGTCCGCCGCTCTCCCATGAATTCCTGAATGTTCCCAGTGTCAGTTTCATTCCGGGACACTGTATTGTCCCGGAATGAAGGTGCCCGGGACCGGGGACAAAGATGTCAATTACGGGATAATCCCGGGCAATCCGGGACACGTGGGCACCCTACTGTATCTACCTGTAGCGGATGGTTGCTACTAGTTACTATCATCCACCATGTTCACCCTGCTACCAGACCTCCATACATCACTCTCCAGTAGACAATGAACAGTCATTTGCTTTTGTTTTGTTTTTGTTTATTTGGGGGATATAACTTGGATAGGAAAAGGGTATGGGATGCCAATAGAACAGGTCACGTTTTGCCATATTCACTTGAAGAATTGTTAAATCTGTTGCGCTTTGCATAACTCAGATAGAGTGCTTAGAAAATAAATGATGGACTCTAACATTGCCAGTCTGAACTTTACTTTCTCCTCTGCACAACTCCTGCAGATTGTTACTCCTCCTATGCACAACTCCTGCAGACTTTTACTCCCAGGACTCTTCTCCTCCTGCACAAACTTCACTGTCACAATGTTAGTCTTTCCACCCCATCATCTTAGACTGCACCAGGGATTACTCTGGATAATCCCTGGTGGTTGCTAAATTTGCTGAATCCTGGTAGGCCAGGGGCCTGCAGTACCCCTTCTTGATGGCCTAATTATTCAGCAGCATTAAATGGATGGTGGACTACTGATCCCAGCCAGTCCGACTTGCAAACCCTGTGCCTTCAGGCCACATCCATTTGTCACAAAACCCCACAGTCTCTCCTCTGGCCTTGCACCCAGCTCCTCTGGCATGCCTCTTCCAGATATCCACTGTGCCTCACTCACCAAACTTCTCCTGCCCTGAGTTCTTGATGAAGAATATACCCGGGCCGTGCGTACCGACTGCTTCTCCAGCTCCTCTGTTCCAGGACACCTCTCCATGATCGTGTAAGGAGAGGCTCCTTCCCAGCTCCCGAGCTGCTCTGCGAGGCGCGCACCCTCCCCCCCCCCCAGATAGGGGTGGGCCTCCTGCTGCAGTCTAACACTCCATTCTTCACTTCACCCAGCCGACAACTCCCCTCCAGTGGGCTGGACCTGAGTTTATGTAGGAGGCCTGCCCCCTGCCAATTCCAATTGGGGATTGGTCAGGGCTCCTCACATGAACTCCCTGTCACTCCAATTCCCAGCCCTGCCCCTCTTCCAGAACATTCTCCCTGGAAGCAGGGTAGGCGCCCAAGAACTGAAGGACAGGTGGTCACACCCACTGCTACACTAACCATTCCCTGCCCCCCAGATCAAAACAAGCAGGCCTAGCATGCAGCATAGGCCTGCCTAAATTTACCTGCCTGGCAGCTATCACCCAAAATCTCACCTCTAACACCTACCTATAGTAGAGGGCGCTACATCCCTCTGTCCCTTCTGTCCTTACCTGTCAATGTCTGGTCCTACCTGCCTGTGTCTGTTTTTGTGTCCATGTTACCTTTACCAATCTGTTTCTGTGTCTCAATCTACCTGTTAATCCTTTCCCTATCTCTTTCTGTCTTCTTTCTTTATCTGTACCCACATTGCCTCGAAAAAGTATTCATACCTTTGACATTTTCCACATTTTGTCGTGTTAAAACCAAAAACATAAATAAATTTTATTGAGATTTTATGTGATATGAAAACAAAAACAAAAAATTCTGCGCTGCCTGATTGTATAGTAGCTCACACAACCAATTGAAAAATGGTGGAATACGAACAAGACAAAAAAGTGTAGCGCTAAACTAAATGAGAACTGCACTGGAATGAAGTGCAGTATGTAACAGTGATAAACAGTCAAAATAAACAACGTAACATTCAAGAAGTGATAAATGAATAAATGAAAATATTCAAATAGTCCTCAGTGATAGGAGTTGTGTAACGTAAAAGTCACCAGAAAATACTGAGTTCATTAATAAAAACAAAATTGATAGATGCTGGTGAGAATCAAAATAATGGTGCTCCTAAATGAACTTGACGTGAAGCGAGTGCACTTAAAGTGACCACCACCAATCGATAGTAGAAAAGGCTTACCAGAGAGAGTGGACCCCAAAAACATATACGTTCAGAGGGTCAACCAGACATGGGTAAGCCGCTGTGAACAGCGAATCTCCAGCTGCGATTCAAACAGGAACCTTAAACTTCAATCAAATACAGAAGGTAGGGAGAAGTGTCTCTTGTATCCAGATGGTGATGACACTTGCAGGTAGTGCCCAGTTAGGGCCAGGTGGTGATACCAGATATATGCCAGAAAGTAAAAGGAAAGAAAAGGCACATAGTGTAATACTGTATAAAAAGGGTATTTAATGTAGGTAGGAACACTTACATTTAGAAGAATGTAACAGCGCTTAATCAAATGATCAAATGGCAACAGTAGGGTCTTCCAACGCGTTTCGCATCCAAATGCATCGTTTGGGGAGACACCCCACCCCAGACACCAGGCTACGCCGCCGACGTATGTTTCGTTTGAGTAACGTCTTCAGGGGGGCGTCTCAAACGAAACGTACGTCGGCGGCGTAGCCTGGTCACGTGTCCAACGCTCTGTGCTCCATCCGAGTCCTGGCTCAGCGAGCAGCTGCTGGAACGCACGCCGCTTCGGAGGTCCTAAGCAATTCGGCTCCATACACACTACAGTTTGCAGCCCCAGTGCCGGGATGGGCACTTTTTAATGTAAGAGGCCACTTTGGCCATTTTTTATACAAATTTTTACTCTGTGTTTTGTATACTTAATAAACGGGTTGCACTATGGAGATTTCCCATTTGTGTTTCATATCCCATATCTGAGACCGAAGTAAGGAGGTTCAATCTTTATACCAGTAATCATCCCATGTGTGCAGGCACTATCCTGCGTAAGCTGTCTGTGACCGTCTTTTTAATTAAAGAGGTCCATTCAATTTGGTAAGCGCAATCCATTACCTCTGCACTTTTGGTGTATATTTCTGTAAGAAGATTTGGTGAAGGAATAAGATTGCACTGTTGTGAAGGAAGAAATACATCACTGTATGAACTTTTTTATCAACACTTTTTGAGGTGTTCTACATATAATGCCCCATACACACGATCGTTTTTCTTGCCATTTTTTTTCTTGCCGTTTTTCACGTCGTTTTTTTTCATGTTTCCTCTCAAGCCTGTCTTGCGTACACACGATCATTTTAAAAAACGATCAAGCAAAGCGCAGTGACGTATACCACGTACGACGGCACTATAAAAGGGAAGTTCCGCTCGAATGGCGCCACCCTTCATGTTAGTAAAGTTTGTTGAGCAACGATTCGCGCTTTTCAGCCTCGTGCTTTTCAGTCCGTTACTGCGTGACGAATGTGCTATCTCCATTACGAACGCTAGTTTTACCAGAACGAGCGCTCCCGTCTCATACTTGATTCTGAGCATGCGCGTTTTTTTTCACGTCGTTAAAGCATACACACTATCGTTTTTCACGTCGTTAAAAAAAACGACATGAAAAACGACGTGAACAAAGAGAGCATGTTCGAAATTTTTAATGGCCGTTTTTCACGTCATTAAAAATGCTCTGGAGCATACACACGATCATTTTTAATGGCCATTTTTAAAAATGGAATTTTTAACGTCATGAAAAACGATCGTGTGTATGGGGCATTAAGATTTGAAGTGACATATTTGGATTTTTAAAATTTTTTGGTCACTTTTGTCTGGAATTTTTTTTTGTGTGGATTCATTTTCATCACAATTGTGGCAACACGCTTTATGATACAGTTGGGACTTTCTAATATTTTTCTAATATATATATATTCAATAAAAATTTTTGGCACCACTTTTGGACACCGAATTTTGATATATTTATAGTCATTTCAGTATTCATTTGATTGTGGCAATACATCGTTGTTTATTCACAGGTTGATATTTATTTGTTTTTTTAGCAAATTATAGTAGATACCACTAGCGCCCCCTACCCTATATAGCAAATCTTAGAAGAAAAACTGTTAAGCCTCGTACACACGATCGAGTTTCTCATCAAAAAACGTCAAGAAACTTGCTGGCAGAGCTTTCTTGCCGAGTAAATCGGTCGTGTGTACGCGGCTATCAGGTTTCTCGTCAAGAAAACCGCCAAGAATCTCGACGAGAAAAATAGAGAACCTGCTCTCTATTTTCTCATCAGGATTCTCCATTTTCTCGTCGAGATTCTCGTCAGCATGTTTCTCGACGAGAAAAGTGTGTGTGTACACTTACCTGTCGCCGTGGAAACCCGTGCATGCTCGAAATGACTTTGACGCATGCACGGTAGCTTCCTAGGCATAGGTAGGGTGTAGCAAGATGGCGGCAATGGCATCAAATGTGACGAGCGCACGCTCGTCGTAGTCGATTACGTCACCGTGTTCGCTCCATTCAAAGAACCGCGGGTTCTTTGAATCAAGCGTGTGAACACTCGGCAGCGTTAAGTTTCTTGTCCAAGAATCTTGTCAAGAAAAACGACAAGTTTTTTCCTGACGAGATTCTCGGCCGTGTGTACGAGGCTTCAGAGTCTACAAAACTCTTGAGACTGGGGCAGAGGTTCACCTTCCAGAAGTACAACGACCCTAAACATACAGCCAGAGCTACAATAGAATGGTTTAGATCAAAGCATATTCATGTGTTAGAATGGCCCAGCCAAAGTCCAGACCTAAATCCAATTGAGAATCTGTGGCAAGACTTGATAATTGCTGTTCACAGAGGCTCTCCATCCAATCTGACAGAGCTTTAGCTATTTTGCAAAGAAGAATGGGCAAAAATGTCCCTCTCTAGATGTTCCAAACTTGTAGAGACATACCCAAAAAGACTTGCAGCTGTAATTGCAGTGAAAGTTGGTTCTACAAAGTATTGACTCAGGGGGGCTGAATACAAATGCCACTTTGTGTTAGTCTATCACATAAAATCCGAATAAAAAAAAAAAGTATGTTTATGGTAGTAACGTGACAAAATGTGCAACATTTCAAGGAGTATGAATACTTTTTTAAGGCACTGTACCTATTCCTGTCTGTGCCAGTTTGTGCCCCTTCTGTTCCTAGTAAACAAACCATAGATTATGCCATTTCCTTTCCTTTAACCATGAACATGATTATATTCCTGTGATTATTTGTTTGGACACTGGGTAGATTGATTTCTTTGGACTGTATTATTTATTTGCACATAATGGGGGAGATTTACTGAAACTAGAGAGTGCAAAAACTGGTGCAGCTCTGCATGGAAACCAATCGTCTTGCAGGTTTTATTGCCAAAGCTTAACCACTTGCTTACTGGGCACTTAAACCCCCTTCCTGCCCAGGCCAATTTTCAGCTTTCAGCGCTGTCACGATTTGAATGACAATTGCGCGGTCGTGCGACGTGGCTCCCAAACAAAATTGACGTCCTTTTTTTCCCACAAATAGAGCTTTCTTTTGGTGGTATTTGATCATCTCTGCGGTTTTTATTTTTTGCGCTATGAACAAAAAAAGAGCGACGATTTTGAAAAAAAACACAATATTTTTTATTTTTTGCTATAATAATATCCCAATTTTTTTTTTTTTATATTTTTTTCCTCAGTTTAGTCCGATACGTATTCTTCTACATATTTTTGGTAAAAAAAAATCGCAATAAGCGTTTATTGATTGGTTTGCGCAAAAGTTATAGCGTCTACAAAATAGGGCATAGTTTTTTTGCATTTTTATTCATATTTTTTTTTTACTAGTAATGGCGGCGATCAGCGATTTTTATTGTGACTGCGACATTATGGCGGACACATCGGACACTTTTGACACCATTTTAGGACCATTGTCATTTTTACAGCGACCAGTGCTATAAAAATGCACTGGTTACTGTAAAAAAATGACACTGGCAGTGAAGGGGTTAACACTAGGGGCGAGGAAGGGGTTAAATGTATTCCCTAGGAGTGATTACTACTGTGTGGGGGAGGGGACTGACTGGGGGAGGTGACCGAGCTGTGTCCCTATGTACAAGGGACACAGCATCGGTCCCTCTCCCTGACAGGACGTGGATCTCTGTGTTTACACACAGAGATCCACGTCCCTGCTCTGTGTACACGCTGATCGCGGGTACCTGGCGGACATCGCGGCATCGGCATCTCAGTGATGCGCCGGGCGGGTGCGCGCGCGCGCCGCTCGCGCACCCCCTAGTGGCCAGAATAGCCGAGGCCGTATAATGACGGGCTCCCGGATTTCTAGATCCACATTGAGGCCGTCATTTGTCAATGGCCCGGGTCTCAAGCAGTTAATTGAACAAACTGAGGTTAGAAGCTGATTGGCTACCATGCGCAGCTGCTCCAGATTCTGAGTGTTCCAGCTTTAGTAAATCTCTTTCAGGCCGGGTTCACACTGGGGCGACAAACGCTCCGACATTGGGAGCTCATGTCGCATGACGTGTGAAAATCAATGTTTCCCTATGGGAGCCGTCTTAACTGTTCCGACACATGTCGGTCCGACTTTGAAAATGCTCCCTGTACTACTTCGGTCCGACTTTGATCCGACTTCAGCCCATTGACTATCATTGAAGTCGGATCAAAGTCGGACCGCAGTCTTGCATGATCCGACTTTGGCATGCAACTTGTGCTGTGCTGCTCTTGAGGGGGAACTCCAGGCCAAATTTTAAATAAAAAACCGGCATGGGTTCCCCCTCCAGGAGCATACCAGGCCCTTGGGTCTGGTCTGGATTTGAAGGGGAACCCCTACGCCGAAAAAACGGCATGGGGTCCCCCCCAAAATCCAAACCAGACCCTTATCCGAGCACGCAACCTGGCAGGCCGCAGGGGAAGAGGGGGGGACGGGAGAGCGCCCCCCCGCCCTCCTGAACCATACCAGGCCGCATGCCCTCAACATGGGGGGTTTGGTGCTCTGGGGCAGGGGGGCGACCTGCGGCCCCCCCACCCCAAAGCACCCTGCCCCCATGTTGATGAGGTCAGGGCCTCTTCCCGACAACCCTGGCCGTTGGTTGTTGGGGTCTGCGGGCGGGGGGCTTATCGGAATCCGGGAGCCCCCTTTAATAAGGGGGCCCCCAGATCCCGGCCCCCCACCCTATGTGAATGAGTATGGGGTACATTGTACCCCTACCCATTCACCTTGTGGAAAAAATGTCAATAAAAACACAACACAGCTTTTTAAATTAATTTATTGCACAGCTCCGGGGGTCTCCGCGCTCTCCGGTTCTTTCTTCTGCCGGGCCTCCGCTATCTTCTTCCAGCTCTTTTGCTAGCGGGGCCCGGTCTTCTCCGTCGCCTTCTTCTTCTCCCGCTTTCCGGTTCTTCTCCCGCTTTAATTTAAAAAGCTGTGTTGTGTTTTTATTGAAATTTTTTCCACCAGGTGAATGGGTAGGGGTACGATGTACCCCATACTCATTCACATAGGGTGGGGGGCCGGGATCTGGGGGCCCCCTTATTAAAAGGGGCTCCCGGATTCCGATAAGCCCCCCGCCCGCAGACCCCGACAACCAATGGCCAGGGTTGTCGGGAAGAGGCCCTGTCCTCATCAACATGGGGGCAGGGTGCTTTGGGGTGGGGGGGCCGCAGGTCGCCCCCCTGCCCCAGAGCACCAAACCCCCCATGTTGAGGGCATGCGGCCTGGTACGGTTCAGGAGGGAGGGGGGGCCGCTCTCTCATCCCCCCCTCTTCCCCTGCGGCCTGCCAGGTTGCATGCTCGGATAAGGGTCTGGTTTGGATTTTGGGGGGGACCCCCACACAGTTTTTTCGGCGTAGGGGTTCCCCTTCAAATCCAGACCAGACCCAAGAGCCTGGTATGCTCCTGCAGGGGGAACCCATGCCGGTTTTTTATTTAAAATTTGGCCTGGAGTTTCCCCTCAAGATTCATACCAAACACAGTGCCTGCTATTGGCGGGAATCCAAGTCGGATCCTCGTTCATTGAAAGTCGGACATATGTCGGTTTCATGTCGCTGGGCAAAGTCGGATCCAAAGTAGGACGGCTGTCGTGTCGCACAAGTATGAACCCGGCCTTATGGTTTGCTTGATATTTGATTGGGAGTATTGTTTGTGGAGCAATTTGTATAGTAATACATCAGAATTTAATCACATCAGCATTTTGTGGAGATCTTTAGATTATCGAGGGGAAGCGTTGAATTGAGGATTCTGATTGATTCTCTATTTATAGTTTTATTTGAGGGGGATTAAAGTGGAACTTCGCCCTAAAGTGGGAAGTTCGGTTTGTGCCCTCCTACCCGACTCCTCTTCTATTTTTTAGCACTTTTTGGTGGCAGGGGGAAGCAGGTACCTAGTTTTGACAGGTACCCGCTTCAACAACGTCCGGTCGGATTGCCGTGATCCACCAGAGGTTCTCCTAGCCCCCTTATTTTCTCCTCTCCTTTGGCCCATATCTCTAAACCCTTTTCCATTCAAGCTCTGCAATCTCCAGCACTGTGTTCAGGATTCAATACTTTCTGGAGCGTTGGATGCCTATGTCCCCTGCCACACGCCATGGTTTCATCTTCTAACCTCTCTGTAACTGCCCAGTTCTATAGTGTCATTGGAATAATAGGCATTTACCAGCACACGGCAGGAAACACATACATCCAACAAGTGTTGACTTCTGCAGACAATGATGGAGGATGCAGCACTGGAACAGAGGGGAGGTGGCAGGAGACATGGGCACTGCTGGATTTGTAAATTTGGGCACTGCTATTTGGACCCCATCATTGGTGCTTTAAAGATCAACAGCGGCTTTTTTTAATTTTGAATTGGGGAGAGGCATTAGACCCTTTGACGAGTTTTAATTGCTCTCTTTCTGAGTTGAGGAAATTTCTCCTCACTTCCTGCTCCAGTGACCATTGGATAAAGAAACAGGAAACAGCCCTTGATCCATTGCCATAATTCTTGTGACCTTCCTAGTGCATACCTCCCAACTTTTGGAGATGGGAACAAGGCACACACTATTACCAAAAGTATGTAGGTATAGGACAAACACCTTGCCACGCCCCCTTAGGCTGGGTTCACACGAAGCGGATCCATTGGATGGACTCTGCTGGCTGACTGGGGGGATCGCTCCATTGATCCCCGCTGAGCAGGCGGATGACAGGTCCGTCTCTGCTCACTGTGCAGGGACAGACCTGTCAGAGCACCATTGTTCTCTATGGGAGATCGGATGAAAACAGACAGCCTGTCATTTTCATCTGATCCTATCCGATCCACTGGACGGATGTCGAATGTATCGCCATCCATCTGTTTTGAGCAGATCTTGTCGGATCTGATGGCAGGCAGGTGTCAGCGGACACATCTCTGCTGACATTCGCCTGCCCATAGAAGTCAATGGATGGCCCGCTCAGATCCGCCTGAAAAATGGACAGGCGGATCAGATCGTGTAAAAGGGGCCTTAAAGTACTTGTAAAGTCTTGTTTTTTTGTTTGTTTTTTTAAATAACAAACATGTTAAACTTACCTGCCCTGTGTAATGGTTTTGCACAGAGCAGCCCAGATCCTCCTCTTCTTGGGTCTCTCTTCGGTGCTCCTGGCCCCTCACTCCTGTTGAGTGCCCCCACAGCAAGCAGCTGTGTCCATTTAGACATGGAGCCACGGCCAGGCCCCTGCCCCTAATTTTCCTCATTGGCTAACTGACTTTGATTGACAGCAGCGGGAGCCAATGGCGCCATGCTGCTGTCTCAGCCAATGAGGAGGGGAGTCCCAGGCAGCCAAAACACTCCTACAACATCGCTGGATCTAGAAGGACCACAGGCAAGTATTTGCGGGGCTGAGGGGGGCTGCTGCACACAGAAATAGAATAAAATGCATTAAGATAAAAAAACCTTCTGCCTTTACAATCCTTTTCAAGGTGAATTATACAAAAAAAAAAAAGATTAATTAACCCCTTAACGACCGCTCACTGTATATATACGTCGGCACAATGGCACCAACAGGCACAATCACGTAGAGTGTACGTGATTGCCTTTGTACAGTTGGGGGGTCCAATCGGACCCCCCTTCTGTACAGTGAGCGGTCGGAATTCGTTGGGGAGCGATCCGACATGAGGGGACGGCCGTTCGATTCCGGCCACCCCCCCGCGATCGCTCCCGGCGAATGGAAATGCCCCCTCTGTCTGTCGAATGTACACACAGACAGAGGAAGCAGGAGGAAGTGATGTCATCTCCTGTGCGGCGCTCACATATACCAGCGCCGTACAAGAGAAGACATCAAGGTTAGTGCACAAACACTACACTAACACCAGCACACATAGGCACATAAATCGCCCCCCCAGGCCCCCCAGATCACCCCCCAGTCACAGTGTCACTGATTGCAGTGACCATTTATTTACTGATCACTGCAATCAGTGACATTTGTGACTGTAAAAGTGTCACTACATTTAGTTTTAGGTCCAGTGTAGCCCCCTAACCCCCCCCTAATAAAGGTTTAACCCCTTGATCACCCCCCCAGATAACCCTTTCACCCCCTAGCACCGCCGTCGCTAAGCGATCATTTTTCTGATCGCTGTCTTAGCGTCGGTGATGCAGATCGGTACCCAGTAATTTTTTTTAGGTTCGCCGCAGGTTTTTATAGCGTCAGGTACCCCCATAAATTATCTAATAAAGGTTTAACCCCCTTGATCGCCCCCCAGGTAAGCCTTTCACCCCCTATCACCACTGTCGCTAAGCGATCATTTTTCTGATCGATGTCTTAGCGTCGGTGATGCACATCGGTAGCCAGTATTTTTTTTTAGGTTTGCCGCAGGTTTTTATAGCGTCAGGTACCCCCATAAATTATCTAATAAAGGTTTAACCCCCTTGATCGCCCCCCAGGTAACCCTTTCACCCCCTATCACCACTGTCGCTAAGCGATAATTTTTCTGATCGCTGTCTTAGCGTCGGTGATGCAGATCGGTAGCCAGTATTTTTTTTTTAGGTTCGCCGCAGGTTTTTATAGCGTCAGGTACCCCCATAAATTATCTAATAAAGGTTTAACCTCCTTGATCGCCCCCCAGGTAACCCTTTCACCCCCTATCACCACTGTCGCTAAGCGATCATTTTTCTGATCGCTGTCTTAGCGTCGGTGATGCAGATCGGTAGCCAGTAATTTTTTTTAGGTTTGCCGCAGGTTTTTATAGCTTCAGGTACCCCCATAAATTATCTAATAAAGGTTTAACCCCCTTGATCGCCCCCCAGGTAACCCTTTCACCCCCTATCACCACTGTCGCTAAGCGATCATTTTTCTGATCGCTGTCTTAGCGTCGGTGATGCAGATCGGTAGCCAGTAATTTTTTTTAGGTTCGCCGCAGGTTTTTATAGCGTCAGGTACCCCCATATATTATCTAATAAAGGTTTTAACCCCCTAATTGCCCCTAGTTAACCCTTTCACCAGTGATCATCATATAAGTGTTACGGGTGACGCTGGTTAGTTAGTTTGCTTTTTATAGTGTCAGGGCACCCGCCGTATATAACCCAATAAATGTTTAACCCCCTGATCGCTCGGCGGGTGATATCAATTAGGTTTTAGCGTCAGAGAGGGTCTGCGTCACACTCCAGGCAGCGTCAGGTTAGTGCCAGTAACGCTAACACCCACGCGTGAAGCATACACCTCCCTTAGTGGTATAGTATCTGAACAGATCAATATCTGATCTGATCAGATCTATACTAGCGTCCCCAGCAGTTTAGGGTTCCGAAAAACGCAGTGTTAGCGGGATCAGCCCAGATACCTGCTAGCACCTGCGTTTTGCCCCTCCGTCCAGCCCAGGCCACCCAAGTGCAGTATCGATCGATCACTGTCACTTACAAAACACAACACACATAACTGCAGCGTTTGCAGAGACAGGCCTGATCCCTGCGACTCCAGTGCTGTAGGAGGTGATTTCACCACCACAGTTAAAAAAAAAAAAGCAAATATGCCGAAGCATTGGGGCAGCAGGGGCGGAGGAGTGATTTTGCTCCTAATGCCGCGTACATACGGTCGAAATTCCGACGGAGGCTTGCCCGTGGAAAAGTCCGACCATGTGTGTGCGGCATAACTTTTTTGCGGGAGGATGCCCCCATGCTTCGGCATATATAAATGGTGCATGTATGCCCATCATTAGAAGTGGGTGGATGAAGGGCGGTATTCTAATGGTGGGCATACCCACCGATCAATCTCTTTTTTCGTTCAGCCACCTGGCTGCATGAAAAAAAAAGATTACAATACATGTCCAACAAGAACCAACAACGTACTGGTATGTTGCTGGACTTTGAATGGTTATACCAGATTGATGCCTGCGGGTTTAGGTATCATCTTGGTATCATTCTTTTCAGCCAGCGGCCGGCTTTCATGTAAAAGCAATCCTAGTGGCTAATTAGCCTCTGGACTGCTTTTACAAGCAGTGGGAGGGAATGTCCCCCCCCCGGATATAAAAAGCGCCATTGGGAAATTGGGAAAGCATTTTATCACACCGATCTTGGTGTGGTCAGATGCTTTGAGGGCAGAGGAAAGATCTAGGGTCTAGACCCCAGTTTTTTCAAAAAAAGAGTACCTGTCACTACCTATTGCTATCATAGGGGATATTTACATTCCCTGAGATAACAATAAAAATGATAAAAAAAAATAAAATATGGAAGGAACAATTTAAAAATAAAATAGCAAAATTAATAATAAAAAAAAAAAAAAAAAAAAAAAAAAAAAGCACCCCTGTCCTGCCCTGCTCTTGCCCAATGGCGAACGCAAGCGTCGGTCTGGCGTCATATGTAAACAGCAATTGTACCATGCATGTGAGGTATCACCGCGAAGGTCAGATCGAGGGCAGTAATTTTAGCAGTAGACCTCCTCTGTAAATCTAACGGGGTAACCTGTAAAGGCTTTTAAAGGCTTTTAAAAATGTATGTAGTTTGTCGCCAATGCGCGTTTGTGTGAAATTTTAAAGCATGTCGTGTTTGGTATCTATGTACTCGGCCTAAGATCATCTTTTTTATTTCATCAAACATTTGGGCAATATAGTGTGTTTTAGTGCATTAAAATTAAAAAAAGTGTATTTTTTCCCCAAAAAATGCGTTTGAAAAATCGCTGCGCAAATACTGTGTAGAAAAAAAAAATGCAACACCCACCATTTTATTCTGTAGGGCCTTTTCTTTAAAAATATATATAATGTTTGGGGGTTCAACATAATTTTCCTGCAAAAAAAAATATGTTTTCATGTAAACAAAAAGTGTCAAAAAGGGCTTTGTCTTCAAGTGGTTAGAAGAGTGGATGTAAGCTTCCTAATGTTGTGTATAAAATGCCAGAACAGTTCAAAACCCCCCCAAATGACCCCATTTGGAAAGTAGACACCCCAAGCTATATACTGAGAGGCATGTCGAGTCCATGGAATATTTTATATGTTGACACAAGTTGCGGAAAAAATACAATTATTTTTTTTTTTTGCACAAAGTTGTCACTAAATGATATATTGCTCAAACATGCCATGGGCATATGTGGAATTACACCCCAAAATACATTCTGTTGCTTCTCCTGAGTATGGGGATACCACATGTGTGAGACTTTTTGGGAGCCTAGCCACGTACGGGACCCCAAAAACCAATCACCGCCTTCAGGCTTTCTAAGGGTGTAAATTTTTGATTTCACTTCTCCCTGCCTATCACAGTTTCGGAGGCCATGGAATGCCCAGATGGCACAAAACCCCCCCAAATGACCCCATTTTGGAAAGTAGACACCCCAAGCTATTTGCTGAGAGGTATTGTGAGTATTTTGCAGATCTCGCTTTTTGTCACAAAGTTTTGAAAATTTAAAAAACAAATGAGAGCTGTAAAATACTCACCATGCCTCTCAGCAAACAGCTTGGGGTGTCTACTTTCCAAAATGGGGTCATTTGGGGGGGTTTTGTGCTATTTTGGCATTTTATGGCCTTCGAAACTGTGATAGGTAGTGAGGAGTCAAATCAAAAATTTGTGCCTAGAAATCCTGAAGGCGGTGCTTGGTTTTCGGGGTCCCGTACGCGGCTAGGCTCCTAAAAATGTCCCACACATGTGGTATCCCCGTACTCAGGAGAAGCAGCAGAATGTATTTTGGGGTGCAATTCCACATATAACCATGGCATGTGTGAGCAATATATCATTTAGTGACAACTTTTTGTAATTGTTTATTTTTTTTTGTCATTATTCAATCACTTGGGACAAAAAAAAAAAAAATATTCAATGGGCTCAACAGGCCTGTCAGCAATTTCCTTGGGGTGTCTACTTTCCAAAATGGGGTCATTTGGGGGGTTTTTCTGCTATTTTGGCATTTTATGGCCTTCAAAACTGTGATAGGTAGTGAGGAGTGAAATCAAAAATTTGCACCCTTAGAAATCCTGAAGGCGGTGCTTGGTTTCCGGGGTCCCGTACGTGGCTAGGCTCCTAAAAAGTCCCACACATGTGGTATCCCCGTACTCAGGAGAAGCAGCAGAATGTATTTTGGGGTGCAATTCCACATATAACCATGGCATGTGTGAGCAATATATCATTTAGTGACAACTTTTTGTAATTTTTTTTTTTTGTCATTATTCAATCACTTGGGACAAAAAAAAAAATATTCAATGGGCTCAACATGCCTCTCAGCAATTTCCTTGGGGTGTCTACTTTCCAAAATGGGGTCATTTGGGGGGGTTTTGTACTGCCCTGCCATTTTAGCACCTCAAGAAATGAGATAGGCAGTCATAAATTTAAAGCTGTGTAAATTCCCGAAAATGTACCCTAGTTTTTAAACGCTATAACTTTTGCGCAAACCAATAAATATACACTTATTGACATTTTTTTTACTAAAGACATGTGGCTGAATACATTTTGGCCTAAATGTATGACTAAAATTGAGTTTATTCGATTTTTCTTATAACAAAAAGTAGAAAATATCATTTTTTTTCAAACTATTCGGTCTTTTTCCGTTTATATCGCAAAAAATAAAAATCGCAGAGACAATCAAATACCATTAAAAGAAAGCTCTATTTGTGGGAAGAAAAGGACGCAAATTTCGTTTGGGTACAACATTGCATGTCTGCACAATTTACAGTTAAAGCAGCGCAGTGCAAAATTCTGAATTCACCTCTGGTCCTTTAGCTACCAAATGGTCCGGGGCTTAAGTAGTTAAACCCACAAGCGCTTTTTTTCACCACTACTATTCCTTTATATTGGCTTTTCAAATTTACTAATGCAGCAATTTAGAAATTGGATGAAAGGTTTAACACTGGGAAACACTTTTTGGAAGATAAATAGTGCATTTTATATACAACTATATAGATCAGACCAAAATGAGGGACAAATGAGGAGGAAAGAGGGACTTTGTTTCAAATCAGGGATGGTCCCTTAAAATCAGGGACAGTTGGGGGCCATGCTAGAGTGAAAGTTCTTGGGCCTAAGAGGCTAATCAGCAGACGCAAACACTGGCAGGTGGGAGAGGCAGTGATGTTACCCATCCAGGTAAGTGCCAACACCTTTAGATTTTGAAGCATACCTAGGATGAACTCCTACAGCTGGGAGTTGGAGAAGGAGTGCAAAAGAGAATGCCGGGGTAGGTGGGCTATCGGGACACGCTGTCATTTTGCCCATTTAGGTTGTCCATTTAACTTACAGGTGCCCCCCAAATCAGCTGCAAATTGTTCTTTAAACATAAAGTTTTATGGAAGACCCTCAGGCAGCTTTGTGAGATTTCAGACAGCTAATATAGTTGCAGTAAATGTTCTTATTATAAGCATGATAATTTGCATCTGTTCCAAGAGAAAGAGGTGCCAGTTTTACATGATGTACTTTTCATGTTGTCAACTGCTTATTTCCAGTAATGGTACTTGGCAAAGCCCTCACAGTTCATACTGATTGCCTCTGTCTCCTAAATGTATTTGTATTCAAGCACTTCTCAAACAGAGTAAGTGGCAGAATACGTGTCACAGATAAATTCAATTAGTTATTGATATGGATTTCCCTTGGCACATCTTGGAAACAGCCCTTTAACAAACCTTGCTTGCCAGCATACCATATTTAACAGGTTTGATGCAAAGTGCTTAGAGATTTTTTTTCTTGAGACTTGGCACCTTAACAGGATTGTTCACCTTTACAAAAAACCTGTCTATGCATGTAAGATTAAAACAAACTGTGCATCTCCGACTAAAGATGAATAATACCCTTGCTATAGGTGTAGGCCATTTACATACCTTATGAAGCCTGACTGGACTACTCCGAGGACATTGCTAAGTACTGCCAGGACGTTGCTAAGTGAGGCCTAGTTGTCTCTGCTCACCTCCACCCTCACAGGAGCGAGCTCTTTCTCTGCTTCAGCCTCTCACATACTCTTTCTCTCCCCTGATGTAGTAGCTCTGAGCTCAGCATTTGAGAGGTCACTCCTGTGATGGTGGAGGATGACTAGGCCTCACTTAACGTCCTGAGAGTACCTAGTAATGCCCTGGGAGTATTCCAGTCAGGCTTCATAAGGTATTAAATGGCCTACACCTATAGCAAGGGCTTTATTTAACTTTAGTCAGAGCTGCACAGTTTGTTTTTATCTATAGATGCCCCTTATCCGCATAGGCAGTTTTGTGGTAAAGGTGGACTATCTCTTTGAGCATCCCCTGTTATAATCCACCACAACTTTATCATGTCACGGTCTGCTTGTGAGTTGTCTCTAAGCCTACAGCTGTTGCTACCACCCGATACTGTGGTGTAAATGAAAGACAAAAGAAAGCAAACCTGCATTTTCCTCATTACAGGCATACCCGGGGTATACTTTAATACCCCTTTAATCAGTATTAGTGCCAGTCGGTGAAGGAAATAACCAGTACCTCTGGGTATAGAGGGGCATATGGCTCACTTGATAGGCCAATCTGTGCTGTCACATGAGGAGATTATAGTCCTGTGTAAGCTACAATGCTGGTGGCTCATAGTTTACACGGGACTTTTCTTGGCTCCCAGGGAATGTGTCAGACAACATTCCCAACAGTTCATGTGGAACTGGATATTACCAACCACAAGATGTTCTTATATTAACCACTTCAATACAGGGCATTTTCACCCCCTTCCTGCCCAGGCCAATTTTCAGTTTTCAGCGATGTCGCACTTTGAATGACAATTGCGCAGTCATGCAACACTGTACCCAATTTTTTTGCATTTTTTCCCACAAATAGAGCTTTCTTTTGGTGGTATTTGATCACCTCTGTGGTTTTTATTTATTGCGCTATAAACATAAGAAGAGGGACAAGTTTGAAAAAAACACAATATTTTTACCTTTTTGCTATAATAAATATCACAATTTAAAAAAACAAAAAACTAAATTTTTCCACAGTTTAGGCCGATATGTATTCTTCTACATATGTGTGGTAAAAAAAAATCACAATAAGTGCATATTGACTGGTTTGCGCAAAAGTTATAGCGTCTACAAAATAGGGGATATATTTATGGCATTTTTATTTTTTTTACTAGAAATGGCGGTGATCTGCGATTTTTAATGTGACTGTGACATTGCGGCAGACATATTGGACACTTTTGACACTATTTTGGGACCATTCACATTTATACAGCGATCAGTGCTATAAAAATGCACTGATTACTGTATTATTGTCACTGGCAGGGAAGGGGTTAACACTAGGGGGGGGCAATCAAGGGGTTAAATGTGTTACCTAGGGAGTGTTTCTAACTGTAGGGGGAGGGGACTCACAAGGGGAGGAGACCGATCGGTGTTCCTCTGTACTGGGAACACACGATCGGTCTCCTCTCCCCTGGCAGGACGCGGATCTGTGTGTTTACACACACAGATTCACATCCCTGCTCTGTTTCAGGCAATCGCGGGTGCCCGGCGGACATCACGGCCGCCGGGGACTAGCATTGGCTCCCGAGTGACGCGACGGGGAAGCAAGTGGTTAAAGATGAACTTCACTCTTATCTTAAAGTGGAACTTCACTCCCTCAATCAACATTGACTATTTTTAATCCCTATGCTGCTAGTTTTAATAAATAGATAGATAAGCATTTCATATTTTCTTGTTTTAAACTTTCTTTTCTCATTTCTTCAGTTACTTCCTAGTTTTCAGGCCTAGGCAAATTATGTCATAAATCCCAGGAGTCTTCAGGAGGGGAGGAGGGGCTTTCTCAGCTAAGCACACCCTCCTGTCTGCATGCCTGAGCTAGGGGCAGATGGATTCCAGGAAGTAAATGCTACATTAATCATCTGCCCTTACTTAAGATGGCCACAACCAGAAATGCAAGGGGAGTGTTTTTCAAAGTGTTTTCTAAACAAAATAAAGCATGGAGACATAGATGAATGGGGAAGTTTGCTTTGAATATTAATTGAAATTAAATAGTGTTTGGTTTGTGGTGCTCAGGTGCAGTGTAGTTCCTCAATAAAGCCCACAACAAAGGCCCCTTTTATAAATGCTTAGTAATGGCAGTCTACAAATAGATTGATATAGTTTGTAGAAAAGGAGAGCTGTGGGACTTTGAGTGAGGCAACCGCCATGTCAGATATAAACAGAAACATAAAATTTACAGTGCATGATTTATTGTTACATTGTAAAAAAATATTGTATCAAATAAATAGGTAGTCACACGACTTACACTAAATATGCTGCTATACATGCATGCAATACAAATAGAATTGCTGTCTACATCCTCATTAGTAAGATCCCCCCAGTCCCAGTGACTTTGGTCTTTTGATCACTCAGGAAGGGTAAGCTTTTCATCTCATCCTCAACGTAAAAAAATAAAAAATATGCAATGGCCCCTTTCACACTGAGGCGTTTTTACCACGGTAAAAATAGCGCTGTAATGCCTGAACTTATCCTGGCCCATCATTCTCAATGTAAAAGTCCTTAGGGCTTTCACACTGAGGCGTTTTGCTGGCTGCGCGTTGGAAAAAATCCTGCAAACAGCTTCTTTGGAGCATCTTTAGGCTACTTTCACAATGAGGCGTTGAAAAAACGCAAAAAAATTATGACATTTTTTACCACAATTTTACCGTGATTTTACTGCGTATTTACCGCGTTCGCGGTAAAAATAGCGCTAACGCCAATGCGTTTTTACCATGTTCGCTGTAAAATAACGCTAATGCCAATGTGTTTTACCGTGTTTTTACCGCGTTACTGATTCATTTAAATGGAGATAGGCGTTTTTACAGCGTTATTTTTAGCGCCCTAAAGATGCTCCAAAGAAGCTGTTTGCAGGATTTTTTCCAACGCACAGCCAGCAAAACGCCTCAGTGTGAAAGCCCTCAGGGCTTTCACATTGAGAATGATGGGGCAGGATTATTTCAGGCATTTTTACAGCGCTATTTTTACCGCAAAGACGCTGTAAAAACGCCTCTGTGTGAAAGGGGGCTAAATAGATGTGTTACAAGGTGACCTATATACCAATATAGAAGACAACTTTATTTAACACCAATAATCTAAGCAATACAAAACCCATTACCCAAAAATAAAATCATAATTGGCCAGTTATTAACACAACCATGGCAGCTTCAGGGAAGATATGTAAACACCCCCCCTCTCCTCAAAAATAGGGAGAAAAAAATGGGAGTATTGACACCTATTCATATGAGCTCCAAATGGGAGGCACAGTCTACATAGACCAGATCAAAAACATAAAGTTATCTCCTCCCTATTGTGATATTTTAATCATGTATAGCTTATAACTTGATGTTTTTGTGGATTCCTAAATATGGATCCTTTGGCAGAATATATTCCAGGACTGGTTTAAAGTTGAATTTTATTTCAAGTCCATTAGAACAGTGTTTCTCACTTCCAGTCCTTAAGGCGCCCCAACAGATCATGTTTTCAGGCTTTCCATTATTTTGCACAGGTGATTTGATCAGTTTCACAGCCGTTTCATCTGAGAGAAATCCTGAAAACATGACCTGTTGGGGCGCATTGAGGACTGTAGAAACACTGCATTAGAAGATCTTCTCAATCATGGGTGAACAGAAATCCAAACCACATATGGACAATATCGCCCCCCGTATGGACAGTAGTATTATAATTCCTTTGGGCTGTAGCATGAAATCAACCCACATCTAAATTATATAATGGGCCACTACATGTGGTTAATGGCATTTAACCACTTGAGGACCGCGGCACGCCGATGTACATCGGCAAAATGGCATGGCTGGGCACATGGGCGAACAGGTACGTCCCCTTTTAAGAGCCCAGCCATGGGTCGTGAGCACGCCGGCGGCGGCGCGCTCGCGACCCGGTCCTCTTCTCCATGACCATCCCCATTGGAACAGCGGACCTGATCGCCGCTGGTGTCCCGCGATCGGGTCACAGAGAGGAAGAACGGGGAGAGGTAAGTGTAAGCAAACCTCTCCCCGTGCTTCCTAGGGTGCCTGTCATTGATCGTCTGTTCTCTGTAATAGGGAACGACGATCAGTGACGTCACACGCTAAGCCACGCCCCCCACAGGAAGAAACACAAATCAGGGCACACTTAACCCCTACAGCGCCCCGCCTGGTTAACCCCTTCACTGCCAGTGTCATTTTTACAGTAACCAGTGCATTTTTATAGCACTGGTCGCTGTAAAAATTACAATGGTCCCAAAATAGTGTCAAAAGTGTCCGATGTGTCCGCCATAATGTCGCAGTCACAAAAAAAAAAAAAAAAAAAATCGCTGATCGCCGCCATTACTAGTAAAAAAAAATTTTTTTTTTTATAAAAATGCCATAAAACTAACCCCTATTTTGTAAACACTATAACTTTTGTGCAAACCAATAAATAGACGCAGATTGCGATTTTTTTTTTAACAAAAATATGTAGAAAAAAATGTATTTTTATATATTTTTGGGGGATATTTATTATAGCAAATAGTAAAAAATATAGATTTTTTTTCAAAATTGTCTATTTTTGTTTATAGCGCAAAAAATAAAAACCGCAGAGGTGATCAAATACCACCAAAATAAATCTCTATTTGTGGGAAAAAAAGGACGCCAATTTTGTTTGGGAGCCACGTCGCACGACCGCGCAATTGTCAGTTAAAACGACGCAGTGTCGAATAGCAAAAAGGGGCCTGGTCCTTATGCTCCGTATTGGTCCGGGTCTTAAGTGGTTAAAGTCCATGAGGGTGTCCTGTGTAAAGCCCCGTACACAAGGTCAGTCTTTTTGCCAACAAACTTAATTTTGAGCAAGTTTGCCAAAAAATCAGACCGTGTGTACGCTCCATCGGACAAACTTTTGGGGTTTTCATCGGACAAAAGTTCGGTCTGCAAACGGACAAACTTTTGGCCAACAAAAGTCTGATGGAGCAAAGTCCGACCGTGTGTACAGAAAACCATCGGACTTTTGTCCGATGGACAAAACAAATAATGTTAAAATCAACCAACAATAGCAGAAGTTGACCAAAGGGTGGCGGTAAAGAGCAGAAAAACCACGTGATGTTGGAAAAAGTTTAGGGGAAGTTTGCAGAAAAGTCCTGTGGTGTGTATGCTATGGGTGTGCCCGGCCAACTCCGTTCGGACAAAAATCCAGGGAAAAGTCAGATGGAAGTCCGACCGTGTGTACAAGGCTTATGACCAACCCCCATATAAACAGCATGGAGTCAGAGTGAATAATAACATGTGTATCAGATGTCAGATATAACTGGAAAGCTCCCAGGGAAAGGTGCCCCTGTCATCACATATGGCACTTGTGTAGCTCAATAGCATGTCATCTTATGCCTTCCCTTTATTGCTAGTTAGATAAACACAGGAGAACTCATCCAACTGTGTGGTATGTACTTCATCATTGCCCAATGTGGGAGCCATCAGATTAAATCAAAGGAGAATTTCCAAGCCATATAACACTCAAATAGAAAAAGTGTACTTCGCCATCCATGTGGTTCTTGAACGATCCAAGCAGTACTTGTAACAAACGGTAGTTTATGAGTCCATAACCAGAGAGATCTTGGTCCCTTAGAAGAATGTAATGCCCCGTACACACGACCGTTTTTAATGTCATTGAAAAAAACGAGGTTTTTCTCGACGTGATTCTTCTCAAGCCTGCCTTGCCTACACACTATCATGAAAAAAAATGCTTGAGCAAAGCGCGGTGACGTACGAAATGTACGACGGCACTATAAAGGGGAAGTTCCATTCGGATGGCGCCACCCTTTGGGCTGCTTTTGCTGATCCTCGTGTTAGTAAAGTTTGGCGAGAGACTATTCACGCTTTTCAGCCTCGTGCTCTTCAGTCCGTTACAGCGTGACGAATGTGCTATCTCCATTACGAATGCTAGTTTTACCAGAACGAGCGCTCCCGTCTCATAACTTGCTTCTGAGCATGCGTGTTTTTTTCACGTCGTTAAAGCCTGCACACGGCTGTTTTTCATGACGAGAAAAACGATGACGTGAAAAACGAAGAGAAAAATTAGAGCATGTTCCAAATTTTTAATGGCCATTTTTCACATCGTGAAAAATGCTCTGGAGCCCACACATGATCGTTTTTAATGACCAAATAAAAAAATGGCATTTTTCTCGTCATGAAAAACGGTCGTGTGTACGCGGCATAAGAGATAGGAGAGGAGGTATCCCAGAAGCTGCCAACATGGGAGCAAGGCTGGAAGCCTGACCGGTTTAATCGGTCACGCCGACTGCTTCAGGTGATAATTGCCTCTTCCCTTTTCTTATACAGTGGGGAAAATAATTATTTGATCCCCTTCAGATTTTGTAAGTTTGCCCACTTACAAAGAAATGAAGGGTCTATCATTTTTATCATAGGTGTAGTTTAAATGATAGAGACAGAATATCAACCAAAAATCCAGAAAACAGACAGTCACTGCTCTCTGCTCAGAATGGACAGAGAACTGAGTGATCAGCAGATATGGCTTGGAGTCAGCAGGGGGACAGCTGCAGCGTCACAGTGATGCTGCAGCATGGAGGAGAGTATGTGTGCTTGTTTTTTTATAACCCCAAATGTCTCTTTTTTTTTTTTTAATAACTTGAAGGTCCTTATACAGGCAATGTTGTGGGATAACAACTATTAGTTTTATTCCTGTGTGGTCAACCTATCAGAAGTGTTCCTATTGGAAACTTCTGGTGGCCATTCCGACATACTATGCATAGGCATGGCCCACCATTGTTAGGAATCATCAGGTCCAGAGCAATGATATGCAGCCAAGGCTGGAGTAAGTGCCTGTAGACTGAAAGTGGCTGAAAAACTCTGGAGGAGATCAGCAGCCCTAATGCCGCATACACACGGTCGGAATTTCCGACAGAAAAAGTCCGATGGGAGCTTTTCGTCGGATATTCAGAGTCCGATGGAACTTTTTCTGTCGGAATTTCCGACGGACTTAGATAGAGAGCAAAGTCTCAATTTTTCCGACGGAACAAATTCCTATCGGAAAATCCGTTCGTCTGTATGCAATTCCGACGGGAAAAAAAACACGCGTGCTCGGAAACACTTTGACGCATACTCGGAAGCATTGAAATTCTTTTTCTCGCCTTGTCGTAGTGTTGTATGTCACCGCGTTCTTAACGCTCGAAAGTTCAAAGAACTTTTGTGTGACCGTGTGTATGCAAGCCAAGCTTGAGCGGAATTCCGTCGGAAAAACCATCCAACTTTTTTCTGTGAGAAATTCCGCTCGTGTGTACGCGGCATAAGACTCAGCAAACCAGTATTTGATGGAAATGAGAACGGCAGCCAGAAAGTCATCCACTTAGGGTTTGGATCTATTTAAATATTTAATGCTTGTTTCATCTACCATCGGGCACATTAACAACGTAACATTACATTTCTCTTATCATCCATGGACCGACACGGTGTCTCTTACACTTTACACGTGGGTATATGTCCCTGCTTGCAGGAGAAGACCTAGGCAGAATGTTAAATGTTAAAACATTCTAGAACAAACCAGAGCTGAACAGCCCCGCCCAGGGGGGCGGTCCCTCCGGACATTACCCTCCCACCTGCAGCTAGCAGGCCTCCGTTTTTTTCTGCCTAGCAGAAGGAGAAGACATGGCTCTCTCAGGAGCCAGTCTCCTGGAAGATTTTACTTTTACATTTTATTCCTTTGGGAATTTTATTATTTTATTTTTGAGACCTTCAATCAACTGTCGGCTGGGCAACAGGTTGGGTACACTAGTATCCTCGCAGTCTTCCCTGTCCGACCATCGAGTGTGCTGATCCTCGCCTTGTGTGCGTGAGACTCAGTTCACGACATACCCCATGGCTCCAGGGATGGCCGGGTTGCTTTCATGCTCCCGCGGTCCTCTCAAGATCGAACAGTACCTACTGTATCTTTCGCGGTGGACCGGACCGACAGCTACGCAGTACGACTCTGTGATAGGTCTGTCTGAAACAAGCCAGTGAGTCCCTCTATTGGCACCGGGGGTATTCTCCAAGGTGCTTGCGGGATGGGTAAGTAGTCTCTCCTGCTGCAAGGTGAGTACATGCTGGCTGTGTTTCTGTGTGTGGGGGGTTCTCCCTGTCTCCCCCCTGTTATGCTGCTCTCTGCACCCTGTTGTGCTGTGTGGGGATGCTTGGGGGGTCACTCTGCCCTGGGGGGGCCGCTCCATGACTGTTATTTTGCTTGGGAAGTGTTCTGGGGGACTGGCTGTTTTTTTTTCTGTGCACCATTGGCGCGGTGTTTTATTTTTAAAAAAGTGCGCCATTGGCGACCATTTTGCTGGGGCTTAATACACAGTTATCCTGGTGCCCGGCAGCCATTTTCTTGTAGCCGCGGCACTTTTGGTTTCGTTTTCGGCCTCTAGCAGTGCTGCTGAACGGCGCGAAATACACACATCCTCACAGATACTTCACCTCAGGCTGCACCCGCACTACAGCGCGACTCATACAGCGCTACAGCGCGACTCATACAGCGCTACAGCGCGGCTCATACAGCGGTACCGAGCGGTCCCTAGGGGTGGTGAGTACTCCATGTATCCCCTCCTCAGCCCCAGCACGGCCTGTGGGTGGGCTGTATTATTCACTGTAATGGTGAATAAGGTCTCAGAGGGTGGCAATATTGGAGTCTGGTTCACCTGTTTCTTCACACTGTTAGAGACAACTGGCAGTGCTCCTGCACCTGCGGTCCTTAGGGACCAGTTGTCGGCAGTCCTGGAATCATTAATCTGACCAGGAGGAAGCAGTGTGTGAGCGCAAGGGAGCGAAAAAGCCCCTCTCCCCACTTTTTTTCCACAAAAAAAAAAAGAAGGGGAGTGTGCGCTGATTAAGATATGGGCCTAGCCACTACCGCTCAGGACCCTAGCTCTGAATATATTTGATGGTTTTGAACAGGACATTCCTGGCAAGGAAGACTCCAGTTCTGTGTCAGTAAATGACAGGGCGCTTGTTTTGTGAACTCATTGATGCAGTGAGGGACACTCGCAAGCTAAATGCTGCGGATGTAGATCCTCAGGTGGACAGTCTCCTCTGGTTCCTTAAGGCCAGGCCTTCTAAAAAGTTTTTTTTTCCATATGTTCCTTTCTTTGACCAGCTCATTGATAAGGTCTGGGGAAAAAGCCGCAGAAGACTTTTATGGTCCCGTGGCGTTTGTCTATCAGATACCCCTTGAAGATGCCCTACTTAAAACGTGGGCTTCTCCCCCAGTGGTCGACATTGCAGTCGCCCGGTTGAACACGGCCACCATTCTACCGGTGGAGGGGACTCCTGCATTTAAGGACCCCACTCACAGGAGGTCAGAAGTGGTGAGTAGAGCCATGTTTGCCTTGTTGGGGTCCGCCCTACGGCTTGTGGTAGCGGCGACCCTTGTGTCTCCAACACTTACGGGATGGGCAAAAAATGTTTGCACCAAACTGTACAGGAGCATGATCTTCCTCCAGACACTATTGCTCTGGCCCACAGATGGTGCAGGGCCGGGTTTATGTGGCGACGCCACGTTTGATGCGGCCCTTTATAACTCAGGGCCTCTTGGCTTGACGGTGGTATTGCGTTGTCTGATCTGGTTGAAATGCTGGTCTGCTGACCTAGCTTCTAAAAAGCCTCTGAAGGATTTACCATTTAAAGGTGGTAGGCTTTTCGGTGCTGCGCTGGATGACATCATCAAGGATGTCACGGGAGGTAAAAGCACTGTTCTTCCTCAAGCTAGCAAGGGTAAGGAGGCCGCCGTAAGCAGGGTCTTTCCTTTACAGCAAAAAGGTTTTTTTTTTCGTCAGTCAACGGGGAGGCCCTCCCAGACTGACAGCGGTACGGCTGGTGGAAACGAGCGCCCCTGGGTGCATATGCCGAACAAGCCGGCTCCCTAGCCCGCCTCCGCGTGAAGTCTTGCCCCCACCCGACTCTGGGGTAGGGGGGACGACTTTGCAGGTCCACGGATCAATGGACCTCCCGGATCTCCTACCGGTGGGTGTGCGAGGTGATCACCTCAGGTTACAGGATAGGTTCCGTTCCTAATACCAGACAGATTCTTCCCTCGAATCTTCCTCTCCTTCCTGCCCGTCGGGCGGCCCTATGGGGCCTATCCAGGTTTGAGGTCCGGAGTGATTGTGCCGGTTCCATCACAGGAGAGGTTTCAGGGATTCTACTCGAATTCGTTTGTCGTCCCAAAAAAGGGACGGGGTTCGGCCTATCTTGGACCTCCAGGTCCTGAATGCCTTCGTGGCGGTGCAAAAGTTCCGCATGGAATCCATTCGCATGGTGGTCAGTACACTCCATCAAGGGGATTTTCTGGCGACCTTGGACATTAAGGACGCCTACTTGCATGTTCCGATCTGCGCTTGCGATCGGCGAAGTCCACTATCAATTTGTGGCTCTTCCTTTCGGCCTAGCCTCGGCACCGAGGGTGTTCACCAAGGTGCTTGTGCCGGTTCTAGCTTGCTGAGACAGCAAGGCATTGGACGATCTTCTTCTCAGAGCAGGAAATGGCTCAGAATTAGAAGACAGGGTGACTATCGTCAGTCAGACCCTCAGGGACTTCGGTTGGCTCCTAAACATTCAGTAGTCAGTCTGGGTCCCGACTCGAGATTTGAAGTATCTCGGTCTGATTCTGGACTCCTTGGAGGCAAAGGTATTCCTACCTCCGGGGAAGCTACTGACACTTCAGTCTGCAGTGCGGATGCTGACATCCCAAAAAATGGTCGTCAATCCGTTTTTGCATGGGAGTCCTGGGACTCATGGTGACCTCTTTTCGAGGCCGTTCTGTATGCCCAATCACACACCAGGGCATTGCAGAAGGAGATCTTGTTCCCTTGGGACAAATCCCCGTTGTCTTTGGATTTTCCGATCCAGGTGAGCCACCTGGTCAGGGCGTCTCTGACATGGTGGTTTGGGTCCCCGGCTCTTCGGTCCGGGAAGTCGTTCCTCCCCGTCCAATGGACAGTGTTCACTATGGACGCCAGCCTGAAGGGCTGGGGTGTAGTCTGGGGAGTCCTGTTGGCCCAAGGGCTTGGACTCCGGACGAAGCCCGTTTGCCCAACAATGTTCTGGAAATACGGGCCATCAGACTGTGCCTCTCCTCGTTGTCTGAGAGATTGCAGGATCGCTCCATTAGAATCCAGTCGGACAAAGTCACGGTGGTGGCGTATGTCGACCATCAAGGGGGGACTCGGAGCTCAGCTGCGGCTTCCGAGGTCCCCCGTACCCTGAAGTGCGCTAAAAGAAGCGGGTCGGCTCTGTCGGCCATTTACATTCCGGGCATAGAACTGGCGGACTATTTGAGTCGCCAGACGTTGGACCAGGGAGAGTGGTCCTTGCACCCGGAGGTATTTCAACTCCTTTGCCACACAAATGGTGGGGCACGCCGGAGGTGGACCCGATGGCCTCTCGACTCAATCACAAGTTGTCGAGATTTGTGGCCAGATCCAGGGATCCTTGGGCGGATGCCTCAGAGGCGTCAGTGGCCCATGGGGTCATTATCACCTGATATACGTTTATCCTCAGCGGCAGTTGCTCCCTCGCCTGCTGCGCAGGGTGGCGACCGAGGGAATTCCGGTGATCCTCATTGCTCCGGATTGACCTCGGCTTCACTGGTACGCCGATCTGGTACGCCTCGTCGCGGCCGTTCCCTGATGGTTGCCAATAAGGGAGGACTTTCTGTCTCAAAGTCATATATTTCATTCTGCCTTTACAGTCTCTGGCCTTGGAGGCAGGGCTGTTAAAAGCCAGGTGTTGAGAGACCGAGGTCTCTCGGACTCGGTCATTTCGTCCATATTAAGGACACGGAAGTCTTCCTCCAGAACTATCTCTGTACCTGGAAAGCTTACATCGCCATGTGCGAAGAGCTGGGCTGACATCCTCGGACGTATTCCGTCCCTAGAATCCTGCGTTTCCTACAGCATGGAGTGGCCCAAAGGCTCGCTTTGAGTATCATTAAGGGTCAGTTTTCGGCCTTGGCCGTCTTCTTTCGGCGACCACTACGGGTCATTCCTTGGTTGGCACCCTTGTGCAGGGGGTTCGCCATGGGCTCCCTCCTGTCAAGTCTCCTCTCCCCCCGTGGGATCGGAATTGGTACTCTCGGTTCTCCAGGAACCTCCTTTTGAGAATATCAGGGATATTCCCCTCTTCACTTTGTCTCAGAGGGTGGCCCTTTTTAGTGGCGATCACTTCTGTTAGACGAGTATCTGAATTGGCGACCTTGTACTGCAAGTCACCATATTTAGTCATCCATAAGGATAAGGCGGTGTTGCATCCGCGACTTTCTCTTTGTCAAGGGTGATCTCGTCTTTTTACCTAAATGAGGACATTGTCCTCCCGTCCTAGTGTCCTCGCCCATCGCATCCCAGAGAGTGTGCGCGGCACACTTTGAATGTGATATGAGCCTTGCGGGTGTGCCTGTCTGCTGCTTCTATTAGGAAGTCTACTCTCTGTTTGACTGTCTCTGGTCAGAAACAGGGCCAAGCGGCTTTGTCTGCCACCATTTTCTAGGTGGATCGGACAAACCGTCTTTCAAGCCTATGCTCTCATGGGGCGGGCGCCTCCCTTCCCGGTTACGGCGCATTCCACCAGGGCAATGGTGCTTCCTGGGTTTTCCGACATCAAGCGTCGGTTGCACAAGTGTGCAAGGCGGCGACCTGGTCGTCTGTTCATACCTTTTCTAAGTTTTATAGGGTTGATGTGGCTGCATCTCCGGATGCTTCCTTTGGCCGCAAGGTGTTGTAGGCCGCTGTTTAAAGTGGCAACTCCTCCGTTGAGGAGCTCTGCCTTGTTTGGAGTGAAGTTTTTTGGTTTTTCCATTTATACTGCTCCCATCCCTCTTGACACTGCTTTGGGACGTCCCACGTGTAAAGTGTAAGAGACGCCGTGTCGGTCCATGGATGATAAGAGAAAATAGGATTTTTGTACTCACCGTAAAATCCATTTCTCTGACATCCATGGACCGACACGGCACCCACCCTTCCTTTTAAGTTTGTGCTGCTTTGTTACGAACTGAGGCCTGCTAGCTGCAGGTGGGAGGGTAATGTCCGGAGGGACCGCCCCCCCTGGGCGGGGCTGTTCAGCTCTGGTTTGTTCTAGAATGTTTTAACATTTAACATTCTGCCTAGGTCTTCTCCTGCAAGCAGGGACATATACCCACGTGTAAAGTGTAAGAGACGCCGTGTCGGTCCATGGAAGTCAGAGAAATGGATTTTACGGTGAGTACAAAAATCCTATTTTTTGCTAGTTCTGTTGGTTCACAACACTTCATGTCTTAAGATAGCCTTGTATTACACCTGCTTGTTTCTGTGTCATTTACAGGAAGCTGAAAATGATATCCCAGAATAGAAGTCATTTTCTTAATTAGGATTATATTTTCTCTGTTTCATTTAAACTCAGCATAGACAGAACTGGTTGAAGTAAAGTAAATGCACAGTTTTGGAATGCATCTCTTATTAGTCTAATACTAAGATAGTGTGAAGAACACGTGGATCTCTAAAATACACTTCTAAACAAACATTAAAGTCAATGGATAACATTTAGGGGACTATTTATTAAAAATTATCCAAGCCATTCACCCAGCCAATCTGCCTGTAAATTCATTCTGTGAATTGGCCAAAAAGGGAATGTTTTTAAAGTGTATGTTTCCCTAAAAAACTTTTTTTATCTATGTGAATATTTTTCAATGTATAAGTTTCTTTTCTATGCCTTTAATATACCTGGCTGATCCTGCCAGTCCACTTTCTTCCTTTATGTAAACTGACCACACCAGGCACAGAAGAGGATCCATGCCTGCATGGTCAGTTTGTGTTCAGATACAGGACGCTGTGCCTATGCATGGTGTGCCTGTATCTCCTGTAGTCAGTTTACTGATCATCCCCTCAGTCCTGCCTTATTGATTGAAAAGCACTCCCAGGCTGAGCTTCAATGTAGAACCCGCAGATGCTAGTACTTTAGAGCAGCAGACGTCTCATTAAAAAATCAGAATGACACAGAAAGTTTCAAGCGATTCCACACTCTTTCTGCAGCAGCAGTAGCTTCAAGGTTGCCGTGAAGCATTAGCCAATCACAGCCTGCCACTTGCAGCTTCAGCCTATAGAAAGATGAATTGCAGGAGGCATAGCCTTCTGAAACACATTGTACACAGACAGGACATATACTGTATTTATACAAAAGAAATACTGTGCTTGTGCAAAAAAATCGTACATATGAAATTAAACCATTACAGTGTAAATATCCAGCAGCACCACTAAAGTGGGATATAATCACATTACATAGTATATACAAAAAACAGTGTTGCGCTAAACTTAACCACTTCCCGCCCCGTCAATAGCAGATTGACATCCGGGAAGTGGTTCTGTTATCCACACTGGACGTCATATGACGTCCTGCGGGATAACAGCCGCCGCGCGCCCGGGGGGGGGGGGGGGCGCGCATCGCGGCGATCGGTGGAGCGGTGGGTCAGTCTGACCCACCGCTACACTGATCTCGGTAAAAAGCCTCCGTCGGAGGCTTTTTACCATGTGATCAGCCGTGTCGAATCACGGCTGATCAGGAAGTAAACAGGAAGAGCCGTTGATCGGCTCTTCCTCACTCGCGTCTGACAGACGCGAGTAGAGGAGAGCCGATCGGCGGCTCTCCTGACAGGGGGGGTTCGCGCTGATTGTTTATCAGCGCAGCCCCCCCTCGGATACCCACACTAGACCACCAGGGAAGCCCCCCAGGACCACCAGGGAAGCCCCAATCATGTGGATGGCCCCCATGGCCATCCACATGTAGTAAAAATAAATAAATAAAATAAAAACATTCAAAAAAATATGCCAATCAGTGCCCACAAATGGGCACTGACTGGCACTTTCACAATGTGTGGTGGCTGGCATTGCTGGGCACCAGTGCCACCAATGCCACCTACTAGTGTCCATCAGTGCCACCTATCAGTGCCCATCCGTGCCAATCTGTGCCCACCTATCAGTGCCCGTCCATGCCACCTATCAGTGCCACCCATAAGTGCCCATCAGTGCCGCCCATAAGTGCCCATCAGTGCCGCCCATGAGTGCCAATCAGTGCCGCCTATGAGTGCCAATCAGTGCCACCTATGAGTGCCCATCAGTGCCGCCTATCAGTGCCCATCATCAGTGCCCATCAGTGCCACCTCATCAGTGCCACCTCATCAGTGCCACCTCATCGGTGCCCATCAGTGTCGCCTTATCAGTGCCCTTCAGTGCCGCCTTATCAGTGCCCGTCATTGAAGTAGAAAATTACTTATTTACAAAAAAATTAACAGAAACAAAGAAAAACTTAGTTTTTTTTAAAATTTTCGCTCTTTTTTTATTTGTTGTGCAAAAAATTTAAATCGCAGAGGCGATCAAATACCACCGAAAGAGAGCTCTATTTGTGGGAACAAAATGATAAAAAATTTGTTTGGGTACAGTGTAGCATGACCGCGCAATTGTCATTCAAATTGCGACAGCGCTGAAAGCTCAAAATTGGCTTGGGCAGGAAGCTGTATAAGTGCATGGTATTGAAGTGGTTAAATTTTGCTCATAAAGTGTTACAGAAAGTTCAATTGTGAAAAAATTCAAAAAACACAAATCTGTGAAATTGCAGATGAATCCAAAAGACCCTCCACCTTGTGCAGATACCACCACCACAAGCAATATAGACTTTTACCAGAGAGCCTGGACCCTTCATTATAGAGGGTCAAACAGGCTTGATGTAATAATCTTTTCAGGGATCATCAGCTGGAGATGTGTCCTCAGATCAAATTAAGAACTTTAATTGGATTATCAAACCAGGCTCCATTCACCCCATGACCACATTTAACCATGCAAATGAAGGAGACGCCAGATAGTGTAAAATCCCAAAGGACTCATTTAATAAAAAGCATTGCACTTACATTTGTTCAGATAAACAACATAGGCGGCCACCATAAAAACATCCAGATACTGTAAACAGAAAAGACAGCAAGAAACAGCTCCTTTACCCGACTGGTTTTGTTGTTCAGAGGACTTCATCCCGGGGCATGCCATTTATAATAGGTGGATTTTAAATGATCGAGACAGAATATCAACCAAAAATCCAGAAAAAAACACAATACAAATGTTATAAATTGTTGCAGTTCAGTGAGTAAAATAAGTATTTGATCCCCAACCAACCAACAATAATTGACTGGCTACAGTATGTGCTCATGTGGTACACAGATTAGTCCTGTCAATTAACCACTTCCCTACCCGCCCATAGTCAAATGACATCCACAGATGGGATCTCCCATCCTGGGTGGACGTCACATGACGTCCTGGGCATTGTGGGGGGATATCTGAATGATGCCTGCAGCTAGAGGCATCATTCAGATATCCTTTATTCTGCCGGCGATTCTGCGCACAATAAGAACGATCATAGCGGCAGTTCCGCCACTTGATCGTTCTTATAGGCGGTGGGAGGGGACATCCCCCACCTCCCGCCGCCATCCGGTGCTTCTCCGGGCTCTCCCGTGCCATCGGGGGCCCGGAGAATGAATCGTCCAGCGCCGGATAGGAAGCATAGAGATGACTGGTGACCAGATGGTCACCAGTCATCTCTATGACCGTCGGAGGCCGGGGCGCGATGTGATGACGTCACGCCCGGGTTCTCAAAAGTAAACAAAGCAGCAATTGCGGCTAGTAAGCATGAGATTGGCGAAAAAAAATTCACGATCTCATGCTTTCCAGCCTGGAGGAGAGATGTGGGGTCTTATTGACCCCGCATCTCTCAATAAAGAGGACCTGTCACACACCATTCCTATTACAAGGGATGTTTACATTCCTTGTAATAGGAATAAAAGTGATCAAAAAAAGAAATAATGTAAAAATAAAAAAAATGAAGTAAAAAAAAAAAAGAAATAATAAAAAAAAATGTAAAACGCCCCTGTCGCCGGTAGCTTGTGATCAGAAGCGAACGCACACGTAAGTCCCGCCCACATATGTAAACGCCGTTAAAACCACATATGTGAGGTATCGCCACGTGCGTTAGAGCGTGTGCAACAATTCTAGCACTAGACCTCCTCTGTAACGCTAAATTGGTAACCTGTAAAAATGTTCAAAGCGTCGCCTATGGAGATTTTTAAGTACCGAAGTTTGGCGCCATTCCATGAGTGTGCGCATTCTTAAAGCGTGACATGTTAGGTATCTATTTACTCGGCGTAACATCATCTTTCATATTTTACAAAAAATAGGGCTAACTTTACTGTTTTGTTGTTTTTTAATTCATGAAACCATTTTTTTTCCCAAAAAAAGGCGTTTGAAAAATTATTACGCAAATACCGTGCAAGAAAATAAGTTGCAATGACCGGCATTTTATTCCCTAGGGTGTATGCTAAAAAAATATATATAATGTTTGGGGGTTCTGAGTAATTTTCTAGCAAAAGAATGATGATTTGTACATGTAGGAGAGAAGTGCCAGAATAGGCCCGGTATGGAAGTGGTATAAAAAGCCCGGTGTTGAAGTGGTTAAAGAAGGTGCTCCTAATGACAACTCGTTATGTGTATAAAAGACACCTGTCCACAGAATCTCTTTCTTCCTTTTTTTTTTTTTTTTTGTAAATTCTTTATTTCTACATTTTTCTTTACCCATAGACAATTTCAACCACATAATAAAAACCATAATGCCAAACATTTTACATATTACAAATCAATTATATTATAATAAATCAAAAAAACAAAGCAGAATATGGATTGTCTATTTCTTTACTTACCCCCCCCCCCCTCCCACCCATTCTATGAATCACAGTGATCTGCTCCTGTCCCCTTTAACCCCGGAGCAAACCAAAAAAAAAAAAAAAAGGGGAGATGGGGGATTCCATCCCCCACCCTTGCCTGCTGGACTCCATTGACAGGGTTAACATCTCCCCTAGGGGGCTTCTAGGCCACATTCTCTGTCTTCTCCAAATAATTTTTTTCCCTCTTCCGATTTTACAAATTCTTCCCATGGTGCCCATATCTCATTACTCTGTTCCGTTCTTCCTATTGTGCTGGGCCATAGATTTTCCATTATCCAAATTCGTCTAATTTTTTCCAGCCACATAGAAATAGGGGGTGTTCGAGTTTCCTTCCAACATATAGATATGCAGCTTTTGGCTGCATTCACCATGTGACATATTATTGACTTTTTATATCTTTTTATCGGGATTTGGGAACTTTGTAACAGAAAGAAGGCTGGATCATCCGGAACATGATATTCTGTAAACATTTGCGTTATCCTCTGAACTTCCAACCAAAACCGTCTAATCACTGGACATTGCCAAAAAATATGAAAAATTGTCCCCCGTTCACCACAGTTTCTCCAGCATCTATCTGACTCTTCCGGGAAATTTTTATTTAAAACTGCTGGTGTATAGTACCATCGTGTTAACAATTTATAGTTAGATTCCTGTATTTTGGTACATCTAGAGGTACTCAATGCCAGTTGTTCCATTTTCTTATTCTGTATTGAGGAGAAGCTTTGATTCAGATCTCTCTCCCATTTACTCAGACTTTTTATTTTATACTCCTCTGGAGGTGTTACCAGAAGAGCATACATTTTGGATATAACATGGGAGATTGGTTCCTTTTCTTCACAGTATGTCTCAAATCTTGTGCATGGTCTACAATATTTCTCCATTGGGCCAAGGGATACCAACAAATGTTGTACTTGTCGTGCCTGCCAGGCCGACATTTCAAATTGACCACCCTGTTGGGTCATATTTTCTATTGTTGGCCAATTATCTAAGTTCATAAAGTGTGATACTTGATATAATCCTCTATCTCTAGGTCCCTGAAAGCCTCTTACCTCCAGTCCTGGTGGAAACGCTGGGTTCCCCAGGACTGGTGTCAAGGGTGACTGTTCTGTAGATATTCTAGGGTTCCGACTTATCTTATATCCCACTTGAAGTGTAGGGCCTATTATAGGGTGTGTCTTCAATGAGGAAGGTAAGGATGTATAACACCAGATAGCTCTACTCAATGGAATAATACTTATTTGTTGTTCAATTCTGATCCATAACTTATATTCTGTATGCCTGCACCAATCTATAATCCTACCTAACTGCGCTGCCTGATAGTACTTATACATATCTGGGGCTGCAATTGCACCCCGCTCCTTCGGTATTATTAATAAGCTTCTGTTAATCCTAGGTCGTCTGCAGGCCCAGGTAAATTTTGAGAATTATGTCCCTATCTGATTAAAATAGGACCTGGGAATATATATAGGTAATGCCTGAAACAAATACAGAAACCTAAGAACTATATTCATCTTTAAAATGTTACACCTCCCAAACCAGGAATGCATGCCCTTGTTCCATTGTTTTAGAAGTGTTCTGACAGTCATTAGTAATGGTCGGAAGTTCAGATCAAAAATCTTTGTTAAATTTGAGGGGATCTGTGTCCCTAAGTAATTCAATGCCGTTGTCGTCCATCTAAATTTAAAGTTATGTTGAAGGTTTCTACTTAGGTGTCCCTGCATCACCACTCCCTTCGCCTCCGATTTACTATAGTTTATCTTGAAGCCAGACAAAGCTCCATACTGTTCTATTTCCTTCAGCAAATTGGGCAATGATATTTGTGGAGAGGCTAAAGAAAATAATAAGTCATCAGCATACGCCGATACCTAGAATCTCTTTCTTCCATTCAAACCTCACCATCATGGGCAAGACCAAAGAGCTGTCAAAGAACATCAGGGACAATATTGTAGACCTGCACAAGGCTGGAATGGGCTACAAGACCATCAGCAAAAAGCTTGGTGAGAAGGAGACAACTGTTGGAGTGATTATTTACAAATGGAAGAAATATAAAATAACCATCAATCACCCTCGGTCTGGAGCTCCATGCAAAACTTTGCCTCATGGGACAAGGATGATCATGAGAAAAGGGAGGGGTCAGCACAGAACTCCACTGGAGGAGCTTCTGAATGATCTCAAGGCATTGGTAACAATGCACCGCCATGGATTGAAATCCTGCAGCGCCCGCATGGTCCCCCTCCTCAAGAAGGCACATATACAGGCCCGTCTGAAGTTTGCCAATGAACATCTAAATGATTCAGAGAAGGATTGGGAGAAAGCACTGTTATCAGATGAGACCAAAACTTAGGTCTTTGGCATTAACTCGGCTCACTGTGTTTGGAGGAAGAAAAATGCTGACTATGACCCTAATGCCTCGTACACACAACCATTTTTCCCGGCAGGAAAAAAACTGACGTTTTTCCTGCCGGGATTCCTGTCAGGCCTGCCTTGCATACACACGTTCAGGCCAAATACCGCTGAACTTTTGAATTTCAAGAAAGCAGGGACGTCAAAGACTCCAACGAGCCGACAAAATTACGTTCTATGCTTCCACGCATGCGTCAAATTGTTTACGACCATGCGTGGTATTTTTCACCTCAGAAAACCATACAGATGACAGTTTTTCTCTGACAGGAAAATAGAGAACAAGTTCACATTATTTTTCCCAGGAAAACTGCCATGGAGCATACACACACAGCCATTTTTCCTGCCTAAAAGCTGTCATGGCAGTTTTCCTGCCAGGAAAACCGGTCGTGTGTACGAGGCATAAGAACACCATCCCTACAGTCAAGCGCGGAGGTGGAAACATGATGCTTTGGGGTTGTTTCTCTACTAACAGTACCAAACTACTTTGCCGCATTGAGGGGCCAATGGACGTGACTATGTATTGCAAAATCTTGGATTAGAACCTTCCTCCCTCCCCATAACACTGAAGATGGGTCATGGATGGGTCTTCCAGCATGACAATGACCCAAAACATACTGCAAAGGCAACAAAGGAGTGGCTCAAGAAGAAGCACATTAAGGTCATGAAGTGGCCTAGTCAGTCTCCAGACCTTAATCCTATAGAAAATTTATGGAGGGAGCTGAAACTTTCAGTTGCCAAGTGACAGCCAACAAACCTTAAGGATTTAGAGAAGATCTGTAAAGTAGAGTGGACCAAAATCCCTCCTGAGATGTGTGCAAACCTGGTCACCAACTACAAGAAACGTCTTACCTCTGTGCTTGCCAACAAGCAGGGCCGTCGCAACAGGACAGGCAAAACAAGCAATTGCTTGGGGCCCCGAGATGGCCTGGGGCCCCCAGCCTAGGGTGCCTGCCTGCTGCCTATCACTGTCCTGGATTTCCGCGGCGCCCTGGGTCGATCTAATGCATGATCGATTCGATCTGACCGTGCCGTGGACCCCCTAGCCTAGCTGGCACTGTCTCTGCTGTGCTGGTTGCTACGTGACACCTGCTTGGCGTGTAGCAACCAGTGACGTCATGAGCAGAGCAGGAGAGTTGTGCCTATCACAGCGGAGGACTCAAGATCATCTTGCTAGCTCCACCCACCTCCTCCCGGCTCCCGCTCCTCCTCGAGTTCACTGTTCAGCCAGAGCCAGGCACTTCCGTGACAGAGAGACAGATTGCAGGCTGCAGCCAGCTCAGCTGTGTTAGTGTGTAACAGAATAGACAGGCAAGTAATATGCATTGCTCACTTGACTCACCATTGTCACCAACATCATAAGGGTGGTGTCTGGTAAGGACTGGAGCAGGAGAGGACACACACACACAGCAGGGCAGGGAGGGTTCATTCAGCTCTGAGGGGCTCATGCTGGGACCTGTAGTTCTTCACTTTTGGGGGGGGGGTCACATGATTTCAAGTCCCAGCATGTAGCTGGGACTTGAAATCATGTGACCCACCTCCCCAAAAGTGAAGAACTACAGGTCCCAGCATGAACCCCTCAGAGCTGAAGATGTTTCCTGCATCACTGGCACTGCACACATGTTGATGACTCCTCACACCCGACCCAGCCCTTCTGTCCAGCTGTTCACTGTCTCTTCTCTCCCACTACTTGTTTGCCTCTCACTACACCTGCAGCAGCCCCCCCCCACCATCCCACTGACCGTGGGATGGTCAGGAGGACAGTGGGATGGTCGGGGGGACAGTGGGATGGACGGGGGGACAGTGGGATGGACAGGGGAACCGTGGGATGTACAGGGCCCCTGTCCATCCCACGGTCCCCCTGTCCATCCCACTGTCCCCCTGTCCATCCCACTGTCCCCCTGTCCATCCCACTGTCCCCCTGTCCATCCCACGGTCCCCCTGTCCATCCCACGGTCCCCCTGTCCATCCCACGGTCCCCCTGTCCATCCCACGGTCCCCCTGTCCATCCCACGGTCCCCCTGTCCATCCCACTGTCCCCCCTGTCTATCCCACTGTCCCCCCTGTCTATCCCACGGTCCCCCTGACCATCCCACGGTCCCCCTGACCATCCCACTGTCCCCCTGACCATCCCACGGTCCCCCTGACCATCCCACTGTCCCCCTGTCCATCCCACGGTCCCCCTGTCCATCCCACGGTCCCCCTGTCCATCCCACGGTCCCCCTGTCTATCCCACTGTCCCCCTGTCTATCCCACGGTCCCCCTGTCTATCCCACGGTCCCCCTGACCATCCCACTGTCCCCCTGACCATCCCACGGTCCCCGCTATAAACAAAAGAAGAGCGTCCAGTTTGGAAAAAAAACACAATTTTTTACTTTTTGCTATAATAAATACCCATTTTTTTTTTTAAATAAAATTTTCCTCAGTTTAGGCCGATACGTATTCTTCTACATATTTTTGGTAAAAAAAAAAAAATCGCAATAAGCGCGTATTGATTGGTTTGCGCAAAAGTTATAGCGTGTACAAAATAGGGGATAGATTTATAGCATTTTTATTTTTTTATTAGTAATGGCGGCGATCTGCGATTTTTTTATTGTGACTGCGATATTGCGGCGGACACATCGGACACTTTTGACACATTTTTGGGACCATTCACGTTTATACAGCGATCCCTGCTATAAAAATGCATTGATTACTGTATAAATGTGATTGGCAGGGAAGGGGTTAACCACTAGGGGGCGGGAAGGGGTTAAATATGTTCCCTCAATGTGTTCTTACTGTGGGGGGAGGGGACTGATTGGGGGAGGTGACCGATGGTTGTCCCTATGTACAAGGGACACACCATCGGTCCCCTCTCCCTCACAGGACGTGGATCTCTGTGTTTACACACAGAGATCCACTTTCCTGCTCGTTTCCCGGGCAATCGCGGGTGCCCGGCGGCAATCGCGGCCGCCGGGCACGCGCACCGGGGCCTTGTGAACGCGGCGGGCGCACGCAGCTGGCGGCGAGCGCGCGCCTCCTAGCTCATTTTAAAGGGAAGACGTCATATGACGTCCTCCCAGAACGAGAGTATCCTCCGCCCGCCGTCAATTGACAGTGGGCGGGGGACAAGTGGTTAATATAATTTTCTAAATGCTATTTATTTTAAACAATTTACATCCTTTATGCCACGTACACACGATCGATTTTCTCGACGGTGAAAACACCGTCGAGAAAATTGACGGGAAAAACAAGGAACGGCCTGTTTCCCTACACACGGCCATTTTTCCCGTCATTTTTTTCTCTTGGTCGAGAAAAACGACCGCGTGTAGGCTCCCCGGCAGTGTTTCCCTATGGGAAAACTACCGTGGAAAAAAATGCAGTGAATCACGACGAGAATGATTAGAGCATGTTCTAATTTTTCTCGACGTGATTAATGCCGTTTTTCTCGTCGGGAAAGATGACCAAAAGCCCATACATGGTAGTTTTTCTCGTCAAAGAGAAAATTTTTTATTTTTCCCGATGAGAAAAATGGTCGTGTGTACGCGGCATTAGACTTTGGTGGAGTATTGCTCTTGAAAAGCTTAAAAACTGCATTGTTGTTTAGGTTGGAAACAACTATTAATATTAATCTATTATAAGAGTAAAAATAATATTAATTATAATAATAATAATAATAATCTTTGCCCATTACATAATTTTTTTTTCTATCAAGTTGATCCAGAAAAAGTAAAAAAAAAAAAACAGTTTCCAGGAGAAATAAGGAAACTGCCTTAATAGCTTCACTTATTGCAGGCAGTTACTTTATGAGAGGATCCAGGGTTTTATGAGTTCACTAGCACAAAGTAAAGCTACCGAGACAGTATGTGCCAACAACATCCTGCCAACAATTTGGACATTTTATAGCACTCTGAGCCAGAATTTTGTCCTACAAGGCTGAAAGTACGTGGCTTCTGGTTTTGTAAAGGATAATGTTTAGATGTTCCCTAAATACTTACTTTAGTGAATTATGTTCAGAACTACTAAGATAAAATTAAAAAAATCTTCTTTAGTTTTAGTCGGGTAAATATGAAATACTATGTGGTAACATTTTGCATTCTCCTTTACAGCCCACACCTGGAGTCTTTTTTTCAGGTTTAGCCCGTTTCTTACAGGTTTCAGTCAGCAGTGACTCATCCTTTATCAGACAGTAGAAGGTTTTATTCAGACAAAGAAAGCTTCTGCTTTGCTGTTTCTTTAGATAACCCATGGTGCTCCAGTAATCCTTTGTCCGATGACCATTAGAGCATTCCATTAAATGTCTTCTATCAAGTAATAAAGTCCTAAATAGTTACAACATGTCAGCACTGTATATATAGCTGTAAGTTACCATTCAATGAAAAACCCATGGAAAAGCACATTCATTTGATAATGGTTTGCGTCCCATTAGTTTGTTTCAAAGGCATTGCAAAGAACAATGAGAATGCAAGACAAAGCAACCCATAACAATTAATCAGAAATTAATTAATTTAAATGAATCATCTAATTTTTCAGTACTAATATTATTTAAACTGATTGCTTTGTCTTACTACTGTAAGTGTCTTTAACCACTTGACCACTGGGCACTTAAACCCCCTTCCTAACCAGACCAATTTTCAGCTTTCGGTGCTCTCACATTTTGAATGACAATTAACTCAGTCATGCAACACGGTACCCATATGAAATTTTTGTCCTTTTTTTTTTAAACACAAATTTTTTAAACACAAATAGAGCTTTCTTTTGGTGGTATTTAATCACCGCAGGGATTTTTATTTTTTGCGCTATAAATGAAAAAAATTTTTTTTCCTCGTTTCTGTCATAAAATTTTGCAAGATAGTAATTTTTCTTCATAAATTTTGGCCATAATTTATACTGCTACATATCTTTGGTAAAAATAACACAAATTGGTGTTTATAATTTGGTCTTTGTGAAAGTTATAGAGTCCACAAGCTATGGTGCCACCACTGAAAATGTATCACACCTGAAGTACTGACGGCCTATCTCATTTCTTGAGACCCTAACAAACCAGAACAACACAAATACCCCCCAAATGACCCCTTTTTGGAAATAAGACATTCCAATGTATTTAGTAAGAGGCATCGTGAGTTTTTTTAAGTTGTAATTTTTTTACCACAATTCTTTGAAAAACAAGATTTTTATTTTTATTTTATTTTTTTCCACAGAATTGGCATATTAGCAGGTTATTTCTCACACACACAGCATATGCATACCACTAATTGCACTCCAAAACACATTCTGCTGTTCCTCCTGAGTATGGCGATACCACATGTGTGAGACTTTTACACAGCGTGGCCACATACAGAGGGCCCAAAATGCGGGGAGCACCTTCAGGCATTCTAGGAGCATAAATTACACATCTAATTTCCTGACTGCCTCTTGCACTTTTGAAGGCCCTGGAGCACCAGGACAATGGAAACCCTCCAAAAATTACCCCATTTTGGAAAGAAAACACCCCAACGTATAATCTATGAGGCATAATGAGTCTTTTGAATGGTTAATTTTTTCTTCAAGTTTTTTAAAAATGTGGAAAGAAAATGAAAACGCAATTTTTTTTTTTACACAAAGTTGTCCATTTATACAATATTTCTAACACATAGCATGTACATAGCAAAAACTACACCTCAAATAGATTCTCCTACACCTCCTGAGTATGGCGATACCACATGTGTGAGACTTTTCCACAGCCTGGCCACATAGAGAGGCCCAACATGCAGGGAGCACCATCAGGTGTTCTAGGGTCATACATTTCTCAAATCTAATTTGACTACCAATTACACTTTTGTGAGACACTGTAGTGACATGGATGAGAACTGATGTGGCATGGATGAGCATGAATGATGAGCCGTGGATAAGGATGGCTGAGCATGGTTGAGCCATAAATGTGGATGGCTGCGTACGGCTGCATATGGCTGAGTACGGCTGAGTATGGCTGGCTGAGGGATGAACATGGCTGAGTATGGTTGGCTGAGGGATGAGCATGGCTGAGGGATGAGCATGGCTGAGGGATGAGCATGGCTGAGGGATGAGCATGGCTGAGGGATGACTGGCTGAGGGATGGCTGAATGAGGGATGAGCATGGCTGAGTATGACTGGATGAGGGATGGATGAGGGATGAGCATGGCTGAGTATGGCTGGCTGAGGGATGGCTGGATGAGGGATGGCTAAATGAGGGATGAGCATGGCTGAGGGATGAGCATGGGTGAGGAATGACCATGGCTGATGGATGAGCATGGCTGATGGATGAGCATGGCTGAGGGATGAGCATGGCTGAGGGATGGCTGGATGAGGGATGAGCGTGGCTGAAGGATGGCTGGATGAGGGATGGCTGAGGGATGAGCATGGCTGAGTGATGAACGGCCGCTGTCAGCGGCTATTTACGGTGATCCGGGATGCGACCCGGCGGTCACGGATACTCCCGTGTGCGCGCCCCAGGGGGGTGTGCGGGAGCTCGATTCTGGGAGGACATCAATGTACGCCCTCTCAGAGTCTTCGAGCTGCGCTGTAGCCGTCATTTGGCTATGGCGCGGTCGGTAAGTGGTTAAACCCACTTCAATAAAATCTGTCAGTGCATGCTGTATTACATGCTTTTCATACTCAGTCACTGTGGGATTTGTTTTCTGTGTTCTGCAAAAAAACCTGCTGTTCACAGTCCCTCCTTGTCTGTGTCCCTGCTGCAGCCTGAGATTGGGTAGACTAGCTGTTGCCACATCTACTGAGCATGCTCCAGTTTTAATTCCCTTCTTAGCTGATCCTTTCCTCCACTTTTCTTATTCATTTACATAGTTACATAGTTAGTCTGGTTGAAAAAGAAGTCCATCTAGTTCAACCCAAAAAAGTCCATATATTTCCACTAATAAAAGGGAAAAGCCCATGTGTCTTTTTTTTTCTTTTCTTTTTTTGTTTGTTTAGCAAAAAATAAAAACCCTAGTAGTGATTAAATACCACCAAAAGAAAGCTCTATGTGTCTGAAAAACATGGTAAAACTGTCATGAGTACAGTGTAGCATGAAAGCTGAAACTTGCCCTGGGCAGAAAGGGGGTTTAGGTGCCCAGTAAGCAAATGGTTATATAGCAAAAAAAAAGTGGTGATTAAATACCACCAAAGCTCTATTTGTGTGGATTTTTTTTTTTTTTTTTATAAAACTTTCATTACAGTGGTGCATGACCGAGCAATTGCCAGGTAAAATAGCACAGTGCTGAATAGCAAAAAATGGCCTAGTCATGAAGGGCATTGCTTCCAGTGGTCAAGTGGGTAAATGTATTACATTAAGATTGCTTCTTTGCACAGCCAGTTGGGTTGATTGATAAAATATACCTCAGGGTTAAAAATATCTACATAGATTTGAATAATCTTTTCCTAGGAGTCATATTTCAGGAATAATTACATTTTTATGATAAAATTAACCGTTTTGTTGCATGCTATACCTGTTAATAACATACAATATGTCTAGAAGATTTTTTTCTTTATTTTACACAATATAAAAAGCATATGTTGCTATCAATATAATACAAACAAATCTGTGCATAAGGTCTGCTAGAAGGGTCAACGCATTTCGCGGATCATCCGCTTCGTCAGGACCAGTAGAGTTAGGCACATTGAGATTGATAAATCAGACAATTTAAAAACAGATCCATAACAAAAACAAAGAAAATCATACATCATATGAAAGCATTTTATCCACAAATAGCTATTCTTTAAATTCCTCATGAAAAAAAATGTCTTTAATATTACATATCAATTCATCCCTTTGGGAAGAAACGAGCACACTTACCCAAAATGGATGTAGTATAATATATTAGGTGTCCGTGAAAGAAAAAGGGTCAATGATCTCAAAATATAGTCTGCTGGCCCATGGGAGGGCAACCATCAGGTTACAGTATCAAGGCCAGGTAAACTATATCAACCAAAAATAAAAAGAAGAGAAAAGAAAAAGGTATTAGCTAGCAAGAGGGTTCATCACTATATCAGAATAGACCAAACTAGAGATGTACTACATAGCCCCTATTTATCAAAATCTGTATATAAAAAAGAAGGGGGATGCTTACCCAAGATCTAAGTTGATAAGTATATGATATCGTAAGTGAATCAAAGATGAAGTCCAAGTAGATTGTAATGCATGTACTGCGATTGAGGGGCTCACCACACTCTACTGGCATGCGAAAAATCCAAGCTTAGACCACTCATAGAAATAAAAGTGATAGATTGTTTGCACATTGTCCAACTCAGCAATAATTCAAAACCCCAAATAGGGCCCAATTGGCCCAGACAGATAGGTGCAAACCACATATGCTCCTTGCTGGTAGCTGCTTTCCACTTCTGAGCCAGCTTGGGGAGCACGTATGTCTACAGAACTGCTGAGAATGCCTTCTTTTCATATACCTTTGTATTCCAAGAGCCTTGTGCCTGCTGAATGCTTTATTATCTAATAAAAAGGAAATCTGAACTGGCATTGTCCTTGATGCTCCTAGGAGAGATTTTATAGACTAGCAGTATAGATGTATTAAATCTTAGATATTTTGAACTTGCACTTATTCGTTAACAGATGTCTTTTTCCTCCATGATGTGAGTGCACAGTGCCATTTCACAGATCAAATGTAAATGTTTTCTCAATGTGTCAGAGAATCCAAGAATAGAAAGTGTTACCAAAAGGCACCGTATTGCAGTGTTAATGGGCATTTAGCTCAGGTTATAGATCTGAATAATGGAAGCTAAACAGAGGAAAATGTGCATGGAAGATAGATAGAAAAGTGTGCACAGCAGCAAATATTCCAGGTAGGAGGAGATCACATTGAAAGATGATAAATAATGAGTGCATAGCCTTCTTTGGAAAAAAAATGACTAAGTGTTCATGTGCACACTGTCAGCAGCCTGTACAAATCAAAGTCAGGCTGACAGACATTATGGCTATATACTCATAACCGTACAAGTGATTGCATGTGTATATGAATGGATAAGCGGCCCTGGATGCAGACTGTGTCAAAGGCTGGCTCATCCATCCCTGTGAGGATGTAACCACTCAGATGTGCATTTACATGCAGACAGCCGTCGCATCTGTCAGCCTGTCATTGATTTGTACAGACTGCTTGCTGCAGCTGTATGCGCACATGTGACTACCAGGCATAGAAATACACTTACATTATGTACCCAAATGTAATAATAGACCACCCTTTAGACTCAGTTCACACTGCCGCAACCTGAAAGTCGCACAACTTACAGTGCAACTTTGCCAGGCGACTCAGGAGAGGCTTAGAAGCAACTTCAAGTGACTTTGAATCGACTTGAAGCAACTTTTAAGCAATTTCAGGGAATGCCTGGGTAATCTTCCTGTAATATCCAATTTAGGGTTGCCATCTGTCCAGGATTCACCCGTACAGTCCAGATTTTGAATCATGTGTCTGGTTTCAGTCTGCTTGAAACCCGGACACATTCTTCAGACTGGGCTATGGCTCCGCAAGTAACTGAGATAGTTAGACAAAAATCTGTTGCCATCTGGGAGTTGTGGGCTGCTGTCTGGGGGCAGGTTCGGCATCACTGGGGTGGGTGTTTGGCGGGTTGATGATGTCAGAAAGACAGCAAGAGCAGTTTGTCCACACCTACTGTTCGCCGCAGTGCGCTGCTTTATCACTCTCCTTGGAGCACCCAAAGGTGTCCCAGGTCTTTCATAATCCTATAGTGCAGGGATATGCAATTAGCGGACCTCCAGCTGTGCAGAACTACAAGTCCCATGATTCATAGCAAGACTCTGACAGCCACAACCATGATACCCAGAGGCAGAGGCATGATGGGACTTGTAGTTTTGCAACAGCTGGAGGTCCACTAATTGCATATCCCTACTATAGTGTATACTACGGGGAAAAAAATTGCCCTGTTGTGTGACTAAAGTATTCGGGTTTAGCTTCAAGAAAAGGTGACAACCCTAGTCGGATCCAAATCACATAAATGAGGATCCGACTTGGAGGCGACTTCCATTAAAGTCTATGGGCACAAGTCGGATAGAAGTCACCTTGCAGTAGTACAGGAACCTTTTCTAAAGTCGGAGCAACTTCATTAGTGCTACTTAAGACGGCTCTCATTGACTAACATGGGATTTCACACGTCATGCAACTTGGGGTCTCACAAGTTGGATCCCAAGTCGTGGCAGTGTGAACTGAACCTAACTCTGCGTTTCTGGATATTTGCTCATTAGTGAAAAATAACCCCAAAATGAATGTAGGTGCATTAAATCAAGAGAAGCCGGTATAAGTTATAGCAAACATGTATATGCAGCGCTAATAAATAAATATTAATGAATTGAAAACCTTACTCCACAAAATCATAACCTCAAACTTCCATATGTAGCGGGTATGTACTTTCCCGGGTTTAATTCAAACTGGCAGAGACTCCAGTGATGTGCAGTTCCTTGCGGTCCAGTGGGTGGCGCTGTCGCCTCGGGCTGGGGTTGAACCATCATTGTGTGCTGTGCCTCCTTTTTGTCCTCCCTCTGCAGCGGTATGGTGGGGCGGGGAACCCGCCGTGCTTGCTGGGAGAGGGTATAAAGGGGCCAGCCATCTTTGTCAGGGGGTCGAGTCCCAGGTACCTTCAGCCTGAGGGCGTGTGGTTCGTGTCGGTCCTCTAGGCCAGTGTTTCTCAACTCCAGTCCTCAAGGCGCCCCAACAGGTCATGTTTTCAGGATTTCCCTCAGATGAAACAGCTGTGGGAATTACTAAAGCAGTTAAACTGATCAAATAACCTGTGCAAAACAATGGAGAGCCTGAAAACATGACCTGTTGGGGCGCCTTGAGGACTGGAGTTGAGAAACACTGCTCTAGGCGGCCTAGGCCTAGAGGACATACGGAGATCGTGTTCCATCCCAGGCACCTTTAGCCTGGGGTGAGGTACTCGGATGGAGGTCTGGAGCTCAGTGCCCAACACTGAGTTCCGCGAGGGAAGGAGGTCCTAGGGAACCCAGGGAGTGGGTACCCGAATCCAGAAGGCGTAATGGACCGGGGGGGAACTCCTCACTTGAAGACCGGGTGCAGCAGATTGCCAGTGACAGGTGAGCCTCCCATCGGAGACCGCCTGGAAGGAAAATCCCCCCTCGCTAGGAGACCTCAGCCCACTTTCAGGAAGGAAAGTGGAGAGTTCATTGTGTCAGGGCCTACTCGCATCCACACCTCCTTGTTTGTTCTGTTCTCTAAGGGAGTCTAACTGATTATGCTGTTCACTCGAGAAGAATAAAGGAGTGTTGGACTTTAATGGCGTGGGGCTCTTTTCTGGTGGACATTGTTCAAGGTAACTGCAGGTGCACAACACTGACCCGAAGGTAGAGAAGGAACTTTGCTTACACCGCACAGACATCTGTGGTGAAGGCTTGGCGTGGTGACCCCGCTCTCTCCCCTCTAAGGTACCCCTAGACAAGAGAAAGACGAGCTGATGCAAAGAGGGTGGTGAGGAGGCCGCTACACATACATTGCATAAAGATTACATAAAAATACATAAAACTCCAAACCAACCATCAGTGATCAAGTGCAAGTAAATGTGTGCAATACATTTAAATAAATTAATACCAAAAAGTTTATAAAAATTCACTTCAGTATATTAAACTTTGCTGGGCTTCAAACCCCTCATCACTTTAATCTAAACTAAAAAAAAAAAAATATTGGAATACACTTAAAAGTCTATATAATAAATAGAAATATGTATTGCTTGGCTCATTGTGAACCCAGAGAATGACTACATACAAAGGCAATGCATAGTGATTTGTAGTTTTATTAGGTAGGCTTTAAAATTTCTACCATTATTAGTGCTCAGATAGTCTGCAACATACAGGAGGAGTTGGGCCTGGTTCACACTGGGGCGACAAACGCTCCGACATTGGGAGCTCATGTCGCATGACGTGTGAAAATCAATGTTTCCCTATGGGAGCCGTCTTAACTGGTCCGACACATGTCGGTCCGACTTTGAGAATGCTCCCTGTACTACTTTGGTCCGACTTTGATCCGACTTCAGCCCATTGACTATCATTGAAGTCGGATCAAAGTCGGACCGCAGTCTTGCATGGTCCGACTTTGGCATGCGACTTGTGCTGTACTGCTCTTGAGGGGGAACTCCAGGCCAAATTTTAAATAAAAAACCGGTGTGGGTTCCCCCTCCAGGAGCATACCAGGCCCTTGGGTCTGGTCTGGATTTGAACGGGCACCCCTACGCCGAAAAAACGGCGTGGGGATCCCCCCAAAATCCAAACCAGACCCTTATCCGAGCACACAACCTGGCCGGCCGCAGGGGAAGAGGGGGGACGAGAGAGCGGCCCCCCCTCCCTCCTGAACCGTACCAGGCCGCATGCCCTCAACATGGGGGGGGTTTGGTGCTCTGGGACAGGGGGCGACCTGCGGCCCCCCCCACCCCAGAGCACCCTGCCCCCATGTTGATGAGGACAGGGCCTCTTCCCGACAACCCTGGCCGTTGGTTGTCGGGGTCTGCGGGCGGGGGGCTTATCGGAATCCGGGAGCCCCCTTCAATAAGGGGGCCCCCGGCCCCCCCACCCTATGTGAATGAGTATGGGGTACATCGTACCCCTACCCATTCACCTGGTGGAAAAAAATTGCAATAAAAAAACACTACACAGGTTTTTAAAGTAATTTATTACACAGCTCCGGGGGTCTTCTTCCGACTCCGGCGCTCTTCTTCCGACTTCCGGGGGTCTTTTCCGACTTCGGGGGTCTCCGGTGTCGTCTCCGCGCTCTCCGGTTCTTTCTTCCGCCGGGCCTCCGCTAACTTCTTTTTAGCTCTCTTGCTAACAGAGGCCCGGTCTTCGTTGTCTCGTCCGGCTCTCCGTTGTCCTTCTGCCGGCCCCTCCACTAACTTCTTGGTAGCTCTTTCGCTAGTGGAGGGGCCGGGCTTCCCGTCGCTGTCGCCGTCGGCTTCTTCTTCCCTCTTCTCCTCCTCGATGTCGACGCGTCGCTTCCTCTCGCTGTAATACTGGCTCTCCGCTCCGCATTAATATAGGCTTCTCATGACGTCACAGTCACATGTTCCGGGGCACATGGCCCCGGAGCATGTGACTGTGACGTCATGGGAACATGTGACTGTGACGTCATGAGAAGCCTATATTAATGCGGAGCGGAGCGGAGAGCCAGTATTACAGCGAGAGGAAGCGACGCGTCAACATCGAGGAGGAGAAGAGGTAAGAAGAAGCCGACGGCGACAGCGACGGGAAGACCGCGCCCCTCCACTAGCAAAAGAGCTACGAAGAAGTTAGTGGAGGGGCCGGCAGAAGAACAACGGAGAGCCGGACGAGACAACGGGAAGACCGGGCCTGTTAGCAAGAGAGCTAAAAAGAAGTTAGCGGAGGCCCGGCGGAAGAAAGAACCGGAGAGCGCGGAGACGACACCGGAGACCCCCGAAGTCGAAAAAGACCCCCCGGAAGTCGGAAGAAGAGCGCCGGAGTCGGAAGAAGACCCCCGGAGCTGTGTAATAAATTACTTTAAAAACCTGTGTAGTGTTTTTTTATTGCAATTTTTTCCCACCAGGTGAATGGGTAGGGGTACGATGTACCCCATACTCATTCACATAGGGTGGGGGGGCCGGTATCTGGGGGCCCCCTTATTGAAGGGGGCTCCCGGATTCCGATAAGCCCCCCACCCGCAGACCCCGACAACCAACGGCCAGGGTTGTCGGGAAGAGGCCCTGTCCTCATCAACATGGGGGCAGGGTGCTCTGGGGTGGGGGGCCGCAGGTCGCCCCCCTGCCCCAGAGCACCAAACCCCCCATGTTGAGGGCATGCGGCCTGGTACGGTTCAGGAGGGAGGGGGGGCCGCTCCCTCGTCCCCCCCTCTTCCCCTGCGGCCGGCCAGGTTGCGTGCTCGGATAAGGGTCTGGTTTGGATTTTGGGGGGACCCCCCACGCCGTTTTTTCGGCGTAGGGGCGCCTGTTCAAATCCAGACCAGACCCAAGGGCCTGGTATGCCTCTGGAGGGGAACCCGCGCCATTTTTTTAATTTAAAATTTGGCCTGGAGTTCCCCTTCAAGATTCATACCAAACACAGTGCCTGATATTGGCGGGGATCCAAGTCGGATCCCCGTTCATTGAAAGTCGGACATATGTCGGCTTCATGTCGCAGGGCAAAGTCGGATCCAAAGTAGGACAGATGTCGTGTCGCACTAGTGTGAACCCAGCCTAAAGCTTCATCTATTCTATACCCAATGATTTTCTTCTTCCCAGGAAGCCTATTATAGACCTCTGAGTATATGGATGTATGAACAGCCCGCCACCTAGTGGATGGAGATGGGATTATAACAAAAGAATACAGTTTGATCTCAACCAACAATGAGAGGAACAATCATAGGGGGTTATTTACTAAAGGCAAATCCACTTTGCACAACAAGTGCAAACTACAAGTGCAAATTGAAAGTGCACTTGGAAGTGCAGTCGCTGAAGATCCGAGGGGGACATGCAAGGAAAATAAAAAACAGCATTTTAGCTTGCACATGATTGGATAATAAAATCAGCAGAGCTTCTCTTTGCACTTGTAGTTTGCATTTGTAGTGCAAAGTGGATTTTCCTTTCGTAAATAACCCCCAATGTATAATAATGTGCAACATAATAACGCACTGCAAAGGTCTTCATCTGGTTTAATAACCTATGAGGATTATAACAAATGAGCCAAATGAGAAAGCAAAACCTAAAAAAATATTTTGAGTATAAAAGTAATTAAACCTCCAATGCCAGTATAATTTCAAAAAGGCCAATATTCACACGGTTATAACAAAATTACTGATTATAAAAGCAGAATATACAACATTGGGGGTGACGTTTTGGCCAGCATTACAGAGGAAAAAGATTGGGGGGTACTTTTCTCAGATAATTGCAGAATGAGAAAACATATGACCAGGCAGTGGGGAAAGTGAAAAGAATTCTAGGATGCATCACTAGGGATCACGAGCAGGAGGAAGGAGGTTCTAAATACTCTATATAGATCTTTTTTTTCAAATACAGTAATACCTCGGATTGTGAGTAACGCAGTTAACGAGCATTTGGCAATACGAGATATTATTTATTTTTAAATCCTGACTCGGTTTGCAAGTGTTTTCTCGCGAAACAAGCAGGATTTATGCAGTACCGCATTTGTCCAGAGGTGCAGGGGCGCCGGTGACACTCGGAGACACCCAGAAACACTCCGTTCCCGAATGTCACCAAGTGCATCCGAGCGGTCTCAGAGTGTCTTCAGTGCCCCCCCCAACCTCTGGCCACATGCGGTACTGCATACAATAGAAGTCACTGTGGAACGAATTATCTGAGTTTCCATTGACTCCTATGGGGAAACTCGCTTTGATATATGAGTGCTTTGGATTACAAGCATGTTCCTGAAACTAATTATGCTCGTAATCCAGGGTACCACTGTGACAATTTGTATTTGATCTTTTTTTTTTTTTACCAAAAACAAAGAAAAAGAACATTAAAGAATATGAGCACTATGTTCATAACAAGTAAAGATCACTCATAAATAATGCAGGAAAGACATTTTGAGGCAGCCATAAGAGTAGCAGCCACAATTATATAGATCTTTAGTTATCACAAGAGGGATCACCAGCAGAAGCAAGGAGATTCTGATTCCCCTATATAGATCTTTAGGAGTAAAGTTCAAAAATAATCTTCAAAAGTATTATTTTACTAAAAGGGTAGTTGATGCTTGGAATAAACTTCCAGCATTGATAATGATAGTCAACAGTAAATGGCTTCAAACATGCTTGGGACATATCGATTTATACTCAAACAAAAAAAGGTAACTAAAAATAAAAAAACAAACAAAACAAAAAAACAAATGGGCAGACTCAATGGACTACTGTCTTTTTTCTGCCGTCAATTTTCTATGTTTCTAATGTTGGTGTAAGAAAGGTCCTGCATAAAAAAATGCAAGTATGGTCCTTCAAGTGCATGCTTTTTTATAGGCACGTAAACATGCGCATACATCTACACATGTAAAATTCTTATATTTGGAAAATTTTATAATAGAAGCTTAAAGGGGTTGTAAAGGTACAATTTTTTTTTTCCTAAATAGCTTCCTTTACCTTAGTGCAGTCCTCCTTCACTTGCCTCATCCTTCGATTTTGCTTTTAAATGTCCTTATTTCTTCGGAGAAATCCTCACTTCCTGTTCTTCTGTCTGTAACTCCACACAGTAATGCGAGGCTTTCTTCCTGGTGTGGAGTGTTGTGCTCGCCCCCTCCCTTGGACTACAGAAAATTCAGGATGCCCACCAACACACAGCTCCTTTCTCTATCTGCAACGTAGAGAGCATCCTGACTCTCCTGTAGTCCAAGGGAGGGGGCGAGCACGACACTCCACACCAGGAAGAAAGCCTTGCATTACTGTGTGGAGTTACAGACAGAAGAACAGGAAGTGAGGATTTCTCAGAAGAAATAAGGACATTTAAAAGCAAAATCGAAGGATGAGGTAAGTGAAGGAGGACTGCACTAAGGTAAAGGAAGCTATTTAGGAAAAAAAAACTGTACCTTTACAACCCCTTTAACCACTTCCATACCGGGTCATTGTAAAATGACGCCGGCAGGAACCCTCTCTCCCTCCAGGTGGACGTCATATGACGTCCTGTGCTTTGTGGGGGGATATCTGAATGATGCCTGCAGCTAGAGGCATCATTCAGATATCCTTCTCTTCTGCCGGCGATTCTGCGCACCATAAGAATGATCATAGCGGCGGTTCCGCTGCTTGAGCGTTCTTATAGACGGCTGGAGGGGACATCCCCCTCCCGCTGCCATCCGGTGCTTCTCCGGGCTCTCCCATGTCATCGGGGGGCCCGGAGAAAGAATTGTCTGGCGCCGGTGGTCACATGACGAGCATAGAGATGACTGGTGACCAGATGGTCACCAGTCATCTCTATGACCGTCGGAGGCCCGGGTGCGATGTGATGACGTCACGCCCGGGTTCCCAAAGGTAAACAAAGCCACGATTGCATCTGAAAGCATGAGATCGGTGATTTATTTTTCCCGATCTCATGCTTTCCAGCCTGGAGGAGAAATGTGGGGTCTTATTGACCCCGCATCTCTCCATAAAGAGGACCTGTCACACACCATTCCTATTACAAGGGATGTTTACATTCCTTGTAATAGGAATAAAAGTGATCAAAAATAAATAAATTTAAAAAAAAGTGTAAAAATAAAAAAATTAAGTAAAATATATATATATATATTTTTTAAACGACACTGTCCCCAATAGCTTGCGTTCAGAAGCGAACGCACACGTAAGTCCCGCCCACATATGTAAACACCGTTCAAGCCACATATGTGAGGTATCGCCGTGTGCGTTAGAGCGCGTGCAACAATTCTAGCACTAGACCTCCTCTGTAACTCTAACCTGGTAACCTGTAAAAAAATTCAAAGCGTCGCCAATGGAGATTTTTAAGTACCGAAGTTTGCCACCATTCCATGAGTGTGCGCAATTTTAAAGCGTGACATGTTAGGTATCTATTTACTTGGCGTAACATCATCTTTCATATTTTACAAAAAAATTGGGCTAACTGTTTTGTTATTTTTTTAATTCATGAAACCATTTTTTTTTTTTAAAAAGGCGTTTGAAAAATTATTGCGCAAATACCGTGCAAGATAAAAAGTTGCAACGACCGTCATTTTTTTCCCTAGGGTGTCTGCTAAAAAAATATATATAATGTTTGGGGGTTCTGAGTAATTTTCTAGCAAAAGAATGATGATTTCTACATGTAGGAGAGAAGTGCCAGAATAGGCCCGGTATGGAAGTGGTATAAAAAGCCCTGTATTGAAGTGGTTAAAAAAAGTTTTTTTTTTTTTTTTTATGTTATTGGCTGTATTAAAAGTCCTGGGTCAAAATTATGAAAGTTGTGTGACAATTTGTTAGATATTTCTAAAGTATGTGACAAATCCTGGTAGTTCTTTTGTGTGATACTTACATTCAGCCTCTGTAGAATATATGGATTAATATCTAATATTCTTGTATCTCAAGGGTGTTTCTGAATGAATTGCATTTATAGTCAGGTTGACTTAAAAATAAAGTGAGTTTATTTTCTCACAGGTGGCATCATAAATACAATGAAAAAAATAGTATAACAGTTCAGTTCAGTGTAGGTAAATATATATAAAATAGAATAGATTGCTGTAGCAAAGCTTATGAAAGCATGTGTCCTCAGTGTGTGCTGGCTTCAAACTCCATATTGTCTTCTTCCCAGCGAGAAGAAACAGGAAATGACGTTCTTAGGCTTCTGGTCAAATTCAGCTGTTCCTGTCAATCTTAGTGTAAATGTTATCTCTCTAAAGTGGGTGTGAATGAGTGCGTCTTCATGTGTATACGTGCAAGTGTGTCGTGCTCGTGTGTAGTGTAAGTGTGTTGTGCTCCCTCCCATCTCAAACTATAGGCTTATATATACATATGAACGTCGTCACCTCATACAAACTTAGAACCTTGTATGGCACACATTAATTTCTGCTAACTTCAGCAATATGTTATACCAATAGAATATATTGGCTCAGAGACATATGGAGTTTGATTGACAGGCACACATGTAGCACTCTATACTTGGAGTGGTGTGCTGACGATGTAATATCATCATAACCAAACATTTCCTATATGAACATATATTACTAACAATAAAATAACTATTAACTAATACATACTAGTATGGCTAAGACTTCACTTAAACAAACTTAAGAGATATAAAGAAATATATTATTTATCTCACTACGTAAATACTGATCTATTCTGGAGATCTATTCTTGTCACCCTACACCAAGATGCCTTATATGTCATACTCAAATTGGCTTCACCAGAAATATCCAGCAATACTCATCCTTAGATTGAAGAATCATGTCACATCAATTGATCAAGGTCATTCATTCATACCTAATTTACTATGATTAATCATAAAACCAAATATGTTTTGCAAGCTTGCCTTATATTAATATAACACCTATAAGTGCTGAATTATGAATTTGAAATAATATTCTAACAGCCTCTAACTGTGAAAATTCAGTAAGAGAATCCACTATATCAGTGATAAGAAAAGTGAAGGTAAATAAGACTCTTTCATGTTGGAATACAATTTGTCACATGTGTAAGTATTGTGTTCGTGACAAAATTCGGGAAATTCATTTTTGCACCATTTGTTGCAAGGACAGGAGGCAGATTTCTAATAAATGTCCACAACACTGATTTACATCTCTAGCCTTTACTAGGGATGAACAAAGGTTTTGTCCGAACTTGGGTTCAGACTTAAAGCAAAACTATAGGCAAACTTTTCTTTTAATTTTGGATAGCGTAAGGGAGGGTTAAAACCATTCGTTTTTTTTTATTTTGCCAGCGAAAGCAACAGTACACTGATCTTCCCAGTGAATGGCTGTGCAGGGAGGGCGTTTGCCCTGTGTCCCATTGGGGAGATTTACCGTAATTTTCTGTCCCATAGGCAAAACAGGAAGTGAGGGGAAATTTCTGCAAATTCAGCGAATTCCTGAGGGACCCCAGGTCACCAGAACACCCTCTAGCCCCTCTATTAATGTTTTGGAGACAACACAAAGTTTAGGATTTGCTTTTACTTTCACTTTTGATGATAATGGTAAACAGGACAAATAGGGTGGATCTCCCTAACAGGGGCACAGACAGCAAATATAAAAAAAATAAAAAAAAGCTGAAAGGTGTTCTAATGTCTCTCCATTCCATCCAAAGCGTAAAAAAAAAAAGAAGGTTTTTCTATACTTTAATTTAGAGCGGAGTTCCACCCAAAAGTGGAACTTCCGCTTATCTGCTTCCTTGCCACATTTGGCACCTTTCAGGGGGAAGGGGGCAACGGGTACCTGTTTTTGACAGGTACCCTTCCCCACTTCTGGGAGACTGTGCTGCAGCGCCGTCCCTCGGAAGTTCAGCCCCCCTTCTCCTTCCACCACCGGGCCAGTTAGAAAGCGGAACGCGCTTCACGCACGATTCCCTTAAGATGAAAGGAGGCGGCAACACCCGATAGCCGATCCAAAAATCGGCTGGGGTGCTGACATCGCGGGCTCCCTGGACAGGTATGTGGCCATGTATTAAAAGTCAGCAGCTACAGTATTTGTAGCTGCTGACTTTTATTTATATTTTCCCCAGGCGGAACTCCCACCTCTCCACTACTGCCCAATCATCTGCAACCAGGGCACTTACTCAAAGGGGTGGAAATGCCCATGACATCATTGACCTGGTATGGTCACTTGCCCATTTTGGGTTAATGTCATTATATATACAAAATTAGGTCAATGATGTTACAAGCATCCCTGTCCTTTTTTGTATGTGCAGATGCGAAGCAGAGAATGCTCTGGCCATAGTTGATTAAAGTATGGTATATGTGAACCCTTACCTTGTAAAACAAACCATTCAGTTGAAAATAGAAATGCACAACAAAACATTTGTTGATTTACTGTATATACATGTATACACACATTATAATTACATTTTTATTCACATAATCTCTTTTCTTAGCTGTATTAGGGGCTTAGAGAGGTGGGGGTGGAGAAACAACAGAACACTGATCTTCCCAGGGAATAGCTGTGCGGGGGGGGGGGGGGTGTCAGCACAATTCTTACCATTGGAGGACAGGCAGGCTGTTCTCTCAGCACATCCCAGAAATCTGACTACACTGTGCTCTCAGGCCGTGGTTAGTTTAAAATAGCAAAGCTGGGGACTGGCAGGATCACCAGGTCCTTCACCCAAATGAATCAATACAAATAGAACAAGATATTTTTTTTAAAGCGTTACTAAACCAACAATAGTAAAATCAGTCTGTATATGCAGTAAAGCATGCTTGTTATACTCACTGTGGAACCCAAGGGGTAATCTTCTGCATTGTGTAAAAAGGCTGTTTGATCCTGTCTTTTCTGACCCTCCCCTTCTTCTACTGACTCCAAAACAGGTCTGGATAAGACAGAGTTACTGGAGTCAGGCTGCATATGCTCAGTTTAGTGTGTATTTTTTTATTATTCATGGGAGAGTGCATGTGATCAGCACAGAGCCAATCAGCACTGTCCAGATAGAGGGTCAGGGGTCCTGGATCCTGATAGTGGAGTACGAAAACAAGCTTTAACCTGACACTGATAGAAGTCACAAGACTGCTATATACTGCTGATGAGAAAAAGTATTTAGCAGTTTATATTTACTAAAATAATTGCATTTCCGTGTTCTGATGGAGACCAGGTATAGTGAATGCATGGTCCTGGGTTTAGTAACACTTTAACACAAGTACATGGTACGACAGGGACATATCAGGAATATGAAAGGTTGGGGTAACATATTCTTAAGGTGTCAGTGGGCGGGAGTGACTGATTTATTTTAGGTCCAGACCAAACATGTGCTTGTCACTAGTCTTTACAACCCATTTAAATGCTTAATTATTTCTTTGCTTGTGAAATATTGTACTAATGCTATTACAATGAAAATGAATAAAGGCCACAAGCTGTCTCTTTAACTGCTGCACATGTTGTCACTAGTTGTTAATCAGCTTGTCGAACGTTTCTACTTGTCAGGAAAGAACTGGGACCTCACAGCTGCTCTAAGTGACTATGAACAACTACGGCAGGTGCACACAGCAAATTTGCCTCAAGTGTTTAATGAAGGCAAATACTTTAAGCAGCAGGACAGAGAAATCACCCAGCATATCAACAAGATCGACAGACCAAACCTCCAAAGACAGGATGATATTGCTCAAGGTACGGTGGCTTTTTTGAAGTAATTTATGGTGATCACACAGAGCATTGTATATTTAGCATTCTGTTTACTTTGCTACCTGGTTACAGTGGATATATGGAAGCTGTCTTTGACAACTTTTTTTATCACTTTATATACATGTTAGGTGTTCCGACTTCCCTGGCTGCCTGCTTGTTCCAAGCCTGGGTATCACTAAATTGTGAAGTTAGGATATGGGTAACAAGATGGCATTGACAGTTTCAATTTTTCCATCTTGACAAGCTTCTTTTATGCTTTTTATAAGATCTGCACTACCCAAGACATTTCAATATACATTTACATACACATTAACCACTTAAGACCCAGACCATTATGCAGCTTAAAGACCAGGCCACTTTTTGCGATTCGGCACTGCATCGCTTTAACTGACAATTGCGCGATCATGCGACGTGGCTCCCAAACAAAATTGGCATCCTTTTTTCCCCCACAAATATAGCTTTCTTTTGGTGGTATTTGAGCACCTCTGCGGTTTTTAGTTTTTGCGCTATAAACAAAAATAGAGCGACAATTTTGAAAAAAATTCAATATTTTTTTACTTTTTGCTATAATAAATATCCCCCAAAAATATATAAAAAACATATTTTTTTTCCCTCGGTTTAGGCCGATATGTATTCTTCTACATATTTTTGGTAAAAAAAATTGCAATAAGCATTTATTGATTGGTTTGCGCAAAATTTATAGCGTCTACCAAATACGGGATAGTTTTATTGCATTTTTATTAATACTTTTTTTCTCTAGTAATGGCGGCGATCAGCGATTTTTATCATGACTGCGACATTATGGAGGACACATCGGACACTTTTGACACTATTTTGGGACCATTGTCATTTTTACAGCGATCGGTGCTATAAAAATGCACCGATTACTGTAAAAATGACACTGGCAGTGAAGGGGTTAACCAGGAGGGGGCGCTGTAGGGGTTAAGTGTGCCCTGATGTGTGTTTCTTACTGTGGGGGGCGTGGCTTAGCGTGTGACGTCACTGATCGTCGTTCCCTATGACAGGGAACAGACGATCAGTGACAGGCTCACTAGGAAGCACGGGGAGAGGTTTGTTTACACTTACCTCTCCCCGTTCTTCAGCTCTGTGACCCGATCGCGGGACACTGGCGGAGATCGGGTCCGCTGTTCCCGCGGGGACGGTCACGGAGAAGAGGACCGGGTCGCGAGCGCGCGACTAGGCCTCACTTAGCAACTTCCTGGGAGTGCTTAGTAACGTCCTGGTATTCCAGTCAGGCTTCATAAGGTATGTAAATGGCCTACAGCTATAGCAAGGGCTTTAGTCAGAGCTGCACAGTTTGTTTTTATCTACAGACCCCCTGTATATCTGCATAGGAAGTTTTGTGGTAAAAGTGAACTATCCCTTTAAGTTTTGTATATATTTTATTTATTTATTATGCTCAAGGCCCACAACTAAGTATTTCAGCTATCGTTTATTTTTTTCAGGTACAGTACATATGAAGCATTGTATATTAACCACTTCCAGCCCAATCCTATTCTGGCACTCTTCTCCTACGTGTAAAAGTCATAATTTTTTTGGCTAGAAAATTACTCAGAACCCCCAAACATTATATATGTTTTTTTAGCAGAGACCCTAGGGAATAAAATTAATTTGTGCAGAAAACAAAACATCTAGTGCTCTCCATATAATCACTAGTTTTATTTAAAAAGATTCAAATTCACTTACAGGAGGAGCACTTATACCAAGTGCATGTGTATGGGCGTTTCTGTATACAGACAGTAAACTCAAAGATTGCCGTGCGTGACTTCAGACTTGGCTCCTCCTCCACGTATGCATTACATCCATAGACCCCACATCTCTCCTAGGCTGGAAAGCCAGAGATAAAAAAAATAAAAAATAAACGATCTCAGCCTTTCCAGCTTAAAACACGGCAGTGTTCATCTACGGGGGCAGGAAGTGACGAGCCGGTAGAAGCACCGGATGGCGGGCTGGAGGGGGCCGCCTGTAAAAACAATCAAGCCGCTATGATTGTTTTTACTTTGCAGAGAATCGCCGGCAAAAAAAAAGTTATGCATCTGCAGGCATCATTCAGAGATTTCCACTCAAAGTCCAGGACGTCAAAATCAAAGCATTAACCCCTTCCACACACTCTTTTTTTTTTTTTTTGGTTAATACTTAGATTTTTTTTATTGTTTTCTTTTTTTTTTACCTATAAGGTTCCTTTATGTGTTTTAAAACTTAAAAAAAAAAAAAAAAAAAAAGAGTGTGCCAGATGGTGGGGATCACCTGAAAAAAATATACAGTATCTATATTTAAGATCACAATTCGCTTACAATCATCAATGTGGAATGGACCTGTCATAGGTCATAGGAAGTCATAGGAATTTTCATATAAGTAAGTAACAGGCATATTGTGCATTGATGTTTGTAAATCTTGATTTTTATTGTAGTGCATCTAGAAATATTTATTGGTGTGTACTGAAGTGATATCTTACGCAATTCAATGCATTCTGTCCTTTGTTTTCTAAAACTTTGTTTAAAATGATTTTCAAAAATACAGAGCTTGCAAGTAGCTGCCAGGGCAAAGGGTGAGCTGAGCTTTTAACTGATAAAATATATTTAAAGTGGTTCTAAAAATTTAAGTTTTTTTACCTAATGCATTCTTTGCATTAAGGTGAAAAACCTTCTGTGCTGCAGCTGCCCCCCAGACCCCCCACTTTCCTTACCTGGGCCGATCCGCTCCCGCCACTGTCTCTTTCCTCATTGGACAGATTGATAGCAGGGGGAGCGATAGGCTCTCGCTGCTGTCAATCAAATCCAGTGTCACGGAAGCTGGGGGGGGCGCAATTGACGCAGCAGCGGGACTCGGGAGCGGGCATATACGGTGCCCCCAGGGAAAGCATCTTTCACTGGGTGACCAGTTGAAGAGGAGGTGCCTGGAGCGTCGGTGGGGGACCCCAGAAGAAGTGGTAAAAAAAAGCTCTCCCTATTTACTGACCTTAATAGCTCAAGCATCAATTTTAAACACAAAATTAATAACACACAGTGTTGCACAGTTACCTATCCCTTATCAAGCCTTCAAGCGAGGAGCTGGAAATCTTTGTCATGTATTCAGTGTTTATTTGTAAAATAACAGAATAAAATGTATTAAAAATGAATAAATTTTTTTGACCCGTAGCCATTGTAGTTTTTCTTTTAAGTTGCACCTATTTTGCACATAGCCTTTGTAAGGGTTAGATTGTGCCAAATTTTGATGTCACTTATTGCTCAAATCAATTAACATCACAGAGTCTGTCCAGATGGGGGGGGAGGGGGTTATGGGGGTTGGTTGTTTGCCACCCCCCCAAAAAAATTGAGGACCAGTGGCAACTTTAAATAGGGACTGTCATTTACCAGCTCCCTGCTCCTCCAGTGCTCACTGAAGTGCCAGGGTGTGGAGGGGGTGGGAGCAGCGTGCCAAGAGGCTGAGCCAGCTGCCAATCAGGTATCTGGATAGATCCTTACAATAAAGTTGGGATCCTTTTTAGAGTCTGGACCAACTCTGTGATGTTAACTGATTTTGGGACACAGAAGAACACAAGTGAACTCCTGTGACCCACGTGAGAAGTATGACCAATATATACCAAATAAACCCCTATCCCCCAGCCAGGTCCGCACTTACCCCGGCTTCTTTTCCTGGCCAATCCAGTCTTAAGACCCGCTTCCTGTTCTGATTGGCCTTGATGAGAACCAGGAAGAAAATAGCGAATCTTGATTGGCTAATGTCACAAGTGGGTGGGATCAGGGCGCAGGGCTCTGCGCCCTGAGCCCAACCTTTTTGAAGCCTCAGGCTCTAATCATGTGCTTCAAAAAAAAAAAAAAAGCTTGTAGACATCTATGCATCAGGAACCCGCATGGAGATTAGGGGCCTGCGCCCCTTATGAACCAGCCGTCACTGATTTAGAGTGAACCAAGAACTGAGCAATTATCAGTCATTGGATTGCTCAGTTCTCTGTGTTAGAGCCGACATTGGGACAGCTGCAGCATTACACCAATCCTGCAGCCATATAGGTGAGTACTGTATGTGTGTCTCATGACCGCTTTAGAACTGCTGAAAAAGGTATTTCCACTTTTTTGTTTACACTGAATAATGTGGAATGCATCACAAAGGTGTATGACATGTATTTATTTTATTATAGTTACTTATATAGCGCCGTCAATTTTACACTTTACATATATATTGTACATTTACATAAGTCCCTCCCCATAAGGAGCTTTACAACCTAAGGTCCCTTTCACACGGAGGGTCCGTTCAGGTCCGCCTGTCAGTTTTTTAGGCGGACCTGGACGGACGCTCCATGTAGCCCTATGGAGCCACGGATGTCATCGGTGACATGTCCGCTGACATCCGCTCCGCCAAAGTGTGACGGAGGAAAACCCTATTTTTCCTTCCGTCGGCGGAGCGGATCGGATGAACACGGACAGACGGTCCGTGTTCATCCGATCTCCCCATAGGGGTGAACGGCGCTCTGACAGGGCGGTCCCTGCACAGTGTGCGGGGACCGGCCAGTCATCCACCGGCTCAGCGGGGATCAACTGAGCGATCCCCGCTGAGCAAGCGGAGCTTCACGGGGCGGATCATGACTGATCCGTCCCGTGTGAAAAAGCCCTTAGTGTAAAAATAAAGGAAAACAAAAAAAGAATGGACGAATGCACACCCAAATGAGTTACCTCTAAATAGTTTCATTGCGCATATAAATTGCAAAAAATATTATTCAGCATCACACACCCATGGTACACCACCCCCCCCCCCCCCCTACCCCTCTACTTTTTCCGCACCCTGCATGTAAACCTCTCCTGTTCAGTCCCTCCCTGTACTCATCCCAAGATGATCCCTATCAAGGATAGGACAAACAGTCCTCCAGTGGGAGCTGGGACATTCCAACCCCACAAAAAGCCCCCTATCCTCCCTGTAAAGCCACCTATAGTTCCAGCCCAATTTCTGCCCACAGAGGCCCTGGTGAGTCCAGCACCCCACCGTAAAACCTAGGTGGGTAAATGAGGTGCTAGGAAAAAGACGCAGGGCCAATGCTGGCAGAACTCTCCCCTTGCAAAGATACCATAAATCCACTCATAAGGACTGCACGATAACCATCTTCAGAAGTGTGCCCAGAAGCAATCATAAATAGTCATAACGCAGAGTCTCTGACCCAATCGGGGTCTGTTGATTTTGAAAAATAGTACATCAAAAATCACTCATATGCTGATATGTGCAGAGTCAGGGGGTCAAGAAAAGATGCTGTAAAGAGCCGTGGCTCTTGCTCCTGTGTGGCAGTCAATGGAAATGATCACTGCTAGGGGAGGAAGTGATTTACCCGAGCGGAGTATGCTGAGGCTGGCAGATATGGAAATGGAAAAGCACATAAGACATACTCATGGCAATATTCCAATAATCTGGGCTGAGTGAAAGATCATATGGACTCCCATAAGGTGGCTCTGGTCTGGCCTGCTATAGAGGGGGTTCCCATACCATGTGGGTAACCATCCCCCTACACAATCATGCAGCCGAAATTACCTATACAAATACGGTGGAGTCTCTTTTACTCACTGCCCTTGGTTCATCAGTTTGGTTTCCCCCTGTAGCGATATCAGCGTGCACGCTGTTCCTGTTGTAGTGCGGGTCGCACACAGCAGGCAGGGACTCCACACCACGCCGGTCATACACAGACAAGTGCTGCGGCAGCTCCAGCTGGCGTCACACTCGGTATCCACTCGGTTAGAGCTCAGGCAAGTCAGGTGTTGGATGATTAATCCTGATAGGGCATGCTGTGGCTCTAGGAGTTGGGGGCTCGTCCCTACGTCAACATGTTTCGTTCCACCCACTGAAATTTGTCAGGACAGTTCGTCAGAATAATCTAAGGCCCCTAACTCACATATATATATATATATATATATATATATATATAAAGAAAAAGATCTGCGCTAATATATGTGAAACTGAAAAACATAAATCATAAAGTCCACAGTGAGCATGAGCACCAAAAATATAAATCGTGAAAGGTTGTGAATCGTTCTTCAGAGTGGGAACAAGTGAAGGTGAGTGAATCTTTTTTGAAGTCCTCTCATGATGTCACTATTCACAAACAGAACATGACAAATCCCTCCACCACTTAAGATGGCTGATGGCCGCTTACCAGATAATAAGTGGTATTCCGCTTGTGGCTTAATACCCTTTCATCCGGTTAAAATCTCTCCTATGATGGAGCAGGACAGCTGGTCTAAGTTCTTAAACTGGATCCAGAGGAGCCAATCTCCTTCCATAAGTGGACTCAGAGTTAACCTAAAAAGGCTCGCCATAGTGTAAAAAACAATTGACCATTAAAATAAAATTAAGTAATGCACTTACTCGTAAGAGCATAACAAACAGCATGTAAAAAAACATATATATATATATTCCAAGGCCAATTTAGATAGGAGCCAATAACCTACCAGCACGTCTTTGGAGTGTGGAAGGAAACCAGAGTACCCAGAGGAAACTCACACAGACAGAGGGAGAACATGTAAACTCCAGGCAGGTAGTGTCATGGTTGGGATTCAAACCGACGACCCTAGTGCTGCTAGGCGGAAGTGCCACAGCTTAGCCACTGGGCTGTGTGAAATGCATTATTAGTGCAGCTGAAGCATAGACTTTGAACCATCTTAAACCATAAGGCTACTTTCACACTGGGCAGTGCCAGCGTTTGTAGTAAAGTGCTGCTCGTTTTCAGGGGCACTTTTAACCCCAAGAAGGGGTTAAAAAGGGGTTAAAGGCGCTTCGCAATCGGTGCCCATTCATTCCAAGTCGCAGGGGCGGTGTGGGAGCAGTGTATACACCGCTCCCACACCGCCCCAAAGATGCTGCTTGCAGGATTTTTTTTTCTCGTCCTGCAAGCGCACCACCCCAGTGTGAAGCACTCAGGCTTTCACACTGGGTTGGGTTGAGAGGCAGTTTTCACACGCTTTACAGGCGCTATTTTTAGAGCTAAAACACCTGAAAACTGCCTCAGTGTGAAAGGGGTCTAACCGAAGTTAGTGGACTTTTCCCTGAGAAGTACATACAGAAAATGTGTCTAAAACACATATAAAAGACATCAGAGATGCACAGTGATACATGAAAAATAATATGAAAAATGTATGTATATTAAAGTGTAACAGTGTGAGCGAGCTATTACAATGTTGAGACTGTCACATTCTCCATTATGCACACACAGTAATACATTCTATCAATGCACGTTATTGTAACATTTGTGAGTGCTTTTTTCACATTAATCTCCATTTAATTCAACACACATTTTTGGCATAATGAATTTGAGAGGGACATCAAGAAAAAATTAAACTTAACCTAAGATTCCTCCCCCCTCCCCCATGTCCTTGGGAGAGCCACCAGCTGAGCTTGGAATAGATGGTGGCTTCCCGATGACGTCACGCATGAATATGGTGTTGTGGGACTGAGCGTGGGACAGAAGCAAAGAGGATCTTAGCAGGACACCGCTGCATCTGCTGGGCGGGTGAGTATGTTTACTGTGCAGGACCCGCAACCAGGTAAGCAGGTTTTTAGAAAGAAAAAAATGAGGGAAGTCCTCTTTAAAAATTAATGAAATAGCGTTTTCAGTTTGTGGCGCTCAGAAACAGTTTAGTTCAGCTTTAAAGTGGTTCGAAAGCCTCAAGGTTTTTCACCTTAATGCATTCTATGCAATAAGGGTGAAAAACCTTCTGTGCTGCAGCTCCCCCCAGATCCCCCTTTTTCTTACCTGAGCCCGATCCAATACAGCGATGAACATTAACGTAGTGGCTCTCGCCGCTGTCTCTCTCCTCGTCGGACAGATTGATAGCAGCAGGAGCCATTGGCTCCCGCTGATGTTAATCAAATCCTGTGACATGGAAGCGAGGGCGGGGCCTAGTCCCACTGTCTGTGCCAATGGATGCAGCAGCGAGACTCAAAAACAAGGCCGCATGGGTGCCCCCAGGCAAAGCAGCTTTCCCTGGGGGCACCAAATGGGGAGGAGGGGAATAGAGCGCCGGCAGGGGACCCCAGGAAAAACGGATTGGGGCTGCTCTGTCCAAAATGATTGCACAGAGCAGGTAAGTATAGGCATGTTTGTTATTTTTATTTTAAGAAATCAAAGGTTTACAACCACTTTAAATCCAGGTTCTGAATGGTCATATGACAGTATGAGCCCTTCCTCTTCTTCTCCAGTGAAATCAGTGGGTGGTCATTCCTGCACAGAGCTGCACTCTCGTAATGACATGTGAGCACCATTCTTTGTAGCAGGACTGTGGGCTCACAGGAAGTGGGTTAAATGACACCGGGTGTAATTCAACGTGGAAAAGGAGTGCCACCTAGTCAATGAACGGACATCATGGATTAATAATTATGCTTGCGGCAAAAGCTGCATCTTTTTTTCTTAATAATGCCAGGCAATATATTTTTTTTGCTATGAAGTGGAGTGTGGTTTAATAAGTTCTGTGTTTTTTCCTTTCTGTTTCTTGCATGTAGAAAAAAGACTGTCAAGAGGCATATCTCATGCCAGTTCAGCCATTGTGTCCCTGGCTCGTCTGCATGTGGCCAATGAATGCAGCAGTGATCCCTTTCCCCTAGAGATGCCCATTTATACATTCCAGCTACCAGACCTCAGTGTTTACAGCGAGGACTTCAGAGTCTTTATAGAAAGAGATTTAATTGAACAGTCCACAATGGTTGCTTTGGAGCAGGCAGGTAAGCGCTTATTTCCACTTCTCCTTGTGGAGGTATTCAGATTTTTATTATGCACACGAGTGAAATGTAATTCACTATGTTTAATACTTCATATTGCTGCAATTTGCAAAGAAAAACCTATCTGTAAAGCTTTGCCTCATTTTGATAATTTTTTTCAGTTAAATAAAGATTTTAGGAAAGGGGAACAGACATTGGGGGTTATTTACGAAAGGCAAATCCACTTTGCGCTACTTTCAGTGCAATTTCAAGTGCACTTTGCTCTTGTAGTTTGCACTTGCAGTGCAAAGTGGATTTGCCTTTTGTAAATAACCCCCATTGTGTGTCTTATCAAAGACACAGTATTTATGTGTTTTGGTCTTAAAGAGAATATGTTTTTTTTCAATAATGTGAATGTACAGTATGTAACCCTGTGCAAGTCATTGTTTTCCCAGCATGGGGATGCACAGGTGTTATGTGCATCCCCATGCCAGTGTCCTATTCATTTCTATTGGGACACGCGGCCGCACAGACACAGCCACTATATTCTAATATGACATGTGGGTGAGTGAGGGTGCGGATCCCCCAACACACCCTGTATGCCGCATGTCATGTTAGGACACAGTGGCTGTGTCTGTGCAGCCACGTGTCCCAATATAAATAAATGGGACTCTGACACAGGGATGCACACAACACCTGTGCATCCCTGTGCTGAGAATGCACAGACCTGCACAGGGTACGCAGTAAAGCACCCCATGCGAACGAGCACTTACACAGAGTTTTACATACTGTGTACAGTAAAGCATCCTAAATTGTCAACACTTTATAGTAAATGCTTGTAATAATTAAATACATTATTTTAGTTATGAAGACATTAGCTCAATGTAAATCATTTTATCAATGCATATTAAAGTTTGAATGATATACAGTTAGGTCCATATATATTTTGACACCGGCACAATTTTAGATTTTTTTTGGTATTTACCAAAACATATTCAAGCTATAGTTATTTAATGGATATGGGCTGAAAGTGCACACTCTCAGGTTTAATTTGAGGGTATGTACATCCAAATCAGAGTAAGGCCCCTTTCACACTGGCTTTCCGATCAGGTCCGCCTGTCAGTTTTTCAGGTGGACCTGATCGGACGCTCCATTCACCCCTATGAGGCAGGGGATGTCAGCGGTGACATGTCTGCTGACACCTGCCGCTATCCGATCTGGTCCGCCAAATCCATACGGATGGTGACTCTATTTTCCATCTGTCTGGTGGATCAGATGAAAATGGACAGGCGGTCCGTTTTCATCCGATCTCCCCATAGCGAAGAGCAGGACTCTGACAGGTCCAATTCAGCACAGTAAACCGAGACGGACCTGTCATCCACCTGCCCAGCAGGGATCAGTGGATCGATCCCCCGCTTAGCAAGCAAAGTCACAAGCCGTGTGAAAGAAGCCAAAGGGTTTAGAAATTACAGCTTTTAAGAATAGCTACCCCAACCCCCCTTTTTCAAGGGACCAAAAACTGTTGATTTGGCCACTCATAATGTTGCTGCTATCTCTCTGACGGATTTGTTTAGTTTTTGAAGCCTTACAGTGGCCTGTTTCACTTGCATGGACAGCTCTTTTGAACGCATAATGTAGGTTCACAGCAATAGATTCCAAATGCAAATGCCACACTTATGCCGTGTACACACGACCGTTTTTTTCATCGAGAAAAACGATTTTTTTTCCATTTGACGAAAAAAACGATCGTCTGTGGGCATTTTGTTGTTTTTCTCGACGAGAAAAACGGCATTAAAAACGACGAGAAAAATTAGAACATGTTCTAATTTTTCTCGTCGTTTTTTCCGACATTTTTTCCGCGGCAGTGTTTCCCATAGGGAAACACTGCCGCGGAGCCCACAGACGGTCGTTTTTCTTGACAAGAGAAAAAATTACGTGAAAAACGACCGTGTGTGGGGAACAAGCCGTTCCCTCATTTTTAATGTCATTATTCACAGCGTTTTTTTTAACCGCCGTGAATAATGATCGTGTGTACGCGGCATTAGGATCAACTCCAGACCTTTTACCTGCTTAATTGATGAAGAAATAACAAAGGAGTAGCACACGCCTGGCCATGAAACAGCTTTTGATTCAACTGTAAAAGTACTTTGTACATCCTGAGGAAAGAAGAACGTACTGGTGAGCTCAGCAACATAAAAAGGCCTGGATGTCCATGGAAGACCACAGTGGTGGATGATCGCAGGATCCTCTGTGGTAAAGAAATACCCACTCACAACATCCAGACAAGTGAAGGACACTCTACAGGAGGTGGGCGTATCATTGTCAAAGTCTACAATCAAGAGAAGACTTCACAAGAGCAAATACAGAGGGTTCACCACAAGGTGCAAACCACTCATGAGCCTGAAGAATAGAAAAGCCAGATTAGACGTTTGCCAAAAAACATCTAAAAAAAAAACAGACCAGTTCTGGAAAAGCATTATTTGGATGGATAAAACTAAGATTAATCTGTACCAGAATAACGGGAAGAAAAAAGTGTGAAGAAGGCTTGGAACAGCTCATGATCCAAAGCACACAACGTCATCTGTAAAACATGGTGGAGGCAGTGTGATGGCATGGGCATTCATGGCTTCCAATGGCACTGGGTCATTGGTGTTTATTGATGACGTGACAGAAGACAGAAGCAGCCGGATGAATTCTGCAGTGTTTAGAGATATACTCTTAGCCCGGATTCAGCCAAACGCAGCAAAGTTAATTGGACGGCGCTTCACAGTATAGATGGACAATGATCCAAAACACGCTGCAAGAGCATTCCAGGAGCTTTTGAAGGAAAAGAAGTGGAATATTCTGCAATGGCTGAGTCGATCTCAACCCAATTGAGCATGCATTTCACTGGCTGAAGGCAAAACTAAAGGCGGAAAGACCCACAAACAAAGAACGACTGAAGACAGCTGCAATTAGAGCCTGGCAAAGCATCAGAAAGGAGGAAACCCAGTCTTTGGTAATGTCCGTGTGTTCCAGACTTCGGGCAGTCATTGCCAGTAAAGGATTCTCAACAAAATATAAAAAATGAACATTTTATTTAGGATTATATTCATTTGTCCAATTACATTGAGTCCCTGAAAATTTGGGACTGTGTATACAAATGGTTGCAGTTCCTAAAATTTGTACATGATATATATGTTTAACCTTTTGAATTAAAGCTGAAAGTCTGCACTTCAAATTCATTTGGATTGTTTTGTTTTAATTTTATTCTGGTGGCATACAGAGCAAAAAGTATGAACATTGTGCATGTGTCCAAATATATATGGACTTTACTGTATGTACAGGGTGGCAGTCATATTTGCTGATTACATATACTGGCTCCTCTTTCCTCCTTTGTGTGTTTTTTTTTTTTTTTTTGCATTTTCTTTCACTCTTTCACTTTTCCACACAATGGTTTTGCCTTTACAATGCAAGCCAGGTGACTCACTGAAAACAATGCACTTCTTTAGTGACTAATAAGTTTTAACAATAGTTGTTAAGGTAGCCATATGTTAGTAAAATGTGTACAAACATTCATATGAAAATTCTCAGTACATATTGTTTTATCGTTTGAAAGTACTTAAAAATTTCATCTGCTTTTTGGAACGAATGGACCTTATTGACTGAAGAGCACATTTACTGTTAGAAATTATTTAATTCAAGAAAAAAAAAATCCTCCCACTCCTTCGAACTTTCTTGTCACCGCAGTTTAAAACAAATGTTGATTTGACCCCACTAACGATTAGAAAATCAAACTAATATTCTAAAAATTGAAAATTTTGGAAGAAATTCTGGGCACTGCCTAATCTATTCTGCCTCTAGTGTCTGAGCTAAAAATCTCTTCAGTAAAGCAGAACGTTACTTAATTATTTTTTTTATTGGTACCTGCTCCCACTTCCGCAACCTCTATCCCCTCCCACAGCATCCTCTGGCACATCATACACTATATTGTCAAAAGTATTGGGACACCTGCCTTTACACGCATATGAACCTTAATGGCATTCCAGTCTTAGTCCGTAGGGTTCAATTTTAAGTTGGCCCACCCTTTACAGCTATAACAGCTTCAACTCTTCTGGGAAGGCTGTCCACAAGGTTCAGGAGTGTGTTTATGGGAATGTTTGATCATTTTCCAGAAGAGCATTTGTGAGGTCAGGCCATGATGTGGACGAGAAGACCTGGCTCGCAGTCTCTGCTCTAATTCATCCCAAAGGTGTTCTATCGGGTTGAGGTCAGTACTCTGTGCAGGCAAGTCAAGTTCCTCCACCACAAACTCGCTTATCCATGTCTTTTTTGGACCTTGCTTTGTGCACTGGTCCAAATCATTTGGTGGTGGGGGGGGGGGGTGATTATGGTGTGGGGTTGATTTTCAGGGGTTGGGCTTGGCCCCTTAATTCCAGTGAAGGGAACACTTAAGGCGTCAGCATACCAGGACATTTTGAAAAAGGTCATGCTCCCAAATTTATGGAAACAGTTTGGGGATGGCCCCTTCCTGTTACAACATGACTGCGCACCAGTGCACAAAGCAAGGTCCATAAAGACATGGATGAGCGAGTTTGGGGTTAAGGAACTTGGCTGGCATGCACAGAGTCCTGACCTCAACCCAATAGAACATCTTTAGGATGAATTAGAGCAGAGACTGCGAGCCAGGCCTTCTCGTTCCAACATCAGTGCCTGACCTCACAATTACGCTTCTGGAAGAACATCCCCATAGGCACACTCCTAAACCTTGTGGACAGCCTTCCCAAAATAGTTGAAGCTGTTATAGCTGCAAAGGGTGGGCCAACTCAATACTGAACCCTACGGACTAAGACGCCATTAAAGTTCATGTGCGTGTAAAGGCAGGTGTCCCAATACTTTTGACAATATAGTGTATGTCACAGGAGGCTTTAGGACCATTTACAGAGCTGTGCACAAGCTCATGCGTGCGCAGTGGAATGCTGGCTGTGGTTCCTCAGGAAGCCACAACCAACTCCTGTATCCAAGACGGCAGAACTAGCTTCTCAAAGACAGCGCTGGACTCTGGGCACAGTAAGTACCTAATATTTAAACATCAGCAGCTACATACAATATTTGTAACTGCCATCTAAAAAAAAAAACTAAAGTTCCTCTTTAAATAGATTAGCAATTATATGCAAGACCGAGCATGTAAAACTGTGAAAACAACACGGAAAAAACCATGACAATGCAAAAAGAAATTGATATAACCTTACTGAAAATACAGTATACTTTCCCTTTGGAAAAACAGCATTTCTCTACTTTGCTGCCATGGCATAGTTATATGTTTGCAGCAGGACCTCCGAGAACTTTCTTCCCCTGGTTATGTATTTGGCTCCCTGCTTAATCTAAAAATCTGCACAAAGCTTAAGGTAAAATTACATATAACCTGTTATTTGGACTACTGTATCTTTTGGTGACAAACCTCTCACTTTGAACTTGTTTTAAATTTATTCAAGGATCTCTCAACCCAATTCAACAAAAATTTTAGTTTTTGGTAGGTTTCTGAACCGTTAAACCACCTAACAATTTCTTGGGGACTTCTGTGGTAAGATAACTTTTGTGAGGTTCCTGGGTCTGCACACCTGCTATGGTCATTATGGAGGGGGAGGGGGTGCCACTCTGCTTGTTGAGTTTATGGGTATTATACATAGAAAAAAACATCATGAAGTGCTGGAAAGCCCATAGAAGAGCAGGAACACCCAAATCTCAATAGCGCTGACAATATGCAACATGTCTCTTAATTATGATATTGTACAACAGTGTTTCTCAACTCCAGTCCTCAAGGCGCCCCAACAGGTCATGTTTTCAGGCTTTCAATTATTTTGCACAGGTGATTTGATAATTTTCACTGCCTTAGTAATTACCACAGCCGTTTCATCTGAGGTAAATCCTGAAAACATGACCTGTTGGGGCACCTTGAGGACTGGAGTTGAGAAACACTGTTGTACAGGATGCCAGGGATGGGTCCAGGAAGGGAGGTATGTTTCCTAGTTATTTGGCTGTGGTCCTTTTAAGGGGGATGAGGAGACATTTTTGAGTACTCAGTAGTTTCTCCCCCACCCATGCAGGATGAGGGGTTCTGGGGTAGACCAGTTGGAGAGGAGAGGACTAATTTACATTTTCTCTCAGGATTGATTAGTCCTCATGATTACATGAGGACTAATGGTTCTGAAAGGGTTAACCTGGCTGCAGGTCCCCGCTGAGCTGGTGGATGCACACTGTGCAGAGACGGACCTGTCAGATCTTCGCTCTGGGGTATCAGATGAAAACAGATCCGCCTGTCTGTTTTTAACCAATCCTATCCACCAGACGGATGGAAAATAGTGTTTCCTTCCGCCTGGATTTAGCAAAGCGGATCGGATGTCAGTGGACATGTCACCGCTGACATCCGTCGCTCCATTGGAGTACATTGAGTGCTCGTTCAGGTCCACCTGAAGAACTGACAGGCGGACCTGAACGGTCCGTAGGTGTGAAAGAGCCCTAAGACATTGTTTGCTGAGCTCCTATGTCCTTTCTTGTACCCTAAAGCAAAGAGGAACCTTACACCCAGGTGTGGGACTGGTATACTGGTGGTGAGCCACTGTATTATTTTCAATATACTACAACTATGGACTGTTTATATTTACTTTGCTGAAGAAGGTTTTGTTTGCTCAGTTTTGAAAGAACAGTATAGTTCAACATACTTTTACAAACAGCTTGCTGGTGATCCCTGGCTCCCCATATTACAATACATATAGTATTCACTACATACAGCACAAGCAGTTAACATATAGTATAATGGTCAGCTAAATCCATATGAAATATTGAGGGTGAATAATTATTAGTCGTATTTGATGTTTTTTTATTGAAAAGTTGCATAGTAAGTTACAGTACATCTGAACATTCTATAAATACAGAACGGCTTTTATACAGTTGTGCTCAAAAGTTTGCATACCCTGGCAGAAATCATAACATTTTGGCATTGATTTTTAAAATATGATTTATCATGCCAAAAATCTGTCTTTTATTCACGTATAGTGATCATATGAAGCCATTTATCCTTTTTAAATCATAATGATAACAGAAATCACCCAAATGGTCCTGATCAAAAGTTTACATACCCTGCAAAGTTTGGCCTTGGTACAGATACACACAGGTTAAAATGGCACTTAAAGGTTAATTTCCCACATCTGCAGCTTTTTAACCACTTCAGTCCTGGAAGATTTGCCTGCTTAAAGCGGAGTTCCGCCAAAAATATTTTTTTTAAAGTCAGCAGCTACAAATACTGCAGCTGCTGACTTTTAATATTAGGACACTTACCTGTCCAGGGCATCCGCAATGTCCTCACCCGAAGCCTATCTATCCCTCGGCTCCCTGGTGCAAGCGCCGGCATCTTTGGTAAGGGAGTCAGGAAGTGAAGCCTTGCGGCTTCACAGCCTGGTTCCCTACTGCGCATGCACGAGTCCTCACTGGTCCCTGCTGTCTCCTGGGACCTGTGTGTCTCCCAGAAGACTGTGGGGGGACGGAGGAGGGGCCGGACATGGTGTAGATCGCCGCGGAATCTGCGGCTATCTATCGCTGGAACTGGGAGCAAATACCTGTATTATACAGGTATCTCCTCCCCCCTGAAAGGTGCCAAATGTTACACCAGAGGGGGGGAAGAACCAGAAAAGCGGAAGTTCCATTTTTTGGGTGGAACTCCTCTTTAATGACCAGGCCATTTTTTGCGTTACGGCACTGCGTCACTTTGACTGACAATTGCGTGCTCGTGCAACACTGTACCCAAACAAAATTGACGTCCTTTTTTCCCACAAATAGAGCTTTCTTTTGGTGGTATTTGATCACCTCTGTGGTTTTTATTTTTTGCGCTATAAACAAAAAAAAGCAACATTTTTGAAAAAAAAAAAAATTTTTTACTTTTTGCTATAATAAATATCCCCAATTTTTTTAAAAAAAATTTTTTATTTTTTCCTCAGTTTAGGCCGATATGTATTTTTCTACATATTTTTGGTAATAAAAAGAGCAATAAGCGCATATTGATTGGTTTGTGCAAATGTTATAGCGTCTACAAACTATGGGAAAGATTTATGCCATTTTTATTATTATTATTTTTTTTTTACTAGTAATGGCGGTGATCTGCGATTTTATCGGGACCGACATTATGGAGGACACATCGGACACATTTTTGGGACCATTGACATTTATACAGTGATCAGTGCTATAAAAATGCACTGATTACTGTGTAAATGTCACTGGCAGGGAAGGGGTTAACACTAGGGGGAGATCAAGGGGTTCACTGTGTTCCCTCATGTGTGTTCTAACTGTAGGGGGATGGGAGGGACTAGAGGAGATGACAGATCGTTGTTCCTAGCTAGTAGTAACACACGATCTGTCTCTCCTCACAAAACAGGGATTTGTGTGTTTACACACACACACGTCCCTGTTCTGGCTCTCCTGCCTGCGATCGCACGTGGCCGGCGGTTATCGCGACCGCCGGCCACGCTCATTAGGCCCCCCACAGTGCAGCAGCACGTGCGCGCCTGCTATCCCTGCTTAAAGGGCCGACGTACAGCTATGACGGCTCGCGGGAACGTGCCGACCTGCCACAGTATAATGACGCCGGCTGGTCGGCAAATGGTTAAATTGCAATTAGTGTCTGTGTATAGATAATCAATGAGTTTGTTAGCTCTCATGTGGATGCACTGATCAGGCTAGATACTGAGCCATGGGGAGCAGAAAAGAACTGTCAAAAGACCTGTGTAACAAGGTAATGGAACTTTATAAAGATGGAAAGGATATAAAAAGATATCCAAAGCATTGACTATGCCATTCCGTACTGTTCAATCACTTATTTACCAGTTGCCGACCGTCCTGTTGTAGCTTTACTGCTACAGGGTGGCCGCTCTGTGCAGAATCGCATACATACAGTATATGTGATTCTGCGGTTCTGGGTAAGGGGCACGACACTTCTGCTGTGATTAGTCAGCAGAAGCTGATCAGCGGGTGCCGGCCAATGGATGACCGCCAGGCCCTGCTGACCCGTGAGGAGACACACTGGATGGAGCTCTGTAAACATGTAAACAATGCAGAGCTCTGTACTGTCAGCGGGGATGTGCTGGATTTGGTTTCCCTGCAAAGCAGGGATAAAATCCAGCACATCCCTTAATGAAATCACCACACTGTACACACAAAAACGCTGGTTAGGCACACATTTAACCCTTTGCTCGCCCTACTGTAGATGTTTAACCTTTTGCCAGCCAGTGTCATTAGTACCGTGACAGTGCATATGTTTAGCACTGATCATTGTATTAATGTCACTGGTCCCCAAAAAGTATAAATGGTGAACCACAAAGAAAACAAGACAGAAGAAATGTTTTCCTTCAAGCGTTGCCAACATCCCAAATAGTAGGAAAAAACCCCAAAAGGGGCACAGGTAACCCCCCAGTACCGCAGGACTTTAAGGGTAACAGAACAAAAATGTGATATTGTAAAAAATATTTATTTAGAGAAAGATATGTTTTTATAAAAATATATATATACAAATATCAAGCATATCGATGGTTTGCACAGTATATATTATTGAACAATACGGATTTAAATTTGAAGACGTTTTTACAATTTTCCAGTGAGAGAAAAGACAGTTGTTCCTCCTTTAGCCTGACATGTTTCAGGAATTCCAATCATTTCTTCAGAGGCTTTTGGTAGGAGAAAGTACAAATGTATTCTAAAATGGAGCAAAAAAGAAAAACTCAGGGCATACTTCCAAAAGACAGCACCATTGAGGCACACAAACCCATCCATTGTACATACCAAATGCTGGATTTGTAATATTGTCCGTAAAGCTGTTTTGTTTATATTAAAATAAAGGACAAGGAGTCCTAAAGTGGATCAGAGCTGCCGTTGTCTGTTCATCAAGGGGCAATGAACCCCATCCCAGCTCGGATCGGCCCTCACAAAGGTCCCTATAGAGACACCCCCATCATCAAATCACCTAGGGGCCCCAGGGGATAAACAGATATCCTGGCATGAGAGAGAACAAGGGAAGGAGTTAGATTATGCAGTGTATCATTGCTATATATAATTGGCATTTAAAATAGATTATAAAGTGCCAAAATTGGTTTAGCAGTTTGACAAATATATTTATCAAAGAGAATAGGAGAAAAGGGAAGAGAAGATTTGCCATATATCTCTGGGGGGTGTGTGTGAAGCATTGCAGATTCAAAAGATATCAAAGAATAAAAGGAAAAAAAAAACTATATTTGCACTGCCAATATTATAAGTGCAGGCAGATTGAAGGTATGAGGAATGTATTATGTATGAGTTAGAAGTAAATAACATTCTAATTGAGAAACTTCCAACTCACAGAATCTACGTTTACACCACCCCAGAAGAGGAAAACAAACATAGAATAGAGAAAAGTTTTTGCTTACCAGGATACCAAAATTGAAGAAAACAGGCTTGTGGTGTGATTGCTGCTAGGCAGCGTCTGTGTTACAAACTGTGCCGTCTGCGGGCTTAAGAAGCACCCCACACATGCGCACCAGCCACTCGTAGGCTGATGACGTCAGCCAATCGCGCCGTAACGTCAGCCGGCGTGATGACGTATGCCTGGGCATGCGCATCACCCGCTCAACAGCTGATAGAACATCACCTCGCCAGGCGGCGTGATGACCGATGCACGCCACAGTCAGTCCACAGGTTAAGCAATGTGTTATAAGCAGAGCCCACGCCTCCTACTGGTAGGAACATGTTAAAGCATCAAAGAAATGGGCAGACTTGTTAAGTCAAAATAAACTGACATGTTATATTAGAGCTAGAGTATTACATTCCAAAAGGATTTGCAAAGTAAGATTAGAAGTATAATTAACATACATCAGATTAAATTGTAGCTAAGAGTGACAATGCTAGACCAGCATCACGGGAAAATATATTAGGGGCTGGTGTATTTGTACACAGTAATGGCTCTTTGGTATATATTAAATCCAAGTGGGACCAAGTGTTATAGGAAAGAAAGGAAACGGGGGATGTCAAGGAGAAACCTTCAGGACAAAAACTGCACGGCGCCCCCCCATGGCGAGAATGGGAAGGCGTCATGCAGGATGAGCCCACCAACGCAGAAGGCAGCAAAAACCAGGACGCCCCGTTGGTGTTCGGGGCATCGTGGCGGGCCGCAAAAATGAGTCGCCCGCCCTTACCTCGATGGAAGGGAGGAAAGAGACGGGCTCCCGTGCGTTCGGCGGGGACGAACCGAGCAATGGAATAAGCGAGAACATGAGGCAGTTACAATGTAATCAGACTTATGACATAAAACTCTCAATTGATAAAAAGTCCATATGATGTAATATCTATGGGAGACTAGTCCAAAGATGACATATATAGGATTGTTGCCGTGAAGGAATTCCTATGCGGCGGAAGGCGTAATACTCAGACAGGTTGATAGTATAAGCTTCACATCCAATAGTAAGTAAATGGCTTGCTTACCAGATATAAGATGATATTGGGCTCAGGACTAGGCCAACCTGCCTTCACTCGATCTGTTCTCGGTGTTCACCACACATGGATCGATTGGAAAATCCGGAGGCGGTCACTTTGGCGCTGAATCCCACAGACTGCGGGCACTTCAAAAATCTTTCGCTTGCCGTAAGGTGAGTATTGTGTTTTATATAACTCACGTTTTCCACATACAGCAAGTGGAGATCAGCATCCAGAAGTCAGCAGTCAATTACCAAAGAGAAGGAAGAAGAAAAGATCCTCATGGTGCAGTATTTCTTCATAAAAAAACGTATTTATTGAACAGGCTTCATAAAACACTGACATCCATGGAACAGAGACAAATTTTCAAAATTTTCAAAAACAGCCACGGTTAGCACCAGCTGGCTGGAACGTGATGGTGTCAGAGACTTGTGGCTCCACCCTACATGTTTCCCCGTACAAGGATTCTACTGGGAACGGAGGCTGAAGTTCTGACGCCCATCACCACATTTAAATACCTCTTGATGTGGGAGTGACACAGGAAGTGAATTAATAACTAAATCAACCCGTGTCACTCACACTGCTGAACCAAAAACAGTTAGCTAACAAAATAAAACACAGTTGGCTAATAAAATAATCGAATGGTGCTGATTATTCAGCAGGCACTGAGATCTGGTGAGAGTATAAGCAAAACACATGGCAAATAATATTTAAGATACATTGATTTTCACAACAAAATTATGTATGCTCTATCGCAGTGAGTGCATCATACCACCATTATGATTCATATAATATACGAATCATAAAATAGGGTCTCGGCACATTATCAAAAGTTAATAAAATTGCCTGTAAACATATAAATTTATCCCATCACAAATAAAAATTGTATAAAATGTTTAATATAACCAAATTAAGGTTATGTAAAAAGACCAAGGAAAAAAGTGTTGCGTAAATATTCCCTAGATAAAAATGACCCCAGAATAAAGAAGGGATCTGGTGCCCTTATCTAAAGGAAACAACGTCACATCTTCTGCTGATACATATATCAAAAAATGTGTCAGCTTGGTAAAGGAAGGAAATGTACTATAGAATTCTACCAATTAATCGTATCTAGATTTATATAAATGCTGCTGACAATCCAACCCACTGTCCATCTGCTAACGGATCTATGGTGTTGGTAATCTCATAAGTATGAATACATTCTTACAAAGCAGCATTGATAATCTCAAACCAAACCTAAAATGTATATGTAAAAGAACTAATAAATGGGAGAAAAAAACAAGTAATCATCGGTTGTCAATGTAACAATTTATGTCCCATTCAATGTTGAGCCCCCAAGGGCTATAACACTGCGTGTCATAGATTAATCTAGTTTCTCTCCGGGAAATTTGCCTTTTCAAATTGCTACCCCGCCAATGGGGAATATATTTTTCTATAGCAATGACTTCCAAAAGGGATGGATCCCTTTGGTGAAATAGGCGGAAGTGTTTGGACACGCTGTGTCCTACAAAGCCTCTTCTAATGTTAGACAAATGTTCACCAATTCTGACATTAAGTGGTCTTGTAGTCCTTCCTATATTTCTTTCTCGTACATCACGGGACACAGAGCGACATAGTCATTACTAATGGGTTATATAGATACCGTCAGGTGCTGGCACTGGCAACTTCCAAAACCGGAAGTACCCTCCCCTATATAAGCCCCTCCCATCCGGGAGCACCTCAGTTTTTTGCCAGTGTCTAAGGTGTTGGCCAAGAAGAAACGTGTTTTTCACTGAGCTTGCGTACAGGTTCTTTTGGGCCTCAGTAAGCTATTCCGGATCCGACCAAAAAAGCTTCATAGCTAAACGGTTGGTACCCGGGCCTTGCAGAGAAGAGCAAGGTTTTGCCTGTAATGCTTCTCTTAGGAGAGCTGGACCCTGGGATCCAGAGCTCTGGTCATACCCACGACCAAGATGTTTTCTGTGCAGGGTGCTATACAGGTCCAGGGGAGTGGAATCCTTGGGAACCCGGTCCCTGAAGGTTTGATTACAATGCCTGCCGTGATAGGTGAAGTTTGGGCTTCTGTGGACCAAACAAAGTCCTGCGGCGGGGAACAGGTAAGTGGGGGCCCCCAGGAACTTGGTTCTATTGGGGGACCCCCAAGCCTAATTTGTCTTTCTGTCTGTTACCTAATGGTATCCCCGCAAAATTCTGTGCATGCCTGTAACTACTAAAAAAATGTAATAATTTTTAATGGTGGTCAAGAAAAAAAAAAAAAAATTTTTTTTTTTATATATATTTAATATATTAGACTGCGGTACCTGTGTTTGTCCACTAGAGGCCGCTGTGGAATGTTTTCTTGTCATGTGGACTAGTTTCTTCTCAGCAGAGCAAGTCCAGGCAGATGGTGAGTTCTCTTATGGGAAACTGCTTCCTCTGCCATGTTGCAATGCTCGTCCATCCCCCGGCCTGCGGCAAAGAGGGGCCCTGGCTCTTATCCCTAGTCTCCATTTTTCAAAATTAGCGCCGAAGGCGCACGTGGCCGCGCGCGTGCGAGTGCACGCGCCTCTATAGAGGTGAGCCGGGAAAGGGGGCGGAGCCTGGGGGATGACGCTCTGTGTGCGCCGCAGCGCTTCTGCGCATGTGCGGGCGTCCCAGCATGTTAAAAAACACAATTTTGTGTGGCGAGCTGGCTATGAAGTACAGAGACAGAGCTGGCAACATTTAAAAAAGGGCATACAGCAAGCGGTTGATACAGGCATCCCCTAGAAAGGCACATTAGTAGACACCAACTGTTTCTTATAGCAGTATTTATGCTAGACTATTGTCAGTAACTGGTGTATTTCGGCTGGAATACCTCAGCTTTGTGGCTTAGGAATATGCCGTCTAAAAACTCCGGGACTAGAAATTCCAGGAGGAATAGGGGGTCTCCATCGGGCTCTGAGGATCGTGGGCATGCTTCGGCTGCACCAGTCTCCCCTGAAGAATCAGAGGTTAGTGACCGTAGAGCACCCTCAGGAGTACCTGGTACTGTGGCTGTCCTCAGTTCACCTGCTCCTGTGTATGTAACAGAGGAGGTTTTTTCCTCAGCTCTGGGAGGGCTGGAAGAGAGATTGTCAGCATTGATCGCGGCTTCCCTGTCACAGGAGAAAAGCGCCCGATCTCCGTCTCCTCCCTCAGAGTGCCTGTTAACAGAGCAACAGTCCCATACAGGGATCGACCTACCTGAAGGGGATCAGGATGAGGTCGATTCGGTTGTAGAGGAATCAACAGTGGAAGAGCCGTTCTCAGCATCACATGCTGAAAGGTTATGGGTTCAGTCCCTGACTAATATGGTCCGATCAGCATTTAAAATACCACTTGCGGAGCCATCATCCACTTCTGTCTCCTCGTTGGGGTCGCTAAAAGCTCCCCAGACTGTTTGTTCCTTTCCGATCCATCCTTTACTGGAAGGGCTCATTTACCAGGATTGGGAGCATCCTGACAAAATATTTACTCCCCCCAAGAGATTTCCGGTGGTCTATCCCATGGAGGATAAGTTCATCAGAAAATGGAGGGTCCCTACAGTGGACGCAGCCATCTCTTGTGTGAATAAATCACTGACATGTCCGGTGGATAATGTCCAAATGTTCAAGGACCCAATAGATAAAAAATTGGAGTCCTTATTAAAATCTGCTTTTTCTACAGCAGGATTGGTGACACAACCAGCAGTGGCAGCTATTGGGGTCTGCCAAGCAGTGAAGGATCAGTTGAAACAGGTCTTAAGGGACTTGCCAGATCAGCAGGCTCTTGCCCTAGCTGATCTACCTAGAGCCTTATGCTTTGCGGTGGACGCCATAAAGGATTCAATCCATCAGGCCTCCCGCCTTACGCTGTCTGTAGTACATATGCGCAGGCTTCTATGGCTCAAAAACTGGTCTGCTGAAGCTCCCTGTAAAAAATTGCTGGTCAGCTTCCCATTTCATGGTGAGCGCTTATTCGGGGAAGACCTGGACAAGTATATCCAGAGAATTTCCAGCGGTAAAAGTACACTTTTGCCGGTTAAAAATAGAGTTAGAGGTCCCTCTTTTAAGAGGCCGGCTTCTCCAGTCCCTAGGACATCGGCTGTGAAACAGTTCCGACGGCCTCCTCGGTCAAATCCCGGAGGTAAAAATCAGGGACAGTTGCAGGGTAACAAGAAGCCCTGGAGCAGGAGAGGTACAAAACCTCCCCCAAAGTCTAATGCATGAAGGGTTGCCCCCACCCAATCGGGTGGGGGGAAGACTTCAGTTGTTCACAGAAACCTGGCGGGACACGATCCGAGACAGATGGGTGCTCTCCGCAGTAAATCTGGGATACAAATTGGAGTTAAAAAACTCCCCTCCTTCCCGCTTTATAAGGTCAAACGTGCCAAGGGATCCCCAGAAGAGAGGATCCCTCCTGTTGGCACTGGAACAATTATTGCTCCAAGCAGTAATTATAGAGGTTCCCCTGGAAGAATGGGGGTTCGGGTTTTACTCAAACCTCTTTACAGTTCCGAAGCCAAACGGGGACGTGAGGCCCATATTAAATCTAAAAGGGCTAAACAAATTCCTACATATCAGGACTTTCCGGATGGAGTCGATCCGATCGGTGGCCACTGCCCTACAAGGGGAGGAATGGTTAGCCTCGATCGACATCAAAGATGCTTATTTGCACATTCCCATCTTTCCAGCCCACCAAAAATTTCTACGCTTTGCGGTAGAAGGGCGCCATTTTCAGTTCAGAGCCTTACCCTTCGGTCTGGCCACAGCACCAAGAGTGTTCACAAAAATTCTGGCCCCATTATTGGCCAATCTAAGAACACGAGGTGTAACGATAATGGCATATCTAGACGACTTGTTGCTGATAGACCACTCAGTGGAAAAACTAGAAGTGGTTGTTCACAAGACAATCAAGTTTCTGGAATATCACGGTTGGATTATCAACCGAGACAAGTCAGCCCTAAAACCAGTCAAAAGTCTGGAATACTTAGGGCTAAGGCTGGATTCAGACCAGAGAAAAACTTTCTTGCCTCAAGAAAAGGGGTCGTCTTTGAGAGATTTGATCCACTTAGTGGGTTCAAAAAGACAGCCATCCATACGCCTGTGCATGAGGCTGCTGGGAAAAATGGTGGCATCATTCGAAGCAGTACCCTACGGTCAATTCCATTCAAGGAAGTTGCAAAGGGCCATACTGTCAGCCTGGAACAAAAAAGTTCAGGCTCTGGACTTACCAATGTCCTTGTCCCCTTCCGTTCGCAAGAGCCTCCGCTGGTGGTTGGTTCCCCAGAATCTGGAAAGAGGGAAATCCTTCAGTCCGATTTCCTGGAAGGTGGTCACTACAGATGCCAGCCTTATAGGCTGGGGAGCAGTACTGGAGCAATGGTCTCTCCAGGGCAAGTGGTCAGAAGCAGAAAAGGCCCTGCCCATCAATCTCTTAGAGATACGAGCAGCCCGGTATGCCCTAGTAGCATGGACATCCAAACTCCAAGGGTCCCCTGTCAGAGTTCAATCAGACAATGCCACAGCAGTGGCATATATCAATCATCAGGGGGGCACCAGGAGTCGTGCAGCCCAAAGGGAAGTAAATTACTTCCTGAGATGGGCAGAAAGATATGTCCCAGCCATATCTGCGGTATTCATTCCAGGAGTGGAGAATTGGAAGGCGGACTTTCTAAGTCGCCAACAATTATGCCCAGGGGAATGGTCCCTTCATCCCGAGGTTTTCCGGACAATATGTCAGCGGTGGGGAACACCGGATGTAGATCTGCTAGCATCCAGATTCAACACAAAAGTGGACAGGTTTGTCTCTTGGACAAGGGATCCCCTAGCGTGCGGCTCGGATGCCCTAGTGTTCCCTTGGGATCAGTTCAAGCTGATATATGCATTCCCACCGCCACAATTGTTACCTCGATTACTCCGCAGAATCAGGGTAGAAAAGAAACCAGTGATTCTGGTGGCTCCAGCGTGGCCCCGAAGAGCATGGTACGCGGAGATTGTAAAAATGTCTGTGGGGAGTCCTTGGACCCTCCCACATCGTCCGGACCTGCTTTCGCAAGGACCGATATACCACCCTTCCTTACCAGCCCTAGGTTTGACGGCCTGGCTATTGAAGCCCACATTCTAAAAAAGAGAGGGCTCTCTAATGCTGTGGTATCTACCATGATCAATGCCAGGAAGCCAGTATCCAGGCAGATCTACTATAGAATCTGGAAGGCGTACATCGCCTGGTGTGAGGCCAAGAAATGGCATCCACGTAAATACGTAATAGGTAGGATTCTGGACTTCCTACAATGGGCTGTAGATAGGAAGCTTGCCTTGAGTACTATCAAGGGTCAGATTTCGGCCTTGTCAATATTTTTTCAAAGACCCTTGGCTTCGCATTCACTAGTCAAAGCCTTTATACAAGGAGTGATGCGTATTAGTCCTCCGGTTAATATTCCCATATGTCCATGGGATCTAAACTTTGTTCTGTCGGTTCTACAGAAACAACCATTTGAACCATTACAGCATATTTCCTTGGTGCTTCTCACCAGGAAATTGATTTTTCTAGTAGCCATTTGTTCGGCTAAAAGAGTATCGGAATTAGCAGCTATGTCCTGTAAGGAGCCATATCTGGTTATCCATAAGGACAGAGTAGTGTTACGTCCTCATCCAGCCTTTCTTCCTAAGGTGGTATCGAGGTTTCATTTGAACCAAGATGTGGTTCTTCCTTCTTTTTTTCCCAAACCTACTTCGGTAGAGGAAAAGTTATTGCATTCTTTGGATGTAGTAAGAGCAGTTAAAGCTTATCTAAAAGCCACTGCTCAGATTCGCAGAACGGATACTTTGTTTATTCTGCCGGAAGGCCCCAGAAAGGGTCAGGCAGCGTCAAAATCTACTTTAGCCAAGTGGATTCGACAGGTCATTATGCAAGCTTATGGCTTGAGAAGGAGACCGCCTCCGTTCAAAGTTAGAGTGCACTCCACGAGAGCAGTTGGAACTTCATGGGCAGTGCATCACCAGGCCTCCCTGGCTCAAATCTGTAAGGCCGCAACATGGTCTTCAGTACACACGTTTACTAGGTTCTACCAGGTGGACGTTAGAAGTCAGGAGAATGTCGCCTTTGGGCGCAGTGTGTTGCAGGCCGCAAAAGATCCTCATGTCTGATAGCGCTCAGCTTATATATGGTGTATCCCCCCCCTCATTTGGCATTGCTTTAGGACATCCCATTAGTAATGACTATGTCGCTCTGTGTCCCGTGATGTACGAGAAAGAAAATAGGATTTTTATAACAGCTTACCTGTAAAATCCTTTTCTTGGAGTACATCACGGGACTCAGAGCTCCCGCCCCTCTTTGGGGACACTTATTGCTTTGCTACAAAACTGAGGTGCTCCCGGATGGGAGGGGCTTATATAGGGGAGGGTACTTCCGGTTTTGGAAGTTGCCAGTGCCAGCACCTGACGGTATCTATATAACCCATTAGTAATGACTATGTCGCTCTGTGTCCCGTGATGTACTCCAAGAAAAGGATTTTACAGGTAAGCTGTTATAAAAATCCTATTATTGCAGATGACATGGACATCTCAACAGGTAAATAACCCCTACTGTACTGCAGGTGATGAACTCTTTTATCTTATATTCCTTAGATGTAACATGAGATGTGAAGGAAGAAGTTTTGATGGTTTTTGAGGTTTTGCAAACTTTACACCTTTTGCAAGGGAAAAAACCTTTCAAATTTGGTAACATACTCATCTTTTCCGGAGGGTTAACCATACTAGGAGCCAGAGTATCCTTCAAAGTTTGATTCTTTCTATAAATTATATTTGGTTTATCCGGCAATTTTGGTCCCAAGATCCTGTCATTTTTCAGAACATCCCAGTGTTTTTTAAAAATCTTATTGACCCACCAGTATTGAGAAGAATATGTAGTGAAAAAGGACCATTCAAATTTGTTATTTGCCGGAATATTTTTAACTTTAGGAGCTAGTAGACTACTTCTATCTCGAAGGGAGACATCCGTTAGTTCTTTATTTAGGACTGCGGGATCATATCCCTTTTCTTTAAATCGGTCACTGAGGATGGTCGCCTGTGTATGATAATCCTCTAATGATGAGCAGTTCCTGCGCATCCTTAGAAACTGTCCTTTGGGAACTGCCTTCAACCAATTCGGGTGATGGCAACTCCCGATCAGGATATACCCATTACGATCACTTGGCTTAAAATAACTCTTAGTGGAAAGTTGGTCATTCTCCTTAAAAATGACCAAGTCCAAAAAGTTAACCGACAAACTACTATGTTCATAGGTGAACTTGATGCCCCAATGATTAGTATTTAATCGGGACATAAATAAATGTAGTGACTCTGCATTCCCTCTCCAAAGGAAGAAGGCGTCATCTATATAGCGCCTCCAAAAAATCAGTCTGGAGTCTTTCCCCGTCAGTAGGTTGTCATTCTCCCACAATGACATGAAGAGGTTAGCGACGCTGGGGGCTAATTTAGCCCCCATCGCCACTCCCGTTCGTTGTAGATAGTACTGTCCGTTATAATAAAAGTAGTTATGTTCCATAGCAAAACATAAAAGTCCCAATATGAAATCCCGGATGGGTTTCCTCAGTGAACGGTCTTTAGTTAGGAAATATTCAGCAGCATGATATCCCAACTCATGCGGGATGATGGTGTAGAGTGAGGAGACGTCCGCTGTGACTAGCAGGACATCTTGCCCCACTTTAAACTGGGAGATTTCATTAATAATTTGAGTGGAATCCTTCAAAAAGGCAGGTGTCTTAGATACCAACGGTTGGAGATAAAAATCTATGAATTTCCCAATCCGAGATGTGAGGGAGTCGATTCCACTCACTATGGGACGACCTGGTGGGCGGATGGGGTCCTTGTGGACTTTAGGAATGCAATATATTATAGGCATCTTAGGGACCAATGGGATTAGATATTCCTGCTCCTTAAGATCTATGATGCCCTTCCTATATCCCTCTTGTACTATACTCTTGAGCAATTTTTTATATGCATTGGTGGGATCTTTTTTAAGAAGGATATAGATCTCTCATAAGAGATGATCCATTTGTTCAAGATAGTCCTGCTTCTTTAGCAGGACAATCCCCCCCCCTTTATCCGCTGGTCTGATAATTAAGTTTTTATTTGAACACAAGGACTCTATACCCTGCTGAATATTTTCCTGAGTAGCTTTACGAAAACGGGCATTTCGCAAGTCCTTCAGGACTAAATCTTTAAACACAGTAACACTGGGGGCGGGTTTACTGGGAGGATTGAACAATGAAGCATTCCTAAGACCTGTACCCTTTGTCTGAACATTCCCTGTATTAACAGCTTGGTGATCATTCGAAATAGATAGAAAATGTCTCTTAATATTTAATCGTCTAATATATTTCTGAACGTCCAAAAACGTATGAAATTTATTTAGAGATTTATTAGGGGCAAATTTGAGACCCTGATTTAGAGTGATTTTCTCTGAGTCTGTTAGTTGTTCACCACTCAGATTAAAGATGCCGGCACAGTTTAGATTTTCCTTTTCTTTGGAGTGGTACCGCCTCCCTCCCCAGAATCCTCTCTTAACCTTCCTTTTTTGCTTTGGCCTTTCCCAAAAAAATTATTGCTAATCTTAGTTCTTAATGGGGCTGCTCCTGGGGGAACCCCCGTCGGGCGGGCCAATCTCTCATTATCTCTGGGTGGTCCCAGAGAGTCAGGTTGATATCCTACATAATCATCTACATCCTCATAATAATCCTGTAGGGAACCATACCTATTATCTACAGGGACTTCATATCTCCATGAGGCCCCTGGAGATGAGAATGATTCATCTTTATAGTATTGTTCTTGGGGTCTTCTTTGGGAAGGATCCTCGTATCTTCCATTATATTCCATGTTGGGCTGTCTTCCCTGAGGGTAGGAATATGTATTATGGTGGTTTCTTGGAGTTGTGGGGGGTCTATTCCCTCTAAAAGTACCTGGATATGAATTATCCCCCCGATTCCTACTCTGATTAGGCTGAAAATATTGATTGCCATGAGGATATTGTTGAGGATTCCGCCATCCATTATTTGGTTTGGTCTGATGGTAGTCTACCCTCTTTTTTGGTTGTTGTGGTCCCCGATTGTTCCCTCCACCTGGTGGCCCCAAATCCCTTCGTTTTGGGGATGAAATAACAGCACCAAGTCTGGAAATCTCCACGGGCTGGGGCAATGGTGGACCACAAGTACCATCACTACTGTCCATACTGGCAGTTTGTGAGGGCTGTATGTACATTTCCTTGAAGATCTCTTGCCATTTAAAAACATTGTGGGACTTATAGTCCTCCACATCTCTGAGGTATTTCTTTCGTTTATTTATTCTCTGCTCTTCCTCTTCCTCTGCCATTATTTCTCTTAGTTCTTTAGTGTAGACTTGGTAAAGCCCCTCCTTACTCATAGGAATAAGCTTTTCCTTAATCTCACTAATTTCTTGTTGTAATTTAGCGACTTTGGCCCTTTTTTTGTTGACCAAAAGATCCAAAAAGGCCAAACCCACTCCATTAAAGTATAAAAACCATTCGTTTATCTCCTTATCTCCCTTATCTGGATAGACATGCCATCTAAGGCTTCTAGGGATCATTTTTTCCTGGAGATATCTCTCCAAAAAAATTATGTCCCAGGACGTGTGCAACTCTGCTACCAAAACATTTTTGAGTCGCATAAAAATACCACGGATACTGTCTGTCTCAGTACTAGTCTGATTAAAGACTTCATCCGGGTTGATTCTCCTATTTTTATGATATTCAAAGATATCCATATTACTAGAGAGAATTTACCACAAAAATGATTATTATAATGTGAAAGGAATTTAAAACTTCCAAAATCGGCGGCTGCTAGATAATGCTTTTCTGGAAAGATCAAATAGTAAATGGAAAAAAATCCAGCGCTGCCTTAAACAGTGACAAAATTAAATAAAAAATTAAAACTTAAGTGTGTTTGAAACACAAATTAAGTGTGATGCTCTAAATGTGTGAGAGAAGGGTGAATGGTATGACCTTCACCTGACGGGCGGGTGCTGCTATTCAATTAGCCTGAAAAAGGACTCGAAACATATGGAAAAAAGAAATCAAAAAAGCGCAACCCAATGTGAATGATAACAGTGAATCTCTGAAACAATGTGAAATTCCAACCGATATCCCAAACCGATATCTCAAAGCTGGAATATAAGTAAAACAAACATATATAAATGGAAAAAGATAAATTGATCAAAATAAAAATAAAAATAAAACTTATGACATAAAACTCTCAATTGATAAAAAGTCCATATGATGTAATATCTATGGGAGACTAGTCCAAAGATGACATATATAGGATTGTTGTCGTGAAGGAATTCCTATGCAGCGGAAGGCGTAATACTCAGACAGGTTGATAGTATAAGCTTCACATCCAATAGTAAGTAAATGGCTTGCTTACCAGATATAATATGATATTGGGCTCAGGACTAGGCCGACCTGCCTTCACTCGATCTGTTCTCGGTGTTCACCACACATGGATCGATTGGAAAATCCAGAGGCGGTCACTTTGGCGCTGAATCCCACAGACTGCGGGCACTTCAAAAATCTTTCGCTTGCCGTAAGGTGAGTATTGTGTTTTATATAACTCACGTTTTCCACATACAGCAAGTGGAGATCAGCATCCAGAAGTCGGCAGTCAATTACCAAAGAGAAGGAAGAAGAAAAGATCCTCATGGTGCAGTATTTCTTCATAAAAAACGTTTTTTCCATTTACTATTTGATCTTTCCAGAAAAGCATTATCTAGCAGCCGCCGATTTTGGAAGTTTTAATTTCCTTTCACATTATAATAATCATTTTTGTGGTAAATTCTCTCTAGTAATATGGATATCTTTGAATATCATAAAAATAGGAGAATCAACCCGGATGAAGTCTTTAATCAGACTAGTACTGAGACAGACAGTATCCGTGGTATTTTTATGCGACTCAAAAATGTTTTGGTAGCAGAGTTGCACACGTCCTGGGACATAATTTTTTTGGAGAGATATCTCCAGGAAAAAATTACCCCTAGAAGCCTTAGATAGCATGTCTATCCAGATAAGGGAGATAAGGAGATAAACTAATAGTTTTTATACTTCAATGGAGTGGGTTTGGCCTTTTTGGATCTTTTGGTCAACAAAAAAAGGGCCAAAGTCGCTAAATTACAACAAGAAATTAGTGAGATTAAGGAAAAGCTCATTCCTATGAGTAAGGAGGGGCTTTACCAAGTCTACACTAAAGAACTAAGAGAAATAATAGCAGAGGAAGAGGAAGAGCAGAGAATAAAAAAACGAAAGAAATACCTCAGAGATGTGGAGGACTATAAGTCCCACAATGTTTTTAAATGGCAAGAGATTTTCAAGGAAATGTACATACAGCCCTCACAAACTGCCAGTATGGACAGTAGTGATGGTACTTGTGGTCCACCATTGCCCCAGCCCGTGGAGATTTCCAGACTTGGTGCTGTTATTTCATCCCCAAAACGAAGGGATTTGGGGCCACCAGGTGGAGGGAACAATCGGGGACCACAACAACCAAAAAAGAGGGTAGACTACCATCAGACCAAACCTAATAATGGATGGCGGAATCCTCAACAATATCCCCATGGCAATCAATATTTTCAGCCTAATCAGAGTAGGAATCGGGGGGATAATTCATATCCAGGTACTTTTAGAGGGAATAGACCCCCCACAACTCCAAGAAACCACCATAATACATATTCCTACCCTCAGGGAAGACAGCCCAACATGGAATATAATGGAAGATACGAGGATCCTTCCCAAAGAAGACCCCAAGAACAATACTATAGAGATGAATCATTCTCATCTCCAGGGGCCCCCAAGGAGATATGAAGTCCCTGTAGATAATAGGTATGGTTCCCTACAGGATTATTATGAGGATGTAGATGATTATGTAGGATATCAACCTGACTCTCTGGGACCACCCAGAGATAATGAGAGATGGGCCAGCCCGACGGGGGTTCCCCCAGGAGCAGCCCCATTAAGAACTAAGATTAGCAATAATTTTTTTGGGAAAGGCCAAAGCAAAAAAGGAAGGTTAAGAGAGGATTCTGGGGAGGGAGCCGGTACCACTCCAAAGAAAAGGAAAATCTAAACTGTGCCGGCATCTTTAATCTGAGTGGTGAACAACTAACAGACTCAGAGAAAATCACTCTAAATCAGGGTCTCAAATTTGCCCCTAATAAATCTCTAAATAAATTTCATACGTTTTTGGACGTTCAGAAATATATTAGACGATTAAATATTAAGAGACCTTTTCTATCTATTTCGAATGATCACCAAGCTGTTAATACAGGGAATGTTCAGACAAAGGGTACAGGTCTTAGGAATGCTTCATTGTTCAATCCTCCCAGCAAACCCGCCCCCAGTGTTACTGTGTTTAAAGATTTAGTCCTGAAGGACTTGCGAAATGCCCGTTTTCGTAAAGCTACTCAGGAAAATATTCAGCAGGGTATAGAGTCCTTGTGTTCAAATAAAAACGTAATTATCAGACCAGCAGATAAAGGGGGGGGGGATTGTCCTGCTAAAGAAGCAGGACTATCTTGAACAAATGGATCATCTCTTATGAGAGATCTATATCCTTCTTAAAAAAGATCCCACCAATGCATATAAAAAATTGCTCAAGAGTATAGTACAAGAGGGATATAGGAAGGGCATCATAGATCTTAAGGAGCAGGAATATCTAATCCCATTGGTCCCTAAGATGCCTATAATATATTACATTCCTAAAGTCCACAAGGACCCCATCCGCCCACCAGGTCGTCCCATAGTGAGTGGAATCGACTCCCTCACATCTCGGATTGGGAAATTCATAGATTTTTATCTCAACCGTTGGTATCTAAGACACCTGCCTTTTTGAAGGATTCCACTCAAATTATTAATGAAATCTCCCAGTTTAAAGTGGGGCAAGACGTCCTGCTAGTCACAGCGGACGTCTCCTCACTCTACACCATTATCCCGCATGAGTTGGGATATCATGCTGCTGAATATTTCCTAACTAAAGACCGTTCACTGAGGAAACCCATCCGGGATTTCATATTGGGACTTTTATGTTTTGCTATGGAACATAACTACTTTTATTATAACGGACAGTACTATCTACAACGAACGGGAGTGGCGATGGGGGCTAAATTCGCCCCCAGCGTCGCTAACCTCTTCATGTCATTGTGGGAGAATGACAACCTACTGACGGGGAAAGACTTCAGACTGATTTTTTGGAGGCGCTATATAGATGACGCCTTCTTCCTTTGGAGAGGGAATGCAGAGTCACTACATTTATTTATGTCCCGATTAAATACTAAACATTGGGGCATCAAGTTCACCTATGAACATAGTAGTTTGTCGGTTAACTTTTTGGACTTGGTCATTTTTAAGGAGAATGACCAACTTTCCACTAAGAGTTATTTTAAGCCAAGTGATCGTAATGGGTATATCCCGATCGGGAGTTGCCATCACCCGAATTTGTTGAAGGCAGTTCCCAAAGGACAGTTTCTAAGGATGCGCAGGAACTGCTCATCATTAGAGGATTATCATACACAGGCGACCATCCTCAGTGACCGATTTAAAGAAAAGGGATATGATCCCGCAGTCCTAAATAAAGAACTAATGGATGTCTCCCTTCGAGATAGAAGTAGTCTACTAGCTCCTAAAGTTAAAAATATTCCGGCAAATAACAAATTTGAATGGTCCTTTTTCACTACATTTTCTTCTCAATACTGGTGGGTCAATAAGATTTTTACAAAACACTGGGATGTTCTGAAAAATTACAGGATCTTCGGACCAAAATTGCCGGATAAACCAAATATCATTTATAGAAAGAATCAAACTTTGAAGGATACTCTGGCTCCTAGTATGGTTAACCCTCCGAAAAAGATGAGTATGTTACCAAATTTGAAAGTTTTTTTCCCTTGCAAAAGGTGTAAAGTTTGCAAAACCTCAAAAACCATCAAAACTTCTTCCTTCACATCTCATGTTACATCTAAGGAATATAAGATAAAAGAGTTCATCACCTGCAGTACAGTAGGGGTTATTTACCTGTTGAGATGTCCATGTCATCTGCAATATATAGGAAGGACTACAAGACCACTTAAGGTCAGAATTGGTGAACATTTGTCTAACATTAGAAGAGGCTTTGTAGGACACAGCGTGTCCAAACACTTCCGCCTATTTCGCCAAAGGGATCCATCCCTTTTGGAAGTCATTGCTATAGAAAAATATATTCCCCATTGGCGGGGTAGCAATTTGAAAAGGCAAATTTCCCGGAGAGAAACGAGATTAATCTATGACATGCAGTGTTATAGCCCTTGGGGGCTCAACATTGAATGGGACATAAATTGTTACATTGACAACCGATGATTACTTGTTTTTTTCTCCCATTTATTAGTTCTTTTACATATACATTTTAGGTTTGGTTTGAGATTATCAGTGCTGCCTCGTAAGAATTTATTCATACTTATGAGATTACCAACACCATAGATCCGTTAGCAGATGGACAGTGGGTTGGATTGTCAGCAGCATTTATATAAATCTAGATACGATTAATTGGTAGAATTCTATAGTACATTTCCTTCCTTTACCAAGCTGACACATTTTTTGATATATGTATCAGCAGAAGATGTGACGTTGTTTCCTTTAGATAAGGGCACCAGATCCCTTCTTTATTCTGGGGTAATTTTTCCCTAGGGAATATTTACGCAACACTTTTTTCCTTGGTCTTTTTACATAACCTTAATTTGGTTATATTAAACATTTTATACAATTTTTATTTGTGATGGGATAAATTTATATGTTTACAGGCAATTTTATTAACTTTTGATAATGTGCCGAGACCCTATTTTATGATTTGTTGATTATATGAATCATAATGGTGGTATGATGCACTCACTGCGATAGAGCATACATAATTTTGTTGTGAAAATCAATGTATCTTAAATATTATTTGCCATGTGTTTTGCTCATACTCTCACCAGATCTCAGTGCCTGCTGAATAATCAGCACCATTCGATTATTTTATTAGCCAACTGTGTTTTATTTTGTTAGCTAACTGTTTTTGGTTCAGCAGTGTGAGTGACACGGGTTGATTTAGTTATTAATTCACTTCCTGTGTCACTCCCACATCAAGAGGTATTTAAATGTGGTGATGGGCGTCGGAACTTCAGCCTCCGTTCCCAGTAGAATCCTTGTACGGGGAAACATGTAGGGTGGAGCCACAAGTCTCTGACACCATCACGTTCCAGCCAGCTGGTGCTAACCGTGGCTGTTTTTGAAAATTTAGAAAATTTGTCTCTGTTCCATGGATGTCAGTGTTTTATGAAGCCTGTGCAATAAATACGTTTTTTTATGAAGAAATACTGCACCATGAGGATCTTTTCTTCTTCCTTCTCTTTGGTAATTGACTGCTGACTTCTGGATGCTGATCTCCACTTGCTGTATGTGGAAAACGTGAGTTATATAAAACGCAATACTCACCTTACGGCAAGCGAAAGATTTTTGAAGTGCCCGCAGTCTGTGGGATTCAGCGCCAAAGTGACCGCCTCCGGATTTTCCAATTGATCCATGTGTGGTGAACACCGAGAACAGATCGAGTGAAGGCAGGTTGGCCTAGTCCTGAGCCCAATATCATCTTATATCTGGTAAGCAAGCCATTTACTTACTATTGGATGTGAAGCTTATACTATCAACCTGTCTGAGTATTACGCCTTCCGCCGCATAGGAATTCCTTCACGGCAACAATCCTATATATGTCATCTTTGGACTAGTCTCCCATAGATATTACATCATATGGACTTTTTATCAATTGAGAGTTTTATGTCACAAGTTTTATTTTTATTTTTATTTTGATCAATTTATCTTTTTCCATTTATATATGTTTGTTTTACTTATATTCCAGCTTTGAGATATCGGTTGGAATTTCACATTGTTTCAGAGATTCACTGTTATCATTCACATTGGGTTGCGCTTTTTTGATTTCTTTTTTCCATATGTTTTGAGTCCTTTTTCAGGCTAATTGAATAGCAGCACCCGCCCGTCAGGTGAAGGTCATACCATTCACCCTTCTCTCACACATTTAGAGCATCACACTTAATTTGTGTTTCAAACACACTTAAGTTTTAATTTTTTATTTAATTTTGTCACTGTTTAAGGCAGCGCTGGATTTTTTTCCATTTACAATGTAATCAGAGAAACATTTCAATAGAAACAGTTAGTCATATCTTAGATCAAAGAGGTTCTTAAATGGCCCCAAATAGTGGGACCATAGTAAATGCAATAGGTATATGGATGTGATTGAGTGCGACAATACGGTACATCATAACTAATGAGACTCAAGAGGATGTATATGAGACTGGACAACAAGCAACGGTACATACAGAAATATTCTTCTATATCAATTCTTACGGACAAAATCAATACATATTAAATTTGCAAGAAAGGAACATAATTCAATGACCATAATACAACAGTAGATTATCGATAGCTCTAACCATGATGGAGTAAGTATTGGACATGTCTCTTAGCCCATATTCATTCTTTTTTACAGCCCCCTGAGTTAAAACCGCCCAAAAACGGGCGGAAATTTAGTTGGGTGTTTAAACCTGGAAATAGTGTTGCATTGAGGTCAGCAATCCAGCGAACCTCTTTTTGAAGCAAGACCTTGTTCCAGTCACCACCCCTGCTGTCCGGGTGGACCCGATCTAAAATGATAAATGAAATACAGGGGGGAATTCCTGCATGATGATCTTGGACATGCCGTCCCAGGGGGAGATCTGGGTTAGCATGCTTAATGCTTGTGATATGGCGAGCTGCTCTCTTATAAAATTCTAATTTGGTCTTGCCTATATAAAAACACTGGCATTGACACATCAACAAATAGATAACCCCAGGCATTTTGCAGTTAGCATAGTGTTTCGGTGTATGCATTTTGCCATTTGGTAATATAAATTTAGGCTGTGTGTTCATGTATTGACAACATGAACATCCGCCACACATAAATGTACCAACTCTTTTACAAGGGTCGGATCAAAAAGGATCCGACGTATTCACTTTGGACCAGATGCGCATGCCCAGGCATACGTCATCACGCCGGCTGACATGACGGCGCGATTGGCTGATGTCATCAGCCTACGAGCGGCTGGTGCGCATGTGCGGGCGTCTTCTTAAGCCCGCAGACGACGCAATTTGTAACACAGACACTGCCTAGCAGCAATCACACCACAAGCCTGTTTTCGTCGATTTTGATATCCTGGTAAGCAAAAACTTTTCTTTATTCTATGTTTGTTTTCCTCTTCTGGGATGGTCTATTGGTGGTGTAAACATAGATTCTGTGAGTTGGAAGTTTCTCATTTAGAGCCGGTTCACACACAGGCGGCACGACTTTGGGGGCGACTCGGCAAGGCGATCTGAAGACGACTTCAGAGGTGACTTGCAAAATGACTTCTGTATTGAAGTCAATGCAAGTCGCCCCCAGAGTCGTACAAGAACCTTTTTCTAAGTCAGAGCAACTTGCGTCGCTCCTATTAGAATGGTTCCATTGAAGAGAGTGGAGCGCGACTTGTCAGGCGGCTGAGTCGCCTGATGAGTCGCCCCTGTGTGAACCGGCTCTTAGAATGTTATTTACTTCTAACTCATACATAATACATTCCTCATACCTTCAATCTGCCTGTACTTATAATATTGGCAGTGCAACTATAGTTTTTTTTCTTTTTATCCTTTTGATATCTTTTGAATCTGCAATGCTCCACACACACCCCCAGAGATATATGGCAAATCTTTTCTTCCCTTTTCTCCTATTCTCTTTGATAAATATATTTGTCAAACTGCTAAACCAATTTTGGCACTTTATAATCTATTTTAAATGCCAATTAGATTATGCAGTGTATCATTGCTATACATAACTCCTTCCCTTGTTCTCTCTCATGCCAGGATATCTGTTTATCCCCTGGGGCCCCTAGGTGATTCGATGATGGGGGTGTCTCTATAGGGACCTTTGTGAGGGCCGATCCGAGCTGGGATGGGGTTCATTGCCCCTTGATGAACAGACAACGGCAGCTCTGATCCACTTTAGGACTCCTTGTCCTTTATTTTAATATAAACAAAACAGCTTTACGGACAATATTACAAATCCAGCATTTGGTATGTACAATGGATGTGTTTGTGTGCCTCAATGGTGCTGTCTTTTGGAATGTCCTGAGTTTTTATTTTTTGCTCCATTTTAGAATATATTTGTACTTTCTCCTACCAAAAGCCTCTGAAAAAAGGATTGGAATTCCTGAAACATGTCAGGCTAAAGGAGGAAAAACTGTATTTTCTCTCACTGGAAAATTGTAAAAACGTCTTCAAGTTTAAGGCTGTATTGTTCAATAATATATACTGTGCAAAACATCGATATGCTTGATATTTATATATTTGCATATATATATTTTTATAAAAACATATCTTTTTCTAAATAAATATTTTTTACAATATCAAATTTTTGTTCTGTTTGCCCTTAAAGTCCCGCTGTAAAAAGTATAAAAAAAATCCAGTATGTATACCTTAGTTTGTAGATTCTATAACTTTTGCGCAAACCAATCAATATAAGCTTATTGGGATTTTTTCCCCCCCCAAAAAATATGTAGCAGAATACATATTGGCCTAAATTTATGAAGAATTTTTTTTATTTTTATTTTTTTTTAATTGTCGGTATTTTTTTGTTTTTAGCACCAAAAAATATAAAAACACAATGGTGATCAAATACCACCAAAAGAAAGCTCTATTAGTGGGGGGAGGGGGGGGGGAATAACATAAATGTTGTTTGTGTACAGCGTTGCATGACCATGCAATTGCCAGAGTAATGCAGTGCCATATAGAAAAAAATGGCCTGGTCATGAAGGGGGGTAAATCTTCCCTAGGTCAAGTGGTTAAGAAGTGAAAAATTCTGAGATCTCTTGATATCAAACCAAGATCAGCTAGACCAAGAAAAATTCCAGCCACAACTGCAATAAGAATTGTTTGGGATACAAAGAAAGAGCCACAGGTAACCTCAGGAGAAATATAGTCTGCTCTGGAAAAAGACAGTGTGGTTGTTTCAAGGTGCACAATAATTGAAAAAAAATGAGCTGCATGGTCAAGCTGCCAGAAAGAAGCCTTTACTGCACCAATACCACAAAAAAGTCCAGTTACAATATGGCTGACAACACCTTTATGCCTTACAGCTTCTGACACACCGTAATCTGGAGGGATGAGACCAAAATAGAGTTTGTGGTCACAACCATAAGCGCAGGGGTCCACAAGGCCTATAGTGAATACCATCCCCACTGTGAAGCATGGCGGTGGTTCACTGATGTTATGGGGGGATGTGTAAGCTCTAAAGGCACAGGGAATCTTCAAAAAATTATTGGCAAGATGAATGCAGCATGTCATCAGAAAATACTGGCAGACAATTTGCATTCTTCTGCAAAAAAAAAGCTATGCACGGGACACTCTTGAACTTTCCAGCACGACAATGACCACAAGGCCAAGTTGACCCTCCAGTGGTTACAGCAGAAAAAGGTGAAGGTTCTGGAGTGGCCATCACAGTTTCCTGACCTTAAAGCGGAGCTCCACCATTAAAAAAATATATTAAAAGCCAGCAGCTACACATACTGCAGTTGCTGACTTTTAATACATGGACACTTACCTGTCCTGGAGTCCAGCGACGTCTGCAGCAGAAGACGAGCAATCGCTCGTCTATCTGCTGCCCCCACCGCCATCCTTGGTGAGGGAATCAGGAAGTGAAGCATTCCGACTTCCCTGCCCGTTTCCCTACGGCGCATGCGCGAGTCGCGTAGCGCCGTCCTCACTGGTCACCGTTGTGTTCTGGGAGCCGAGTGTTTCCCAGAACACAACGGGCGTTCTGTGGGAAGTAACGCACTACCCACAGAATACCCGCAGAGAGGACTCGCGGAAGTGGGTGCAAATACCTGTCTTAGACCGGTATCTGCACCCCCCTCCCCCTGAAAGGTGACAAATGTGACACCGGAGGGGGGAGGGTTCCGATGAGCAGAAGTTCCACTTTAGGGTGGAGCTCCGCTTTAATATCATCAAGCCACTCTGGGGAGATCTCAAATGTGCAGTTCATGCAAGACGACTAAAGACTTTTCATGACCTGGAGGCATTTTGCCAAGATGAATGGGCAGCTTTACCACCTGCAAGAATTTGGGGCCTCATAGACTACTATTACAAAAGACTGCATGCTGTCATTGATGCTAAAGTGTTGAGAACTTGGGGTATGCAGACTTTTGAACAGGGGTCATTTCATTTGTTGCCAGGTTTTGTTTTATGATTGTGCCATTCTGTTATGACCTACAGCTACAGAATATGAATCCCATACGAAATAAAAGAACTGTGTTTTGCCTGCTCACTCATGTTTTTTTTTTTTAAATGTACATACTGTATATTACCTATTCTCCAAGGGTATGCAAACTTTTGATCACAACTGTATACATTTAGGCTTCAATAGTTTTACCATTTGATATGCACCACTTTGTGTATGTTCCAGAGATAGAAATAAACAGCAGCAATTAAAGTTTGCAGAACAAATATTAGAAAGTGAACATTTCAGAGTATTTGCAGTTAAAAATAATAATAAACCAAGCTATAAGAATGTGAATGCAATGAGCTGAATAGCTTCTTGGAAATTAAACATCCTAACATCTTGTTATAGCGGTGTTTCCACATGGGAACTTTTGTTTTCTACGCCTGTGACAACATTTACTTGTCTCGCTGCTCAGAGAAGTGAAACGAGAATGACCCAGCGCACATGCACGGCTAACCTCTGGAAAACCGTCTCTTTTATGCCTGACCTAGTTTAGTTAACCTCCCCTCCCGGCGTCCCACTACATTTCATATATCAAGATTTCTTATTTAATTGGATGCCCCAACTGGCTGCACATTTTATATTTCAAGGACGTATGTAAACAGTTATATAGCCAACACCACTAGGGACACCAAGACTAACAAAAGTGCGCCTGTTCGTTGATTGGTAGAAATATATATGGACGGGGAAAAGTGAATGTATGGTTATGGGAAACTAAAGTGTTTATGTTTTGGTGTATTGATCTTATTCATTAAAAATAACTTATATACCAATTAAAAAAGGATCTGATTCCTGGAAGGAAAAATTCTAAAATTAACTTCATGCCAACCTGTAGGAAAATAAGTTGAAAAAATTATTATCAGGCAGGTGGCAGCAAAAACTGGCAACACATGCTTTTTGTTTTATCACCCAGGGCACTACCAGCCAGTATGCCTATACTACATTATGGTGGGGAATAGCTTCTCCTCGGCCCACTTCTCCAATGCCTATGGCTAGGCAGATATTCACTTTGGGAATACATATAAGTGTATGTATGTGTGTATGTGTATATATATATATATATATACAGGTGCAACAGGAGGCACAAACCCTAAATCAAAAAGTATGTACTGAAAGCTTGTCATTCTGTCAACTGTCTGCTTTATCTACTAGTATGCATGGTTTCTTCTGCCCACAGGCTCACTTTACATATATGAATTACAAACCTGATGATCAAAATAAAACTGTATAAACATATTTATTTTGGAGAGGGTCAGCATCATGAGATCATGAGTGCTCCCTAATTTGACAGAGGAGGCAAGAGGAGAACTAATGGTGCCCAATTAAAAACTGTTAACTGGAGATCAGCCCAAAATTGGTAAAGACTACATACACCACAGAAAAGACATGCCCCTACTCCTATTAAGTAGTGGAGGAAAAAGAGGCGGTACTGGTCTTAATGCACCATGGCATCATGGTGTTGCCGCAGGCATTCACATAAATTGAAGGCATTCCATTATTACAAATCTCACCTGCATCTAAAACGTCAGCATTTTACCCCACCCCAATTTCACATGATTGGTCAAAAAGTTTGTCCATCACTTTTTTTAGACCAATTACAAGGGTTGAGGAAGGCAAACATTGATTTTCTAGATCAGAGGTCTACAAAAATTTTAGTGCGAGGGCCATATTGTTTATTTTACAAATGCGGCCTGAAACTTTTATTGAATGACTAAACAAGCTCCAAGAAACAACTTCATATCAGAAGCCCCCCCATTACATCAGAAGTCTCCCTTGACATCAGGGTTCCCCTTCCACATCAAAAGTCCCACATCATTTCAGAGCCCCCTCCTTACATCAGGGTCCCTATCAGAGTTCTACCATACATTAGGGTCCCCATCAAAGTCTCCCTTTCACATTGGAAGTCCTCCATCATTTCAGAGCCCCCCTTACTTATCAGAACCCTCCCTGACATTAGGGTCCTCATCAGAAATGGAGATTGACTGATCTGAATCCTCAATCTGTGCATTGAGTCTAAAGCCAGCCATACATGGATTAAAATGTAGTCGTTCAGCAGGGACCGGATGAATTTAGATCCATGCATGCTCAGGCTGATTGTACTCAAGTCGATCCATTAAACGACTTGGGTACAAGCAGCCTGTCTGATTTTTCTTCTTGTAATTACTGCCAGGGGCTATAGCCACTAGCAATAGTCATTGTACTATGCCAGCTGTGAAGGCTCCCCACACCCCCTCTCGGCAGAATACCATAGCGCTGCAAGAGCATTCCCCCATCAACACTGCATGATGAAAGAATATTGAATAGTCTATGGGCTGCTTAAAGTGATTGTAAAGACATCTTTTTATTTTTGTTTTTAAAATAACAAGAATGTTATACTTACCTGCTTCATCCTCCTCCTTCTTGGGCCCCCGCCCGCGCTCCTGACCCCTCCCTTCTGTCAAGTGCCCCCACAGCAAGCAGCTTGCTGTGGGGGCACCTGAGCAGACTCTCTCCTGAGCCGCTGCTCTGTCCATTCACACACAGCCGTGGCTCGTCCCCGCCCCTGCTCTCACCTCATTGGTTCACTGGCTGTGTTTGACAGTAGTGGGAGTCAGTGGCTCCCGCTGCTGTGCCAGCTGTCTCAGCCATTTTTTTGCAATGAGGAGGGGAGAGACCTGGGACAGCTGAGGCTCTCGTGCACATCCCTGGATCGAGATGGGGCTCAGGTAGGTATTGGGGGGGCTGGGGCTGCTTCTGCACACAGAAGGTTTTTTACCTTCATGTATAGAATGCATGAAGATAAGAAACCTTGAGCCTTTACATCTACTTTAGGAATATGCCACTGATCCTAGTTGCAGTCCAAATAAACTGTCTAACCATACCGTAGTTTGAAGACCCCTGCCCCAAATGAGAGTTTACATATTAGAATGCCATACGTTTTGGGGTTCCCAGGGCTCTTTGTTATATAAACTTTTGAGTTCCTGCAGTAATTTTGTTTAGTATTCTTGTGCCAGTTCAACTACATATAGGTCAGTACAGCTATAGCTTAAGCCAGAGGGACTGTCTGTATTTGTTATTAGTCACAGGGTGCCGTCAAACATGCAATCATTGCTGGGATTTTTGCAAGAACATCTAGAATGTTTTGCACACACAGTGAATATACCTTGTAGCGCAAGTTTTTTTCTCTATATATGAATAGAAAAATTGTATAAAGCAGGCTTCAAACTTTCAAAACCATTATACTTTTCTCTTATAAACTATGGAGGGTTGACATTGTGCATAACTGCTCTGGCAGAGCAGGCAGGATGTCAGAGTGCCAAAGACACGAGAGGCTGTCACCATACATGACAGTATTCCCTGGCTGTTACACACACCTTAGGATGAGCACTAGCTGCTCTCCATTTCATCTTCGTACGTAAAGCCTTGCAATTATCATGAGTGAGTCTTTAAGGCGCTGGGTTCCCATGGGATAAACTTCAGCAAGTCAACAAGTTAGACCTCTTCACACTGGGGCGGTTTGCAGGCGCTATTGCACTAAAAATAGCGCCTGAAAACCGACCTGAAACAGCGGCTGCTGTTTCTCCAGTGTGAAAGCCCGAGGGCTTTCACACTGGAGTGGTGCACTAGCAGGACCGCTCCAAAAGTCCTGCTAGCCACATCTTTGGAGTGGTGAAGGAGCGGTGTGTTTACACCTTGGCTATACCGCCGGCAATGCGCCTCTGCAGAGGCGCTTTGCGGTGGTTTTTAACCCTTTTTCGGCCTCTAGCAGGGGGGTAAAACTGCCCCGCTAGCGGCCGAATACCACCGCAAAATTAGCGGTAAAGCGGCGCCCCAGTGTGAAAGGGGCCTTAAAGTGGTTGTAAACTTGCACCTACAGGTAAGCCTAGATTAAGGCTTACCTGTAGGTGCAAGAAATATCTCCTAAACCTACACAGTTTAGGAGATATTTGCAAAAAATTACATGCACCGATGTCTACGGCGCATGTGCGCCGTAGACAACGGTGCATTCACAGGGTTAATCCCATTCACAAATCCGGATTTGACGGCTCCCGCGCGCATGCGCGGAGTGACGACTTCGCCGCTCCAGCCAATCGCAGCGCCAGAGCGGCACTGTGATTGGCTGGATCGGCGATACCCGGAAGTAACCTTCCGGGTATCTGTGGAGCGATGGCTGCGGCTGGAGGGGGAGACTAGGACGGATTCGGGGGCCCCAATCTAAGGTAAATGATGCATAATGAGTCATACTAGCTCATTATGGCTTTGTCTTGCAGGTGGGTTTTAAAAAATAAAAAATTTCAGGGTTTACAACCACTTTAAGGTCATAAAATAAGGACATTCAGCTAACATTGCATTCCCTTGCTATTTTACAAGGGTCACTTAAATAGCGTTAACATGAATAGGGGTAAAATCCCCTATTGAAGGTGTCCATACCAGGCCCCATGGAAAAAATTGGCGAGCGCCCCCCCCCCTGAACCATACCAGACCGCTTGACCTCAACATGGGGAGGGTGCTTCGTCCCCACAACCCTGGCCCGGTGGTTGTGGGGGTCTCCAGGTGGGGGGCTTATCAGAATCTAGAAGCCCCCCCTTTAACAAGGGGCCCCCCAGATCCTGCTCCCCCTATGTGAATGGGTATGGGGTACATATTTCCCGTACCCATTCACCAAATAAAGTGTCAAAAAGTAAAAACCACAATAGACAGTTTTTGACAACTCCTTTATTAAAAAATAAAAAATAAATAAAAAGTGTCCCACGATGTACATGGAAGCTAACACATTATGCAATTGTCTTATATGGGAAAGTTTTTTTTTTTTTTTTACTGCAGCGTTTACAACCGCTTTAAGTTGACTTGGCTGAATGTTAGTATCCATATCTGATATCCTTATGGCTGTTGGGGAAACTGAAAATGACTGTAGTAGTCTATGCTACATACAGTGATAGTCATGATCATCCGCAGCTTACCCTCTACATACTGCATACTTGCTTGGTGCCGCTGGCAAATAAACAAACGGCTTGCAATCTTTTTTTCAATTAATACAAGGCGTTCTCTTATTGGACGTTCTCTGCATGGCAGCAGTGCCAAGTAAGTGACCCCCTGTGTTCAGTGTGCAGAGTGGAAGCCGCAGGAGCAGCACCTGGAAGATCACAACCATTACTGTATGTAGTGTGGACTGCAACAGTGATTTTCAGCATCCCCAACGGCCCTCCAGATATGAGATATAAATACTTACATTGAGCGAATCGGGACCAATGTGAGTTTGCAGAAATAGTTAGTCCTGGAATTCCGCTTTAACCACTTTGTTATAGAATATTTGCCCTTAAGAGAACTATTTTCTTCAATGAGAACACCACATATTTAGGTGTAAGTGTAGGTGTAGAAATGATTTGTGGTTAAACCATACCACAGTCAGTATCCTGGACACTCCATCTTTTCCTCAGCTGAGAGAGCAAATCACAGAGAAATTCAGCAATATTTTGTATTTCTTGAACCTCCGAATCACTTGCCTGGGCAGCACAGGTATTGATTGCTTGATTCCACTTCAGAAATTATAAATGGATTTAAATGTAGACCAGATTATAGGAAACAATTTGTAGGGCTTTGCAAGTTTTATAGCAGGTCTTTACCTTAACCACACAGAAAGAAATTACTTATTGATCTGTACACAGCCCCAGTACAACCCAACACCACATTGCATGCAGAGTACTGAGACAAAGGAACGGGATGATGTGGCAAGGACAGTAAAGCTGGCCATACACCGGTAGAATTGTGTGTAGCGACCTCACCCCTCTCACCCTTTCTCATTTACGGCTTGTCTGTCTCGTCTAGGGGTTAACACTGGGGGGAGGGATGAGATACACCATGGCCCATGTCCTCCAATGTGTAGAGGTGAAGGCCAGAACTATCGGGTTTTTGTCTATGTGTCCCAGAGTCAAATCCTCTCCTCGGATTGACTCCCCTTTGCTCCTGGTAACCAGAATTCCACACACTGAATAGGTCCAACTCGTATTTATTCTTCTCAATAAATAGTCCTACAGCACAGACAGGTTGAGTCCCATATATTTGTGGGGAGTAGGCCAAGGTACAATTCTTCTAGATAGAGCTAAGCACTGTAGTGTCACCAGTGGTGAATAGTCATTGCCACTGACTATATAGAACAGAACATGAATTACCTTCGCTATCCTAGCCCCTATCAGGGGAAGGACATCCGTCCAAGAGAGTTACCGGAGGCCTCTCCGTCACCAGCAATGCTGCGCTGGACTCTCCGGAGAAGTTCTGCTCACCGGCCTACTCGATCTCAGACACGGGCACCCAAGGAGTTAGGGGCCCCTCGGATTCCTCCACCCTCGCGGAACTCAGTCGAAGGTACTGAGCTCCAGGCTTCTGCCATAGTACCTCACCCCAGGCTAAAGGTGCCTGAGATGGACTCCATCTCCCGCTCTGGCCAGGTCAAGGGCACCTGGGCCCGGAACTCCAGAACGCAAGCACCCAAGCTGAAGGTGCCTGGGTGCGGCTGCGTCCTCCGACTCTGAACCCCAAGGTCAGGGCGTCCGCCCCTTTTATCTCCTCTCCCTTTGCGTCACAGTGGGTACCCCGCCCCGCTGTACCAGCGCCAGGAAAGGACAAAAAGGGAAGCAGTCTTGCAGTGAGTGTTCAACTCCAGCCAGGGCGACGGCGCCACCTGCAGGCCGCAAAGAACCTCACACCACCAGAGTCCTCCAAGAACCATAAAAGGATCCCAGATTCCCTGACAATCAATGCATCTGGGTTACACTACCACCCAGATGCCTTCCCTAAAATCAAACACCCGCTACACTCTCCCCCTGGTGATTTGACACTGGTCCCCAGTGTCTGGTGCAAACCAATGCCTCCCAAGGAGTGGTGACATAAGTTCGACCCAGAGACCAAACTCAACAATTTAGTCATGAATTGTGCCAGGACCTAAAATGGGAAAGGGAAACAGGAATATAAAACAATGAACTTGGTATCAAAAAACTTTATACATTGGATTTCCCCTCCTCACTATCTAAGGACCACCCAATTCTCAGCAGCCTTGATAGATGAAATCTCCTGCAGAGGGAAAAAAACAAAGAAACACACATCCTAGCATAATGTATGTATTTTCTTGGAAGGAATGGGTCTATCCGTAGAGAAACCCATTCTCTCCAATAGTTTAGTGCAAAGAGTGAAATGAACAATCGTTGCGCAACACCGCCACCTGGTGGCAATGCCGCAGTAAAGGCACTTGTCAGATCCAGATGAACTTCTTCTTCTCTGTGCTGTGACACTATGCTGGCTAAACCCCAAAGTCACTGATTTATTTTTCCTTGATGGGAGGAGAAGGAGGAAGAACAAAAAATAACAACAGCTCCCATTTCTCCAAAGAGTAAAACATCCCAAAAGAAAAATTAGAGCACAGTCCCTGTCTCTGGTAGCAACAAGAGAAAAAAAAATGGAAAAGAGTTTCTTTCTCCTACAAATAGAACTTGGGATCTGGCAAAAACAAAGGCTTCAAGTGCTGGTCAAAAGCCTCCACATGGTACTCAATGTTCCCTCCATCCTTCCGACAAATTACCACCTTGTCTGCATGGGTGTGCCTTCCCACCATCCACTCCGCCTTACAGTCCTTGAACTTTCTGGTGACTGTAGGTGAGCATGCAAGGTATCGGCGTGCATGAGGTACCTTCAGCTTTGTCCAGACAAAATCATTGTACCACCGCTGCCGAAAAACTTCTACCTCGTAGAGCAATTCTCGGGGTAAATATGGGTACGGGCAACTTTCTGGCAAAAAAGACGCTGCAGCCTTGCCAGAGATGGCATTGTGGCATGGTCACCCACTCCAGGTAAAACAATGGACTCCGGATGGCGAGGTACATTCACCACCTCTAGATTTGGGCCTAGGAGCCCGCAGTGATGCCCGTTGCACTCCCGCAACAGGAGCAGGTGAAACACTTGATGGTTCAAGAAGTGGGATCACGGACAGGGAACCACATTCCTCCCTAGGCTCAGAGGCCTCCACCCGGGGTGTACTATCCCCAATGGACATAGGTGGGTCCCTTAAGACACGGGACGCGGGTAGCTTCTTGTGGAAGATCTCATCTATCTCCCCATCATCACCGGCATCTGATAGCGACTCTAGGTCGGAGGTGTCATAACACTCTGTGGGCAGGTAATTCCCCGTAGACACGGAATCACCCCCCTCGATGGGCTCCACCGACTCTGGGCTCCCGACACCTCCAACCACACACACTGTCCCGACCCCTGACTCACCTGGGCCTTTTGAAGAACAAGGACGTCCAGGACTCTTCCCTCCGGATCCATCCAGGCCAGGCAAGCGACGGGGCGAAGCTCTTCCACGACCACAGAATGCCATCACCAGGCCAACTTTCCTATTCGGCGGTGGGAGCAGGGAGCTTGTGGTGACCGAGGCAGCATCCTCGAATTTCTCTCGCTTTGTCTCCGCTTGGGCTGTCACGTCGCCCTGGTCAGCGCGCACAGGAAACGCATAGGCATCGATCTCTCCCTCCGGAGTGGCAGTCCCTGTGAGGTAGTTGAGGTGGAAGGCGCGAGGCCTTTCTGTGGATGGCTCCACCTCGAAGAGGAACTCTTTGCAGACCTCACATCGCCCGAACGGCTTCAACTGGACCACCAGTCCCGAACAGCCAGGACAGATCACACAGAGGGCCTCTATGTCTCTGCAGGTATACACAGCCAACTGCCCCCGGGGCCTTAGTCTTATTCCCGTATCCGTAATCTGAGCAGCAAAATAAGTCATCTCGGTGACAGAAGAAGCAGAAATCCACGGGGTACTTGAAGTCATCCTGACTGTTTGCTGCTCCAATGCGCACTGACCTCTTCGCGCCGGAATCTCCACGTGTGTCCTTCCACATGGCCAGACTCCTCCCACACTCTGCATTTGTTCGCAGGCTTTTCCTTCTCCCCGCCCACGAACTGTGCAGCTATGGTTTGCCTCGTGGTGCGTTGGCCAATATGGCTGACCTACTCGGAACTCCTCCGGGCAGCAAAGTTCAAATTCAGACACCATACACATCCCGGACACAATGCCCCCACGTGTAGCGACCTCAACCCCTTCTCATTCACGGCTTGTCTGTCTCGTCTAGGGGTTAACACTGGGGGGAGGGATGAGATACACCACGGCCCATGTCCTCAAATGTGTAGAGGTGAAGGCCAGAACTATCGGGTTTTGTGTATGTGTCCCAGAGTCAAATCCTCTCCTCGGATTGACTCCCCTTTGCTCCTAGTAACCAGAGTTCCACACACTGAATAGGTCCAACTCGTATTTATTCTTCTCAATAAATAGTCATACAGCACAGTCAGGTTGAGACCCATATATTTGTGGGGAGTAGGCCAAGGCAAAATTCTTCTAGATAGAGCTAACCACTGTAGTGTCACCAGTGGCGAATAGTCATTGCCACTGACTATATAGAACAGAACATGAATTACCTTCGCTATCGTAGCCCCTATCAGGGGAAGGACATCCATCCAAGAATGTTACCAGAGGCCTCTCCGTCACAAGCAATGCTGCGCTGGACTCTCCGGAGAAGTTCCGCTCACCGGCCTACTCGATCTCGGACACGGGCACCCAAGGAGTTAGGGCCCCCTCGGATTCCTCCACCCTCGCGGAACTCAGTCGAAGGTACTGAGCTCCAGGCTTCTGCCATAGTACCTCACCCCAGGCTAAAGGTGCCTGAGATGGACTCCATCTCCCGCTCCGGCCAGGTCAAGGGCACCTGGGCCCGGAACTCCGGAACGCCAGCACCCAAGCTGAAGGTGCCTGGGTGCGGCTGCGTCCTCCGACTCTGAACCCCAAGGTCAGGGCGTCCGCTCCTTTTATCTCCTCTCCCTTTGCATCACAGCGGGTTCCCCGCCCCGCTGTACCAGCGCCAGGAAAGGACAAAAAGGGAAGCAGTCTTGCAGTGAGTGTTCAACTCCAGCCAGGGCGACAGCGCCACCCGCAGGCCGCAAGGAACCTCACACCACCAGAGTCCTCCAAGAACCATAAAAGGATCCCAGATTTCCTGACAATCAATGCATCTGGGTTACACTACCACCCAGATGCCTCCCCTAAAATCAAACACCCGCTACATGTGTTTGAAAACAAAAAATTTCAAAGTGTCTGTTTGTTTTTGTAATGATCATTGGATCAACCTGATACTCGTTTTTGACTATAGTTTTGAGAAATTTGAAGGAGCGGGATGGAAATTTCTTCTCGAAGAAACAAAATTCGAACTGTAAATGTGGTTTGTGGTAAAGAAAAAAATTGCACATATTGCAATGAAACTCATTTAGCACATCTGGCATTCCATTCAAATAACAGGTCTGGACAAAATCTTAAGGGCTTTCAAGTGAAATTAGTTGACTTAGATGGCAAGAAAAAGTTCTGACAAACATCAAATGATCAACTGTGTATGGTCAGCTTAACCCTTAGCAACCAATCAGATTTCAATTTACTGCAGGCTTAGCACTGAAAGATGTACTACCATGGACAGTTATAAACAGATAGGGATGCGCAATATTTAAAGTGCATATGTACTAGCAAAGAAAGCAGCAGAACACATATAGGAAAACCTAGTCACAGTTCTAAAAGAGATTTTATCTCCAAGAGAAAAAAAACGGCTTTAGGTATAAAGTGCAGACATCTAGAGATACCTGCAGCTCTGACACTACCCAGAGGTATTGAGATAAAAGTGTGTATAAGGGCACTCTGAGTAACAGACCAAGCAGATATCAGTCTATGTAGAAATAGAAGAGGGTCTTCATGCACTTCCGGCAGCACTTGAAGAGAGAAGCAAACTCTGGAAGTAAAATTAAAAGAAAAAAAGGCGGCTCTAAGTGCAGAAGTAAAACTTTATATTTCCCAAAAGGGTTAAAAATTTGAGCCATTGCTTGAAGAAGGAACCAATTAGCTGTTCCGTAACGTGTCGCATATTGATAACATCACTTCGCTGTCCACGCTGGTTGTTGGTCTCTTCCTGCTGACGTCACTTCCTGGTTTCGGCTTCCATGCCGTCTCAGAGAGCCTAGCTGTCTTCCCATTATCCAGGAGAGTCGTGGCTTCCATCTGGCTTCCATCTGCCAGCCACTTCAGAATATGCTACCATAGAATTACACCTCTGGATATCCCTGAGACTCCTTGGGACTACCAGAACGCCGGACCACCTGCAATATTACTAATATGATGGGCTTCTGCCCATCCACCCTTTTGTTAGTGCACTTAGAGGCGCCTTTTTTTCTTTTCACCCAGAGGTATTGGCAGTTTGCCTGTTAGAATAACCCTTTAGCCCTCATTCCCACTGAACACAGTTTTTAAGTCGTGCGAGTTCATCTGAACTTGCACGATTTCAAAGCCGCATTTCAGTCCGACTTCAGGGGCGACTTGAAAGACATCTGTGCAGGTTCATACACAGATGTCTATTGAAATCGCCCCTGAAGTCGCCAAAAGTAGTGCAGGAACTACTTTTGGAAATCGCAAAGTTGATTGGGACATTCCTATTGACAGGAATAGGCTGAGATTTGACATGCGATTTGACCTGTCAAATCGCACTGATGTGAACAGGGGCTTATTCAGGTCTTTCAAGACTGCTGCCGATTGTGTCACAGGTGCAGTGGTCAATAGGAGCTCAGCTGCACTGAGGATGAAGTGTTTGTATGGACACTCCAGCCTCATCGTGCCTCCGTATGACAAATGTTGGCGCTTGCTCCGAATTCATGTACCTGTTTCCAACAATACTAGAGAGACATCATAGGTACTCTTCATGAATTCCCCAGAGAGTCTCTTTAAAGTCCAGGGTGTCAGGCTCTAGCTGACCGCTGAAACCTCAACAAAAGTGTGAAGTTTAGACAAAGTACCTCCACTCTTTTAACAGTTCTTTTTTTTTTTTTTTTTTTATTAAAACCTTCTTTTTTAAATTAAAACCTAACACAAAACAAAAGCTTGTACCACAAATCATGTACAGCATACAAAAGAGTCTCATATAGAAAATACATATTACCCATATTGGTATCCCAGAATAACTACACTTTGTTGAGAAATAAACAATCCCTTTTGGTAGAGCAATGCACATTGCAAGGATTTTAACAAACGTTGTTGCAGGTTCCTACCTGTTTCTGATCTAAAGGAATAGCTCTATGCTTGGTTATGTCAGTGGCAAAGTGAATCTGAATGGGAGTGACTTTTTCATTAGTAATCAGCTGATGCACTTGCAGTGTTCTATTGAGGAAAGTTGCAGTGTTTACATCCCTTTAGAAGTAATTAACCCTGTGGGTGTATCGTACCTAAAATTTGACTTGTATCTTCGTGCATACATCTGGAAAAATCAGCGAGCCAATCACACAAGCAGGAAATTACAGTTTCAGGGAGCATCTGTACACCAATATGCTATGAATTTTACAGAGAATTACATCGCTGCAGGTTGAAAAAGAAAAGGCAGTTTTTAATAACTTTCAATTACAATGGCTTGTGTAGCATTTGTATATGCTACATTATTTTTTTTCTTTTGAAAGTAGAGTTACCCTTTAACACCTTCCCGCCCGGCCTATAGCTGTTTGACGGCCAGGCAGGACTTTCCTTCTTCTGAGTGGACGTCATATGATGCCTTCTCAGAAGGGGTCTCTTACATGGCCGCCAGCTGTCGCCAGCTGTGTCCACTGGACTGATCAGGGTAGCGGCCCGTTGCCCATACCATGTGACTGCTGTGACCAATAACAGCAAAATGAGCATTTTTGCCAGCATACCATGGATCGAGAAGTATCGTTCAAACTGATTTTTTTTATTGAAGCATGATCACATCACAGAGCAGGTAGTATAACGTTTCGGAGTCACGCAGGACCCCTTCGTCAGGCATGTAGTATCAATCACAGCAGAACACAGTTGTAAACAATGGATGGCTTCCTTTCATGCCATCCATTGTGTACAATTGTGTTGCTATCTGTGATTGGTTAATGTGATTACATGGTTAAGACAGGGTAATCACAGCCCATCTGTACCATGTGATTAGCTCTGGCAAATCACAGCTAATCACAGAAAAACAAACTGAATGAATCAGCTTCATTCAGTAAAATGTTTGCTTGTAGCAATGAAATTCACTGCTATAAGCAATCATAAAAAATAAAAAAACATAAAAAAATTTAATAAAAAAATCATGATCACTTCCCCAGAGTAGTATGGGAACATTAAATTGCTCTGGTTATAGTGTGTTAAAAAAAATCGTAAAAAAAATGTAATAAGAAATAAAAAAAATAAAAAAATAATTATTAAAAATGTTTTTTCCGTACTGTCATCAGTCAGTGTCCCTGATCACTGTCATACCAGATTTATGGTGATGCTGTACTGCACTGGTGAAAGTATGTAGAAAACAAAAGAAAACTGTGAAATATATATTTTTATATTTCTTAATTCTCCCAAAAATTATAACAAAAAAATTACAACTTCAAAAAACTTGGCACTTATTAAAGATGGCCTCTTACTAAATACCATGGACTGTCTACTTTCCCAAAAGGGGTCATTTGGGGGTACTTGTACTGTCCTGACATTTTTGGGCCTCCAGAAATGAGATAATCTGTCAGTGCATCAGGAGTGATCAATTTTCAGATATATACCATAGTTTGTGAGCTCTATAACTTTTCTACAGACGAAATATTATACCCTGATTTGGGTTATTTTCACCAAAGAAATGTAACAAAATAAATTTTGCCCTAAATTTATGAAGAACAATTATTTATTTGCAAAATTTGATAACAAACGAAAAAAAACAAAAACAAACTGGTGATTAAATACCACCAAAAGAAAGCTCTAGTATGAACAAAATGATAAAAATATAGTTTGGGTAAAGTGTTGCATGCCAGCACAATTGGCATTTAAAGTGCAACAGCGTTGAAAGCTGAAAATTGGCCTGGGCAGGAAGGGGGTAATACATTTTTGGATTTGTACATAAGCCTGTAGTTTCTTGTTTCTTTTAAAAGAATAAGGGTGCTTTAAGTAAAAGTACCCTAACCCCTATGACCTATTCTTTCTTGTAAAACCCCTCAACCCAACGACTTACCTCTGGAAGACAGCCACACCTCGTTTACATTGTCAGCCTACAGTCCTTTTCAATGCTGGGTAGTGCCTGTGCAGTGAGTTTTCATAGACTCACCATCTAAAATGTACTTGTTACTTTTTAACACCAATTACTAACCCTTATATTAGAAATAAAAGCAGACAGAGATTCCTACATCCTGTCCAGAACTAAAAAAAATATTATTATTTTTTGGCTGACGTTGGGATTTACCTTATCTACCTTTACCTACAGATAAATACCCAAAACAGTCCAACTGACATTTTTTAGATCGACCACTTTATACGGTATAAAGAAGACAAGAAATATTTTAATTTCACAAGTGACAGTTCTCTGTAGAAGTTCTCTGATCAAATGATTAGACATCAGTGGAAAGTCTGATCCTGCAGAAACCTGGGCATTGCCAAGCCGTTCCTTCTGGTAACATTCTCTCCTTTTATCCCAGGGAGGCTGAACTGGTGGTCTACAACATGCTCAAGCTGCAAACGTCTTCTGCCTTTAGCAACAACCGGAGATGGAAACTGTCTACTTCATGCTGCTTCTTTAGGTAGGAGATGAGTAGTAATAATAATAATAAAACTAAAAAGGACATTTTTTTTATATAGCGCCTTTATAGGTAGTTTTTCAAAGCGCTTTACAAAGAGCGCTTTACATTTGTCCTAAAATTCAGTCCAATAATGCAGTGGTCATCAACCCTGTCCTCAGGGCCCACTAACAGGCCAGGTTTTATGTATTACCTTGGGGAGATGCAGACTAGAATACTGCAATCACTGAGCAGCAAATAATATTACCTGTGATGTATTTCAGTTATCTTGTAAACCTGGCCTGTTAGTGGGCCCGGAGGATAGGGCTGATGACCACCTCAATAATGAAGACAATTTATTTGTGAATACTATATTATTTATTAAACAGTGATTTTAACATCCTTAACTCCTATAACTCTACCAACAGCTAACATGGTCACCTTACTACCGTCTATAGCAAAGCCCCTAACCCTGATGAAATTGCCTGAAAATAGAATGAGTGTGGAAAGCATGAGTAATCTGCTACCCTACTAACATCCCTTCCTGACCTATAACTGCAAACATTGAATACTAACCTGCTACTCTGCTAACAACCCATTCTAATCGGTTTGCCTTGCTAACATAGCATTTGATCTGCTTCCCTGCTAACAGCCTGACCTGCTACACTGCGAACATTCCATCCTAACCTGTTACTCTGCTGTCATCTCTTCCTGACCTGTTATCCTACTAACATCCCACCCTGCCTTGCTTACATCCCATTCTAATCTGCTTCTCTGCTGACATCACAGTTGATCTGCTTTCATCCAATCCTGACCTACTGCCCTGCTAACATCCCATCCTAACCTGTTACCTTGTTGTCGTCTCGTCCTGACCTGCCAGCATCCCATTCTGACTGGCTTCCCTGCTAACATGTCCTGATCTGTTTTCCTGCTACCATCCTATCCTGACCTGCTACCCTGCTAATATCCTATTCTGATCTGCTACGTTACTGTCTGCTAGACTTGTCTAAACCCATCATATGTGCTGTCAAGACATTGTAAATGTTATTATCATGGAGCTTCAGTCACCTGTTACTCACCTGTTACTATATACTTTACTAGCCAAATCTGTAAGTTAAACATATACACTATATTACCAAAAGTATTGGGACACCTGCCTTTACCCACACACATGAACTTTAATGGCATCCCAGTCTTAGTCCATAGGGTTCAATATTGAGTTGGCCCACCCTTTGCAGCTATAACAGCTTCAACTCTTCTGGGAAGGCTGTCCACAAGGTTTAGGAGTGTGTCTATAGGAATGTTTGACCATTCTTCCAGAAGCGCATTTGTGAGGTCAGGCACTGATGTGGACAAGAAGGCCTGGCTTTCAGTCTCCACTCTAGTTCATCCCTAAGGTGTTCTATCAGGTTGGGGTCAGGACTCTGTGCAGACCAGTCAAGTTCCTCCACCCCAAACTCGCTCATCCATGTCTTTATGGACCTTGCTTTGTGCGCTAGTCAAAATCATTTTGGTGGAGGGGGGATTATGGTGTGGGGTTGTTTTTCAGGGGTTGGGCTTGACCACTTAGTTTCAGTGAAGGGAACCCTTAAGGCGTCAGCATACCAAGACATTTTGGACAATATTATGCTCCCAACTTTGTGGGAACAGTTTGGGGATGGCCCCTTCCTTTTCCAACATGACTGTACACCAGTGCACAAAGCAAGGTCTATAAAGACATGGATGAGTGAGTTTGGGTTGGAGATAATTGACTGGCCTGCACAGAGTCCTGACCTCAACCCAATTAGACACCTTAAGGATAAATTAGAGTGGAGATTGCGAGCCAGGCCTTATTTTCCACATCAGAAATGTGCTTCTGGAAGAATGGTCAAACATTCCCATAAACACACCCCTACACCTTGTGGACAGCCTTTCCAGAAGAGTTGAAGCTGTTAAAAGCAAAGGGTGGGCTAACTCAATATTAAACCCTACGGACTAAGACTGGGATGCCATTAAAGTTTATGTGCGTGTAAAGGCAGGTGTCCCAATACTTTTGGCAATATAGTGTTAGTGTGTCTATAATTAGATTTGTGTGCTGCTTAAAATACAGTCAGGTCCATAAATATTGGGACATCGACACAATTCTAATCTTTTTGGCTCTGTACACCACCACAATGGATTTGAAATGAAACGAACAAGATGTACTTTATCTGCAGACTTTCACCTTTAATTTGAGGGTATTTACATTCAAATCAGGTGAACGGTGTAGGAATTACAACAGTTTGTATATGTGCCTTCCACTTTTTAAGGGACCTAAAGTAATGGGACAATTGGCTGCTCAGCTGTTCCATGGCCAGGTGTGTGTTATTCCCTCATTATCCCATTTACAAGGAGCAGATAAAAGGTCCAGAGTTAATTTCAAGTGTGCTATTTGCATTGGGAATCTGTTGCTGTCAACTCTCAATATGAGATCCAAAGAGCTGTCACTATCAGTGAAGCAAGCCATCATTAGGCTGAAAAAAACAAAACAAACCCATCAGAGAGATAGCAAAAACATTAGGTGTGGCCAAATCAACTGTTTGGAACATCCTTAAAAATAAAGAACGCACCGGTGAGCTCAGCAACACCAAAAGACCCGGAAGACCACGGAAAACAACTGTGGTGGATGACCGAAGAATTCTTTCCCTGGTGAAGAAAACACCCTTCACAACAGTTGGCCAGATCAAGAACACTCTCCAGGAGGTAGGTGTATGTGTGTCAAAGTCAACAATCAAGAGAAGACTTCACCAGAGTGAATGCCCCAAGAACAAGCAGGAACTGAAGACAGTTGCAGTAGAGGCCTGGCAGAGCATCACCAGGGATAAAACCCAGCGTCTGGTGATGTCATCGCGTTCCAGACTTCAGGCTGTTATTGACTGCAAAGGATTTGCAACCAAGTATTAAAAAGTGAAAGTTTGATTTATGGTTGTTAATCTGTCCCATTACTTTTAGTCCCTTAAAAAGTGGGAGGCACATATACAAACTGTTGTAATTCCTACACCGTTCACCTGATTTGGATGTAAATACCCTCAAATTAAAGCTGAAAGTCTGCAGTTAAAGCACATCTTGTTTGTTTCATTTCAAATCCATTGTGGTGGTGTATAGAGCCAAAAAGTTTAGAATTGTGTTGATCTCCCAATATTTATGGACCTGACTGTATATATTACCATATCCAAGGCATATAAGAATATTTTTAGCAGATTAAAGGCAATATATAGTTTGATCAGTGTGTTTTTAGATATACATTTAATATAGAGCAACTTGATGTAAATAATCTTATCACAATGGGGTGTGTTTATAAAAGGGTTGCATAGCAATTTTGCTTTTTCAACTCGGGTTCTTCCAGAGGTTGCTAGGGGTTCCATGCGCAAGTAGCAATTAATGATACTCAAATAGGTTGCCACTGAAACTGATGATCTTTTTAGCTATGTGTAATAGCGGGATTATTCATACTGATTACAAATGTAAGGAACATTCTTCTCCTTGACCATCACACAAATGTACAGTGAGCTGTAGATGCAGTATTTTTCATTCATTAGTCTAAACCAGGGGTCTCCGAACTTTCTAAACAAAGGGTCAGTTTACTGTTCTTCAGACTCTAGGGGTGCCAGACTGTGGCCAGTGGTAGAAGAAAATGTCCCATGCCAGTGGGAGTAGACAAGGTGTCAGGCTTGGTGATTGGAGTAAAACATTTTTTTATAATGCCTGTGGTCAGTAGGATGTGGAATAGTGCCCCTTGTTGGTATCAGTGGGTTGACCAATTGTTAGGGTTGTTGGGAGGAATAATGCCCCAGCATTGGTGCCTCATTGCTGGTATATGTGAGAGGAATGGTGCCCCATTGTTGATATCAGTGGGAGGAAGAGTGCCCCTTTGGTATCAATGGGAGGAATGATGCCCCACTGTCGGTGTCAGTGAAAGGAATGGTGTTTCATTGTTGGTTTCAGTGGGAGAAATAGTGCCCCAAGCCCTGGATAAAATCTAGCAAAGGGCCACATCTGCCCCGCAGGCCGCATTTTGGAGACCACTGGTTTAAACTGGTGAAAGTTGATTTCTTATTGGTTTCTTTGGTTTGTTATTTCTCACTGTGTTTTTCTTTTGGTATTATTATATAACCAGAGGAAAATAGCTTAATTACTGTAAACCGTTCATACTTGATACTCTGTTATTTTAACACAATTCATATTTCTTTTTTTTTTGGTTTACAAGGTAACACTTACACGTAATACATTCAACGAAGAAGGAACAGTTAGATCCTTGCCCTTTTTGGTTTCCGCGATAGATCAGGCTTTGTAGTTATCAGCACGTTGTCTGCTTCACTGCTTGTGTCTTGTCTCTTAGGGATGTGGGGATTTCATGATCGAGACCTTGTTCTAAGGAAAGCTCTTTATACCATGATGAGAAGTGGAGCGGAGAGGGAGGCACTGAAGAGGAGATGGAGGTGGCAGCAGACGCAGCAGAACAAGGAGGTATTAGTGTCTGGTTTAACTACTGCTGCTGAGCACATAAAGATAGCTTCAAGTACCTTGTTACGATAACTTACCTTGTTACTGTCACATGAGTTACATGCTGATACCTGTCCAGAGCAACAAATTCCTGATATTACAATACACTCTAATTAGGCTCTGGTGGAATAGTCTGCATTTCACTTTTTTCATTGTCTCATGGCCAAACACTCTAGAGTCTTCTTGAAGTCTTGCCAAGGTCACCCTGAGATAACCCTCAAAACCACCATTATTTAATGTGCTTTTATTGGAAAGGCAAACAATATCACAGGTATCAAGAATGGGGTTAGTGATGAACGAACATATATAAATTAAACGGCATTCTCTTGGTATTTCCTGTAAAATAAGATGAACTGCTGCCCTCCAGCATAAAGTTAACATAGGAAATTTGAATGATGACCAAAATTATACATTGCTTTTCCACTTCTCCAAGAAGTCATTCTAAGCAGAAAAATAATATAGATATTTAGTAAGAGTGCGGTATATTAGTGTGGAAAATGGAAGCTTGGATACAATATAAATAAAAGTCATTTTTAAACTACGAAAATTTGGATTTATAGCATGTGGTATTTTTTTAATTGGCCATATACACAATTCTTTGCAACACAAACAACTTGTGTGATCATTCGTGGGTTTCATGCCACGTCTTGGTCATTAAAGTGTCACTAAAACCAGTCCAAAAAAAACAAATGTAATATTCCTTGCCTACATAAGTGCTCATCTACATACCTATAAATACCAATATCAAGGGAAGGGGGGGGGGGGTGTTTTTTTACTTTAAAATGTTTTTATTTTTTTTTCTTCTTCTTTTCTTCCTACTTCTTCACCACCCTCTCCTTTTTTCCTCGTCCTTCTTTCCCTCGCCTTTTTCTCTCTCCCCTTTTTTATTTTTTTCCCTCAAAGTGAAAGAGATATATATTTAAAGATATACAGGGGGGTTTATTTGATACGTGTTTGCAAATTTATTTTTTTTGTTTTGTTTTTTTTTCTCTTCTTTTCTTTTTTCTTTTCTTTTTGTGTAATACATATAACTTTTTTTTATTGTGTGTTTTTTGTAATGAAAAATATGAATAAAGGAGAATTAATATAAAAAAATACCAATGTCAGATTGTATATGAAGAAATATATATGTACCGGTAATTATCCTGCTTAGCTGACTTCCTTTGTGAGGTTGGCTACTATAGGTAGGATGTAGCCACCCTCCTTGCTCCTTGCTGCTTTCCCACTATAGACTACATCCAGTTTAGTAATCTTTCCCGTTCATAATATAAAATCTGTTTGCAGTGAGAAATGCAGTCCATTACTGATCCACCCTTGCAGCATAGAATCTTGGGAGATGAAGTCTGTGTATAGCAGTGCACGTTCATATAATACACGTGCACTTGCTCTGCTCATAACACAAAACAGAAAGTGTGGGAATAGCGGGGATAGCGCAGTGAGGGGATAACCAGTATTCTGAAAAAGTAAGCACTGTTTGCTGATTCAAAAAAGGTAGTCTTTTTATATAATGCACGATTGGAAGCTTGTTTTTAGTTGCAGGGTTTAGTGACACTTTAAAATCAATCGATTTAGAACACAAACTAACCTTTTAAACTAGGTATCAATTAAAAATAGAATGCTGCTCATGATTGCCTGAATTTGGCTCAGTCAGTCATTGTATTTAGTTTTATTGTGTTTTAATCAGTTTGAATAATCTGTGGAAATCATAAATGCATTGGCTGGTTAGCTCTGGTCATGTATGAGCATAACTCATCTTCATTAGGGAACTTTTCTTCCTAAAAGATCTCTGCAGTTTTTTCTGGAATTTTCTCAAAAGTATATGTGAACCATTGGAGGTCCGCTTTATGTAGTAGGCCACAAGTATGGCCCCTGATAACACCAAAGGCAGCACATAATATGCAATGCTTTCATTGACACTGTACCACACTAAATGCATGAATGATGGCTGGCTTTTGACTTGAGGTTTTCTAAGAAATTATTATATTCAGAACAAAAAAAATTCAACTGTTCTGTCTAGAGCGACTAACCAGAACTAAAAAAAAAGTATATGTATTCAAAATTATGTCTATTTCTTCCTTTGTACAGTCTGGACTGGTTTACACAGAGGATGAATGGGAGAGGGAGTGGAACGAGCTTCTCAAACTAGCATCTAGTGAGCCTCGGACACACTTCAGCAAGAATGGAGGCTCTGGTGGTGGGTAAGTTTTAACTAATACATATTTGAAATAACATTGTGTAGAAAAAATGATAATTTGTAAAAAAAAAAAAAATCACAACACTGTATAATCTAAAACCTGAATCTTCTAATGCTATCTTGAGTGTCTAAAGTGTATTTCTCAGATTTAATTAACAGGAGTTGCTCGCCGTCTTCTGTTGGTCCACCCTTTCTTGTGCGGTCTGTGTCACTTTCAGTCTCTCCATTGAGATAGAGAGTTTGAATTGTGGGCAAGGCACCAATAAGTCCCAGAGGCTGTTCACTGGACTGGATGGACTGAATGGTCACTGGACTGGATGGTCCCATCCCCGTTCCTGGGAGGACTTCCCTAACTTGCTTGCTTAATGGACTTCCTTCTTGCTTGCACCTTAAATCTGGTTCCCCAGAACAAACAATTTCTGAGTTGTCAGGGGACCCCTCTGTTGTTGGTCTTCTGACTTGACCTCTGTTTGGCAACATCTGGATGCTGCAAGATCTTCACCTCTCAAAAGCTTTGGGAACTCCCCATGTAACCAATTGGGTGACCTACTCTGTACGCTAGGCAGCATTGAGTGTGAATATAAATATAAGCGGCGCACACTCAAAACAGTATATAAAACTCCAGAAAACAAATGAATATCAAGTGCAAGATGTATGTTCAATATAAAACAAGTCCAAAATACATTCAATAGTCCATATTCAGTAAAAAAAAGTGCAAAAAAGAGCAATGTGCAGATAATGCAAAATAATAACTTCAATGTCCGAAAGCGGCCCATCCCTCTATTGGCTGTTGTACTGCTTGCTTGTAAAACTGAAGGCTTTCAGGTGGCAAGAAACAGCGGCTGGCTTAAAGTATAACTAAAGGCAAAAAAAAAATTACGTTTTGGATAGAGTGGAGAGGGATTAGAACACCTGTCAGTTTTTTATTGCTGTCTGTGCCCCCATTAAGGAGATTCACCCTCTCTATTCTGTTAACCATTATCATTGAAAGTGAAAGAAAAAGAAAATCCTACATTTTGTGTTGTCCCCAGAAAAGTAATAGCGTGGAAGTCTTCCAATGGGGACACTAGTTTCGGTGATCTGAGGGTCCCTAATGAATCCCCTTAATTTGCAGGCATTTCCTGTTATGCTATGGGACAGAAAGTGAAGGGAAATATCGGCAATCGGACACAGATGGCAGAATTTTTTTTTTACAGGGGTTATAACCCCATTGCTCTATCCAAAATGGAAAAAAAAGTTTTGCCTGTAGTTCTACTTTAACTTTTTGTTTTTGTTTGCCAATGTCTCAACCTTTAATAAGTGGCATTATAACCCAACTGTTTAACCACTTGAAACGTACCTGCTGTTTTAAAATGGTGCTGTTATTGCAGATATTTGTTCCAGCTCTGTTTTAAAATGACACCTAGAATCAGCTGCTCCTGTGTGTCCCAGCATCCAGCACTAAGCACAAGAGCTGAAAGATCAGCAAAATGCTTCATAGCAATGTGTTGTAGAAGCTAAAGTTAACACCATGCTTCCACATAGTGTTTATATCAAGAGCGGCTGATCGAATTACAATTTTCTAGCAATCCCAATTGACAGAAGTCGATCTACCAATTGACTTCTGTTAAATAAGGAATGCCAGACACAGATAAAAATTCAGCCAGTCCCAACTGAACTGGCCGAATTTTGATCTGTGGGTACCCAGCTAGGGTGACATTCTGACCACCATTATAAGATGAGCATTTGTGGCACTGGCCTGCACTGAATTCATTTTAGAAGAGTTTTCCTGAGCCCTAAAAAAATATTTCAAGCATTCCTTTGGGGAAAGGTTGCAAAGGGTTGCAATAGACTAGAGCATTATTTATCATGGCAAAGCCCAGACTTAAATTTTTATCACATTTTCAGATTAATCTGAATACTGATGTAATTTGTATAAATATGTTAGTCTTTAAAGCCAGAAATGGTTTGAATCAGTCCCTGCTGAACCGGTTGAGATGTATAGGCAGGCTGATTGTACAACCTGTTGGATTTTTCATGCAATTATTGACTGGGTGAATTAAGTGTTTTTCTTTCCTGCAACCCGTGGTTGCAGAAAATAAAATTGTATGTTCTATGGCCGGTTTTAGTCTGATTAGAAAATTGCAAATTATGCTTGTGTTCTCATTTATAGGTGACAGATTCTCTTTAGCAACCTTCCTTACATAATCTATATTTTACTTTCCAAGAATTACAACCCCTGAGATGTGGGAGAGTTAATAGTAGTGATACTTTAAAAGCACACAAGGAATGTTGGAGTAAAACTCATTTAGTAGCTATTGAATTGAGCAGATATTTTTCAATGACATTTGCGCAAGTGTCGAGGGAAGCCTGACTGCATACAGATTAATCTGCACTGCAAATTGAAAATGAACAGCACTGCGGTAACTGCTCATCAGCTAAACGAACAATGTTTCACAGTGAATCAAGCATAATTACTTAGAATAAAAATTAGTTTTTATTACAATCATACGGGAAGACATGCCGCTTTGTGAGCAATTCTGCATGTCACTCTGTGCCACAGATAGTAGATGCCTAGATAAGCCTCTCTAGGTGTGTGTGTGTGTGTGTGTGTGTGTGTGTATGATTTCAGGTCTATGTTTTCTTAAGGTTTGCTGAAGAATAGACTGAAGAATGGTACTTGTCTTGGTCAAAATAACCATCTTAGGTAAATGCATTTATATGATATATGATTGACAGCAGCAAGAGCCAATGGCTGCTGCTCGAATGCTGTGTGAAGAGGATGTAAGGGGAGAATAGATGCAGTCGTGCACAGCGCTGATCTCTTCTTCCCTCTCCTACCCTTCACACAGGAAACTGATATTTTTTTTTATCTTAATGTAAGCAATGCATTTAGGTAAAAAATATTTTTAGGTTTAGTAACACTTTAAAGCTGAACTCCAGCCTTACCTTTACAGTTGTACAGGCTCCTATCCTGCACTGAAGATGCTTAGTCTGATTTCACTGCACACTCTGATATTCTGCAAGTGAGCATTAGATGCTGCAGCAATTCAGATAGAGCCTCTCATTTCCTGTCTGGAAGACGTCCAGCATCATCTAGCTCTGACCATCTCTTGCCCTCACCTTGCATTCATTGGATTTCCGTTCTTTCATTCATGAAGTTTCAGCATCACATTTGGGCATTACCTAGGGCAGTCTGCGTGTAAATGCAGCCTGTTTAGTAATGCTTAAATCTCCTGACTGACATACACCCATTAAGGCATTTTAATATTTGCATAAGTCCTCCCTGCTAGCCCCTCCATCCAGTTATGGACTAGCTACATTGCATAGAGAAGCACAAAGACCTAGTGATGACATAACTGGGTCTAGAAAATACAACTGGTTGGAAATGGAAGGATTTTATTTGACAATTTTACTAGCATGTTGATGACTGGAAAAGTAGGGAAGGCCAAATACAGCTTTAAAATGTTTTAAATATTTTTCTAAATGTTCCCTTCCTCTTTCCTCTACCGATCCTGCATATCCCATATAAAAAAAACAAAAAACAAACAAATTAAGACCTAAAAGTAGACCTGTGTAACAATAAGATGTGTACTTACCTTTCTTAGTACAGTCATGTGATCAGGAGCTGTGAATTCCCAGAGCTGTGTTGTCACCCATAAGCTTACATGGCCCATCTGTTGGCGGCGCCGCTGCAAGAGCCACTTACTGACACAGATAAGGTTATAGTCAGCCTTATCTTCCACTTTAAAGCAGAGACCCACCCAAAAAAAATAAAAAATTAAAAGCCAGTAGCTACACATACTGCAGCTGCTGGCTTTTAGTAATAGAACACTTACCTGTCCTGGAGTCCAGCGACGTCGGCACCGCAGCTGATGTTTCCATCAGCTGTTGGGGCTGCTGCTGCCATTGCGTGTAAGGGAACCCGGAAGTGTAGCCTTATGACTTCTCCCTGTGAACCCTACTGCGCATGTGCGAGGCCCCGCTCCTCTCTCCTACTGGTCCGGCGAGAGGGGGAGGAGGAGGAGGAAGCTCCGCGGTGACATCATGGGCCGCGGCGCGGACTCCCAGAAGTGGGAACAAGATACCTGTCAAAGACAGGTATCCTGTCTCCCCTCCCCCTGAAAGGTGCCAAATGTGGCACCAGAGGGGGAGAGGAGACAAAATGAGCGTAAGTTCCACTTTTGGGTGGAATTCCTCTTTAAGCACAGTTGTGTTTACTGAATTCTTAAAAGTACAATTAATGCTTTCGCTTATTTCCTGTAATAGCTGTTTAAAGTTCACCAAAAACTATCAATTTCAAGTTATTCTTATTATCGGGATCCAGAAGACAAGGCACTGTCATCAGGAGCAAAACAATACTCCTGCGCTCTGATGTCTTGGTGTATGCGGGGCGTGTCGATCATTCCTCAGTAAACAGGCAACACTTTAGGAATCTTGCAGCCCTCCTCAGAACTATGGGTGTTCATACAACTGTAAAAAAACAAAAAACAGGAGGGCGCACCGACCTAGTGTATTACCAGATAAAATCTTTATTAAAATGTATAAAAACAGCAATGGTCCTACTCACAAGCAGAGAGTTAAAATTAGCTTTTTCTAGTGACCAGCCTGAATCATAGGACGACTGAAGTTAAAACTCGATGACCAGGGAGATAGATGGTACCTCAAATGTGCTGGACGGCTGACGCGTTTCCGGGGCGCACCCCTTTCTTCAGAGCCTACACAGCTTGTGGTAGCTTGTGGTAGCTTGTGTAGGCTCTGAAGAAAGGGGTGCGCCCCGGAAACGCGTCAGCCGTCCAGCACATTTGAGGTACCATCTATCTCCCTGGTCATCGAGTTTTAACTTCAGTCGTCCTATGATTCAGGCTGGTCACTAGAAAAAGCTCATTTTAACGCTCTGCTTGTGAGTAGGACCATTGCTGTTTTTATACATTTTAATAAAGATTTTATCTGGTAATACACTAGGTCGGTGCGCCCTCCTGTTTTTTGTTTTTTTACTGTCATCAGGAGCACATTTACCTTACCCATCTGTGGTGAAGCAATGATGTCATTGTGGGTACACTGCATGGTAGGGAGCCTTTACAGTTGGCTGCAGTGTGAGAAAGCCTTCCAAGCTCAGCCATAATATTGAGACCCACAGATCTAGGAGGGAGAATAGTGAAGGTTGAAGCTTTTACCTGTACACGTTTTAAATTAACTGCAAACAGAAAAGCTGAATACATTGACCACTTAGATTGGTGGTGTGTTTTTTTTGTTTGTTTTTTGCTATCAAGGCAACTGGTTGAACAAAGGCTGTTTTTTTTTTTTTTTTAAATATAGGTTGGGCTCAGAAGCTTTAGAATGCTAAGATTAAGTCAGTACAACAGCTGCAATGGACCTTAGGCTGGCCATAGATGTAACTATTTTCTTTCCTGCAACCACAGTCACTGTCGATGGTGGGAATTCCTCCCGTGGAGCCATTGGGGTTGATTTACTAAAACTGGAGAGTGCCAAATCTGGTGCGGCTGTGCACAGAAAACCAACCAGCATCCAGGGTTTTGTTAAAGCTTAATTGAACAAGCTGAAGTTAGAAGCTGATTGGCTACCATGGACAGCTGCACCAGATTTTGCACTCTTCAGTTTTAGTAAATCGGCCCCATTGTGTTCTCCTGGTGGGGGGGGGGGTCCCTGTTGGCAGAGCACAGTGATTATTGCTAGCGGCTATAACAGCCTCTACCAATTACGCAATTTAAAATCTGACAGGCTGGTTGTACCCGAGTTGATCGATTGATGGACTTGGGTACATTCAGGCTACCAATACATGGTTTGAATCTCAGCTGGTTCAGCAGGAACCGGCAATGGCTGGCTTTATCTCCTACAGCAGTTAGCCTAAGTTCTAGGAAACGTTACCACTCCACCACAGTCATTGTTGCTACTGTTTTCCCTGCAAGCATCAGATTCTGAAACCCTAAGGGTGCATTCACACTTGCAAATGCACCCGCAGTCCAAATACATGCGAGAACTCCAGCGGGGGGTTTTGATGACTAGCTGTGAGAGGCAATTAAAAGCAATGGTAGGTTGACAGCTCCCGCACCTAATCACGCCTACTTGCATGTAATCTCTCATGCAGCCTTCACATGTGAGTGATCAGCCTAGGATGCAGACTGCCTCTTCCAGCTGATCGTGGGAACTCCTGTTGGGGTTTTCTCATGTAATCAGACTGCAGAGACCTGAAGAAATTTGAAGGCACCCTGGTTGAAAAAGGCTGATCTAGTGTTCTGTTGCTTTTAAAGAAACTAGGGGAAAAAAAAAAGGCATCATTGGAAGGAACCAGACCAAATGATAAAGGAGTCCAAATTTATTTACTGGTTTACACTAAGAAATTAGCCAATGTGTTTCGGGGGCCAGAAGAATCTCCCCCTTCATCAGAGTTTCAGTTAACCTCCCTGGCGGTATGATTCTGTCTGGAATTATGTACCGAAAGCGGTACAATTAGTTTGCATGGAAATTTGGTGTTGTGTATTGTAGGCCTGCAATTCTTAGTAATTACTTACTTAAACCTGACCAAACAAGAGTCTAGTAGACATCCTGGGTATGATAAAGTTTGAAACACAAAATCATAAATTATAATATAATAAATAACTATAAATAATTATAACAAATAGTAATGTAATTATAATAAAAATTATTCAATAATGTAATCAAATCAAAAACACTGAAATTTGCTCAGTTTCAGAATTGTCGCTGTCATTAGATTTAGTGTTTGATGACGAATTTCCCCACAAATCGCTATCGCTCAATTCTGCGAGTGATTCTAATTTATTTTCACTGTTTTCTAGCTGGTCTAAAACCACTTTTGACATAAAGGGACACTTTTTGGTTGCTATGGACAATCTCCAGTTTCCAGGCAGAAAGAACAGTTTTTATAATATAAAAGTGCATGCAGGACACTGGACAGACCACTAGGGACAAAGGGGATGTGTAATTATTTGATACAGTACTGTAATCTGTAAGATAACAGTATACTGTATCTATACTGTGTTTTTCACTTTTTGAATTTGGCGCCGAACTCCGTCCCTGTGCGCCGCAACGTCGCAGGGAACGGAGCTCGGCACTCGGCAGTGTGAATCGAGCGAGGAGACACGGCTCGCACACACTGCGGGAGGACATCGTAGGAGCCAGGGAACAAGGTAAGTAACTTCCCTGTATCCTGCAATGCAATCCCGAGTCTGGCTCGGGGTTACCGCTCTTAGCATGAAAAACTCACCCCGAGCCCGACTCAGGATTACCGCCAGTGAGGTTAAAGTAATACTAAACACACACTGTACAATTTACCTTGTCCCTTCTATTTCTGTATATGGATGATGGCACTGTAATTATTTTAATAAATATCTAAGTACCTTTTTCCTAATTGATATACAGCTGTCACAGGACCCAGATCTTTCCCAGCCTGTCTGCAGGAAAACAGTGGCAGGAGGATCTTCTAGTCCTCTGCTGCTGGTCACATGTTCAAAATAAAAAAAGTAATCATCAATATCAATCAACTATTAAATTGTCATACAAATATATATTTGAAATCAAATCTTTATTATTTTTTGGCAATAACATGGTGTGGGCGGATTTCTGCCATGTCACGCCCCTCCAGCCTGTGTCTTAGAATAAGAGGGAGGCGAAGCCTCCATTAATTTAACCACTTAAGCCCCGGACCAATACGGGCCATTATGACCAGGCCCCTTTTTGCGATTCGGCACTGCGTCGCTTTAACTGACAATTGCGCGGTCGTGCGACGTGGCTCCCAAACAAAATTGGCGTCCTTTTTTTCCCACAAATAGAGCTTTCTTTTGGTGGTACTTGATCACCTCTGCGGTTTTTATTTTTTGCGCTATAAACAAAAATAGAGCTAAAATAATAAATATCCCCAAAAAATATATAAAAAAACATTTTTTTTCCTCAGTTTAGGCCGATACATATTCTTCTACATATTTTTGGTAAAAAAAATCGCAATCGGCGTTTATTGATTGGTTTGCGCAAAAATTATAGCGTTTACAAAATAGGGTATAGTTTTAAGGCATTTTTATTATTTTTTTTTTTACTAGTAATGGCGGCGATCAGCAATTTTTTTTTTCCTGACTGCGACATTATGGCGGACACATCGGACACTTTTGACACATTTTTGGGACCATTGTCATTTTCACAGCGATCAGTGCAATAAAAATGCACTGATTACTGTGAAAATTACACTGGCAGTGAAGGGGTTAACCACTAGGGCCGCTGAAGGGGTTAAGTGTGCCTAGGGGCGTGTTACTAACTGAGGGGGGGCGTGGCTACGACTGACATGTCACCGATCTCCGCTCTGATTACACAGAGCGGAGATCGCTGACATTGTCAGTAGAGGAGCGGGGAGATGTTGTGTTTACACACACATCTCCCCGCTCCGAGCCTCCGTGAGACGATCGCGGGGACCTCCATGGCAATCGAGTCCGCGGTCCCACTCATGGGGAAGGCAGGGGGTTCGCGAGCACGCCGCTGTCGGCGTGCGCGACGTCGGCAGTTAAAGGGCCACGTACAGGTACGTGATTGTGCCTGTACGAGCCATTCTGCCAACGTATATATACCGTGAGTGGTTGGCAAGTGGTTAACCACTTCAGCCCCAGAAGGTTTTACCCCCTTAATGACCAGAGCACTTTTTTGCGATTCGGCACTGCGTCGCTTTAACTGACAATTTCGCAATCGTGCAACGCTGTACCCAAGCAAAATTTACGTCCTTTTTTCCCCTCAAATGGAGCTATCTTTTGGTGGTATTTGATCATCTCTGCGGTTTTAATTTTTTGCGCTATAAACAAAAAAAGAGCGACAATTTTGAAAAAAATATATATTTTTTACTTTTTGCTATAGTAAATAGCCCACATTTAAAAAAAAAAAAAATAATTCTTCATCAGTTTAGGACAATATGTATTCTTCTAGATATTTTTGGTAAAAATTCATTGGTTTGCGCCAAAATTATAGCATCTACAAAATAGGGAATAGATTTATGGCATTTTTATTATTATTATTTTTTTTACTTCTTTTTTTTTACTTCTTTACGACATTGTGGCGGACAGATCGGACACTTTTGACACTTTTTTGGGACCATTGACATTTATAAAGCGATCAGTGCTATAAAAATGCACTTATTACTGTATAAATGTCACTGGCAGAGAAGGGGTTAACACTAGGAGGCGATCAAGATGTTAACTGTGTTCCCTATGAGTGTTTCTAACACTGGGGGGGGTGTTTTTACTGGGACATGACAGATCACTGTTCCCAACTACTGGGAACAGTGGATCCCTGTCATCTGTCAGAATGAGGAAAGGCATTGTTTACATAGGTATCTCCCCGTTCTGCCTGTGTACAAGGCAATCGTGGGCCGTCGGAAGACATCGAGCCCTCCCGACCCGCGGGCACGTGTGCAGCGGGCGCGTGCCCGCCCGCAACTGAACCTGCGCGAGCCGCGTACACCTACGGCGATTCGCGCTGGAGAGCCATTGTGTCACCGTCAAACGACGACTGCCGGTCCTAAAGTGGTTAATCTACATGTAATATCCCGCCCCCATGTGTTTAGCTGGTTAGGGGGCATGGAGGAGGAGGGAGGGATTGGGCTGTCATTTACCACTGTGTATACGCTCACATGTGTGATTCTATAGTCACATGGGCTGCTCAGATGTGCCAACGCTGCTCTGCAAAATCCCTAGCAAAATCCCTAGCTGAATTGGGGACTTAGACAGAAGGGGGAGATAGAGAGCAGCAGGGTCAACCAGGTTTTTTACAGAAAAAATATCTCATAGTGACTGAGTGAGTATGAACTGCATGTAATACAGCATATATTATGATGTAGGTTTAGTGAAACTTTGTAATAAGGACCTTGGATAGACTTAAAATAGGACTTTCCTGTGGAAATCTATGTAGGGAAACTGATTGCTGAAGAGTTACCAGCCAGTAGCATCTGGATGAGCAATTAATCAAATATGAGTTGTAAATCAGCTATCTTTTTTGAAGAAGAAATACATTGTTTTGGTAAAAATTCTAATTTGGCCTTACCTACCTGATTATCAGTGAAACATACCCATACTTGGGCATTGAGAGGGCTGATTTCCATACCTGACTTGAGAAGAATGAGTTGACAGTACTGAGCACTGAGTCAGAGAGTGATTGGCGATCTTGATCTAGTTGTTAGTGATGCAGAATCAGATCCGGCACAAACAATATTTGTGAAATTGTTTAGAACCAGGAAGAAACCAGTGACAGAAGCAGCTGAATGAATTCCTCAGACACAATCAGCAGAGCATGATTACCATCAAACACCCTGCTTGGCCTCAGCTCTGCTTTTCAGTATCTGCCTCCTGATTGTATGTTTTTTTTTTTTTTTTCTGAATCAATTTTCACTTGCTTGAAAGAATTAGCTTAGCAGCCGCTATTATATATGCATTCATTAAATCTCAGGCAAAATGTATTTATAAATGCCTTAGATTAACTGTAATAAAGAGTGAACCAGTCTCTGGAGAATATTGTTCTGCATTATTATAAAACAGACATACCCTTATGGGAAAAATGAATCGTTTACTATTGGATGTACTGTATATGATGAATAAGACCAGTGTGCCGGGATTGCTTATGGAGCCACATTTCTCAGAATCCCTTTTGTTGCTTGTGGGCAGATTCTATAATGATGCTTTTCTTTATAAAGCTTGTTGACTTTGCTCTCTGTTTGGGGTTGTAGAGAGAGACTTCCTCTGCAGCTGCGGCAGCACATGCCGCTCAGACTGAGACCTTTATTTCATAATGCAAAGAGCAATTACAAATTGTCTGAACTATGGCAGCCATTAGTGTCACGATTTGTACACATCAGAAGAAGTTTACCGTTAGTGTCCAAAAGCATAGTATTCAGACTGGGCATCTTGGAAAAAAAGTTATGGGAAGTTCCGTGCAAAATGGCTAAATAAATTGATATACGAAATTAAAAAAATGTGCGCTAGTCTTATAAATCGTGAACACAAACAGCTGCTGCAAAATAATGTGACTAACATAAAAAATACAGTGAAGGTGAAAAAAATGAAGCGCTAAGTGTCCAAAAAACCTAAGAAGAAACCTAGGTTCAACAAGTGCAAAAAAATATAAATCTGGAACCAATTAAAGTCCACACAAATGTGATAAATGACCAATGATGTCCATAACACAAAATATATATAATGAGTAAGTGATGAAAGCTGGGTTGGAGACCAAGTATATCATTAGACAGCTCTTCAAAAAATGGAAATGAATGGGGTACTCTTACCAGAGCCGGTGGACCCACTTGTCAGCGACAGTGGATCATAAAGGCATAAGAATTCCACGGGGCGGACTCTGCGGCTTGTCTGGAGACTTTCACCCTCGGAGGTCCCGGATCGAGGTCCACAGCCAAACGATATTGGTCACCGTCACGTGTCTTGAATCGTAATAAGATTCTCAAAGGACCCACCATCCCGGTGGTCTAACCGATATTGGAGGGATGGCCCATGGAGAAAGGCTCATTCAGATCATAAAGAGCCAATGAAGGACAAACTTCCCAATGATGAATTCACCATGCCATAGGAAAAGGAAACAAAAAAGGAGGGAGGGACTCCAATCGTGTAAATCCGTTTTGAGGGTTTATTGAGCAAAACCATCAATATAAAAAGTGATCACATAAAAACAAGTAAAATAAGGCAACAAATGGAGTGGTTTATACCAGCCCTACGCGTTTCGTATAATAATACTTCTACAGGGGCGTAGATCCGGATACTATTGCACAGTGGCAAATACTGTGAATGCGCAATACCCCTTTGAGGGGTGAGTATATTACCATTAGGGGCACTGTAAGGAAGCACTAGCACAGTGGACACAGGATTGAAGAGCACTTGTCACTTTGGAATATTATATGTTTCATAAGGACTGTATATAGTAATCAGATTGAAGAGCACCTGTCACTTTGGAATATTACACGTTTTAGAAGTAACCCCGAGGCATAGATCCGGATACTGCTGCACAGTGGCAAATACTGTGGGGGAGTGAGAGAGGGGGATAAGGTGGGGGAGTGAGAGAGGGGAAAGAGGTGGGGGAGTGAGAGAGAGGGGTGAGAGGAGGGGCAAGAGAGGTAGGGTGGAAGAGGTGGGCGAGAGAGAGAGGGGATAAGAGGTGGGGGAGAGAGAGGGAAGGGGGTTGAAAGAGAGAGAGAGGGGAGGTGAGAGATAGAGAGAGAGAGGGGGTAAGAGAGAGGGGGTAAGAAAGAGGGGGTATCCCCCCATACTACGCTAGGAGATTGAAAATATTTTGATATAATGGTACAAGATTATGTGTGATATAGGGTGTCTGCAGTGGGCCTCAGTGAAGTTTGTGCATGATAAAATGTCACTTCTTCCCTTCTCATATGACTTTTAACTATAATTTATTTCACAGACCGATTGTCTATTGAAAAAAAAATATATAGTAGGGAGTATAAAGCAGAAAACTATTAATTTATGTTTTTGAATTTGTTAATTATATTTCCCTAGAGTTGACAATGCAGAGGATCCAGTGTATGAAAGTTTAGAAGAATTCCATGTCTTTGTCCTTGCTCACATACTAAGAAGACCAATAGTTGTTGTGGCTGATACAATGCTTCGTGACTCTGGAGGAGAAGGTACATGTAAAAGCCATTTTATAATTTATTTATTTTTGGTTAGCCCTGTAACTTTTTGTTACTCTTTGCAAAGATTATTATGTCACGGGCAAACTGTGGAAAACATGTGGGCTTTTTTTGGAAATAAGATGTCTCTGTTCATTGCCCAACAGTTAGCGTTACTCAGACTGTCAATAGCTTAGGAAAATACTACTGAAATAACAGTGAATTATGAAGGTTACCTTGAAATGGTACTTACATTTATCACAGAGGTGACTTTCCTTGTGTCTTTGATCTTCATCTTTGACCACCGGAAAATTCATTGGAAAAGATATTCTATCTAGAATGTATGTGACACTTTGTCATGTAAGAGCAAATATAGATAGGCATTTGTCCTTGAGAAATGACTGCATGTGATGTATTTGAGCTGACGGTGCTTGGGGTTATTCAATGAAAAGGCCTATTTATATCTTTTTATTGGAATTCCCTGTCTTCCACTGTGCTAAATATTGAAACTTTCATTTGCCTTGTTCTTGTCAAAGACATGTAGGTTTATACTTACAGACTGATTGATGCCTGCTAAACAGAAAAAAAAGTGTTGACCATAGCAGCCATTTGGATGTTAGCTTTCATTCTCCAACCTGCTCCGGGAAAATGAAACCCGGAATCTGATTGGTTGTTATACCCAACACATATCATTTCTTATATTATCTCCAGTCTTCTTCTCAGCATTTATTTAGTTACTGTTTAGGTAGCATTTGACCTACTGAGATAGCTTTAAAGCTTTATTTTTAACCGGATTTATGCTTTTTCAGCCTTTGCACCTATCCCATTTGGTGGAATTTACTTACCCCTTGAAGTCCCTCCCAATAGATGTCACTGCTCACCACTGGTCCTAGCCTACGATCAAGCTCATTTTTCAGCTCTGGTGTCCATGGAGCAGAAAGATCAACGTGAACAAGGTAGGAATACAGATCCTTTGCTAGGAATGTTTGACAACCACAAAATCGAATCCCTTGATTATGTTTATGTTTTCTGTGAGAGTTTCTGTAGAATGGAAACTTGATGTATAATTTTTTTAACACCTTGTTTTAACATATTTGTTCATAGTTTAGTTTGATCTCCAGAATAATAGTACACGTTTTGTCTGTTAGGTTTATCTTAAAGCAAAGCTCCACCCAAAAGGGGAAGCTCCACTTGTTCGCACCCCCCCCCCCCTCCCACTGCCAAATTTGGCACTTTTTGGGGGGGGGGGCAGGTACCTGGATTTGACAGATACCCGCTCCCACTCCCGGGTAAGACCGGCGATCTAAGACATTTCCGGCCCCTCCTTCTTTTCCCCACTGCCTCCTGGGAAACACACAGGTCCCAGAAGACGGCGGGACCATTCAAAAAGCGCAGCGCTACTCACGCAGGCTTCACTGCCAGTTTCCCTTACTTACAATGCTGGTGCATGCACCACTGACGAATCAGCGGGATCCCTGTCCTTAAATTTTGAGTCAGCAGCTACAGTATTTGTAGCTGCTGACTTTTATTTTTTTCTTTCCAGACTGGAGCTCCTCTTTAATGAAGGAAGAAATACTAATTAAAGTGTGCAAAATGGTTTCAATTCTAGCTTGTGCTTTTGTTCATGTTAGTTTTTATGTTTGTGGTCATTCTGAATCTCTAAAAATATATAATCTCTGCAATGTGTAAATGTTTTACAGTTGGAAGTTAAAGCAAAATTAAACTCTGCTATTAATTTTTATTTATTTTAGTAAATGCCCCTCCTTCCTCGAGACCTTGATGCCATAATGTACTAGTATGCACTGCACATTATGGCAGACTTGCCTGTCAAAATATGCCCTCCAGCACTGCGCTGTCAGAGCTCTTCGCTGTCATGGGCGCTTCTATCTTCTTCCGGTCTTCCTTTCGGGTTCAATCTGTTCGGCCACTTGAATGGCCAAGCCGAAACAACATTTTCTGTCATAAAAACACTACCTGTCCGCATTTTTTTTTTTGTAAAGTCTAATTCCAGTGATTTTTTTCAAATTGTGTGGGGTAGAGTTAGAGCCTCTGTCAGGTTTTTATTGCCATACGAGTTCCTTTCGGCGAGTCAGTTCCTGTCAGCACAGGAATTAAAAGGAAAACTAAGCATTTGAGACACAGAGAAAATACAAAAACACATTTTAGTAGAGCGGTGATGACAATGTCTTTATTTATTTTTCTTCCTGTCCCAGTGAAAGACACCCCCCCCCCCCCCCCATTCTTTGTATGACTCTCACATGGATGGGAAGTGAGGGCAAATCTTCTCAATGGGGTCACTGACAGAAATCTTAACTTTTCTCCACTTTTTCCCAGACCTAAATGGAAAGTTTGGCCTTTAACTTGAAATGTGCACAGAGAGTAAAAAAGAGCATTACGTGTTATCCTGTGATATTTACCAGTGCTGTTGGAATAGACCAACAAGGTTATGGCAGGTCTGAATGCACAGCAGTGTTATTAGAAATAGGCGCTCTCTTATGCCACGTAAACACGGTCGGACTTGCCAATGGGAAAACCTCAGTCGGAATTTCCGACGGAAAAATAGAGAACCTGCTCTCTATATAAGTCCGTCGAAAATTCCGACAGAAAAAGTCAGATGGGGCATACACACGGTCGGAATATCTGACCAAAAGCTCCCATCTGACTTTTTCTGTCGGAAATTTTGACTGTGTGTACGCGGAATTAGTGTTGTTGGTGTATAACTTCCAGTTTCAATGTTGTGTTTTCCTGGCAGGTACAACCAGGGAAGCAGCTGCCTTGGAGAGCAGAGGAGGGATCAGTAGTCTAAAAGACCCCTGATCTCTTCATACAGAGTACCTGTCACTGCCCAAGCTATCACAAGGATTGTTTTTCAAAAAATGTAAAGCCCTCCTATCTCCCTGTGCTCATATGCAAGTGCATGTGTAGGTCCTGTACGCATATGTAAAAAGTGATTACACCACACATGTGAGGCATTGCTGCAAACGTCAGAGCAAGCGCAATTATTCTAGCACCAGAGCACACATTTAACTCAAAACCTGTAACGACTTTTAACCACTTAAGCCCCGAGCCTCTTTCTGAGATTTGGTGTTTACAAGTTAAAAACATTTTTTTTGATAGAAAATTACTTAGAACCCCCAAACATTATATATATTTTTTTCTAACACCCTAGAGAATAAAATGGCGGTCGTTGCAATGCTTTTTGTCACACCGTATTTGCGCAGCAGTCTTACAAGCGCACATTTTTTGGGGGAAAAATTCACTTTTTTTAATAAAAACAGTAAAGTTAGCTCAATTTTTTTTTTTATATTGTGAAAGATAATGTTACGCCGAGTAAATTTATACCCAACATGTCACGCTTCAAAGTTGCACCCGCTCGTGGAATGGCGACAAACTTTTACCCTTAAAAATCTCCATAGGCAACGTTGCATGTTTTGAATCACATATGAGGTCTAGAGCTAGAATTATTGCTCTCGCTCTAACGATCGCGGCGATACCTCGCATGTGTGGTTTGAACGCCGTTTTCATATGCGGGCGGTGTTCATATATGCGTTCGCTTCTGCATGTGAGCTTGTCAGGACACGGCTCTTTAAAAAAAATGATTATTTTTTTTTCTTATTTATGTTACTTTAAGTTTTTTATTTTGACACTGTTTTTAATTTTTTTTTATTTTTGGGTCACTTTTATTTCTATTACAAGGAATGTAAACATCCCTTGTAATAGAAAAAAGCATGACAGGACCTCTTAAATATGAGATCTGGGGTCAAAAAGACCTCAGATCTCATATTTACACTAAAATGCAATAATAAAAAATAAAAAAACGTCGCTTCCGCCCTGCAATGATATGGTAATGGGTGGGGGCCATCTTCCCTTCACTCGCTCCATGTCAGCCCAGGGAGAGCATTAGATCGCCTCCGCCGCTGCCGACGGCTCCAGTAAGCGGCGGAGGGCACCGGAGAGCGGCGGGAGGGCCCTCTCCCACCGCCGATTAAAGTGATCTTGCGGTGAATCCGCCGCAGAGACCACTTTTATCTGAAAGCAGACCGCCCGCTGAAGAAGAGGATACCGGGGTTTTGCTAGCTAGCTGCTACAATAACAACGGCATTCCTGCGGCGGGCGGTCTGTAAGTGGTTAAAGCTTCGCCCATGGATTATTTTTAGGTACTGTGGTTTGTTTCCATTTCACAGGCATTTTAAATCTTGACATGTTTGGTATCTATTTACTCGATGCAACATCATCTTTTACATTTTACCAACAAATTGGCTATTGTGTTGTGTTTGTGTGCACTAAAATTAATTTAAGATACAAAATTAGAAGAGTATCTGAAATAATTCCACACTGTCCATCTTGTAAACATCATTGACATCTTGTTAGCATCAGATTTATCCTTTACCAGGAGATCAGTTGTTCCATATGGATAATGGAATCCATTTCAGAAGCCCATTCAATTAGAGGTGGAGTGTCAGGTCTTTGCCAATCTCTGGCTATCACAGTGTGTGGTAAAGTTAGGAAATGTCAGAGTAAGATTTTTTTGTTTTATTTGTAGGATTCAGACATCATTGACAGCAGGGTGATTGAGGGGTGTTAGGGATCTTATCACCCACAAGCTTATAATAAAGCTGAAGTTTTTTTCTTTTCCCAGAAGGGAGTGATCCGAGGACAAGTGCCCCATATATGCATCATGGTACCAGGGGCCTGCAAACATCTCCAGCAGGTGTCAAGAATGAATTAATCCATATTGTGTGAAACTGTTGGGCAGTGATACCACCTGGATAGAATTTTGTAATTAAGCTCTTGTGCTTGAGGCTGGGTTCACACTTGTGCGACACGACAGCCGTCCTTCTTTGGATCCGACTTTTCCCTGCGACATGAAGCCGACATGTGTCCGACTTTCAATGAACGGGGATCCGACTTGGATCCCCGCCAATACCAGGCAGTGTGTTTGGTATGAATCCTGAGCGAGAACTCCAGGCCAAATTTTAAATAAAAAACCGGCATGGGTTCCTCCTCCAGGGGCATACCAGGCCCTTGGGTCTGGTATGGATTTTAAGGGGAACCCCTACGCCGAAAAAACGGCGTGGGGGTCTCCCTAAAATCCAAACCAGACCCTTATCCGAGCACGCAACCTGGCAGGCCGCAGGGGAAGAGGAGGGGACGAGAGAGTGCCCCCCCTCCCTCCTGAACCGTACCAGGCCGCATGCCCTCAACATGGGGGGTTTGGTGCTTTGGGGCAGGGGGGCGACCTGCGGCCCCCCCACCCCAAAGCACCCTGCCCCCATGTTGATGAGGACAGGGCCTCTTCCCGACAACCCTGGCCGTTGGTTGTCGGGGTCTGCGGGCAGGGGGCTTATCGGAATCTGGGAGCCCCCCCTTTAATAAGACGGCCCCCAGATGCCGGCCCCCCACCCTATGTGAATGAGTATGGGGTACATCGTACCCCTACCCATTCCCCTGGTGGAAAAAAAATGGCAATAAAAAAACACACACAGCTTTTTAAAGTAATTTATTACACAGCTCCGGGGGTTTTCTTCCGACTCCAGGGGTCTCTTCCGTCTTCGGGGGTCTCCGGTATTGTCTCCGCGCTCTCTGGTTCTTCCTTCCTTCTGCCGGGCCTCCGCTATCTTCTTCCAGCTCTTTTGCTAGCGGGGCCCGGTCTTCTCCGTCGCCTTCTTCCCTCGCTCTCTCCAGTTCTTTGTTTCTTCCTTCTGCCGGCCCCTCCACTATCTTCTTCCAGCTCTTTTGCTAGTGGAGGGGCTGGTCTTCCCGTCGCCGTCGGCATCTTCTTCCCTCTTCTCCTCTTCGATGTTGACTCGTCGCTTCCTCCCGCTGTAATGCTTGGCTATTCGCTCATCAACGATTTATATAGGCTTCTCATGACATCACAGTCGCATGCTCCGGGTGGCCCCGAATGTGACGTCATGGGAGCATGTGACTGTGACGTCATGAGAAGCGAGGGAAGAAGGCGACGAAGAAGACCGGGACCCGCTAGCAAAAGAGCTGGAAGAAGATAGCGGAGGCCCGGCAGAAGGTAGGAAGAACCGGAGAGCGCGGAGACGACACCGGAGACCCCATACTCATTCACATTGGGTGGGGGGCCGGGATCTGGGGGCCCCCTTATTAAAGGGGGGCTCCCGGATTCCGATAAGCCCCCCGCCCGCAGACCCCGACAACCAACGGCCAGGGTTGTCGGGAAGAGGCCCTGTCCTCATCAACATGGGGGCAGGGTGCTTTGGGGTGGGGGGGCCGCAGGTCGCCCCCCTGCCCCAGAGCACCAAACCCCCCATGTTGAGGGCATGTGGCCTGGTACGGTTTAGGAGGGAAGGGGGCCGCTCTCTCTTCCCCCCCCTCTTCCCCTGCGGCCTGCCAGGTTGCGTGCTCGGATAAGGGTCTGGTTTGGATTTTGGGGGGACCCCCACGCTGTTTTTTCGGCGTAGGGGTTCCCCTTAAAATCCATACCAGACCCAAGGACCTGGTATGCTCTTGGAGGGGAACCCATGCCGGTTTTTTATTTAAAATTTGCCGTGGAGTTCCCCCTCAAGAGCAGCAGAGCACAAGTCGCATGCCAAAGTCGGATCATGCAAGACTGCGGTCCAACTTTGATCCGACTTCAATGATAGTCAATGGGCTGAAGTCAGATCAAAGTCGGACCAAAGTAGTACAGGGAGCATTTTCAAAGTCGGATCGACATGTGTCGGACCAGTTAAGACGGCTTCCATAGGGAATCATTGATTTTCACACGTCATGCGACATGAGCTCCCAATGTCGGAGCGTTTGTCGCCCCAGTGTGAACCCGGCCTGAAATAAATGTCCTGTATGTAAACGCTGTATCTTTTTCCAATCCAACTCATCAGAAGAAATGCCTAATTCACGCTACCATTCGGATATAAATTGTGGCCCTTGTGGATAGCATTCGTTCAACAGAATTTGATATATAATGGGGAAATGATCAGGTCTGGTGGACTGGGAGAGTAAGGGCTCAAAGTCAAAATACAATCTGGTGAGAAAGTCCATAGGGATCATGGTCCCAAGATATTGTTGTAATTAGGAATATTCAAGCCAAGCGCTGGAGGGATTGTGACAAGTCAGAATTATCTGTGGGAGGGGCAGTAATTTTACCCTTTGTAAATGATGGTATAAAAGAGTCTTATCCTCTAGCTTCCAAGAAAGAAAATGTAGTTGAGAGAGGGTCAGTGGGAACGTGGTACTAACAAATAGAGGAGTCAGACTAGGCAGCCCTTGCTAATATATGAGTCCCAAAATTGTAAAGTGGCAAAATAGCAGAGATTAGTAGTGGTAAGGAGTCGTTCGAGGGCCAGTGCATGGTAGTTGTCTAACCTAAAGAAGTAAGGTCTGGGTTAATAAGACAATCCTTTAAGGTGGTCTATAATTTGGTAAATCTTCCATGATACCAGTCTAAAATCCTAAGTAGTAAGGCTGCCTGAAAGCACAGGGATGTATAAAGTAATACTATCTCCCCCCCAGAATGGTATGTTTAATTCTCGATTTCTTATGTTGCCATGTGAAGTTGTGCATGACTTTAATGACAGCAGAGAAAGCCTGATGATGGGACTATTTGAAAAGTGTAGAGTAACTTAGGTAATATATCCATCTTAATGACGTTCATGCGTCCAAACTAGGAGATATTTGGTTTATTGTATGATTTAAGACACGTCTGTGCTAAAAGCGAAGAATTTTAATGCACATACCATTACTTTACTTCAACTTTAGGTATTAACAGTTGATTGTAGGGGGTGAGTTAACCTGTTAAAATCCTCAGGTTTATTACTTATATGTAAGGGTGATGATAAGTGTAAGGGAATAGGGTTATAGCTTGGGGTAATAGGTGCTTCCAGTGAATTTTATGTTTGTTCCCAGTATCCCTAGTGCTGGGAGCACCAAAAATGTCTGTACTGGGGGAGGTGCAAACAGAGAAGATAGCACAGTGGGCCATAGGTGTGTGCAGCCTATTGCATTAGGGTGTGCACCCCAAAGCTCAAAAAAACATGCCTTTCTCTGCAGCCTCAGCTGCATGGGGCAGTGAATGAATAGGAAGTGCTCTGTGCTGAGTGCCTTCCTGTTCATTCACAAACTGAAGCACAGTAAACACAGTTTACTATGCTTTAGTTATGAATGCACACAGTGATCGAGTGTATTCACTGTGCTCATTTAGAAAAGAGAGCCAGTAAATTGCATACAGTATTTACTAGCCCCTTCCCCTGCTCTCTATCCTGAAACATACCCTGCAGCAGCGGGGGGAAAAAGAGAGGAGGGGAAGCCAGATGCATTGCGGGGTGGGGGGCTGGGCAGTAGGGGGAATCGGCACCACACATAGTGGTTAGTGTGTGCCCAGGCACACCTTGCACACCCCCTGCGCATGCATATGCAGTGGGCTAATAATGTGCACAGCAAAGCAGATGACCTGTATTCAAAAACAGCCTGATCCTTAAAACCATAATGTAAAACTTTGGACAGTTAAGGCCCCTTTCACACGGAGGGTCCGTTCAGGTCCGCCTGTCAGTTTTTTAGGCGGACCTGGACGGACGCTCCATGTAGCCCTATGGAGCCACGGATGTCAGCGGTGACATGTCCGCTGACATCCGCTCCGCCAAAGTGTGACGGAGGAAAACCCTATTTTTCCTTCCGTCGGCGGAGCGGATCGGATGAACACGGACAGACTGTCCGTGTTCATCCGATCCCCCCATAGGGGAGAGCGGCGCTCTGACAGTGTGCGGGGACCGCCCAGTCATCCGTCGGCTCAGCAGGGATCAACTGAGCGATCCCCGCTGAGCAAGCGGAGCTTCACGGGGCGGATCATGACTGATCTGCCCCGTGTGAAAGAGCCCTAAGAGCTTTATTTCTTTTAGAAGAAATACGCCAACTGCACAGGATAATGAGATCATATGAAAGGAATCTAATGCACTAGACCAGTGTCTCCAAACTGCAACCTGTGGGCCAAATGCAGCTTTTTGCTTGCCTATATCTGTCCCTCCGACACTATCCCTCCCACTGATACGAGGCACTATTCCTTCCACTGAGACCAATAATGAGGCACAATTCATTCCACTTACACCAACAATAGGGCATTAGTCCTCCCACTTACAGCAACGATGAGGCATTATTATTTCCCCTGACACCAATAATGAGGCATAATTCCTCCCACTGATATAAAAGGTGGAACACTATTCCTCCCACTCATACCAAATAGGATACTATTCCTCCCACTGGTACCAAAGATGGGGCACTATTCCTCCCACTGAAGTCAACAGTGAGGTACTATTCCGTTCACTGACACCAATAATAGGGCACTTTTACTCCCACTGATACCAAAGATGGGACCCTGATGAAGTCACGTGACCCGTGACGATATGTGTCTGGATTGGCTGACAGGCACACCGGAAGTGACGCGGGAGACGAGCGCGGCGCTCGTGGATGATACACTGTCTCATCCTGCTTAATGTGAGTGTCATTCTGTGTTGGTTTTTTTAATACATTTTACATTACGTACTACACTTTTGGGCATTCCCCTTCTTTCCTCTGCATCCCTCTTGGGGCAAGTGTGAAAGTCCAGTATAGAGGAGCCACCATCCACCACCGAGTACTGACCCTTGGATTAATAGGAGGAGGACCCTTAAAAGAAACTGAGAGCTTATAGTAGCCACCGGCTATTCATATAAAGACCTACAGAGGATATCGGGAAAAAAAAATTGTTTTCCCATGCTGTTACCTTACAGCAGCAAGGTGTGAGGTCACTTCACATAGAGGTGTCACTGCATGAAATAAAGAGACACCTGTCACTTACTTCATAGTTTGCACGGTTAAGATTGGAGCACCACCCTTTACTCCTCACACCTGTAATCCCAGGATTATTTTAGAGACATTATTTATTTTCCACTTTATCGATTGAGGTGTTGATGTTTATTCTTATGAGCACTGATTTATTTCTTGCTATATAAGATTTTTGTTTGCTTTGGATATCTTGCATCACACTTGCATTTGGAAGGTTCTTTGCATTTGCATGTTTGGTTTCTACTGCCACCTTGTGCACAGTTTCAGTATTACTTTCTACTTTACAACCTGTGGCACATAGGTTACACTACAGTTCAAATAACAGCACAGCACCATTGCTTATACACATATTATATTGGTCACAGATTCACCTATCGGTGTTTGCAGCAGTTTAATCTTTTTGTTTTGTTTTTACGCATTGCTTTTCACCTTCAGTGAGTATTCCTTTATTATTTTCTCATTGGTAAAAGAAAGCCATAAGAAGTCATGTTTTCAATTTGCGAGAAGCCATGTGGGGGACAAACATGGGGAAGAAGGTGCTCTGGTCAGATGAGACCAAAATTGAACTTTTTGGCCTTAAAGCAAAATGCTACGTGTGGTGGAAAACTAACACTGCACATCACCCTGAACACACCATCCCCACCGTGAAGCATGCTGGTGACAGCATCATGTTGTGGGGATCCTTTTCTTCATCAGGGACAGGGAAGCTTGTCAGAGTTGATGAGAAGATGGATGGAGCCAAATCTGAGAAGAAAACCTGTTAGGGGTCTGCAAAACTCTTGAGCAGTGATTCTCAACCAGGGTTCTGTGGAACCCTAGGGTTCCTCCAGAGGTTGCTAGGGGTTCCTTCAGCATTGGACAATTTCGGCCTCTCGAATAAGTTCCCACTGACAGCATTGATCTTTTTAGCTATTTCAAGGGTTCCTCTGTGTTGAAAAGGTTGAGAAAGGCTGCTCTTGAGACTGGGGCGGAGGTTCACTTTCCAGCAGGACAACGACCCTAAACATACAGCCAGAGCTACAATGGTATGGTTTAGAATAGATCTAAGAATATTCATGTGTTAGAATGGCCCAGTCAAAGTCCAGACCTAAATCCAATTAATCTGTGGCAAGACATGAAAATTGCTGTTCACAGACGCTCTCCATCCAATCTGACAGAGCTTGAGCTATTTTGCAAAGGAGAATGGGCAAAAATTGCACCCTCTAGATGTACAAAGCTGGTAGAGACATCCCCAAAAAGACTTGCAGCTGTGATTGCAGTGAAAGGTGGTTCTACAAAGTATTGACTCAGGAGGGCTGAATACAAATGCCCGCCTCACTTTTCACATATTTATTTGTAAAAAAAAATTGAAAACCATATATCATTTTCCTTCCACTTCACAGTCATGTGCCACTTTGGGGTTGATTTACTAAAGGCAAATCCAATTTGCACTGCAAGTGCATTTGGAAGTGCATTCGCTTTAGATCTGCTGATTTTATTATACAATCATGTACAAGCAAAAATGCTGTTTTTTATTTTCCTTGCATGTCCCCCTCAGATCTACAGCGACTGCACTTCCAGGTGCACTTGCAGTGCACTTGTAGTGCAAAGTGGATTTGCCTTTAGTAAATAAACCCCTTTGTGTTGGTCTATCACATAAAATCGCAATAAAATACATTTACGTTTTTGGTTGTAACATGACAAAATATGGAAAATTTCAAGGGGTGTGAATACTTTTTCAAGCCACTGTAATGTGAAACAAAAGATGTCGACCTAAAATATTTATACTTCTCTGGAAATATGCTGCCTTGCAGCAATGCTTGTTTCTGAGATTTTGAAGCAACTTCGGGGAATAATAGATCCATAGAAAACAGCAGTTTTCTTTTAAGTGTTGATGATATGTCATGATTTGAAAATCTGTGTGTTTAGTGCTTTTATAGTTTGGTAACCTAATCTTGATGTGCTTTGAAGAAAGATGCTTAGTTCTGTAGAACTTGTAAATAAATTATCAGTTGTCATATTTAGTAATGTTTCAAAAGGTTCTCAAGGTTCTTTGTTCTGGATTTTGTCAGTTATATGTCCCAGTTTATGGCAAAAGCACCTCAGTTGACTTAAAAGGTTATGCCATGAAGGAAGCTCAATTTTATTTTTTAGATAAACTGTAGAAAAATAATAGGTACAGATATTATTTTCCCTGGTCACTATGTCAATCATTCTATGTTGTAGATTTCAATTGTCTGACCTTCAGATTTTGTTACTGTATTTGATTGTTTGTAGCCTAGCACAAAATGAGGGAATTGTGAATTCTGAAAGTTCTGAAAGTTTATTTTGGATAAAAAAAAAACATTCAACTGTATCAGTGATATCTACCATGAGCATTAGTTGTTTTGTCTTCTTATGCCCGAACAGCTTGAAACATGGGGGTTGAGCCACTAAAGGCCAATACCGTATATACTCGAGTATAAGCCGACCCGAATATAAGCTGAGGCACCTAATTTTACCACAAAAAATGGGAAACATATTGACTCGAGTATAAGCCTACGGTGTCCAGCTGCATGCCTCACTGTGCCTCACTTTGCCTCACTGTGTCCATGTGCATGCCTCACTGTACCTCACTGTGTCCATGCCTCACTGTGCCTCACTGTGGCCATGCCTCACTGTGCCCATGCCTCACTGTGCCCATGCCTCACTGTGCCCATGTCTCACTGTGCCCATGCCTCACTGTCACTGTGCCCATGCCTCACTGTGTCCATGCCTCACTGTGCCCAATCTCCCTACCTGATCTCCGGCGCTGTGTGACTAGACTGACGTTTAACATGGGAGTCTATGGAAGGGGTGCCCGGCTTTGAAAAATCAGTGCTCCCCTGGACAACAAACTTTGCACACTTGTAGATGAAGAGTGGGGCTACATGTGTGCCAAGTTTGGGGTCCAGGGGACCTAGGGTTGGCCAGTACCCGGTCCCCAAATACACCAGAGAAATTACCGTTTAACATGGGAGTCTATGGAAGGGGTGCAGGCTTTGAAAAATCGGTGCTCCCCGGCCATAGGTCCCCCGGACAACAAACTTTGCACAAATGTAGAGGAAGCTACATGTGTGCCAAGTTTGGGGTCCAGGGGACCTAGGGCTGGCCGGGATCAGGCGCACAAAGTTGAAGATGGAAACAGACTCGAGTATAAGCCGAGGGGGGCATTTTGAGCACAAAAAAATGTGCTGAAAAACTCTGCTTATACTCGAGTATATACGGTAGGCTGTTCACTTTGCAAGTACAGTTGCAATCTGCAAAAGAATCTCCCCCAGATCTTAGTGCAACTCTACTGACTTCCATCATCCAATCTTGTGCAAGTAAAAATGCATTTTTTTAAGTTTTTTTCCCTTGAATATTATTGGGTATTCTTTGAACCGTAAAGTTTCACAGCATTCACTAAAATCTGAGGAACATTCTCTTGCAGAGTGTAACTTCAGTATGCAATGTGAACTGTGTTTAGTAAATCAACTCTAAATTAAATCAGCTTTAGTAAATCAACCAAACCACAATGAACCTGACTGCAGTGTTTCTAAACCACAGGGGGAAGCCAATATATTTTTTTGTGTGTGTTTTAATGATCTTACTTGTGTGATAGATGTAGATTTGTAATTGCTTTTTGAAGTGGGAAAAATCCAAAATTTTTAGATATGAAGGACTGTGCTTTTCTCAAATTTCACCCTTTTAAGACCACAACCCCCTGTAGATGACGGGGACAGGGGGGGGGGGGGAATCACTAGAGGTGTGGAGTCTAAGCTCAAGTTGATTATCACTAGAGCTCCTGATGGTGAAGATGGATTTGGCTGAATGCTGGTACCAGGTCGCGGCCCCCATGATTGCCCCACCAAGGATGAGATGGGTCAAAAAAGGCTACAATGTGGAAAATGTACACTGTGGTATCTGTATGAGAATATTCAGGTTCAGGCAGGGGTTGAGGAAATCAGAAGTATAACATAGCTCTTTTACATAAGTAGGGTAGCTGACAAAAAGACACAGCACCAGCCACTTCCAGGACTGTTGACTAAATACCCCTCTGGGTCAGAGGACACATCCAATATCATTTCAGGAAGCACTGGAAGTCCTGGCAAGGATTCATTGAATACCATTGAAAGTACTGATAATGATGCTGAAAAACCTGGCAGGGATTCTGCGATCAGCATTGGAAATGCAGGCAGAGATTCTGTGAGGGCTATTGAAAATACTGGCAGGCAGGGCTTTTTTTTTCAGCCGGAACGTGCTGGAACGGAGTCCCACCACCTCCGTCACTATCCCCTTGCCCACCACTCACTGCTGGTGTACAGATGACAGGCTCCTCTACAGTGGGTGACGGGCTCTTTTCCCGGCAGTGCGTACCTCTCCCAGCAATGTGTTCACAGCCCTCTCTGCCCTGCACTATCTCTATGAAAGCAGAGAAGGGAGGGGCTGGGGGATTTGTACAGTAGCTCTAATGTCCCAACGGCAGCCTGTACAAGCCCTGAAACTGTAAGTTGTAGCTGCCCCTCTCTCCTCTATGGTACTCTCTAGTTAGGGGTGCCCAACATTTTGAAGAGCGAGGGCCACTTAAGCGACTTGGTATCCAGTTGCGGGCCACAATGAGCGGAGTGGGCTGATGACAGGTCCGTGTCTGCTTTTCATATGCAGGGCAGACATGGACACAGCCCACTTTGCCTCCATTCTGATCCACCCAGACGGAAGGGGATGGATCCCCTTCTGTTTTTTTTTTGTGTGTATCGGATTGGAGGTAGACGGGTGTAAATGGACACAAGTAGTAGTAAGTGGTTTTGTTATTTAAAAAAAATCTAGCTTTAGTATCATTTTAAAGGGGTTGTAAAGGTTCATGTTTTTTTCACCTTAATGCATTCTATGCATTAAGGTGAAAAAACATCCGATGATTAGCGGCCCCTCAGACCCCCGTTTACTTACCTGAGCCCTCGAAAGTCCAGCGTCGTGAACGCGCAGGCTTCTCGACCGGGCTTTTCGGCTCTTCTCGGCTCATTCATTGGATGATTGATAGCAGCCATTGGCTCCCGCTGCTGTCAATCAAATCAATGACGCGGTGCCATGGGGTCGGGATCCGCCTACGTGCCTGGACCGAGCTTGAGGCGGCCTCTCCCGCCCCCTTCACAGCCCAGTGCTTCAGTGAGTGTGGGGGAGGCGGGGGGCAGAGTAGAGAGCCATCTAACCCCCTTGGGAGAGCGATTCACAGAACGGGGCTTAGCTGATGCGGGGAGGAGCCGAGACAGCCGCCGAGGGACCCCAGAAGACGAGGATCGGGGCCACTCTGTGCAAAACGAACTGCACAGTGGAGGTAAGTATGACATGTTTGTTATTTTTTTATTTTTTTTAAAAGGAACCTTTACAACCCCTTTAAGTAAAGTGAGTAGCCAATGTACTATCCTGAGTAGGGATGAGCCGAACACCCCCCGGTTCGGTTCGCACCAGAACCTGCGAACGGACCGAAAGTTTGCGCAAACTTTAGAACCCCGTTAAAGTCTATGGGACTCGAACGTTCAGAATCAAAAGTGCTAATTTTAAAGGCTAATATGCAAGTTATTGTCCTAAAAAGGGTTTGGGGACCCGGGTCCTGCCCCAGGGGACATGTATCAATGCCAAAAAAAGTTTTAAAAACGTCAGTTTTTTCGGGAGCAGTGATTTTAATGATGCTTAAAGTGAAATTTAAAAAAGTGATATATTCCTTTAAATATCGTACTTGGTGGGTGTCGAAAGTATGCCTGTGAAGTGGCACGTGTTTCCCGTGTTTAGAACTGTCCCTGCACAAAATGAAATTTCGAAAGGAAAAAAAGTCATTTAAAACTGCTTGCGGCTTTAATGTAATGTCTGGTCCCGGCAATATGGATGAAAATCATTAAGGAAAAATGGCATGGGTACCCCCCAGCCCATTACCAGCCCCTTTGGGTCTTTATGGATATTAAGGGGAACCCCGCACCCAAATTAAAAAAAGGAAAGGTGCAAACAAGACAGGGACTGTAGGTTTGTTGTTAAGTAGAATCTGTTTGTAATTTTTAACTGGTACATTTTTAAAGTGTAGCTCCAGCCAAAAAAATCTATTTTTAAGCTTTTTGGAAAACATAGGGAAGGGTTATCACTCCTGTAACATTTGTTTTGCTGTCTGTGCACCCCTTCAGAAGATTTCACCTCACTTTATGTCCCTATGACAAATGTTTTTTGAAAATTTGGGGTTTTTAGTGAAACAAGGATAGGTGATAAAGCATCAGTGGAGAGGAGACACCTTTTTCCCATATTAACTCTTACAGGAGAGAATTTCCCTTCCTAGGGGTAGATTTCCTCTCACTTCCTGTTGTCTCCTTCCCTTTGCAAGTAGAAGTCGTTTGTAAGTTGGATGTTTGAAAGTAGGGGCCTGCCCTATATACTCTGCAGAAATTTGGGCCTTAGGTGTTGGTGTTGCCACAACACTGTAAGCCCTCACAGTTACTCTTGGTGGGCACTAGAACGCCCTGCTGTGAACTATTATATCAAGAATTGTAATTACATGCCATTGTTGAACAGTGGTAGAAAAATTGGGCCTTTGGTGGTGGTGGTGGTGTTGCCACAACACTGTAAGCCCTCACAGTTACTCTTGGTGGGCGCTGGAACGGGCCCTGCTGTGAAATATTATATCAAGAATTGTAATTACATGCACCTGTTGAACAGGGGCAGAAAAATTGGGCCTTTGGTGGTGGTGGTGGTGTTGCCACAACACTGTAAGCCCTCACAGATACTCTAGTTGGAACGCAGGAATGAGCCCTTCTGCAAAGTATTGCATCAAAAATTGTAATTACACGCCCCTGTTAAAATTGGGCCTTAGCCACTGGTGGCGGCGCCCAGAACCAAAAATCTTCTTACAAGCTATCAGCATTATCATTGAGGAGGAAGAGGATAGTCACTCAAAATAACAGGATAGTCACTCAGCATCAGCATAGGCAGTCTTGAAGGGATCTGACATTTCAAAAAAAACTATTCGGTTACATCAGCATCAGGTGCTTGGTAGCTGGTGGTGATCCAAGACTGATTCATTTTTATGAAGGTCAGTCGATCGACCGAGTCGGTCCCTTCAACCTATCGAATAGCTCAGATATTAAGGGTAAGGGGTATCGATTTTTAATAGTAACCGCATTTAAACCCCGATAATCGATGCAGGGTCTTAAGGTACCATCCTTTTTGGCAACAAAAAAGAACCCTGCCCCTGCAGGCGATGAGGATTTCCGGATGAAACCTCTCTCCAGATTCTCTGCGACATACTCCGACATGGCCTGGGTCTCTGGGATGGACAGAGGGTAGGTACGACCCCTGGGTAGAGTTGCTCCAGGGACAAGATCAATAGCACAGTCAAAAGGCCTGTGGGGAGGAAGCACCTCAGCTGATTTCTTACAGAACACATCCCGGTAATCGCTGTATGCAGCAGGAAGATCAGAAGAAACAGAAGTGGCAGGAACCGGAAGACTCTCCTTGGGGGTCACCTTGAGAAGACACGACGAGAAACATGAGGAACCCCAGGCCAGGATCTGCCCAGAGACCCAGTCCACATGTGGAGAGTGGAGCTGTAGCCAAGGGAGGCCCAATACAACTGGGGTAGAGGCCTTGGGTAGAATAAGAAAGGATATCCACTCCTGGTGGAGAATCCCTACCGACATCCTAATGGGTAGCATCTGGAAGCGAATAGGGCCCCCTGGGAGAACAGTGCCATCAATTGCCGAGACTACCAATGGGGTAGTGAGAGGTGAAAGGGTAAGCTTCATAGAAGAAGCAGTTCTCCAATCCATAAAATTGCCAGCAGCCCCGGAATCCAGGTATGCAAGGGTTGACTGAGGAGAAGTGCCTACATGAAGGAACACCGGCAAGAGCAGGCGAGAAGGTGATGTTTCTGGGTCCAATACTCCACCTTCCAAATGTATTAGACCCGAGCGTTTCCCGGACGAAGCGAGCAGGAGTCACGAAAATGACCCCTGCCCCCACAATAGAGGCACAAGCCCAGAGTTCTGCGCCTAGCACGTTCTTCGGGGGTTAGTCTGGTCCGGCCCAGCTGCATAGGTTCTTCAGCAGGTAGAGGATGCTCCACGGAATGAAGGGAGGGGAGCTCAGACTGGCTAGGACCCAGAGAGTGCTGGCGTCTTTTTTCTAAAGACCTCTCTTGAAAACGAATGTCGATCTGGTTGCATAATGAAATTACATCGTCCAGACCGACGGGAATGGCTCCTCCCGCTAATTCGTCTTTCACTCGGTCAGAGAGGCCATGTAAAAAGGTAGCGACCAGGGCCTCATTATTCCAGCTCAATTCAGCTGTGTGGATACGGAACTGAAGAGCATATTGCCCCACTGAACTAGATTCTTGGCGAAGACGTAAGACAGCACTAGCCGCTGAAGAAGCCCGAGCCGGCTCTTCGAAGATATTACGAAAGAGCTTCAAGAAATCGGACAGACTGGAAACCACCGGATCGCTCCTCTCCCACAGGGGGGCAGCCCAGGCCAAAGCTTCACCGGAGAGGAGGGAAATTATATAGGCTACCTTAGCCCGGTCAGACAGGAAGCTTTGAGGCTGAAGCTCAAAATGAATTGTGCATTGGCTGAGAAACCCCCTGCAGGCCTTGGAGTCCCCAGAAAAACGGGATGGAGCTGGCCATCTTAGTGAGTGTGAGGCTGCGACTGGTGCGATAGGTACAGCCGCTGGTTGTACTTGGGGTTGCAGATTCGGGGTTCCCAAGGAGACCTGAAGCTGCTCGAATCGAGAAGCCAGATCCTGGAGGAATCGCATCACCTGAGTCTGATTTGATTCCTGGGCTTCGAGTCTGCGAACTATGCCCTGCAATGGATCATCCGCGGGAAGCGGGATGTCAGCCGGGTTCATGGCTGATCAAACTGTCAAGGTCACCTGTGGCCAGGTGACAGATGCACACCGTAGGGGGACAGGAGTGCACCGCGAGGTAGTGAACCCTATGGCTGGCTTCTGCGGGTAGGAAACTGGGTGGTTGTGGAAAGCGGGACCAGAGGAGCACAACCGGGATCCTAACGGAAGCTAGAGCCAAGATTCCCCAGGGCGCGGAGTCTAAGACCCAGCTGGTCTTCTCCAGGGCCTCTAGTGGTGAGGATGTTGTGCTGCAGGCTGGGACCAGGTCGCGGCCCCTGGAGTTTCCTAGCTCACGCCCCATAGGATAAGGGGAAAAGAGGGGAAGCAGCAGCACAGGATAAGAGAGAACCGAATAACAAGCCGAAGGTCAGGGGCCACAAGCAGACAAGGATAACGAAAGAACGAGCCGAAGGTCAAGGGTCACGAGCAGACAGGGATAGTCGGGGACAAGCCAATAACGTAACAGAGAGACAGACGTAGCACACGGCAGGCAGGAACCCAAACACACAATGCCTAACAAACACGTTGATCAGCAAAGCAGGCTTGCAGTGCACAGGTTAATATAGTGTTCTGTGATAGGGCCTGGGGTGGAGTCAGGCTGGGAGGAGATTATAAAGGAAGCCAGGTGAAGGAGGTCTGGTCTCTAGATGAACACATGAGGAGGAAGGTAAGATGGCAGACAGACATTAATGCATATCCATGACACCCTAGGTATTCCTGCACCATGTAAAACAGACGCTGGCGATGGTTGCTGGAATCGATCATACCTTGGGGCTGCGGACTAAAAAATTGTCTGAATGCTTCGGTCAGACGGCCACCTTCTCCACCGCTCCTTCTTTGACTGACCGAAGCCTCAGCAACACGTTGTCCAGGACCAGGAGTTTGTAACCTCCCAGTCTCTGGGAACGCGTTGCACAGACCTTTCTGCAAGGCCTCCCGAAGACGTTTCATCCTCTGCTCCCTCTGCAACGGCAAGATAAGGTCCGCAACCTTACCCTTGTAACTTGGATCAAGGAGGGTTGCCAGCCAGTAATGATCCCTCTCCTTGATAGCACGAATACGAGGATCCTTCCACAGGCTTTGCAGGATCAGGGAGGCCATGCAGCGTAGGTTTGCTGAGGCATTCGGTCCGGAGTCCTCTGGGTCACTCAGAAAGACATGATCCGCAGCCACCTCCTCCCAGCCACGTACAAATCCATGGGTTTCTTGGGACTGTAATTGATCCCTTGAAGACTGCTGCTGATGCTGAGTGCTAGGCTCCACCTCCATGCTGACACAATCCTCCTCCTCCTCCTCCTCTTCCTGTGTGATAGGCGGGCCAGCAGGAACACTGTCTGGATAAAGGGGGCCTTGAGAGGTAAGGTAAGAAAGTCCTCCTCTTCCTCCCTCTGTTCTGCCTCAAGTGCCCTGTCCATTATTCCACGCAGCGTGTGCTCCAACAGGTGGACAAGAGGGACAGTGTCACTGATGCATGCACTGTCACTGCTCACCATCCTCGTGGCCTCCTCAAATTGTGACAGGACAGTGCATGTATCCCTGATCATGACCCACTAACGTGGCAAAAAAAAAACAAGCTCCCCTGACCCTATCCTGGTGCCATATTGGCACAGATACTCATTGATGGCCCTCTGCTGCATGTGCAGCCGCTGCAGCATGGCCAGCGTTGAGTTCCACCTGGTGGGCATGTCACAGATTAGGCGGTTCTTGGGCAGGTTGTATTCCTTTTGGAGGTCAGCCAGCCGAGCACTGGCATTATATGACCGGCGGAAATGCACACAGAGTTTCCTGGCCTGCCTCAGGACCTCCTGTAAGCCGGGGTACCTGCCCAAGAACTGCTGCACCACCAAGTTATAAGGACGTGAGCCAAACAGGGCACATGGGTCAGGTGTTCCTGTCGGAGGACAGAGAGGAGGTTGGTGCCATTGTCGCAAACCACCATTCCTGGCTTAAGCTGGCGTGACGTCAACCACCTCTGAGCCTGCCTCTGCAGAGCTGACAGAATCTCTGCCCCAGTGTGGCTCCTGCCCCCCAAGCACACCAGAGCAAGCACGGCATGGCATCTTTTTGCCTGCGTACTTGCGTAGCCCCTTGAACGTCTACGGAGCACCGCTGGTTCTGAGGACAAAGCACAGGAAGAGGCCATGGAGGAAGAAGAAAATTAGGGGGTGGAGGAGAGGAGAGAGGTGTGTCAGAATCACCAGTAGTAGCATTTTGGAGGCGTGGTGGCGGAACAACCTCCAACACTACTGCACCTTGTCCTGCATCCTTCCCAGCTGCCAGCAGAATCACCCAATGCGCTGTGAAAGATAGGTAACGTCCCTGTCCATGCCTGCTGGACCATGAGTCAGCGGTAATATGCACCTTACCACTGACCGCCCTGTCCAGCGAGGCCAAGACATTGCCTTCCACATGCTGGTAGAGAGCCGAAATCGCCTTCCGTGAGAAAAAGTGGCGTTTGGGAACCTGCCACTGAGGAACCGCACATTCCGCAGAGTCTACCAACTGAAAAGGCAGCAGTTGAAGTGCTAGCAATTTAGCCAAGCTAGCATTCAACCGCTGGGCATGTGGATGGCTGGTGCAGCAGCTGGGGCAGGGAAATTTGCCTGGTACAATCGGACGTCGGTGTACCGATAGCTGATTGCCCGCAAGTACTTGGCTGTGACACACCTAATTCTACACCTTCATTCCTCTCAGTGCAGGTTTCAGAGAGGACTGAAGGTATAGTGGGGTTGGAGATCCCAGCTGATGAGGAGCAAGGAGAGGTCCGCTTTGTTCTTTGGTGTGGGTCTTTTATGTACGCTTGCCAACTAACTGCATGGCAGGTCGACATATGTCTGGTCAAGCATGTGGTGCCCAAGCGGGTGATGTTTTGGCCACGCGAGATACGCTTGAGACATATGTTGCAAATAGCAGCGGTGCGATCTGATGCACTCGTCTCAAAAAAGGCCCACACCAAAGAACTTTTGGAATAGCGCGCAAAGACAGCAGCGCCCTGCACATGCGAAGCTCTGTGGTGTGATGCAGTCAGTGTGCTGCCCTTAAGTTTGCCCCTGGAGGGCACCCTGCCTCGTTGGAGATGTGCCTCCTCCTCCTCCTCTCTCCTATCAGGCACCCACGTGGAGTCAGTGACCTCATCATCCCCTCCCTCATCACTGGAGCAAACCTGGCAGTATGCTGCAGCTGGGGGAACATGACTGCCAGATTGCTGTCCTTCTTGGGCACCCCCTCTCTCTGGGCTCACGTTACTGCCTTCCTCTAACTGGGTACCATAATTGGAGCCTCCAAATGCTGGGCATCCTCTTGGAGCATGTACCCAACACTGTGGTCAAACAGTTCGGGGGACTCCTCAGGAGGACATGGTGGGGCTAGGGAAGGAGTGACTGATGCCATTGAGCCGAGGGAAGAGGCCGCGTTGGCAGCTGCTTTGCTAGACAAAGTACCCTGAGCCTGGGTGAGTTTTCGGCATGTTGCGGCTCAACACGGCCAGCTGACGAAAAAAAGGACAAGCGTGTCCCACGGCCACGTTCTGATGAGAATGCACCGTGTCCACGACCAGCACTGTTGCCTCTAGACACAGAGCCTGCTTGCCCTTTTTTATTGGCTTGTGGCTGTCTGCCTCTCCTTGTTGGCCTTCCAGACATACTAATGGCCTGCAGTGAGATGTAGCTGCACAAAGCTGGGATGTATATATATACTGATTATACTGCAGCTAGCAGAATCAACTGCCTGCCTGTAGTATTATTAGTATGAGAACACCAGCAATTGTCTTCAGGTAGCTTTAGGTGCACACTGTGCAAAGGACACAATACACTAACTGTAAATACTGCAGCTGCCTGCCTGTGGTATTAATATGATCAGAAGAACACCAGCAATTGTCTTCAGATAGCTTTAGGTGCACACTGTGCAAAGGACACAGTACACTAACTGTAAATACTGCAGCTGCCTGCCTGTGGTATTAATATGATCAGAAGAACACCAGCAATTGTCTTCAGGTAGCTTTAGGTGCACACTGTGCAAAGGACACAGTACACTAACTGTAAATACTGAAGCTGCCTGCCTGTGGTATTAATATGATCAGAACACCAGCAATTGTCTTCAGGTAGCTTTAGGTGCACACTGTGCAAAGGACACAGTACACTAAATGAAAATACTGCAGCTCCCTGCCTGTATTTGTATGAGAACACCAGCAATTGTATTCAGGTAGCTTTAGGTGCACACTGTGCAAATGACACAGTACACTAAATGAAAATACTGCAGCTCCATTCCTTTTTTTGTATGAGAACACCATCAATTGTATTCAGGTAGCTTTAGGTGCACACCGTGCAAATGACACAGTACACTAAATGAAAATACTGCAGCTCTATGCCTGTATTTGTATGAGAACATCAGCAATTGTATTCAGGTAGCTTTAGGTGCACACTGTGCAAAGGACACAGTACACTAAATGAAAATACTGCAACTAGCACAATCACCTGCCTGCCTGTCAGTATAATATGAAGAGAATAACAGGAACGGATCTAGCTAAACTGAATACAGTGCGTGTGTGTATATATATATATATATGTATATATATATATATATATATATATATATATATATACATACAACACCTAGGATGCATATATATCCTCTACACGCTGTACCTGCAGCTAACTGACTCGCCTGCCTGCTCTATCTAACTCAAATGAGATGACACTGTCTCTCTCTCTCTGTCTTTCTTTAACCGCCGACGCAACACACTACACAAGGCCGCCACGCAGGCAGCCTTATATAGTGTGGGGCGTGTACTAAACCCCCTGAGCCATAATTGGCCAAAGCCACCCTGGCTTTGGCCAATTACGGCTCTCTGTACAGATGGCGTTGTGATTGGCCAAGCATGCGGGTCAATCATCAGCCAATCATCAGCCTGTAATGCACTGCGATGCCGCAGTGAATTATGGGCCGCGACGCGCCACTCGAATTTGCCGCGAACGCCCCATAATGTTCGCAATTTGGCGAATAACTGAACAGGCGATGTTTGAATCGAACATGGGTTCGACTCGAACTCGAAGCTCATCCCTAATCCTGAGTATATTTACTCATTCCTTTTGTTGCCAGGTAAGATTCCATGCAAGAGTTGGGACAGTTTTACCTGATGAGTATAATAGACCTATGAGTACCTGAGAGAGAAAAATAAGGGTAACTAGAGGATATGTTGTGAGCAGAGTACTGAGGTGGTACCTTGACTTTACAAAACCACTGTAGATGTTATACTTGCTTACCTGAAATAGGAGATGTGTATCAGTTTGATTGAGTCTTCAGTTTGTACACGGAGCGTGTGGTGCATGGACCAGGGAGATGTGTCAGTGTGAGTGATTGAGCTGTTAAATGGAAAATATAGCTTGAGCTATAGAACTCCATAAATCAGCTGTTTCAACAGGGAAGCTGGAAAACATTTAAATAATAAATAAATGTTTTACTTTTTGTCTGGATATGAGACTGCAAAATATTTACTGTATATAGTAATAAATATTTATTTGACAAAAAAAGAGAAAAAGTCCTGACTCTTACTATACAAATTAGACAAAATATGAACAGGATGATACATTCCCAGTAGGGCACTGGTGCACAGAGTCCTCTGTCCCATGATGGGTTTTAACAGGAACCAACCAAAGAGTTCTTACAGTTCTTTTTATTGTGCGATAAAATAAAATGTTGCTAGCATTTCACTGATTAAATGGCACTATTAATGACATCCAAATAGTTGTTCTAAATCTACACTTCTTCTCTCTTGGTATAATTATTTAGATTTTTGAGGGTATCATGCAATCGACAGGGATATTAGGTGTGGTGACTAACTCACAAAAAAAACTATAGTAATAAAATAAAATATACACCAATCAGTCATAACATTATGACCACCCACCTAATATTGAGTAGACCCCCCTTTTGCCACCAAAATAGCCCTGACCTGTCAAGGCATGGACTTCACTAGACCTTCTGAAGGTATGCTGTGGTATCTGCCTCTGCCGGCTTGCCTTTTTCCCATAGTGCATCCTGGTGCCATCTGTTCCCTAGGTAAGCAATGCACACACACACACACGCCCATCCACATGATGTAAAAGAAAACATGATTCTTCAGACCAGGCCATCTTCTTCTATTGCTCCGTGGTCCAGTTCTGATGCTCTCGTGCCCATTGTAGGTGCTTTTGGCTATGGACATGGGTCAGCATGGGAATCCTGACCATTCTGCGGCTATGCAGCCCCATGCACAACAAACACCTTTCTATTGGAACCAGCATTAAAGCGGAGTTCCACCCAATTGTTTTACTTTTTTTTATTCCACTCCTCACCCCCTTACATGCCACATTTGGCATGTAATTTTTTTGGGGGGGGAGTGGGGGCTTCAGTAGGAGTGGGACTTCCTGTCCCACTTCCTCCTTCCGCCCTGGAGCCGCCTAGGCGATACGTCATATCGCCTTGTGGCGGCTCCTCCCTGTAGGCGATCACCTGGGACGTGACAGGTCCCAGGCAATCGCCTGTCCACTCACAGAGCGCTGCGCCATTCGCGCATGCGCAGTGAGTGCCCGGCCGTGAAGCCGAAAGCTGTCACGGCTGGGTGCCCACACTGTGATTGGACGCGCCGGCGGAGGAGAGGGGAGAAGAGCGGAGCTCCAGGCGGCGCGTCGCTGGACAGTGGAGCAGGTAAGTGTATGTTTATTAAAAGCCAGCAGCTACACTTTTTGTAGCTCCTGACTTTTAATAAACATAAAAAAAGGGTGGAACTCCGCTTTAACTTTTTCAACAATTTGAGCTACAATAGCTCTTCCATTGGATCGCACTACATGGGTGAGCCTTTGCTCCCCATATGCATCAATGAGCCTTGGCCGCCCATGACCCTGTTGCTGGTTTGGCAATATTCCTTCCTTGTACCACTTTTGGTAGGTTCTGGCCTTTGCAGCTCTGGAACATCCCACAAGAGCTGCAGTTTTGGAGTTTCTCTGACCCATTTGTCTTGTCATTAAAATTTGGCCCTTGTCAAAGTTGCTCAAATCCTTACACTTGCCTATTTTTTTATGCTTTCAACACATTAACTTTAGGGCAACATGTTCACTTGCTGCCTAATATATCCCACCTACTTTTTGGTGCCTTGTCACAAGATAATTAATGTTATTCACTTTACTTGTCAGTGGTCATAATGTTATGTATGATTGGTGTATACAGTATATATTTTGACTGTGCTGTGCCTTGCCGTAGCCATTGCCATTGGGTTGAAATAGGTATAAATGACACAGGGTTCTCAAGGAGGCAGATTGAGGGTTTCCAGTAGATCTGTTCACAGCAGAGAAAACTGGTCTTTTGGTTTTGTAACTCCTGGATTGGAGTCTGGAGCCCAGAGACTTCAAAGAGTCCCAGAGGACCAGCAAGCTATGTATACAGGTGGGCACAACCTTTATAATCTAGAGCCTGGTCAAAGTTTAGGTCTCCACCCAGGTCAGGGCATGGGCCCCATGCAGCAGGGAGCTGCAAGAAATATGCAGAGGAGGCATGAGAGAGGTGCATAGTTACTATATGAACCGATCTGAGGGGCCAGGCAAAATGTCTGCGTTTGAGGCCCGTGCAGCGTCACTGCAAAAGTGTGCCAGGAGGCTGAAGGAAACACCTGTGTATTCTATGGCATTGGAGGAAGAATGCTAAACACCCCTGTGTGGGTAACCTGTCTCTGTTGTGTTTGGAAGTGATGTTAGAAACTCCAGCATTTTAGATAAAAGTGGGCCATCAAACCCTGAAACACAGTTCTTGGCTAGCATGAACTCACTAGACAGGCACTACAAGTGAGTGAATTTGTACATATATATACATACCAGTGCCTTGAAAAGGTATTCATACCCCTTAAATTGTTCCACATTTTGTCATGTTACAACCACAATTTGCATTTGTATTCAGCCCTCTTTACTCTGATACCTCTAACTAAAATCTAGTGGAACCAATTGCCTTCAGAATTCACCTAATCAGTAAATAGAGTCCACCTGTCTGTAATTTAATCTCAGTATAAACACTGTTCTGTGACGCCCTCAGAGGTTTGTTAGAGAACTTAAGTGAACAAACAGCATCATGAAGGCCAAGGAACAAACACACCAGACAGGTCAGGAATAAAGTTGTGGAGAAGTTTAAAGCAGGGTTAGGTTATAAAAAAACATCCCAAGCTTTGAACATCTCACGGAGAACTGTTCAATCCATCATCCTAAAATGGAAAGAGTATGGCAAAACTGCAAACCTACCAAGACATGGCCGTCCACCTAAACTGACAGGCTGGGCAAGGAGAGCATTAATCAGAGAAGCAGCCCAGAGGCCCATGGTAACTCTTGAGGAGCTGCAGAGATCCACAGCTCAGGTGGGAGAATCTGTCCACAGGACAACTATTATGCCTCGAACACACAACCATTTTTCCCGGCAGGAAAAGATCAGATGAGACCAAAATTAAACTTTTTGGCCTAAAAGGAAAACGCTATGTGTGGCGGAAAAATAACATATCACCCTAAACACACCACCCCCACTGTGAAACATAATCCCAATAAAATACATTTACGTTTTTGGTTGTAACATGACAAAATGTGGAAAATTTCAAGGGGTATGAATACTTTTTCAAGGCACTGTATTGTGTATATATATATATATATACACATACATATATATTTGTCCCTTTATTAATATGAAAGTTTTATATCCTACATGCATACAATCATGTTTTAAGCAGCTTAGAAAATAACACTAAAACATTGAATTCGATGAGTTTCAGCAATTTCCAGATTTTTCTTACATACCGTAGATTCAGATTTATTCATAAGCAGTTTTCTATTTATTTCTATTAGATTTTTTTGTGGTGATATTTTGAAATGCATTCATTCCCGTAAACTGCTGTGTGCAAGTCAAAAAGAAGACATTTATTGAATGGTTATATTGATTGGAAATTATTATTAACAATAATCATATTCCAGTTCTATCTCACTGTAGAAGAAGGCACTAACTACAATCTGTAGCCTAAATTACATTTGGATCAATAAATGTTATATTCTAATGATGCGGTACAGAATGTTCTAGAATGACTATGTACATTATGTTATTATATATTAATTATATAGAGTGATGCTTTCCAAAAGTATGTGGGTGACCGGCTCATAAATAATCCACTTTTTTTTTTTGGATCTCTACTTTTTTTAATATCATGTTTTCTCGCTCGTAAAGTAATATTATTCTAGTGGTTGTTTTATATGTGATTGGATATCTGTTTACCCTGTGGGCTCTTTAATGGACTTTGTGATATCTAATTCTATTAGAGAGTATTGCCCATAGTATTATGCACAGGGCCAGATTAAGAACATCATGGGCCTGGTGCTGAGGATTTTGGTGGGGCCCTTTATAAATGGTAAATAAATAAAAATGCAAACAATTTTTTGCTATAACAAATTAAATTAAAGAGCGAGAGGGAGGATGAGAGAGAGAAAGAGAGAGAGAGAAAGGGGGTGAGAGAGGGGTGAGGGGTAAGGGAGGGAGGATGAGAGAGAAAGGGGGGATGAGAGAGAGAGGATGCGCATGAGCATGCATGGGAATGACATCAACGCAGGCAGGAGAGGAGTACAGGAGAGGAGTGTAGAGGGTATGATGGGGCAGTATGTACAGGAGAGGAGTGTGGAGGGTATGTACAGGAGAGGAGTGTGGACGGTATGATAGTGGGCAGTATGCACAGGAGAGAAGTGTGGAGGGTATGACAGCCGGCACATGTACAATAGAGGAGTTTTCTAATGTGGGCAGTATGTACAGGAGAGGAGTGTGGAGGGTATGACAGTGGGCAGTATGTACAAGAGAGGAGTGTGGACGGTATGATACTGAGCAGTATGTACATGAGATGAGTGTGGAGAGTAAGACAGTGAGCAGTATGTACAGGAGAAGAGTGCGGAGGGTATGACAGTGGGCAGTATGTACAAGAGAGGAGTGTGGAGGGTATGACAATGGCAGTATGTACAGGAGAGGAATGTGGAGGGTATGATAGCAAGCAATATGTATAGGAGAGGAGTGTGGAGGGTATGACAGCCGGCACTATGTACAATAGAAGAGTTTATGAAAGTGGGCAGTATGTACAGGAGAGGAGTGTGGAGGGTAAGACAGTGGGCACTATGTATAGGAGAGAAATGTGGAGGGTATGACAGTGGGCACTATGTATAGGAGAGGAGTGTGGAGGGTATGACAGTGAGCAGTATGTACCGGAGAGAAGTGTATGACAGCGGGCACTATGTACAGGAGAGGAGTGTGTAGTGTATGACAGCGGGCACTATGTATAGGAGAGAAGTGTGGAGGGTATGACAGTGAGCAGTATGTACAGGATAGAAGTCTGGATAGTATGACAGTGGGCACTATGTACAGGTGAGGAGGATGAAGGAATCTGGGAAAGGAAAAATGTAAAGGTTTGTGGAAGGATGTTTAGGGACTGTGAAGTGGTTAAGCAGGCCAAACATGGATTGAAATTAAGCCAATTAAGCAGAGACCAGCCATAGTCGATCTATGTATGGGCTAGCTGGTTTTACACAAGTCAATCTATTAATCGACTTGAGTACAACCAGCCTGTCAGGTTTTTCCCAAAACAATCAGTGCTGCCAGCTATAGTTAGCAACACTAATCATTGTGTTTACTGGCAGAACACAGTAACACAGTAACACTGCAGGAGTGATTCCCTCATCCACAGGTCAGCAGGTGAGAGGGTATGTGGGGACAGGCTGGGGAGAGATACTAGTCAGTGGCTGGAGAGCCAGACACACACAGGTTACATATGCCACGATTGTTAGAGAGAGAGCAATAATTCTAGCACTAGACATCCTCTGTAACTCTAAATATGTAACCTGTAAAAAAAAATAAAGCATTGCTTAGTATACAAAAAAAATCGTGCCAACTTTTTTTTTTTTTTTTTTTATGAATGAAACAGTTTCTTTCCAAAAAAACATGTTTGAAAAATTGCTGCTCAAATACCGTGTAACATAAAAAGTTGCAAAGACCACCATTTTTTCCAAAGGGTGTCTCCTAAAACAATATATATAATGTTTGAGGGTTCTGAGTAATTTTCTAGCAATTTTTTTTTAATAATTTTTACATGTAGGAGAGAAGTGTCAGAATTGGCCTGGGTGGCACAGGGTTAATTACCGTACGTAATATACAAATAATTATTATAAGCACTGTGAGCTCATCTTCTCAGTCTGCTGCAGAATGTGTCAGCTTGTATTTAAACTGTCCACTCTTTATGTAGCTTCCGACAGGCTACGCAAGCAGCCCCGTATTTCCGGAACAATAAATGATAGGAACCACACATTTTGACCAGTTTTGTAGGTCTTCAGCTACCTACCACACAAATTTGGGATCTCTGTGGCCCCTGGTCTTCGAACTACAACCCTTGAAGTCGATCTTCCTTTTTTTTTTTGGGTGATTTTTTTTTTTGGGCAAATGGGCCTATGTTGAGGAAGGGTCCTGGAGCTGCAGCTCCAATGGCCCCTATGTTTATCCGGCCCTGATTATGCATGCTTTCTTTTACTGACTGACCTACATGACAACAGTGTCAGATGAAACCTGATTGGCTGCCACAGGAAACACCTTTCTCGCCTTTGTTGCTGGGTTCTCTACAAATGGGGATTGCATTGCTATACAAGTATGGGTAGAAATGGGCCAAACACCCCCCGCTCTCATAGTCTTCAATTGGGTTTGCCGTTCGGGTCAAAAAATTTGACCCCAACATCAAACCCAATTGAAGACTTTAAGAGCCAAACAGGAAAAATCTAAAGTGCCCATTTTTTGCATTGATACATGTCCCCCAGAGACATGTGGCCAATTACTTGCATATAAGCCTTCAATGCTTATATGCAAGTAATTGGCCACATGTCTCTGGGGGACATGTATCAATGCAAAAAATGTTTTTAAAAACCATTGGTTTTTCAGGAGCAGTGATTTTAATGATGCTTAAAGTGCAACAATAAAAAATAAAAATTCCTTTAAATATAGTGCCTGGGGGGTCCCCTTAGTCTGCCTGTAAAGTGGCACATCTGTAGCATGCATGGAACATGCTGAAGCAAAACTGATATTTGTATAGAAAAAAAAAGACGAGTCATATCACATTTACCATATTTTTCGGACTATAAGACGCACTTTTTCCCCCCAGAAATATGGGGGAAAATGTCCCTGCGTCTTATAGTGCGAATATATGACAGGCCCTGCCCCCCGCTGCCACTGGAACCGCCCCCAGCCGCCGCTGGCACCGCCCCTGCCACCGCTCGCATCGCCCCCCGCCGCCACCACCGGAAGAGAGGCAGGAGAGCGGGGGACAGACTTCCAAACCCCCCGTGGGCGCCGGGCGATCTTCCGGCTGGTTCCTCAGACAGAAAACGGAGCATTCGGCCGCTCTGGCTTCTGTTAGGTAAGGCTGCATTTGTGGCAACGTTCACTATGCATTTCTATGGCATGGTCACTCTGCATTTCTATGGCATGGTCACTCTGCATTTACTATGGCATGGTCACTCATGGTCACTCTGCATTTCTATGGCATGGTCACTCTGCATTTCTATGGCATGGTCACTCATGGCACTCTGCATTTTTATGGCATGGTCACTATGCATTTACTATGGCATGGTCACTCATGGTCACTCTGCATTTCTATGGCATGGTCACTTATGGTCACACTGCATTTACTATGGCATGGTCACTCTGCATTTCTATGGCATAGTCACTCTGCATTTCTATGGCATGGTCACTCTGCATTTACTATGGCAATGGTCACTCTGCATTTTCTATGGTAATGGTCAAGCTTCATTTCATGGGCACTGGAAAATATTTTAGTACACCATTTGGTTCAGAATATATTTTTTTCTTGTTTTCCTCCTCTAAAACCTAGGTGCGTCTTACGGTCAGGTGCGTCTTATGGTGCGAAAAATACGGTAAATTGACTCGCGGTTGCAATTGCAAGCACCCGGCTATTAAAAAAAAAATAAAGAAAAAAATGGCGTGGGGTCCCCCCCAGTCCAGACCACGCCAAGATTAAGAAATAAACATACCAGACACTTATCTGAGCATGCAGCCTGGCAGGTCAGGAAAGGGTGTGGAAGAGCAAGCGCCCCCCTTCCTCCTGAACCATACCAGGCCACGTGCCCTCAATATGGGGGAGTGGGCACCTTGGGGCAGGGGGGCTCTGCCCCCTCCACCCCAAGCACCTTGTCCTCATATCAATGGGGACAAGGGTCTCTTTCCCACAACCCTGGGCTGTGGTGGGGGGGTATGCAGGCAGGGGGCTTATCAGAATCTGGAACCCCCCTTAAAGAAGGGGGCCCACAGATCCTGCCCTGCATTTACATTGGGGGACACTGTTTTAAATTTTTTAGTAAAGGAATTGTCAAAAACTGTTGCTGTGTTTTTAATAATTTTTGACACTTTTTTGGTGAATGGGTAGGGCTACTATGTAACCAACACTCATTCACATGGGGGGAGGGGCAGGTTCTGGGGCCCCAGGGTTGTAGGGAGGTGACTTTTGTTTCCTTGCCCAAAGCGCCCATCCCCCCATGTTGAGGGAATGTGGCCTGATATGGTTACCTGACTTCCCAGGCTGCATGCTTCGATAAGGGTCTGGTATGGACTGGGGGGACCCAACGCCACTTTAAAAAATAAAAATCATATATATTTATTATTAAGCTGTCCGCAGGGAAGCCCAATTGACATCTGATGACTTATCGGTTAAGGATGCCGCGGCCGGCTTCCTGGCCTCACTCCTTCACAACCAGCTTTTACTGCGCCTTGATTGGGCAAAGCTTTGCCCAATTGGGGTGCAGGATGCACTGTGCAGCGTGCAAATTCAGGTGTTCCCCAAATGGGGCAAACAGCCAATGTTCGGGCCGAACTCATGCTCGTGCCGAACCGTTCGCCCAATTTTATCTATAAGTATGCAAAATGTGCTTTGAAGCAAGTCAACTGCAGGTCCGATGCATTTCTAAATAAATTCTGAATGATATCAGAAGCGTCTAAAGCCTAGTACACACAGCCGAGAATCTCGGCGCAAAAAAACGTTTTTCTCGACGGGTTTCTTGTCAAGTTTGACGATATTCTTGTCGAGCTTTCCTTGCATACACACTGTCAATCCAAAATCTTGTCGGTCTAAAGCACGGTGACGTACAATACGTACGACGGCAGTATAAAGGGGAAGTTCCATTCTCATGGCACCACCCCTTGGGCTGTTTTTCCTAATCTTGTGTTATTGCGTGTTAGTAAAAGTTTAGTGAGAGACGATTCGCGCTTTTCAGTCTTCGTGCTTTCTGTTCGTTACAGCGTGACGAATGTGTTATATCCATTACGAACGCTAGTTTTACAAGAAGGAGCGCTCCCGTCTCATACTTGATTCTGACCATGCGTGGTTTTTGAAGACTCGGAAAACATACACACGACCGGTTTAATCGTCCAAAAACAGTCTGACGAGAAAAATGAGACTCCGGACGAGAAAAAAGAAAGCAGGTTTTCTTTTTTTCTCGTCGAGATTCACAACAGTTTTCTCGACGAGAAACCATACACACGTACGGTTTTCTCGGCAAGAAAGCTCTCCCAACAGTTTTCTTGTCGTTTCTTGCCAAGAAAACCGGTCGCGTGTACAAGGCCTCAAACAAATAGCAAGCTGATATAAATACAAAGCAGTGCCGTGCAATATTTCTGTGTTTTCCTACAGGTATATACTACCAATCAGCTGTATATAACTGTAGCGCTACCCCCAGTTAAGAGAGCCGCTGGTTCGTTTTCTCGGGCCCTGTATACAGCACCGCCAACCCCCGGCAATCTGACTCGACCCACTCTGGCACAGTTAGTCTAGGGATAGCTTCCTATCACTCTCAGGTGTATGATACTTAACTGTTCCTAAATAGACAAAACAACACTCTGAGGCAGGAATATGAATAAGTAATAGCTTTACTATAAAATGGTGGCATAAAACATGGCATGCAACACTTACATGGGTCTGCAGAACCCTGTATCAACCAATGCTACAGAGGCAGCACTATAATATGGCGCCGCGCAGTATCCACCACGCGGAGCTATTATGGCGTGCGCGCCCTAAGACACAACAACACAAACTTTATAACTTTCCCCACCTATGTCAGGCCTGACAGTGTATGAAATAGTCCCCTTTCCCTAAGGGAGTAAGATTTTCTTCACCGGCCAGCTTTCGTTGGTGCACTTGAAGAAATGAACCAATTGTAATCCAAAAAGGTGGTAACTCGTAGCAGCAGTATGCAAACAGGGGGGGGGTAGGCACTTCAACTCTGTCCCAACTACCGGACCCCCAAAAACACTGGTGAGCGAACAGTGGGCCTAGGCAGTCTATAGGCCTGAATATAACTCAGTCTATGGATATGGGCAGGTGCCCGCTCACCGTTCCAGGCGCGATCCCAGCCTGGGTCTTCCACCGCGTGTGTCCGTCGCACACAGCGTCTGCAACCGATTGGGTCCCCGATCCAACTGGAGTCCTACACTGACGATCCAGGATCCACCCAGGCTCCGCAGGACGGTGAAAGGCTCTTCGGACTTCGGGTAAGGCCTTAGGCTTCAGGCCTTACCCCACAGCAGATCCACGCAGGATGACTTGTTGCTTGAAGCGCGTTGTCCCAAGAGAGCGAGCTTCCCCCCGCCTCCCTCTTAAGTAACCTCCCCCATGAGTCTCTGCGGCGGAACCTCCGCCCTGAGGCCGAATGGGGCTCTGGGTACTGTAGTCCCGGGGCCTTAAAGGAGACCCCGCTACACACTCCCCCCACTTGAACTCTTTGGTCCCCAAAGATAACATAATCTCCAACTACAGATCTCACAACATCCATCAATCCTTCATATGATGTCGGCAGAGGAAATTCCCACCAAAAAGGAGGCAGTGAACTCCTCTGCCCACAGGACACATTAACATTAGAATCCTGCCTAACTGTGCCAGAGAGTGAGCTGGGGCTGCCTCCCACCAAATAGACAGCGGGAGGGTCATGGTCTTCCATACTCCTCCTAGCAGTGACTACAGTGTCTTCCGCACTTTCACCCATCTGTGGGTAGGTTAGTCTCCTGGGAGGTTTTATTGCCCTCCGCTTCCTCTGTCCTCTTGGGCTTTCTGTTGGAGCAGACGCTTCTTCTGTTGCTAACTCAGGACTTCCCCCTTCCTCGGGAACATCCGGCTCCGGAGCAGGAAGGTACATGGCTTTTCTTGGATCTTCCTTTACAGATGGTTCACTGACACTTTCCCAAGCATCCAACCAAGGACAGGAAGGGATAAACTCTGTTGCTTCTGCATTCAGTGTGGAGTTTCGTAAGGATGATGGGCAACCGTTTGACTCCTTCACCGGGGCCCGCTGAAGTTTTCCGGCGGCTTGCGGTTGTTCATCTTCCTCTTTTTGGGACTGGAACACACTCTGGCCACGTGACCAACTCCTCCACAGTTGAAACAGATCATATCCCCCTATCTTCCAGGGATGCGGGTGCTGAAGTATTTGGAAACAAATCCTTCCTTGGGCTGTTCCTCTCAGGTACCCTTGACTCCTTTTCCATCAGGGAAGTCAACATTCCCAGCACTTGGGACATCTGTGACTTTAAGGTATCCACCTCTGCGTCTCTTTCTAAGGTCATGGCGGCCCTGACCATCACTGGAGGGGGCTGCACCAGCTCAACTGGTTGGCTCCTTTTCTTCTCCTCCAGCATAGCTTCTTCTTCTCTGACTACTCGGATCAAGTCAGGGTACTCCAGGCTCTTCCCGTCCTGTCTTGTACGTAGCGCCAGTGCGATGGGATCCAGGGGTTGAGATCCTCTCATGACCTGCTGGACCCAGGCCTCATCCACCTTCTTCGGGTCAATCCCCTTCTTTAGGATCATCTTGTGCAGTATTTTATCTAGGCGCATCATAAACTCTGATAGCTTCTCCCCTGCCTTCTGGTAGCAGTGCTCTAGTTGGTAGGTAAGCTCTGTGATCTTTTCTGTTCCTCCAAACACATTCTGCAGAATGTCTCGATAGTCTTGCGCAACACAGTCTTTCTTGCTCATCTTAAGGTTGCGTATGGCCTCTAGGGCAGGCCCCTTTAAGCTCTCAGCAATTCTCTGCTTCTTTCTGTGGTCTGGGACTTCCCACTCCTCTAAGGCCTGAGTAGCGCCATCTAACCACTCCTCAAATCCTTCCTCTCCTGAAGGTACAGGCTTCCTTCCTGAAAACATTCTAAGCTTCCGGTATCCTGACGTTTGGTAATCCGCAGGATCTTTCTTGCAGCGCGCTATGATTTCCCCTAGGACCGCGCATAATTCTGTGCTGAGAGCGCCCTGTGGCGACCCAGGATTCATCTCTGTCTTGTCATCTTTTAAGTCGGGTGGAGCGCGTATTAACTTAAAGATTTGTTTATCCGCCGTTTCTATGCTCGGCTTCTTGAAGTCTTCTGGGACTCCATCCTTCCACTTCACCAGTACATATGTCATGGGAGGTTCTGATCTGACATCCACTATGTATGCTTTTTGTTGCGGGGACAGTGACACCACTAACTGTTTCACTGCATCATCTTGCCAGGTCCCTGCAAGTTCTATGATCACTACTTCATGTGGATCTGTTTTTAATACTGCGCACCACTTTGCTATTTCTAGTGGGTCCATGCTGGTACCTTTTGGCTGCTATTTGCTGCAACAGAATCCTGGACGAGCCCCCACGTGTAGCGCTACCCCCAGTTAAGAGAGCCGCTGGTTCGTTTTCTCGGGCCATGTATACAGCACCGCCAACCCCCGGCAATCTGACTCGACCCACTCTGGCACAGTTAGTCTAGGGATAGCTTCCTATCACTCTCAGGTGTATGATACTTAATAGGGTTGTCCCGATACCGATACTAGTATCGGTATCGGGACCGATACCAAGCATTTGCGCGAGTACTTGTACTCGCGCAAATGCTCCCGATGCCCAGTCCGATACTTTTTTTTTTTTCAGAGCGGACGCAGAGAGGGGGTGGAGAGCGGGGGCGGAGAGCAGGACGGAGAGCGTGGCGGAGAGCGGGGCGGAGAGTGGGGTGGGGGGCGGAGACCAAGGCGGAGAGCGGGGCGGAGAGTGGGGCGGGGGGCGGAGACCAAGGCGGAGAGCGGGACGGAGAGTGCGGCAGGGGTCGGAGACCAGGGCGGAGAGCGAGTCCCTCACCTGCAGTTGAAACTGGTAAGCTGGCAGGGGTGCAGGGCGCAGCCGCATCAGGATCGGTGACCGGTGCTGTCGCATTCGGTCGCCGTCAGCGGCTGAACGTCCCCACGCCCATCTTGGTACACCTTGCACTCAGCTGCAGTAAGCAGCAGCAGACATCTTGTTACACCCAGCCTGAGCTATATGGGCTGGGTGTAACAAGATGTCTGTTGCTGCTTACTTCAGCCGAGTGCAGGGTGTACCAAGATGGGCGTTGCACTAGTTTTTTTTATTTTAAATCCTGTGTCATTTTTTTTTCCCGCAGCATTTCAGTGCCAGCCACCTATCAGTGCAATCAGTGCCATCTACCAGTGCCACCTATCAGGTGGCACTGGTAGATGGCACTGATTGCACTGATAGGTAGCACTTGTGGGCACTGATAGGTAGCACTTGGTGGCACTGATTGCACTATCAGTGCTGTCAGTGCCCACAAGTGCCATCTATCAGTGCCACCTTTCAGTGCCACATATCAGTGCCCACAAGTGCCACATATCAGTGTCCACAAGTGCCACCTTTCAGTGCTATCAGTGCCCACAATTGCCACATATCAGTGCCCACAAGTGCCACATATCAGTGCCCACAAGTGCCACATATCAGTGTCCACAAGTGCCACCTTTCAGTGCTATCAGTGCCCACAAGTGCCACCTATCAGTGCCCACAAGTGCCACCTATCAGTGCCCACAAGTGCCACCTTTCAGTGCAATCAGTGCCATCTATCAGTGCCCATAAGTGCCATCTATCAGTGCCCATAAGTGCCACCTATCAGTGCAATCAGTGCCATCTATCAGTGCCAGCCACCTATTAGTGCCCATCAGAGCCAGTCACCAGTCAGTGCCCATAAGTGCCACCTGTCAGTGCCACCTATCAGTCCCCATCTTTCAAACTGTCACATGACATTGAAAAAAAATATCGGTAATCGGTATCGGCGAGTACTTGGAAAAAAGTATCGGTACTTGTACTCGGTCCTAAAAAAGTGGTATCGGGACAACCCTAATACTTAACAGTTCCTAAATAGACAAAACAACACTCTGAGGCAGGAATATGAATAAGTAATAGCTTTACTATAAAATGGTGGCATAAAACATGGCATGCAACACTTACATGGGTCTGCAGAACCCTGTATCAACCAATGCTACAGAGGCAGCACTATAATATGGGTGCCGCACAGTATCCACCACGCGGAGCTATTATGGCGTGCGCGCCCTAAGACACAATAACACAAACTTTATAACTTTCACCACCTATGTCAGGCCTGACAGTGTATGAAATAGTCCCCTTTCCCTAAGGGAGTAAGATTTTCTTCACCGGCCAGCTTTCGTTGGTTCACTTGAAGAAATGAACCAATTGTAATCCAAAAAGGTGGTAACTCGTAGCAGCAGTATGCAAACAGGGGGGGGGGGGTAGGCACTTCAACTCTGTCCCAACTACCGGACCCTCAAAGAACACTGGTGAGCGAACAGTGGGCCTGGCAGTCTATAGGCCTGAATATAACTCAGTCTATGGATATGGGCAGGTGCCCGCTCACCGTTCCAGGCGCGATCCCAGCCTGGGTCTTCCACCGCATGTGTCCGTCGCACACAGCGTCTGCAACCGATCGGGTCCCCGATCCAACTGGAGTCCTACACTGACGATCCAGGATCCACCCAGGCTCCGCAGGATGGTGAAAGGCTCTTCGGACTTTGGGTAAGGCCTTAGGCTTCAGACCTTACCCCACAGCAGATCCGCGCAGGATGACTTGTTGCTTGAAGTGCGTTGTCCCAAGAGAGCGAGCTTCCCCCCGCCTCCCTCTTAAGTAACCTCCCCCATGAGTCTCTGCGGCGGAACCTCCGCCCTGAGGCCGAATGGGGCTCTGGGTACTGTAAAGGAGACCCCGCTACATAACATATCAAACACAAATCCTATTGTAAATCACTCCTATTGTAAAATATACACTGCTCAAAAAAAATGTAAGGAACATTTTTTAATCATAGTATAGCATCAAGTCAATTAAATCAGTTAAGTAGCAGAGGGGGTTGGTAATCAGTTTCAGCTGCTTTGGTTTTAATGAAATTAACAACAGGTGCACTAGATGGGTAACAATGAGACGGCCTCCAAAACAGGAATGGTTTTACAGCTGGAGGCCACTGAATTTTTTTCCCCTAATCATCTCTTCTGACTGTTTTTCACTAGTTTTGCATTTGGCTTGGGTCAGTGTCACTACTGGTAGCATAAGGCAATACCTGGACCCTATAGAGGTTACACAGGCAGTCCAAGACCTCCAGGGTGGCACATCAGTTCGTGCCATTGCCAGAAGGTTTGCTGTGTCTCCCAGCACAGTCTCAAGAGCATGGATGAGATTCCAGGAGACAGGCAGTTATTCTAGGAGAACTGGACAGGGCCGTGGAAGGGCCTTAAAGTGGTTGTAAACCCGTTTAAAAATAAATAAAAGAAAACACATGCAAGACAAAGCCATAATGAGCTAGTATGACTAGCATACTAGCTCATTATGCATCACTTACCTTAGATCGGGGCCCCCGAAGCCGTCCTTGTCTCCCCCTCCAGCCACAGCCATCGCTCCACAGATACTCGGAAGGTTACTTCCGGGTATCGCCGCTACGGCCAATCACAGCGCCGCTCCGGAACTGTGATTGGTCGGAGCGGCAAAGACGTCACTCCGCGCGGGAGCCCTCAAATCCGGCTAAGCCGGATTTGTGAATGGGGATTCTGACTGAATGCACCGTTGTCTACGGCGCGCATGCGCCGTTGACATCGGTGCATGTCTTTTTTGCAAATATCTCCTAAACCGTGTAAATTTAGGAGATATTTCTTGCACGTACAGGTAAGCCTTAATCTAGGCTTACCTGTAGGTGCAAGTTGCATAAGTGGGTTTACAACCACTTTAACCCATCAGCAGGACCAGTATCTGCTCCTTTGTACAAGGAGGAACAGGATGAGCACTGCCCTCCAGCAAGCCACTGGTGTTAATGTGTCTGACCAAACAATCAGAAACAGACTTTATAAGGGTGGGCCCTGTGCTCACTGCCCGGCACTGAGGAGCTCGATTGGCATTTGCCATTGAACACCAGAATTGGCAGGTCCGCCACTGGCACCCTGTGCTTTTCACAGATAAGAGAATGTTAACCCTGAGCACATGTAACAGACGTGAAAGGGTCTGGAGAAGCAGTGGAGAACGTTATGCTGCCTATAACATCGTTCAGCATGACCGGTTTGGTGGTGGGTCAGTGATGGTCTAGGGAGACATATCCATGGAGGGACGCACAGACCTCTACAGGCTACACAATGGAACCTTGACTGCCATTAGGTATCGGGATGAAATCCTTGGACCCATTGTCAAACCCTACACTGGTGCAGTGGGTCCTGGGTTTCTCCTGGTGCACAACAATGCCTCATGTGACAAGAGTATGCAGCCAGTTCTCGGAGGATGAAGGAATTGATACCATTGAATGGCCCCCACGCTCACCTGACCTAAATCCAATGGAACACCTCTGGGACATTATGTTTCGGTCCATCCGACACCGCTAGGTTGCACCTCAGTCTGTTCAGGAGCTCAGCGATGCCCTTGTCTAGAATTGGGAGGAAATACCCCAGGACACCATCCGTTGTCTCATTAGGAGCATACCCCGACGTTGTCAGGCATGCATACAAGCACGTGGGGGCCATACAAACTACTGAGGACCATTTTGAGTTGCTGCAATGAAATTTCAGCAAAATGGACCAGCTTGCTGCATCATTTTTTCACTTTCATTTTCAGGGTGTCTTTGAATTTAACCCTCTGTAGGTTGATAATTTTAATTTCCATTAAACGATGTGGCATCCTTTTGTTCTTAACACATTACCTGTCCATATCAGTATAGATATCCAGCATGATATTTTTACCCATTGAAATCTGATGTGTTATCAAAGTGTTCCTTTAACCACTTGCCGACCAGCGCACGACTATATATGTCGGCACAATGGCTCGGCTGGGCATATGGGCGTACAGGTACGTCCCCTTTAAGACACAGCATTGTGGGAGCGCGCCGCAAGCTCTGTGAGTGTGACCGCGGGTCCCGCGGACTTGATGTCCGCCGGGAGTCCCGCGATCGTCTCACGGAGAGGAAGAACGGGGAAATGCTGATGTAAACAAGCAATTCCCCGTTCTACCTAGTGATAGGACACTGATCACAGCTCCTTGTGATCGGGAACAGTGATCAGTGTCGTGTCACACGTAGTCCATCCCCCCACAGTTAGAACACAACCCTAGGGCACACTTAACCCCTTCAGCGCCCCCTACTGGTTAACCGCCAGTGTCATTTACACAGTATTCAATGGATTTTTATAGCACTGATCGCTGTATAAATGACAATGGTCCCAAAATGGCGTCAAAAGTGTCCGATGTGGCCGCCATAATGTCGCAGTCATGATAAAAAGCGCTGATCGCCGCCATTACTAGTAAAAAAAAAATATTTATAAAAATGCCATAAAACTATCCACTATTTTGTAGACGCTATAACTTTTGTGCAAACCAATCAATAAACGCTTATTGCGATATTTTTTTACCAAAAATATGTAGAAGAATACGTATCGGCTTAAACTGAGGAAAAAAATTATTTTTTTATATATTTTTTGAGGATATTTATTATAGCAAAATGTAAAAAATATTGCATTTTTTTTTCTAAATTTACGCTCTTTTTTTTTGTTTATAGCACAAAAAATTAAAACCGCAGAGGTGATCAAAAACCACCAAAAGAAAGCTCTATTTGTGGGAAAAAAAGGACGTCAGGTTTGTTTGGGAGCCATGTCGCACGACCGCGCAATTGTCAGTCAAAGCGATGCAGTGCTGAATCGCAAAAAGTGGTCTGGTCTTTGGGCAGCCAAATGGTGCGGGCTGAAGTGGTTACGTTTTTTTTAGCAGTATATTTGGTGCCTATAAACTCAAAAGTCCAGTATTTGTAAAAACCCACTATATAACACAATCCATGTCCTTATTTCACATTTACTGTTCAATTCTTCTCTATAGTGATGTCACACTGTGTTGTTAAATTTTCATGCAATTTGTGTTCTCATACACTGTGCAATCCCATTACCAATTTTACTCTCACCTCCTTAATTTGAGCCAAACTCAATCAGGTCTACTGCACATTCCCCTTTAAGCCCTGGTTCACACGAGTGCGGCTTTGAAATCACGCTACTTCAGCTCGACTTCAAAGCCACAGATCAGTGCGATTTGAATCTCTGATTTCATTGCAACTTAATTTAACAGTCAATGCAACTTGCAATGAAATCGCAAAAAAGTGGTGCAGCAACCTTTTGAAAGTCACTTAGACTTGAGTTGCAATGATTTGAAGGGTTCCATTGCCAGCAATGGCACAGTGTAGATATTTTCCAGCACACCACAGATCCTTAAGTTTCCCAAACAGCTTTATTGAAGTATGATCACAGCACAAAACAGGAGAGTGCAACGTTTTGGAGTAACGCAGGACCCCTTAGTTAGGCATGGGGTGTGACCTGTCATGCGATTTTGCACAGTCAAATTGCATGACAAATCACACTGGTGTAAACCAGAGCTAACTGTGGGTATAGGATTGGGTATATGGGATTGTATTTTTCTTTTTTTTTCTCTTTTATTGGTTGAACTAAATGGACTTGTGTCTTTTTTCAACATGAATAACTATGTAACATTGTAAATGGCGTCTGTAAATGCTGACTGGTATCTCCTTCACCAATTCTGGAAATCAATCCACCTCCATCCTTAGCCATTTTTGGAATAATGTCACCATTCACCCAAGAAATAATGATACTACTAGTGCTCACTGTATTCCCACCTTTATTTAAAATGCCGCTTGCACTGTTCTGGTGCACTTCAGAGATTACAGCATGTATTTCCCTTTAAAATTACAGCCTGTTGGTACCTCTCCAAAATGGCATTCTGCTCCCTCCTGGTTGCGACACAACATTTTCGGCTCCTTCCTACGCGTTTATGTCACTAGGACACGTGACCGTGGTATATAGTGCATTTTTACAAATACTGGACTTTTGATTTTCTGGGCACCTAATATATTTGAGAATAGGGGTGAATTACACTATGATTTGTGTTTGATAAGTTTATACAGTTGATTGGTAGTATTTACCATATATACTGTAAGAACACATAGAAATATTGCACAGTACTGTTTTGTATTTATATTTATTGTGGTGGACTGTGGGTACACTTTGAGTGTCAGCACATATTAGGTTAGTAGGGGGAAGTATTTGCGCTAGAGTTTTTTTGGTTATAATGTCAAGCTGAAGCTATCAACACAAGCCCAAAGTCCGTCAACACAAAGCCCTTACTTACAGATATCTATTAATGAACTTAAAGCGGCAGTAAAAAAAGAAAAAAGCCATTCACCTGTAAGACAATTGCATAATGTGCTAGTATGCAGACTTCCATCTTCCCCCGGTCTTTCTTTCAGATCTCGGACTATGGCTGTGTGAGTGGCCAGAGCCCTGATGACGTTACTCTCACGCATGTGTGCGGGAGACCTCGGTTTCGGCAGACACAGTGCTCTAAATGTCTGGCTTTGTTTGCCAGACCTTTAGAGCGCATGCGCCAGTGACGTCACCGGGTGCATGCAATGTAAATATCTCCTAAACGGTGCCCATTTAGGAGATATTAATTTTACCTGCAGATAAGCCTTATAGGCTAATGCCTCGTACACACGACCATTTTTCCCGGCAGGAAAGATACTGACATTTTTCCTGCCGGGATTCCTGTCAAGCCTGCCTTGCATACACACAATCAGGCCAAATACCGCTGAACTTTTGAATTTCAAGAACGTGGTGACGTCAAAGACTCCAACAAGCCGACAAAATGACGTTCTATGCTTCCGCACATGCGTCAAATTGTTTACGAGCATGCCCGGTATTTTTCCCCTCTGGAAACCATACAGATGACCGTTTTTCTCGGCCGGTATTGTTCCTGACAGGAAAATAGAGAACAAGTTCACATTATTTTTCCTGCAGTTTTCCTGCCAGGAAAACTGCCATGGAGCATACACACGGACGTTTTTCCTGCCGAAAAGCTGTCATGGCAGATTTCCTGCCAGGAAAACCGGTCGCGTGTACGAGGCATCACAAAGCAAACTTTATTACCGCTTTAAAGTCCAAAAATTCTAAAATATTTCAAGGGCATGTTTAGTCTTCTCTGATAGCATCCCAACCCTTGAATAATACTAGCCTGACACATCAAGCATTTAGGTTGGTGCCTTCAAAGCAATTAGGACAGTTTCCTGTGGGCCCAAAGAAAGGTCTCTCTCTAAAACCATCAGCCAGATGCTGAAGGGCATTGAGTGTCTGTTTGATGCTGAAAACGTAACTTCCCCCTTACCCAGCTGTCCTTAGCAGTTGCCCTATGTGGATATTGCCCTATATTTATATTATAAAACATAAAGAATCATTTTTAAATTAAATAAAATACATGACAGGTGTTCTTCGTTGTTTCTAAATCAAAGTTAATGAGGTATTTTCTGTTTTCTGTAGTCCTTTACTAAGTTTTGTGTTCAATGTTTAGCCCACCGAAAAAAAATACTAGATGGAGCGTTATTCTTTTCAGTTCTTGCTTTCAAGGGGAGAAGTAAATTCTAATTGGCACCTGTCACTTGTCAGATTGCCCGCCTACATGGGCTTTCAGCTAGAATAGTTCACTGCATTGATTTCAAGCTGTCCTTTTCAGACACAGATCCCTTTGAGATCATTAAAATAAAGCCATTAATGCGTCACAATGTTCTTAAACTCCCTGACCTGGAGGAAGATATTGTCTCAGTATGATAATGGATTTCTTATAACTTTATCTATGTTTTGGTTATAATCTTTGGTGTTATCTAGTTAGTAAATTATATGAATGAGTTCATCAGTATGAAAATATAATCCATCTAAGGTACAAATTCTGAAACGTGATCTACAAAGAGTCATTCTGCCTGACAAATATAATACACAGCTGAAATACACTCTGAGATGCCACACAGTGACAGTTTTGATACAGAAATTTCATATTGGAACTGTATTGTAATGTACAAACAGGTGCCACATTGATCATTGCTGCATATAGAAAAGTACCCATACACTATGCTGAAGTGCAATTGGTAAGCTTACTGTAGGTATAAACTGTGCTTTGTTTAGAGATGGTCTTTTAATGTAAGCAGAGTTAGATTTCTGGATAACCATAGTTATCTAAGATCGTCAGGGTTCCAGGAGGTGGCACAGTGCTACCCATACATCATGATGCTGACTGTCCGTTATGCATCTCTGTATATAGTGTGACAGTGAGATGCCCTGCCACTGTGAAGGATTTACATTAAGGCTCAATCCGAGGTTCCGATATATAGTTTCTGAGCCAAGAAAGCTGTGTTTTTGGCTTTCTCTGGATTCTGTAAACCTTGATTTGTGGCCTGGAGCTTTAAGGTTCCAAAGTGTCTTGGGTGGGACTGAACATTCAATCCTGTGTCCTGGATTTTACTGGATGCCTGCAGCCTGTGTGAGCACACAGGTCTGCAGGGTCATTAAATACTCAAGCCTGAAGACACCTCAGGGCTCCCAGTTTGGAGACACCTGTCATATTGGAGATAGGAGATCCCAGCCAAGAGTGAAGAGACAGGAGGTCTCAACCAGGGTTCAGAGGTGCCCCAGCCAGGAGACAGAAGATAACTTCCCAGGAGTCAAATGGGCTCCTATCAGGGTGTCAGGAGAACCCCTTTTCCAGAGGCCAGGAATGGGCCATGCAGCAGTGCTGCGGCTAAAGGCTGAGTGAGCCAAGTGAAACAAGAGAGCTGGACAACACAGTCAGAGGGACTGGTAAGAAGAGCAGCGGTGCTGCTGACAAGGAAGCCAGGTGGCTTGGTACTTTCAGTTGGCTTTTCATGTTGATGGTGGAAACTCCTGCTTCTGCAACTGATTTATATGTGAACTGTTCTGTTCTGTTTAAATAAAAGTGGGCTGCCACACCCTAAAATGCAAGTTTTTTCTAGGTATAGACCCAGTAAGGCAATACTGCTGTTTTTAAAAGTGGAGCCCATAATGGCCCTATTGTGGCCAGAAACATACATGCGGTACTGAGCAGAAGTGATATTATGGGTATGGCTTTCACCAGCTGTATGAGAGCCTGGGCCTTGCCCTATATATCTCCTTCACACCTCCATTGAGCCTTCATAAGTCTGCTATACAGCTTGGAAAAGTGAGAGTATGTATTGTATAGCTAAAATTCTTTGTAAACCCCTGCCAGGTAAATGTTTCCCATCTGTGTTCCATTGGGGAAAGCTCCTTCCATTTCTTGAAGATGCAACTGGAAGGAAATCTCCTGATGTTAGGGGAATTCCTCTCTTAAGCAATCTACCCCAGAACAAATAGAGGGGTGAATCCTCCCAATGGGAATTTATGACCTCAATAAAAACTGAACAGAAAGTCTTCCCCTTCTCCATTCTGACCCATTCATTGGACAGATTGATGTCTACGTCTTGCTATAAATGGCTCAATTACTGATGTTTCAGTCATCTTGGCAACAATTTGATCATTCTAGGCCCTCTAGAGCAGGGGTCCAAACTTTTGAAACAAAGGGCCAGTTTACTGCCCTTCAAATTTAAGGGGGAGTCAGACTGTGACGAGCGGGAGTAGAAAATGCAACAGCATCAATGGGAGTAAACAATGCCATAGGCTTGGTGGTCAGTGGGATTTAAAAAAAAAATACATCATTGGTGTCAGTGGGAGGGAATAGTGCCCCACCATTGTTATCAGTGGGAGAAATAGTGCCCCATCGGTGTCACTGGGATGAATAGTGCCCCATCGTTGGTGTCACTGGGATGAATAGTGCCCCATCATTGGTGTCAGTGGGAGGAATAGTGCTCCATCATTGGTGTCACTGGGAGAATTAGTTCCCCATTGCTGGTGTTAGTGGGAGGAATAGTGTCCCAAGGGCCAGATAAAGGCAAGCAAAGGGCCACATTTGGCCCACGGGTCGCAGTTTGGAGACCCCTGCTCTATGGGATAACAAGTCATACCTCTGGAGGCTGTAAAATTAACTTTTTGTGGGGGGGCTTGCTGTGGAGTCCAAGTACTGCACATGACTAAAAATCATCAGACAAGATCCTAGCTCTTTGACTGCTGACTGTACAAAGGTCCATTGTTCTTGAAAACAGATCTGTTTGTGTAGTGGAAGGGTTAGAGTAATTCTAGAGGAAAATTTGTATTTTTGTAGCCAGTATTGAAAGAGTTTAGTAACAGCTACGGAGCGAGCAGCCATCTTAATGCACCATGTACATTTTCATAGCTTTGTTTTGTTGTTTTATGTTTATTTTGAAGCTGATCGTTTTTTGAAATCATTAACTGATAGGAAATGATTGAGCTAGGGAGACCATGACTTTATTTAGTATAAAATAAGTCAATAGAAGATTTTAGTATTTATTATTGCACCTGGGATACACTATAGAGAATTTGCATTCCCCACTTGAGTCAGCAGCTGTGAGGTGATTGTCAGTACAGAGCATTCTCTATAGTGATGGATTTGTTATGGAGACAAAAACGAGTCACTTCTTAGCAATAGCATGTTCTCTGCTGCCATCTAATGGAGGAAATCTATTACTGCAGCAAAATCCTAGCTTTTTAAAGGATAAGTTCGCCTTTTTGGGGCTGAATTTCACTTTTCATAATAAATAGAAGCGTTTTCCAATGCCATTTGTGGCCCAGCTTATCCCAATGTGCTTTTCTCTCACTTGCCTTATCTACAGGAGGTTTATTTGTATTTTTAAAAGGATTTTCAGATTCCATCACGTCTTCAACTTTCACTTCCTGAAGGTCATCTCCCAGAAGTTTTCACTTTCTTGTTGCATCACAGAAATGAATGTGATAGGGTGTGTTCACCACTCTGGACCACACCTCCCTCATTACAATACCACCTTCCACTCATTTCCTATACAATCTGATTGTACAATCTCCTTTAGATCTTCCATCAGCTATGTAGTACAAGGGCCTGCCTGATTTGATACAAAGTGAATGAATTGTTCAGGTGTGTCCTCTTTTCCATAGTTCTGGTAAATCTAAAGGAGATTGTACAGACATTGTACAATCAGATTGCATAGTGTATGGCCATCTTTATAGAAGTACCTAGGAGGGAGCAGACGGAGACAGTTGTCAGGCCCCGTTCACATCTCCACGTAGCAAAAACGCACATTCCTGCATGCATTTGTTTTGGGTGTTTTGGAGCATTTTCACTCGTCGTGCATAGGGCAGTCCATTTATTTGAATGGGTTGCCCTACACACAACAATCGCCCAGATAAGCTCCAGGACTTTTTATGGTGCGTTACTGCAGTTTTTGGTGCACTTGGGGTGCCTTTAACATGTAATGACAGCACAGGCATGATGAACATTTGCAGCGTTTATGAAACTCATGGCAAAGCGCACATTTTCTGCGTGGTTTGCCATGCATTTGGAAATACATGCATGTGAATGGAGTCTCATGTTCTTGTGTAAATGCACCTGTAGCGACCTCACCTCTCACTCCCTCCTTCTCTTCTCGGTCAATGGCTCTCGTCTAGGGGACCAGGGAGGAGAGTGTGGCGCACCACCAGCTCATATCCTCTTATGTGCAGAGGTGTGAGCTATAACCTTTTACCTTCGGGCATGTGCCCCTGTCCAGCGCTAAAACGTCCCTTGAGAATGACCCTTTAACTCCCAGAAAGTCAAGTTCCACACCACTGAAAGTCCAACACTTATTTATTCTTCAGAGCAATTAATAGTCCTTTAACACCGACTGGTCAGACATAGAACAGAACACAGTGAAGAGGAGGTCCAGGCACAAACTTGAACTTGGGTTTTCTCCTGTTCCGTTATAGCGCAAACAGGCTTGGCGTACAGTCGCTGCCACCGACCGTGAGGGGGTCTCTGCCACAGACCTGGTTGTTGGGTCTCTGCCACAGACCTGGTTGTTGGGTCTCTGCCACCGACCTGATTCACGATGGGTCCCTGCCACAGACCATGAGAACGTGGACTACCTTCTAAAGGAAATGGCCCCAGTCAGAGAGAGGACATCCATCCGGACAGTTACCAGAGGCCCCACCATCACCGGGAAATGCTGCACTGGGTCTTCGGAAGGGTCACCTCCCTGGCCTCCTCGTCCCAGATTTGGGTGTCCAACACCAGAGGACACCCTAGGAGCCCTCGATCACTTGCAGGACCCAGTCGAAGGTACTGGGCCCCAGGCCTCCAGAGAGTACCTCACCCCAGACTAAAGGTGTCTGGGGTGGAACCGCAACTCCATCCCCGGGCCTAGGGCACCTGGAGACCCCACACACATGCACCCAGGCTGAAGGTGCCTGGGCGCGGACCTCGTGCGGAAGATGTCTCTTCCCTCTCCCAGCATGCACAGCGGGTTCCCCGCCCCGCTGTACTACTGCCGCGACAGGACACAAAGGGCACAGCCCTCCAATGGTGGTTCAACCCCAGCCTATGGCAACAGTGCCACCTATAGGCCGCAGGGAACTAGACACCATTGATATCCTCCACTGACATAAATTGGTCCAGGAATCCTAACAATTGTTGCATCTGAGCCTGATACCACTCAGATGCCTCCCCTAAATATGACCACCCGCTACACACCAATTTCACTTTCAGGCCCCATTCACACCTAGAGTAGTGGGAGCGCATTTTTTTGGCTTGTTTTTCCAGTGACACACATAGAGTAGCCTGTTGAGTTCATGGGAAAAGTAGTTCATGGGACATACATGTGGCAAAGTAGTCCACGAGACATTTTGGCATGGTGCGAGTTGTGCGTTTTTCATGTGGCAAAATGTGTGTTTACTTCTGTGTTTGGTGTGCCGTTAACAATTATTGACACTGAAGCCTTGTACACACGACCAAGTTTCTCGGCAAGAACCAGCAAGAAACTTGCTGGCAGAGATTTCTTGCCGAGAAATTCGTTCGTGTGTATGGTTTCTCGTCAAGAAAACCGACTAGAATCTCGACGAGAAAATAGAGAACCTGCTCTCTATTTTCTCGTCGAGATTCTCGTCAGCCTGTTTCTCTACGAGAAAATTGTGTGTGTGTACACTTACCTGTCCTCCGGGAAGCCCGCGCATGCTCAAAATGACTTTGACGCATGCGCGGTAGCTTCCTAGGCATAGGATAGGGTGTACAAAGATGGCGGCGACGGCATCGAATGTGACGAGCGCATGCTCGTCGTATTCAATTACGTCACCGCGTTCGCTCTATTCAAAGAACCGCGGGTTCTTTGAAATGAGCGTGTGTACACTCGGCCGGGACAAGTTTCTTGTCCAAGGATCTCGTCGAAAAAAAACGACGTGTTTTTTACGACGAGATTCTCGGCCGTGTGTACGAGGCTTGAAAGTGCAACTAGGTCATTTTAGGTATATTAATGTGGCCATACACTATAAAATCGGATTGTATAATCTCCGTTAGATTTACCAAAACTATATAATAAGAGGACACACCATCTATCCAATCACTCTGTACCCTGTCAGGCAGGCCTTTGCACTACATCAGGAGTGTCCCTTGAGCTGCATGTGGCCCCAGGCAGTGTAGCATGCAGCCTGATCCCGTCTGAAGGGACACTGGGGAAGCCAAGCAAATGCACATATGGAAAAATGCTGGGGGTGCTGTGAAAACCTAGTTGATAGGTAAAGGGTGTGTGCAAATGTGGTCAGCTGGTAAACTCCTTCCTGTGTCTTACTGGTTCCTCTGTCTCTGTCTGTATACCAGCGAGTCTCTGGTCCTTTCTAAGAAATGTAGCAAGGGCTAGGGTAAGGCCTTGTTCTCAAAATCAAAGAAAGCTTGTATTTTTCTGCAACCGAGGTACAATAATGGTACATAGGGGAGGTGGATTTTAGAACTAAAAAGGTGAGCTTAGCCTTTAAAATCTCTAATTTTAGTATTAAAGTAGAAGTTGGGTAATTGTAAAAAAGATAAACAACTGCAACTGTCCCCTGCCGATCTTAAAGCAGAGTTCCACCCAAAAGTGGAACTTCCACTTATACGCTTCCTGCCCCCCTCTGGTGTCACATTTGGCACCTTTCAGGAAGGGAGGGGGGGAATGGGGACCTAATATTCTCATCCAAAAAATGACTAGTGTATGGCCAACATAAACCTTGCCCCCATTCCACAAGGCAGTGCTCAGTGATGTTTAGCCGGGCTCAAGCATTGTCAGGGGTAAGTGGCTGGGGTTAGGGGGGTATACAGAAAGTCTGTATTTTATAGGAACTTCAGGGGGTTTCAGCGGTATTGTCAGGAGCACAACTGTAAATAAAAAGGTACGACTCTTTAGCATTTATATTGGTTTAGATTAGGTTTTCCCCTTAGAGATCTACTGTAAACCACCTTTGATTGTCTCTGTAATACCTACACGAAGAAAAGCAGATAACTCCAGTGTGGGAACCTCACCTTTGACATCTCCCTTGAATGTCCCCACAAAATTCAAGAAGCCACTTATTCAAGCCTACAAGTGAATTATGCATTAGATCACTATCCTTATGTGGATGGTTATTATTTTATTTTCCGGTATATTTAGTCATATTTGTTTTTAAATTAAAAAAAAAATTCTTCTTGTTGATTGCAGCGGTTATTCCATTAACAGACTCTGAACACAGGCTTCTTCCCTTGCACTTTGCTGTTGATCCTGGAAAGGACTGGGAGTGGGGAAAGGATGATAATGACAACATTAAGCTGGCCAGGTAATTGTGGCTCTAAATCTCAGCTTCATTCATTCATTGCCTATTAATTTGAACAAAGAACCTTTTACAGAATCACTGCAAACTTACTGTTGATGTTGATTTAATCAATATCACATACAGGGATAAAATGTGTTTGTAGCAAGAAGCAGAATATTATCAGTTGCAGGAACTATTCTCCAGTACAGACACTGCTTACAGAAATAAATATGCACATATGGTTAATTACAGGATAACAGCAACCACCCACTTATTGAACTGGGAAATTAATTCAACATTGGCCACAATCATTTCTGGTCCAGAGGTAGTGAAGACAATTATGTGTCAAGATTGAAGGGCATTTGTACAATATCTGCATGTGAATGCAGGAAACCAACCACAAACATATAATCACTAGTGTTCTGTGTAGTTTACTATTTATGGATTCAAAGTGGTTGTAAAAGATTTTTATTTAAAAATTTTTTTAAAAATAACATGTCTATACCTACTTGCTCTGTGCAATAGAATTGCACAGAGCGACCCGATCCTCCTCTTCTCGGGGACCCCCCTCTCTTGCTAATGCCCCCAATAGGAAAATGATTTCCATGGGGGCACTCATGCAGGCTCACTCCTGAGTCCCACTGCTGCATCCATTGACACAAACAGCGGGACTGTGGCCCCCCCCCCTCCATCACTGGAGTTGATTGACAGGAGCGGCTATCAATCTGCCCAGGGAAGAGGGACAAAGCCAGGAGAGCTGCAGCTCACATGCATAGCGCTGGATCACGGTGGAGTTCAGGTAAGTATAAGGAGGGTTAGGGGGCGAGTCTGTGACACAGAAGTTTTTTTTGCCATAAGGCATAGAATGCATTAAGATAAAACATTACCATTAACACTTTAAGGCTGGCCATACATGAGTAATCTTTTTTTTGTTTAACCAGTGGGTTGAATGACAGAAAAACTTGATCCCCCCCATCTTCACACTCGATGTGCATGAGGGAATCCCTCCCATTGTGCTATTGTATTCTGAGAGCATGGAGACCTGCCGTCAGATTACACTAATCAGCACCACCAGCTATAGATGACGAGAGAAAACAGGCTGGTTGTAAACAGATGGATAGATAGATACAGTAGATAGATAGACTTGTGTACAACCAGCCTGCCCATACATGGATTGAAATTTGTCCGGTCCCAGCTGAAAAGACCTCATTTAAATCCATGTATGGCCAACATAAGGCACCAGTAAATCAAATTTAAGGTTACATTGTTACATAGTTAGTCAGGTTGAAAAAAGACACAAGTCCATCTAGTTCAACCATAAAAATAAATTAATTAATTAATAAATAATATCAAACAATCCCATATACCCAATCCAAACCCAAGGTTTGGTTTTATAATATTCTATTGTAACTTCACAAATAAAAGAGTTAATAAAGTGTACATTTTTCAGGAGCCTCATGGAAGACAATATATTGTAATTTAGAAGAGATTCTATTTGTGAGAGAAGTCATTATCAATCCAGCAGAAGCACACTACATAATGGGGTCCTTAGGGGACAATGGCTGATGGGAAAGCAGGAGCTCAGCTTTCATTTGAGTAGCCAATACCTACATACATGTCCGATATGGCAAATTACATCCAGATATCAACTTTCTTTTTACATACATACATATCAGTGTTTCTGTATTGCAGTTTGCTTATAAAAGTTAGCAAATGGGGAAGTTCCATTTTTAATCTTCAATCAACATTTTATGAAGCTGTTATTATTATAACATACTTATTATTTACAGTGTTAAATGTTTTTTTTTATTACTACAGCATGCTATCATTTGTATAATGTTTCCTACTGTGCTTATGTTATTCTTTCAACAGTTTGATTCTGTCCCTGGAGGCTAAACTGAACCTTCTGCACAGCTACATGAATGTAACCTGGATACGCATACCCTCTGAGACACGGGTAAACCTCCACTGATTCATCAACCCAGTACAAGTTCCTTTGCTGCTCTTTCCAGAATTACTGTTAAAGAGGATCCGTCACTTTTAAATATTTGGTTTATTAATTGGAAGCAAGTAATTCAGTTTTCCAGACCCATATCCTTTTTCAGTTGGCTTTAATCTTAACAGGGAGTCTGGCCTACGGTGACATCCTTCTACCTGAGGCAGTTCTACATTAATGTAACGTGTTATTTTCTCATTAGTCCTAGCAAAGCCAAGGAGGTTAGGTAGATAACAAGTAACACTGATGTAGAGCAGATCTGTGTTGGAGGAATCTCCTAATATGTACATTTTAAGCCTGACCCTCACCTGTGAACCTTTCTGTGGAAATAGCTAGTTTCTAAACTAGCAATGTCTGGTAAATAAAGTGTAATAGAAATGTGTTGGTCATTTTCTGTATATTTTGAGAGGTTCATTCAAATGTAGTGCTTTTAATGAATTTCAGTCCAGCCAATCAAGTACATTTTAGGTCCTTTTGACCACTTTTATTCAAAAGTAAAGTTCAAAAACTCACACAGAAGGTTACCCTTGCAGGGGTTATCAGCATCTCAACAACACATATAAAAAATTTCCAGGCTCCTAAATATCTGGACAGCGTAGTCCCCGAGACTGTCTGTGCAAAGGCCCACTACATTAAGTAACTCAGCCTTGTGACAAACCAACTGCTCAGCTTGGGGCTGCACAGGCTCCTGCCTAATTACAGTCTCTTAGGTGATAGATAGGATTGCCTCTCTGTGGGGCTGGAGGGATATTTTGCCAGTGTCTGTACACACACATGCTGCTCCTTCATCCGCTTGCCCCCAGGGGAATAAGCTATGAACCATAGACAGCCACTATACTAAAAAACTGCACAATCAGGATTCAGGATGCAGATTTACAGTATGTGGACACAGGGTTAGAGGCTTCATTCCTCCCAAGTCATTACAAAGCCTCTGGACTCTAGAACCCAATCCAGGTTTTATTTACCTTGGAAAAGACTGCAAAACCGTTTTCTCTACTCAGAACAGACAACCTGGAGCCCCTCAACTTACATACATGAGAACCCTGGGTGGCATTTAACCCTTCTGACACTGTGGCAAGGCGCGGCACTGTCACAATATGTAGAAGTAAACAAAAAATGCATAGTGAAGAATCCCAATCCAAATGCCAATCCCAAAACTATAAATGCCTAAATTGTGCATTTTCCTTTTGTCTGCCTTGGTTAAATGTTAAGGGTAGTAATACAACCCTTCTATTTGACATTAATAAGACCCCTTTCACACTGGGGCCGCCCGTGCATTAGCGGTAAAGTGCCACTCTTTTTAGCGGCGATTTACCGCTGTTTAAGCGCCGCTTTTCGGCCACTAGTGGGGCGCTTTTAACCCCCACTAGTGGCCGAAGAAGGGGTTAAAAATGCCTGTGTTGCAGCGCTTCGAATCGATGCCCATTCATTGTAATGGGCAGGGGTGTTTTGGGAGCGCTGTATACAGCGCTCCCAAACCGCCCCAAAGATGTTGCTTGCAGGACTTTTTCTAACATCCCACAAGCGCACTGCCCCAATGTGAAAGCACTCAGGCTTTCACATTCGAGCAGCATGGGAGTCCGTTTTCAGGCTCTTTACAGGCGCTATTTCTAGCGCTAAAACGCCTGAAAACTGCCTCAGTGTGAAAGGGGTCTAAGGTGTTAGCTGCTTGCAGAATTTTGTGTTAGTCAAAATATATGTAAACCCTTACCTTGTAAAACAACCAATTCAGTTTAAAATAAAAAGGAAAGGCAAAACATTTGGCAAAACATTTATGTATATATGGGAAAAATATATAAATACCTTATTTTTACAAGTGATCATATACCTTCTGTTCTCAGCTGTGTAAGCGCCTTTGAGAGCTGAGGATTGAGAAACAACAGTACGCTGATCTTCCCAGATAATGGCTGTGCAGGGGGGGGGGCATGTAAGCACAATTCTGACTATTAAAGGACAGGCAGGCTGACCCAGAAAACTGACCACGCTAAAATAGATGTGTTCTCCTGCCTAGAGTGGTCAGTTTTCTTACCCCGAAGGGAGCCTTCGGGGTAAGACCGCGCTATATCAAGATACCTCTCAACTCAACTCAACTCAAATAGGAAAGGAGGGGGACTGGCAGGATCACCTGAGATTTTACACAAAGGAGGCAATACAAAGAGAACAGGATACATTGCAACACAATTACATTGTACATGATACATATTAGGAATATGAAATACTGGGGTAACAATCACTGATCTTCCCAGATAATGGCTGTGCAGGGGGGGGGGGCATGTAAGCACAATTCTGACTATTAAAGGACAGGCAGGCTGACCCAGAAAACTTACCACGCTGATATTCTCCTGCCTAGCATGGTCAGTTTGAAATAGGAAAGGAGGGGGACTGGCAGGATCACCTGAGATTTTACACAAAGGAGGCAATACAAATAGAACAGGATACTTTGCAACACAATTACATGGTACAAAAGGCACATATTAGGAATATGAAATACTGGGGTAACATATTCTTTAAGTATCTATACATATAAGATGTTTATCAAAAAAATCCAACCACTGAACAATCATTCCTACACTGATCATGGCATTAACGTACCCACTTATATCAACCAAGCTTCTATGTTTATGCACTGGGCAGACACCACTGGTGGTTAATCTTGGAATAATGTAGGGATTGACCAAGGACATCCAGCTCATTGATTTTGTCCTCTTATTTGTTGGTCACGAGGTGTCTGCAGAGGTCATAATATGACACAGAGACACCAATTTTTTTTCAGGCTGACCGTAATCACCTGTATTGGGTTTACTATGGGTTCCTTTGGGTTGACGATCAGAATCTCTTACGACTTATCTGCTGCTGGACCTGTTCTACTAAGTTGTAATAACTCTCATGAATGTAAAAAGTTTGTTGCTTATGTTATGTAAATATCCTGTTGAATTCCCCAAAACTCCAGAAAATTGGGACACTATCAAATCAAAGAGCACCTTCCATGGTTTCCAGTTCTAGCCTTACTTCTGTGATCTTCCACTCTTCACTATTGGTTAGCAAGTCAGCCAATCCTAATTCTACCTATAGTCAGACAAAACCACTGACCACAGAAGGCAGTATTTGAATACCATGGCACCCTGATTTTATGGAGTCTTAGGAAAACACCACAAACTGAGGTTATTAAGTACAATTGATGTTTTACTTTAATCTCTCTACAGTTTTATTGCAAAGTAAACCTGTGCTTTGCCCATCCAGAGCAAAGCAACAGGTTTGCTTTAATGCCGACTCCTGCAGCCACTTATACCTACTTTCCCTTCACTCTCCCACTGCTCCATTCACCCACAGGAGCAAGGAGAAGAAACTGTATCTGCTACAAATAAATTCTGGGCTGAGGAGTCTCTACTGCTTGTCAATTGGCAGCTCAGGCACCCCGTGCTGTCACAGTAGAAACTGGCGGCCCTCTAGCTGTTGCGGAACTACAAACCCATCATGCCTCTGCCTGTGGGTGTCATACTTGTAACTGTCAGCCTTGCAGTACCTCATGGAACTTGTAGTTCTGCAACAGCTGGAGGGCCGCCAGTTTGACACCTGTGCTCTACTGTGACAGCATGGGATGCCTGAGCTGCCAATTGACAAGCATTAGCGCTGTTACATGCTGCCCCATACCTGCAGTACAGGTATGTTGTTTTGCTTTCCTGGTCAAAAGGAAGGGAGCAATGTGAAATCTGCAGGGGCCAGTTGTATTTCAAGTGCAGAAGAAAACAATATTGTGTTTTAAAGACATAATAAAAGAGGTTTCATCAGTATCATTCCGTTTTAAAAATAGCACTGTAGAAGAGATTAGGTAAATATCGGGTGAACTGATGCACTTCAAAGAAATAAAGTACTCACCTTGTTATATGATATCTTTATAATGATCTGGTTAGAGTATTTGTTATTATTTCCAAGGACAGGACACTCTCATTGGCACAATCTGGAAATGGTCTTGTTACTGGTACCCTACCTGGCATTGCAGTAAATATTTCGATTGTCCAGTTTGGCAGTCTTCAGCTCTCTTCAAATTACAAATGAAATGTTTGTTGCTGCCAAGAAAGCAGGATTAGCCAATGTTTGGCAAAACTAATATCTTTATTCCTTTCATTTTAGGCTCCTTTGGCCCAACCAGAATCTCCAACAGCATCTGCAGGAGAAGACGTACAATCGCTGGCTGACTCTGTTGAATCAGATCGTGAATCGGTCTGTAGTAATTCCAACGTCAACAATGGAAAAAATGGGAAAGAAAAGGAAAAACAAAGAAAAGAGAAGGAAAAAAATAGAACTGATTCTGTGGCAAACAAACTGGGAAGCCTCAGCAAAACATTAGGCATAAAGCTTAAAAAGAACATGGGAGGTCTTGGCGGTCTAGTGCATGGAAAGATTAACAGAGCTAATTCAGGCAATGGAAAAAATGGAGATTCCACTGAAAAAAACAAGAAGTCGAAATCTCGAAAAGGGAGCAAGGAAGAATCCGGTCAGTCTGCTAGCACATCGCCTTCAGAAAAAACGACCCCATCACCCACAGATAAAGCTAGCATCTCTCCCATTGAAAAACTCACAAACAAATCATTATTAGACAATAAGTCAGACCCTTGGAAGTATAGCACAGATGTTAAACTCAGCCTTAATATATTGAGAGCTGCCATGCAAGGGGAGCGCAAGTTTATTTTTGCAGGCCTCCTTCTAACCAGTCACCGGCATCAATTTCATGAGGAGATGATTGGTTTTTATTTGACCAGTGCCCAGGAAAGATTTAATGCTGAGCAGGAGCAAAAGAGGAAGGAAGCTGAAAAGAAAGCTGTCCTCAATGGGTCATCTTGTAGGAAACTAGACCAGGAGGGATTTGTCAAAGAAAAACTGGACACATCTCCTCAGGACAGGGCGTCCCCAGTCTTGCCTCAAAGCCATACCACGCCACTAGTTCTAAAATTAAAGGATCGATCTAGCCCCACACCTGCATCCTATCCCTCACCCAGCAATGGTGCTAAGAAAAGTGGTCCTGTACCAGTATCTGCTCATTATAGCCATACACCACCAGTCCAAAGGCAAAGTGTTATCCATCTACATGATGTCAGCTCCAAGTCATCAAGCTTCCAAGATGATCCTTACAAGCCATTGGTTGGCTCATTAAAGACATGTGCAACATATCCCCAACAGAACCGCTCCTTGTCTTCGCAGAGCTACAGCCCAGCTCGAATATCGGGCATCCGCACAGTGAACACAGTGGAATCCCTTTCATATGAAAAACCAACAGAACATAAATCTCAAACATACACAAATGGTTTTAACTCTACTGACATTAGAGACTGTTTGGAGTACGCTGATGAGGAGTCTCCTCAAACGTGGTTGAACAATGATAAAAACAGCAGAGGCAGGAATACAGGCTGCCCTATATACTCGCTCCACCAGAGCAGGTGTAAGAAAGAGAACTGCTCTTTCTATGGACGCCCCGAGACTGACAATTTCTGTTCTTACTGCTACAAAGAAGAGCTGAAACGACGTGATCGGGAAAATAAAATGCATAGGCACTGAATTTATTTGAAGGGTTCTGACCTCTTAGAAATATAATTTTTTACATGCAAAAATTAAATACTGAATTTACTTTAATTGCAATGGAACAAAATAGCCAAAATCAGAGAGAGCAAGGGAGAAATGATAGTGCTGCTTGTTGTTATACAGGTCGAGATTTTATCTGACAGCTTTGTTTGAGGAGGGAGGAAAAAACTTTTTTAGATTTCTTTTTCTCTAAGTACATTTCATATATTTGAGCTGGAAGGTTGATCATGTCACAGTCAATGCTATGTATGACTTAACTACTAAGGTGCCTGATTTTCCTTTTATTTTTTTCTTTGCTATCACTCAGGTAAGTAGGAAGGATCATTAAAGAGGTCCTGTCATCGAAACACTGTTTATGCAGCCATTTTGTTTGCTTACCAATATTCACCCCATAAGCTTGTGTGATAATCAAAACATCACTAAGGACAAGCACACATGGAAATAAATTTTAAGTCTGACCAATTCTGCTGTCCTTGTTGTTCCATATTCTGTACTCAAGGCAATTAATAGTGTACATTTAATGCAAAAGAAAAAAAAAACGATTCCCCTCCCTTTTCCCGAGCCTCTGTGGAAAAAGCCTCTTTACCTTGGTGCAGAAAAAAGAACCCTGTACACTGTTTGGGGCACAGTATTTATCAGCTCCTATTAGAATAAGTGAATACATTTGAAGATGGGGCCTGGTAATATGGAATAATGAGCATGTGCCCAGGTGATGACAGGGAGCGGACTGACTGACCATTATTCTATGTGGTCACACCATATAAGTATGTGTCGTAATCTGAAAAAAGAAATTAAGCTGGTAAACATTGCATCAGACCTGCACAGGCCTGGCAGCAGTCAGGACAAGTTTTTTCCTAAGAAAGTAATGTCTAGTGGCAGGGATGGGAGATAGGATTCATTTTGCTTGTGTTAAAACTTACGTATCCTTTAAATTTGACAAAAATACAGTGAAAAGATGCTGAAAAACTGAAATATGAAAGATTTGTCGCAGCATTGTGAACATTTTTGAATGACCTTGCACTTGGTCTCAGTCACAGCTTAACTCAGACATTACCCAATTATTACTAGCAATGAGAAAATACTTTTCATTGCTAGTGAAAATTGGGTAATGTATAGCCAGCCTTATGAATGAGAACCAGTGTGTTTCACTAATATGCGCTCAACTTATAGCTTGCATTCACATGATTGTTTTTTTAGCAACTAAATGGCTGCTTTACTGTGTGCCGATGATGGGTCCGATTTAGGTTTTGTACAGCTGAAGTACCTTTAATGCACTTTGGCTATCATATTTGTCTTGATGTATTAGAATATTAATATATACGTTTGTACTAACTTTTTTAGGCTCTGTTGCTTCATGTGTATTTTCCATCAACATTTTGTAATTAATGTGTATGTGATGCATCTCAGCAAAAGATTGAAGAACTTAGCGTAACATCTAAATTGTAGGACGACTAAAGTCCAAAGCCATTGTAGACAATAATTTGACTATCTTACCACCAGGATCTGTTTGGAAAGATTGTGGTGTGTTTCATAAATAATGGAGGGAAGCTACGTATTGCGTCCTGTACTGTGATGATATTTATACAAACATTGTCTTACAATTTTTAGTAATGCTTTTATGTCTGCGGGTGCTGCTTGTAACTCTTTCAGATTTGACTTTACACCTTGTATGGAGCTGTCTTTTCACTGCAAATAATAACTAAAATCATTTCCACAAGCTCTATGTAATCAGATGGTATTTTGCTGGAGGTCCTTTTGTTTGGCATTGGCTGCATCCCCACATTTTTTTTTTTATAACAGATTGTCTGCTATTACATTTTTTAACCAGAAAACCTCTACTGTGTGTTTTTTTGATTTAGGCTGTCTTTAATGAGGACCAGCTTTTTCCACCCTGATAGGTAAGCTCCCCCCGCTAATATCCATGTGTCCAATCAGAATGTCCTTACTGGCCATTGAGGCAGTCTCCTTGGACAACAGAATGGCAGTTTGCAAGGCATTAGGTCAAAAAACAATCCCCAGAAACAAAGGGAAACTACTCAGAGAGGCACACAGAGGATTGTTTTGTGTCTCATGCCTAGTACACACAACCATGTTTCCCGGCGGGAAACCTGAGGGGAAAACCGAGAACCTGCGCTGTAACTTTTTCCCCCTACACACGACCGGGTTTCCCGACAACAAAACTGCCATGAGAGCTTTGGTTGGGAATCCAGGCCGTGTGTATGCTCCATCGCAGTGTTTCCCATAGGAAAACTGCCGGGTTAAAAACCGCCGGGAATCCCGGCAGGAAAAAAGAAAACATGTTCTAATTTTTCCCGGTGGTTTTCTTGTCAGGAAAACTGCAATGGAGCATACACACAGCCGGGATTCCCGGCCAAAAGCTCTCATGGCAGTTTTCCTGCCGGGAAAACCGGTCGTGTATACGAGGCATCATAAAGTAATAGCAGACATCTTGGCACGTCTGTTCTCAGAAGCCTTCTTTTCAACGTGTGAAACGGAGTACAGGTTTTTAAACAAGGCTGTTGAATTTGGGTTTTTGAAAGTTTTCAAAATTCAGTAGGTAAGCATAGATCTATTTATCTGAGGTCTGAAAAACAAAACAACTATACAGTAAAATAGCTTACTTGAAGACTATGGTGGTCCTATGAAGTTGTTTTGGAGGACTTGCTAGCTATGGACATTTGACTTTAACCATATGGTTTAGTAAGCAATTTGCATTGTAAAAGGCTATCATAAGTTTCCCTTTGGACGTATAATGTAGCATCTGAATATACACTTTCTGTTAAGTCATGTTAAAAAGAGTTACAGTCAATAATTTAAAATGAGCAGAGGCACACATAGCAATTGTAGTGTCATTTATTGTTTACATCAAAACTATTGGGAGTTTTACTTGAAGCCTAATGTAAAACACAGTCTAGCTCCACTTAAGGTATATTGTCTGTACATTGTAGCATTAGATTAAACAAACATAAGGCCCCAATATATGTCTTTATACAATGTTTGATACCGTATGCCTTTTGCTAACCCTGTTCCTACTTCCTTGTGGCCGTAGTGTTTTTTGAAAAGATTTCTTTAAAAAAATACTGATAACCAGAATACAGAAATACAGATTTAATCCCCCTATAACAAAAATATAGTAAGCATTTCACATGATCATAATATCTTTATACAGCAGACAATAACATTAAGTCACTTGTGAAGAAATGTCCTCTATATATTAAAAAAAGTGTTACCAGTCAAAGGTGCTTTGTTTAGGCAGTTAGGTCTATAGACATAAAGGCAATGATGTACATATACAGGTCCTTCTCAAAAAATTAGCATATTGTGATAAAGTTCATTATTTTCTGTAATGTACTGATAAACATTAGACTTTCATATATTTTAGATTCATTACACACAACTGAAGTAGTTCAAGCCTTTTCTTGTTTTAATATTGATGATTTTGGCATACAGCTCATGAAAACCCAAAATTCCTATCTCAAAAAATTAGCATATCATGAAAAGGTTCTCTAAACGAGCTATTAACCTAATCATCTGAATCAACTAATTAACTCTAAACACCTGCAAAAGATTCCTGAGGCTTTTAAAAACTCCCAGCCTGGTTCATTACTCAAAACCGCAATCATGGGTAAGACTGCCGACCTGACTGCTGTCCAGAAGGCCATCATTGACACCCTCAAGCAAGAGGGTAAGACACAGAAAGAAATTTCTGAACAAATAGGCTGTTCCCAGAGTGCTGTATCAAGGCACCTCAGTGGGAAGTCTGTGGGAAGCAAAAAGTGTGGCAGAAAACGCTGCACAACGAGAAGAGGTGACCGGACCCTGAAGAAGATTGTGGAGAAGGACCGATTCTAGACCTTGGAGGACCTGCGGAAGCAGTGGACTGAGTCTGGAGTAGAAACATCCAGAGCCACCGTGAACAGGCGTGTGCAGGAAATGGGCTACAGGTGCCGCATTCCCCAGGTCAAGCCACTTTTGAACCAGAAACTGCGGCAGAAGCGCCTGACCTGGGCTACAGAGAAGCAGCACTGGACTGTTGCTCAGTGGTCCAAAGTACTTTTTTCGGATGAAAGCAAATTTTGCATGTCATTCGGAAATCAAGGTGCCAGAGTCTGGAGGAAGACTGGGGAGAGGGAAATGCCAAAATGCCTGAAGTCCAGTGTCAAGTACCCACAGTCAGTGATGGTCTGGGGTGCCATGTCAGCTGCTGGTGTTGGTCCACTGTGTTTTATCAAGGGCAGGGTCAATGCAGCTAGCTATCAGGAGATTTTGGAGCACTTCATGCTTCCATCTGCTGAAAAGCTTTATGGAGATGAAGATTTCATTTTTCAGCATGACCTGGCACCTGCTCACAGTGCCAAAACCACTGGTAAATGGTTTACTGACCATGGTATTACTGTGCTCAATTGGCCTGCCAACTCTCCTGACCTGAACCCCATAGAGAATCTGTGGGATATTGGGAAGAGAAAGTTGAGAGACGCAAGACCCAACACTCTGGATGAGCTTAAGGCCGCTATCGAAGCATCCTGGGCCTCCATAACACCTCAGCAGTGCCACAGGCTGGTTGCCTCCATGCCACGCCGCATTGAAGCAGTCATTTCTGCAAAAGGATTCCCGACCAAGTATTGAGTGCATAACTGAACATAATTATTTGAAGGTTGACTTTTTTTGTATTAAAAACACTTTTCTTTTATTGGTCGGATGAAATATGCTAATTTTTTGAGATAGGATTTTTGGGTTGTCATGAGCTGTATGCCAAAATCATCAATATTAAAACAAGAAAAGGCTTGAACTACTTCAGTTGTGTGTAATGAATCTAAAATATATGAAAGTCTAATGTTTATCAGTACATTACAGAAAATAATGAACTTTATCACAATATGCTAATTTTTTGAGAAGGACCTGTACTTAAAACACTACATTGGTTTAGCTGACACTTTATTATTACTATACTTAAAGTGAATGTGTACCTAGGAAATGCATAATAAAGTAAATAACATATTCTGAACAAACAGTAAATGCAATTTCAGGCTCTTTGAAATCTTTATAGGCATTGATGAGAAATTAATCTTCAAAGTTTATAATAGAGGCACTAAAATCACAACTCCTTTCCACTGAGAGGAGAATCTTGACAGCCTGCACTTTTCTATTGTATACACATAGTAGATGTTTCTAAGCTTCTAAAACAGACTGAAACACAAATTTACAGTCTTTGTTGTGACCTTTGAAGAGTTTTGAGAATTAATTACGCAGTACAGTCAGCTAGATAGGTCATGTACAACTTGTTTTAAAGACATTTTACTGCTTGTTAGGAATATGTAAATACTTAATGTCTATAGTCTGTCCATGTTAAAGGCCAAGTCCACCCAAAACTGACATTTTAGCTTTGTCAAGATCTCTGAGCTTGAGTTTTTGGTTCTGCACATCTGATGTGGCCTTTGTGAGAGTTCTCACTTTATCTGTTGGATGATTTTGTAAAATGCAACAGGAGTCCCTGCAGCATGTATAGCCTATAGTCACAAATTAGCATACCAAAACATATAAGAAGCCAGGGGATGACTCTACCATCGAGGTTCTACCTAAAACTAAATTATATCTTTTGGTTGAACTAACCCTTTAGATCATTTACATTTTCTGAAGATGATTTGGATTGGAGTATTGTGAAAAAAAATATTTAACTGCTTTAGCGCATTCCATTTTCCAACAAGTAAGCAGGTTTTACCCCTCTCAGCTCTGGGGGATCAATAGACCTTTGAAATGAAATGACATATTAGCATATCATAATCCTCTAGCATAGAGCCAAAAAAAAAGAATGGAGCCTTGGTTATGTTGTATAAAGGTAATCATGGTCATTTACTATGAAAATGTTTTGGCATAGAAAATTTTTCAGCCTTACACATGTGCCCCTTTGCTGAATATTTGTGCATATATCCTATAATTGTATTGTGAATGTTTAAATCTGAACTCTAGTGCAGCCAACAGTTAAAGAATATAACACACAAAGATAAGGACCCCTCTATGTCTGCGCCACAAAAATAAATTGACTGAAAAAACCTTTATTACAAATAACAGTCACTGTATACCAGCCTTTCCTAATCTTTTTAACGTGTAAGAACCCTTGAAATACCTTTCTGGTCTCATGGAACCCCTGCTAATTATTACTATATCTAGGACTCACAGTACATCAGTGTGATGGTCAAACGGAATAATACTCCTTACATTTATGGTCGGTAGGAAAAATCCCTCCTTACAAATAGTTTTAAAAAGATAATTGGTGTCAGTAGTTCCTCATCTGAAATCGCTAACAACTTCTGGAGGAACCCCAGGGTTCCACAGAACCCTGGTTAGGAAACCTTGCTGTACATATTGATAGCGTCCACCAATTGAAGCGCACAACATAAAAACACCTGCCACCAATCCTTCATAAATAGGGGAACTCATATTAAGCTGAAGTTGAACAGACCCAAATCCGTTCACAAGAATAATGAACTTCATGTGCACAACAATGCAAATAGAATAAATGCAATGCAGTTGTAAACAAGGTTCAAACATGGGTGCAAAAATGAGAAATATACAATGCTAAAACCCAAATACCCAATAATGGGAAGGAAAGAATACTAGAATGCATATAGCAGTAACATGGACCTGTGGATGTAGGAGACACAGCACATCCCAGATCAATCCACATTATCTGGAAAGAAAACAAGGAACTGGTGCCACCTGGACCAGCTTACAATTGTATTACACTCATTTAGAGCTACACGATTCTGAATAAAATGAGAATCACAATTTTTTTGCTTTTTGAATAAAAATCACGATTCTCGGTGTAACTTCATCTCTCACATTATACAAAAAAATTGGGCTAACTTTATTTTGTAGTCTCAAATTGCGTTTGAAAGAACGCTGCGCAAATACTGTGTGACATAAAATATTGCAACGACTACTCTATTCTTTAGGGTATCTGCTAAAAAAAAATTATATAATGTTTGGGGGTTTCTAATTTTCTAGAAAACAAATACTGATTTTAACTTGTAAGCAACAAGTGTCAGAAAAAGGCTTAGTTTTTAAGTGGTTAAACTGACCTCATTTTCAGACCAAAGTTCATTCCTTTGATCTGGTAAATGAACAGAAAGATGCAATGTTTCTTTTTATCTCTCGGCACTGGGCATATTGTCGGCTGCTTTTTTTTATTGACAGCTCTGAGCAGGGAACTGATCTGCATTTGTTACATTAACCACTTAAGGACCGCCTAACGCCGATATACGTCGGCAGAATGGCATGGCTGGGCATAAGCACGTACAAGTACGTCCCCTTCAAGAGCCCAGCTGTGGGTCGTGCGCCGCCGGCCGGCGGCGCGGTCACAACCTGGTCGTGAGCTCCGTGACCGCGCCCGCGGGACCCGTGGACTCGATCGCCGCCGGTTTCCCACGATCGGGTCACAGAGCTGAAGAACGGGGCGAGGTAAGTGAAAAACAAACCTTTCCCCATTCTTCCTAGTGAGAATGTCACTGATCGTCTGTTCCCTGTCATAGGGAACGACGATCAGTGATGTTACACACCAAGCCACGCCCCCACACAGTAAGAATTACTCATTAGGTCACACTTAACCCCTTCAGCGCCCTCTACAGGTTAACCCCTTCACTGCCAGTGTAATTTTCACAATAATCAGTGCATTTTTATAGCACTGATCGCTGTAAAAATGACAATGGTCCCAAAATTGTGTCAAAAGTGTCCAATGTGTCCACCATAATGTCGCAGTCACGATAAAAATCGCTGGATGCCACCATTACTAGTAAAAAAAAAAATATTAATAAAAATGCCATAAAACTACTCCCTATTTTGTAGACGCTATAACTTTTGCGCAAACTAATCAATAAACGCTTATTGCAATTTTTTTACCAAAAATATGTAGAAGAATACGTATCGGCCTAAACTGAGGAAAATAAAAGTTTTTAAAAAAAATTTGGGGGATATTTATTATAGCAAAAAGTTAAAATATTGCATTTTTTTCAAAATTGTCGCTCTATTTTTGTTTATAGCGCAAAAAATAAGAACCGCAGAGGTGATCAAATATCACCAAAAGAAAGCTCTATTTGTGGGAAAAAAAGGACGTCAATTTTGTTTGGGGGCCACGTCGCACGACCACGCAATTGTCAGTTAAAGCGACGCAGTGCCGAATTGCAAAAAGGGGCCTGGTCTTTTAGCAACAAAATGATCCTGGGCTTAAGTGGTTAATCGTAGAAATGCTGGATTAAGATAGTGTGGGGGGGTTGAATCGAGATTGCGATTTTTTTAAAGATTAATCATGCAGCTCTACATTCATTATATTTGCAGTGTTGTATAATAATGAAGGACTGGTAGTATGGCAGTTGGGGTTTTAGGGTGTTTTTATATTGTCAGATTATTCAAAGGAATCTATGAATATCTACACTGATTGTTATTAGTAGTATAGGCTTTTTCATTCAGTTTATTCATTCAGTGGGGACATTTGTTTATAAAGGTTCTTATCTTTGTGTGTTTATTGTCTTATATTGGTGGCTCCCTGTCTCCACACCCAGTGCTGCTGGTTTGGTACAGTTAAAGCATGCTAAAAAAAAATTCTGTCATACAGCAAGCATAGTCTTTCCCCAGCCAGAAATTACCGATAACTTAGCTACTTGCAAATTTTAATACAGTGGTCTTTATAACAGGCGTTCCCAAGTAATAATGTTCTCATAGGGTACCTCTGACACATCCAAAGGGTAATTCATCTATTCTGTTATAATAATTGTTTAGTTCTAGCAGTAACAAAAATAATCTTATACACAACATTAATATCGGCATTCAATACTTTCCAAGCATGGGTAGGGGTTACTGACAATGATTGTACTTTTTTAGGGAGGATCTCAGAGAAATGTATACACATCACAGTACTCTAAATACCTGTTACAATGGATTACATAATACAGAAAATATAATAATCACTGCCCCACAGTACGAACGTTTTTACAAGGATTTCTAGGAGTGTTCATTGGTGGCTTTTTATGTTGAATAATTTATAGGTTAGGTTCTATTCCTCAGTTATGCTGTGATAATACACATAAGATCACTAACATTTAGTCATGTGACTGTAATTTTCAAATCTCATTGGACTAAAAAGTAATCATCGCTTTCTTGATAATAATGATCCTTATCCTGGTGTGTCATCTTTGTTAATTCTGCCTAAGGTCTGATTTCCTTAAAACTGGAGCAGCTGCTCTGAACAACCAATCAGATTTCCATATTAATTCAAATAAATACTTGATTTTTTGTTTGTTTGTAATAGCTCTACAGTATTCAATATGCATTGGGCTTTATGTAACAGTCGCCACAAATGAATATGTTGTACTTCTTTTTTTTTTATATGTTTGTCTTTAATTTTAGTTTAATGCAAGCTTACTGAAAGCCAGGAAAAAATGAACTGTGTTTCTGTCTGACAGGCTTTTGAAGATTTCCAGTTATGATCTGAACTGTATTTTTTTTTTTTTTTTTTTTATGTTTTATGTTTTATTTTTCCTCTATAGGTACGTGACTTAATTTGCAAATTGCACAAAAACTGTAAAGGTCTGTGAATTATATTGATGTGCGCTAACACCTTCCTGTATAATAAGAGTCGCTATGCAAATGTTTACCTTATATACTGCCAGTTGTGTGAGATACAGTATTGTAGAAGGGATTTTCGTTTCTTTTATTTTTTACTATTATATTAAGTACATTGAATGTGAAATGGGAATGCATTATTCACTGATTGGGCTATGCTGAGGAATATCTGTGTACACTTACTGAATGCAGTTAGCAGTGAAAAGACTATGTCGAGGCTTCTTTAATTTCTGAGGATCTGCTAAACATGACTTTCTTATGGGTTCAACAGACATAGAATTGGCTTATTTAATTATGCAGTGCAAAGGGGAATGCTGTGGATTAAGCCATAGCAATGAGTCATGTAGGTACAGTAATAAAACAGGATCTACCTTTGGTTTCTATGGGGTACTATAAGCTATTACTCTTTGTCCCATGTTATGAAAAGGAAGATGTCTGGAAATTCCATCCAGCGAGACTGGAAGTCAGAGAGCCTGTAAATTGTACTCTATTCCCATGTCCTTTTAGTCATACACCTAATATAAGGGAGTTCCTAGTCTTGTCACAGTGCACTTCAATTCCCCTTCACAGGGTGTCAAGATGATACAAGATGACCTTTACATTGTTATGGGAAATCACAGCACATAGGGAGATTGGGGCACAGGCCACACTGGGGCACATTGCGCACACTGAGACTATTAAGTAGAGCCTAAAGGTCAAGTAGGATTCACTTTATCCACCCTCCTTGATTTGTATGCCTTTTACATATATTTAGAGATAAGAAGATTGGAACAAATCATATGTATATGCATATATACAATTATCTAAAATGATGTATAAATACATCATAAACATTTCTAAATCTTGACAAAGGATAATTCATGGTATTACACAATGTCCTCCATTATGATAACACATAAATCCCATTGAGTGGACAGAACCAATATAGAGTAAATAAAAACATGGCTTATGAGTACATGATATACAGTATCTCACAAAAGTGAGTACACCCCTCACATTTTGGTAAAAATTTTATTATATCTTTTCATGTGACAACACTGAAGGCATGACACTTTGCTACAATGTAAAGTAGTGAGTGTACAGCTTGTATAACAGTGTAAATTTGCTGTCCCCTCAAAATAACTCAACACACAGCCATTAATGTCTAAACCTCTGGCAACAAAAGTGAGTACACCCCTAAGTTAAAATGTTCAAATTGGGCCCAATTCGCCATTTTCCCTCCCCAAGGTTTCAGGTGTGAATGGGGAGCAAGTGTGTTAAATTTGGTGTTATCACTCTCACTCTCTCATATTGGTCACTGGAAGTTCAACATGGCACCTCATGGCAAAGAACTCTCTGAAGATCTGAAAAAAAAACAATTGTTGCTCTACATAAAGATGGCCTAGGCTATAAGAAGATTGCCAAGACCCTGAAACTGAGCTGCAGCACAGTGGCCAAGACCATGCATTGGTTTAACAGGACAGGTTCCACTCAGAACAGGCCTAGCCATGGTCGCCCAAAAAAATTGAATGCACGTACTCAGCGTCATATCCAGAGGTTGTCTTTGGGAAATAGACATATGAGTGCTTCCAGCATTGCTGCAGAGGTTAAAGGGGTCAGCATGTCAGTGCTCAGACCATACGTCGCACAATGCATCAAATTGGTCGGCAGAAGGAAGCCTCTTCTAAAGATGTCGCACAAGAAAGCCTGCAAACAGTTTGCTGAAGACAAGCAGACTAAGGACACGGATTACTGGAACCATGTCCTGTGGTCTGATGAGACCAAGATAAACGTATTTCTTTCAGATGGTGTCAAGCGTGTGTGGTGGCAACCAGGTGAAGAGCACAAAGACAAGTGTGTCTTGCCTACAGTCAAGCATGGTGGTGGGAGTGTCATGGTCTGGGGCTGCATGAGTGCTGTCAGCACTGGGGAGCTTTATTTTTTATTGAGGGAACCATGAATGCCAATATGTACTGTGACATACTGAAGCAGAGCATGATCCCCTCCCTTTGGAGACTGGGCCGCAGGGCAGTAATCCAACATGACCCCAAACACACCTCCAAGACGACCACTGCCTTGCTAAAGATGCTGAGGGTGGAGATGATGGACTGGCCAAGCATGTCTCCAGACCTAAACCCTATTGAGCATCTGTGGGGCAACCTCAAACAGAAGGTGGAGGAGCGCAAGGTCTCTAACATCCATCGGCTCTGTGATGTCATCGTGGAAGAGGACTTCAGTGGCAAACTGTTAAGCTCTGGTGAATTCCATGCCCAAGAGGGTTAAGGCAGTGCTGGAAAATAATGGTGGCCACACAAAATATTGACACTTTGGGCCCAATTTGGACATTTTCACTTAGGGGTGTACACTTTTGTTGCCAGTGGTTTAGACATTAATGGCTGTGTGTTGAGTTATTTTGAGGGGACAGCAAATGTAAACTGTTATACAAGCTGTACGCTGACTAATTTACTTTCTTCAGTGTTGTCACATGAAAAGATATAATAAAATATTTTCAAAAATGTAAGGTGTGTACTCACTTTTGTGAGATACTGTAATTACTGTATTTATTGGCGTATAACACGCACCGGCGTATAGCACGCACTCCAAATTTAGGAGGGATGTTTAAGGAAAAAAAACGTACATTTTAAATGCCCATCAATGCAGCCTTATCAGTGTCTCCATCTGCAGTCTTGCCCAGTGTCCATCTGCAGCCTTGCCCAGTGTCCATCTGCACCCTTCCCCAGTGTCCATCTGCACCCTTTCCCAGTGTCCATATGCAGCCTTGCCCAGTGTCCATATGCAGCCTTTCCCAGTGTCCATCTGCAGCCTTGCCCAAAATTGCAGCATTATGGGTTTTTGAATTTTAGCGCCGCCGAGATACACAGAGCCGGATGTCCTGTGTATTCGGCTCGTCTCACAGTCCCGCCCAGTCCCGGCTCCTATGATGGACACAACACCGGTCCAATGGTGGGACGTAAAGGCTAGGAGGCGGGACTGGGCGTGACTGCGAGCCGAGCTGAGCGGAGCCTAGCCGAGTACACAGTACACTCGGCTCAGTCTATTTCGGCGGCGCTCGCTCCTCTTACCCGCAGAGACAGCGGGGATCGGCGTATAACACGCACCCACGATTTTCCCCTGATTGAAAAAAGTGCGTGTTATACGCCGATAAATACGGTATTTATAATGTGACTTTCATAAACCCAATAGCTTGTTTATAGAAAACTATTTTTTATTTTTCGATCAGCCAGCGGGCTGAAACCAACAGATTCTATTATACTTTAGTGAAAGTGGTGAAAGTTGAATTTTGCTGTTTGTTAGTTCACTTTGCTCACTGACTTAATAAAAAAAGCCCATGAGTCTGTCTCCCTGCTATGTGTTTTATATCAATGTAGCTCAAAAGCTGACAAAATTGTAGAACTGTACTGCTTTAAATATGACTGCTCTTTTAGAAAATATAATACATTTGCACTTGTCCCAGTGGCCTCTGAAAAAATGGCACTGATAAAAAGCCCTGTCTCCAGGAATACTGAGAGCACCCTCCTGACTTTGAGTACTTCCTGCTGTGCGCTAGAAACTTGACTGATTGCTCATTCAGCCCAATGCAGATCCAGTCTTCCATCTTCAAGCAGTTCCCTCTACTAATGGCTAGAAAGTTTATTTGAAGCATAGATGCCTGCAAGCACAGACAGTTCATACTGCTGGAAACAGGATTTAATGCCCCGTACACACGATCGTTTTTAATGTCATTTTTTAAACCGACGTTTTTCTCCTCGTTTTTTTTCATGTTTCCTCTCAAGCCTGCCTTGCGTACACACCATCATTTAAAAAAACGATCAAGCAAAGCGCAGTGGCGTTCAACACGTACGACGGCACTATAAAGGGGAAGTTCCGTTCGAATGGCGCCACCCTTCATGTTAGTAAAGTTTTTTGGGCGACGATTCGCGCTTTTCAGTCCGTTACTGTGTAATGAATGTGCTATCTCCATTACGAACGCTAGTTTTACCAGAACGAGCGTTCCCGTCTCATACTTGATTCTGAGCATGCGCGTTTTTTTTCACGTCGTTAAAGCATACACACTATCGTTTTTCACGTCGTTAAAAAAAACGACATGAAAAACGACGTGAAAAAAGAGAGCATGTCCGGAATTTTTAATGGCCGTTTTTCACGTCGTTAAAAATGCTCTGGAGCATACACACGATCATTTTTCAGGGCCATTTTTTAAAATGGCAGTTTTAACGGCATGAAAAACGATCGTGTGTACGGGGCATTAGAGATTTAAAGAGGAGCTTAAATTTCACATGCTTTTACCCCACCTATCCCATCTTACCTGGGGTGTAGTCAGAAATCATACTCCTGCCTAGCGGATCCAGTACTGTCCTGCTGTGATCTATTGAAAAAGTGGCACAGCCTATATCCCACACTGCCATCTTTATGCACTCAGTCATCAAAAGCCAGGCTGCCTCTTCCAGAAACCCGGAAGAGACAGCTAGACCCTCAGTGATACACTCTGTGAATGGGTTCCCATTGCCTGGTGGAATATGTGGTGGGGATATCACAAAAGGCTGCAGGACACGTCATTCTCGGCGGTAAATGTGACGGGCGGGTGGGGCCAAAGAAAAAACGATTTAATTAGAACAAGCCCAGAAAAAGTGGGCGAGGCAGGGACTTAAAGCCCTCTTCCAGAGTGAAGATCCGCTTCCACCAGAAGCTGTATTCATAGGCTACAAGGACATCTGCAGATGCATAATGTTTACTGAAAATGCAGTTACTGTTGAAGATGACAGCATCCTTTTCATTTTAATGTTTCTTAACCTGTTCCTTTAACTTGCTTGTGTTATCCCTTGAAAGATCTGACCTTGATTGTATGTGACTTTGTTTCATCTAGGCCTGTTTGTGTGCTGTGCAGATCTCTTTACAACTGCTGTAGATAACTATTTATATTGGCCGAAGGTGCCATTGCTGCCATTAGGAACAAGGAATCTAAAATGGCCTTTTTCAGCCTGTAATAGAAATCCATATCTCATATGCTTCTCACCATACTGACTTACAAACATCTTTTTTTTTTTCTTCGCAGTTTTCACAATTTTCACTTTAATTGCACATCACATAATTAAAAGTATGGTTAAAAATAAACTAGTATATTGTTGAGAAAATAAAAGAACGTTGTTTGTATGTTTTCTGTTTGTAGATTAAAGGCTGTATTATGTTGAAATTTTACAAGCCAAGTTTAAATTGTAATATAGAACTTATTTTTATATTATTTTCAAAATATGCTATAGAGCAATATTTTGCGCCTTTATTATATACAGGGTTTGTCATTTTAGTAGGTTAACTGCAGAGCCGTTGGTAGAATAATCATGACATGAAGAAGCTTTGTAAACAGTCTAGTAAGTTATGAATGCTATTTATTGTTATGCACTCAAAATGTTTAAGAAAGTTGAAATATATGAATGGTTTCTATTAAAGTTATTTGGTTTATGCCTTTTTGTTCTGCAAAAACTCATCATCGTGCCTAGATAAACTAAAAATTGGTACTAGTAACAAATGCCTTCATTAGCAGGGACAGTCATGTGCAATAACTATTAGCAGCCAGTTGGCTTTTAGCAACATACTGTAGATCAGGGAGCTCCCAATTTTTTTTTTTACCAAGCTTCCCAGTTCTCATCTCAGATGAGGTAACGAGTTAAAGCTTTCCTTGGTTTATAAATTAATGGTTGTGTCTAACAACTAATAAAAAAAGTTTTATATATAGATATATATATCTATATATATATCTATATAGATATATATATATACACACAGCGCCTTGAAAAAGTATTCATACCCCTTGAAATGTTCCACATTTTGTGATGTTACAACCAAAAACGTAAATGTATTTTGTTGGGATTTTATGTGATAGACCAACACAAAGTGGCACATACTGTAATTGTGAAGTGAAAATGATAAATGGTTTTAATTTTTTTTTACAAATAATTATCTGAAAAGTGTGGCCTGCATTTGTATGAGTCAATACTTTGTAGAACCACCTTTCGCTACAATTGCAGCTGCAAGTCTTTTTGGGGATGTCTCTACCAGCTTTGCACATCTAGAGAGTGAAATTTTTGCCCATTCTACTTTGCAAAAATAGCTCAAGCTCTGTCAGATTGGATGGAGAGCATCTGTGAACAGCAGTTTTCATATCTTGCCACAGATTCTGAATTGGATTTAGGTCTGGAATTTGACTGGGCCATTCTAACACATAAATATGCTTGTAGATCTGGCTGTATGTTTTGGGTCGTTGTTCTGCTGGAAGGTGAACCTCTGCCCCAGTCTCAAATCTTTTGCAGACTCTTACATGTTTTCTTCTAAGATTGCCCTGTATTTGGCTCCATCCATCTTCCCATCAACTCTGACCAGCTTCCCTGTCCTGCTAAAGAAAAGCATCCCCACAACATGATGCTGCCACCACCATGTTTCACGTGGGGATATTGTGTTCAGGGTGATGTGCAGTGTTAGTTTTCCGCCACACATAGCGTTTTCTCTTTTAGGCAAAAAGGTAAAATTTGGTCTCATCTGACCAGAGCACCTTCTTCCATATGTTTGCTGTGTCCCCCTCATGGCTTCTCGCAAACGGGACTTCTTATGGCTTTTCTTTTAACAATGGCTTTCTTTTTGCCACTCTTTCATAAAGGCCAGATTTGTGGAGGGCACGACTAATAGTTGTCCTGTGGACAGATTCTCCCACCTGAGCTGTGGATCTCTGCAGCTCCTCCAGAGTTACCATGGGCCTCTTGACTGTTTCTCTAAAAAATTATCTCCTTGCCTGGCCTGTCAATTTAGGTGGATGGTCATGTGTTGGTAGGTTTGCACTTGTGCCATACTCTTTCCATTTTTGGACGATGGATTGAACAGTGCTCCGTGAAATGTTCAAAGCTTGGGATTTTTTTTATAACCTAACCCTGCTTTAAACATTTTCACAACTTTATCCCTGACCTGTCTGGTGTGTTCCTTGGCCTTCATTATGCTGTTAGTACACTAAGGTTCTCTAATAAACCTCTGAGGGCTTCACAGAACAGCTGTATTTATACTGAGATTAAATTACACATAGGTGTATTCTGTTTACTAATTAGGTGACTTTTGAAGGAAATTGGTTCCATTAGATTTTAGTTAAGGGTATCAGAATAAAGGGGGCTGAATACAAATGCACGCCACACTTTTCAGATATTTATTTGTAAAAAATTTGGAAAACCATTTATCATTTTCTTTCCACTTCACAATTATGTGCCACTTTGTGTTGGTCTATCGCATAAAATCCCAATAAAATTAAAATTTACATTTTTGGTTGTAACATAAAAACATAGCACAAAATGTGGAAAATTTCAAGGGGTATGAATACTTTTTCAAGGCACTGTGTATATATCATATACAATATTGTATTTACAATTGTTACACAAACCATTTTATATAATGATATTAAAATTAACTTTTTTGTCGTTCATTGAGGGACACAGAAATGTAGTAAACCTTCAGCACTTGGATTTCATTGCCGCCTTCAGCAGATTTGGACACTGACAAACAAAAAATGTTAAGCCCATATAACTCAGCCTCAACCATCACCATTTTATGTTAGGGTTCCAGGAGGTTGGTCACTTTTTCCTTAGCTCTGCTTTTTTTTTTCTTCATTAAATATTCTTCTGGTATTTTATTTCATTTTACGATTCCCACCATCTTACCATAGTAATGGTTAAGGGATGAGAGAAATAAACACTGACATCATCCTTTAGGTGCAGTGCTGCACACACATGCTCTGCATTCTTCCTCTTGCCATTAAGCCTTAAGCCCTGTACACACGATCGGATATCCTATGGATTCTAATCCGATGGTTTTGTCCATCGGAAATCCGATGAAGCTGACTTCCATCAGTCTTGCCTACACACCATCAGTCAAAAAACTGACCGTTCCAAACGCGGTGACGTAAAACACTCCGATGAGCCGAGAAAAATGAAGTTCAATGCTTCTGAGCATGCGTCGACTTGATTCTGAGCATGCGTGGGTTTTTTATCCGATGGACTTGCCCATAGACGATCAGAGTTTTCGATCGGTTTTTTATCCATCGGAAAAATTTAAAACATGTTCTATTTTTTAAAACCGATGGAAAAAAGACCGATGGGTCCCACACACGATTGGTTTTTCTAAAGAAAACAGTCCATTGGACGGTTTTCATCGGTTAAACCGATCGTGTGTACAGGGCTTAAAGGAAGCATTTGTTGCACCTCATAGTACCCCATCGCAGAGTACACATAAGCCTAAAATGAGGCAAAGCCTTTTAGGCAGCAAGTGGGAAAAAAGTCGCTTCAGGTTGGCAGTGGAATGTAACCAGAGACTGAATAATCCACAAGGTATCTGAGAAACTGGATACGACTTTCAAAATCCAATCTATTTCAGGCTGGATGGCCTTGCTCACTGTGAAAGTCTTCAGAGCCTGGGTCACAGAGCCTGGGCTGTGCTATGGCTCTGAATCCAGAGAGTGCTCTGTGGCTAACTATCTGAGATACAGGAGCAGAAACTGGAAAGCACTTTTCAGTCCTTTATGTTCCGATTGATGCAGTGCATTCTACCATGCAATTGAAGGATCATTTGCTTTACCAGGATTAGGATTTTTTAGAGCTGTTGCTCCAAAGACATTTCCAATACACTCCAGGGGGACTGGAAACAATCTGTGGAATCACGGCTTCTTCCTGACATTCTGAAGGAGCTTTTTTTCCTTTGAACGAGAATGTACTGCAAAATGGTCTCTGCCCACTGTAGAAGCTCTAGTCATCCACCTTAACAAGCATACAACAGGTTGATGATGTTTCATTGACAGACAGTTGGGTCTCTCCTTTAGTTTAAGAGGTATCTGCGGTAACTGTCCAGCCTCTATTAGTGGTGACTCATTTGTGAATCCATGTCAGTGTGGATCAACTCTCTTAAACAAGACTGTTCAATTTGAAGAATAAGCCTTTGTGTAGTGAGGTTTATGGAACAATTGTCTGGTGCCCTGCATTTCAGCTGCTCTTATCTCATGTAAGCATCTAATCTTGTGTCGTAATGTCTGTTCAGATGTGTAGGGTGATTTGGCTTCATGTCTGGCACACCGAGGTTGCACTAAAGGAACATTTGATTTACTTACCCTTTATGGGTAGGTGTCTTTTTGGTTCTGCCCTTGACACTGTCCCTAATGCCTTAGTTTTCAGGATGTGTGCCTGCTTCAATGCAGGAGATCTATAAATGAGGTGATGGAACCCCATTCTTCACCTACAACTACCACTAAAGCAGCATATCTCGAGGCCAGAAGTCCCCTAACTTATTTTCTCAGCCTTCCATATAAAAGGTACATTTTCACTTTTAGAGGTGGGAGGTTATGTGTTCATCCTGCTAGGATTCCTTATAGGTTTATGTCCTTGCAGTTTATGGATGCTTAGGTTTCCCTTATATTTGGATCAGGCATCTTTATTTAGCAGCTTCTTCTGGCATCACTGCACCCCATTAAGCACTGTTTTTAGAATTATTTGGATTGCTGACCCCCTAGAGTCTCTGATTATTGCCCTCTTTTTTCCCCAGAGCTTAGTGAATGTGGTGCAATTTCTCTTTGCAAACAATACCCAATCATATGCAAGGAAAATAAAAAAAAACATAATTTTTGCTTACACATGATTTGATGATGGAAGCCAGCAGAGCCTTACTTTATTCACTAAGTTCTGGGGAAAGTTTCATTATTTATTTTATTTATTATTTAGCTTGGTCAATTTACATACATATATATTGCAAAGTGCCACTCCCCTTGCAAAGTCGTTTGCCTTTAGTAAATCAAGACTTTAGTATCCTAGCTTTCCACAGGTCTGCTAAGCCATGGATCATATCATCTACTCTTTGAGTATAGCAGATGCCTGGCGACTTGCCTTCTCATTCACTCATAGGATCGTGGGGGAAAATTCTTTTGATAAATCCAGAATGTGAGCAAACTAACAAACTAGTCCTTCTGACCACGTAGTCCTGCTATTTGTCAAAATCTACTCAGGGTGATAATTATCCCTTTCTCTTTTTTATTATCCTGGGAGGATTTATGGAAGTATACATTTCCCTAATTCTTGAGTCTAGTTCATTGTAACGGTTTTTTCAAGTATTGCTTCCACATTCCTGCATCTGATGTTCCCCATTTTAATGTGTAAGGATCATACATGGTAATGTACCTCCTATCTCCCTTACAAAGGCATATCCAAGTTGTATAAGTCCTATACTTTCCTGTAAGGCCAGCAGACAGGACATTCTATTACGTGTCTCCCTCTGTCAGATGTGTTAGTCTAGAGGCCTTTGTGGGCTCTACTTGCTGTAGGATAGATTCTCTTTCTACCCTCCCCTCTATTAGGCTAATTGTTCCTAGTGATAGTACATGCATTCCTACTTCTAGCTCCATGTAGAGAATTTTATTCTCTTTAGGGTCGTTTTTTGATTCCTAGAATAATGTATTTAATAAATACTCTGGCAATCTATGTAACTATGTATGCCAAATTGCATTACTATATATCTTTCTCCCTGCCAACTTTTTATATAGGTGCTGCAGATGACCTCTCTTTTTCTTTTGAAGGGATTTTGCATTTCTGCTCTTCTTTTTTTCCAGTTCATGGTTACTTCCTTCTCTCCATTTAGGTTAGCTTCTGTGAGGGCTGTTATATCCAAGCAGGTCTTTTGTGAAATAACTTACCTTTCAGGTACATCCTACATATTTGGATATCCCTCTCCCTGAATTCAAGGGTTAAGGGTGTTCTTTGGCCTTTGGCAGTTAACTGATTAGTCTTTTTGCTTGAACATACCACGTTTATCCAACCTTCCTTTAAAGTCAAGGGTTAAGGATGTTCAGGCTCAGCTTTAGCTGTTATGTGGTTGGTCTTTTTGTTTGGACATATCTTGTCTGTCCAGTCTTCTTTTCCCTGCAGTCAAGGGTTAGGTATTCTAGGCTTTGGCCTTCTCCGGAAGCATAGGGCATGATAGTTGGAGGCTGGGTTATAAAAGGGCTGTCCTAACGTTTTGTTTGCCAGTGTCCAAACCTCCTAAAGGTGGGAGTATAGCCCAAATGTCCAAGAATTACTATTTGATTGGTGGTTTACATTTCCAGAATCCTGCACAGAGCTTGGTATCAGATTCCATGCATCCCTCTGCATTATCCATTTCATCTTCAGTGATACCTTAAATATTTTCAAGAAGAACTTCAGATTTAGGAAAAAAGAAACATATGCTGTAAATATGTGCAAATACATTGTATCGATATTTTTGTGACTGCTGAGATCGGCATAAGTCCTTTAAATGCAAAGTAGCTCCATTTGACACGTTAACAAAAAGAATAAATAGATGTAAACATTTTCTTTGAGCAGACTGGGGGAATTCCAACATTTCAGCATCTGTTTCTTATCCTAATGGTGGTACAGCTCATGTTCTTGGTATATGCATGTCACCATCTAGTGGCTGAACCCAAGATGTACATCTAATGAAGCTAGAGATGCAACATTTCTTTTTTTTTTTTTTTCTAAGATTTAGATCTGTCTGTAGCTACAGTATATACTGAGTAGCTGGGGGAGGGGCACATAGATTGTTACAGCTATATGAACTCCAAACACAGAGTTATTTATTTAAAAGTGCAATAAAGTTTTCCAAAAACATTGTTATGTATTATTTGGAGGTATAAACCTGGAGCATATTACCTGTCAACCAAACTGCAGTGTTACTATAATTATGTCTCATGCATGTTTGGTTAAAGTCTTAAAACATTTAGTTGTTGTGTTACTACAAATTACCATAACTCTGCACATTTACCAAGAAGGCTTGGAAGAATTAAAAAAAAAAATCCGCAATATATGGAAGATGCCGATTCTCTCTCGACATTAATGCCGCGATCGGAAATTCCGACAAGAAAAGTTTGGTGTGAGCTTTTGGTCGGAAATTCCGACCGTGTGTAGGCTCCATCGGACTTTTTTCGGACTTTTTCTGTCGGAATTTCCGACAGCAAAAATTTGAGAGCTGGTTCTCACTTTTTCCGACAAGAAAAGTTTGTCTGTATGCAATTCTGACGCGCAAAAAAACACGCATTCTCTGAATCAATTTGACGCATGCTCCGAATCGTTGAACTTAATTTTTCTCGGCTCGTTGTAGTGTTGTACGTCACCGCGTTCTTGACGATCGGAATTTTGTGTGACTGTGTGTATGCAACACAAGTTTGAGCCAACACACGTCAGAAAAAAATCCACGGTTTTCTTGTCGGAATTTCCGATCGCGTGTACGCAGCATTAGAGAATGAGTCCAGAGACGGGCAACAAAAGTGGTGAAAGATGTGAGGGATAAAACATATCAGGAGAGACTTCCGGAATTTAACATGTACAATTTGGAAGAAAGAAGGAAAAGAGGAGACATGAGTCAAACCTTAAAACACATCAAGGGGGTGAATAAGGTTCAGGAGGGCAGTTTTTTTTAATATGAAGCCAAAATCAAGAACACGGGAACATGACATCAAACTAGCAGGAGAGTTCAAAACTAATGTTAGAAAGTATTATTTTACCAAAAAAGTAGTTGATGCTTGGAATAGATTTCCAGCAGAAATAATAATTCAACATTAGGTGGATTCAAACATGCTTGGGCTAAACATACATCTATAACGAGACAAGAAAAAATGAGGCAGACTTAATAGACTACTTGGTCTTTTTTTCTGCTGTCGCTCACTATTCTAACACTACATGTGGTACCAACTTGCTTGAAATATATTACATGGGTTTTTTGAGATTTAAGGCTGGGTTCACACTAGTGCCAATTGGATGTGGGTTTCTCCGCATCCAATTCGTACAGCAGGAGATTGTGACCGGCTCTCTATGGAGCCAGTTCACATATCTCCACAGCGGCTACGGTGCGATTTGCACAGGAGCCCTGTGCGTCTTTTGCTCCGTCTCAGGTCCGAATTCAGCCCAAAATTTGGGCTGAAATCAGGCCTGAAACAGTGAACGAGGACGCACCGGACTCCTGCTGTGAGCCGCTGCATGCTCATATGTGATTTCAGCCATAACAAGCTCATAGATGTTTGCAAAATTTGAAATGTATTTGAAGGTGGCGATCAGCGTTTTTTAGCAGGACTGCAACATTGCGGCGGACAAATCTGACACTAAGGCCTCGTACACACGACCGATTTTCTCGGCAAGAACCAGCAAGAAACTTGCTGGCAGAGAGGTCTTGCCGAGTAAATCGGTCGTGTGTACGCTGCTATCGGGTTTCTCGTCGAGAAAACCGACAAGAAACCTCGACGAGAAAATAAAGAACCTGCTCTCTATTTTCTCGTCGAGATTCTCGTCGGCATGTTTCTCGATGAGAAAAGTGAGTGTGTGTACACTTACCTGTCCTCCCGGAAGCCCGCGCATGTTCGAAATGAATTCGACGCATGCGCGATAGCTTCCTAGGCATACGTAGGGTATACCAAGATGGCGGCGACGGCATCGAATGTGACGAGTGCATGCTCGACGTAGTCGATGACGTCACCGCGTACGCTCCTTTCAAAGAACCGCGGGTTCTTTGAAACGAGCGTGTGTGCACTCGGCCGGGACAAGTTTCTTGTCCAAGAATCTCGTCGAAAAAAACGACATGTTTTTTTCAACGAGAATCTCGGCCGTGTGTACGAGGCCAATGTGACAGTTTTTGGGGACCAATGACACCAATGTGATCAGTGCTGAAAGAAATGCACTGTCACTGTATAAACTTGTAGGGAAGGGGTTAACATCAGGGGCGATCAAAGGGTTAAGTTTGCTCCTAGGGAGTGCTTAATAACTGTGGGGGGAGTGGAGGCACTGGAGGAAAACAGATCCGTGTTCCTGCTTAGCAGAAACATAAGATCTCCATTTTCCTCCCTGGCAGAATGGCAATGTGCCTTGTTTACATAGGCAGACCATCGTTCTGCCTTTCCTTCGAACGATCGGCGGGTCCCGGACCTGCTGATTGGCTCCTGCTATGTCCAATCACAGCGGTAGTGGAGCTCCGGCGGCTCACACGCATGCCCACTAGCCCATTCACACAGTTATGTACAAGTATGTGATTTTGCGCTTAAGGGTTGCCCTACCGCAATATATGTACGTGGGGCGGTCCTTAAGTGGTTAATTGAATTATATTCCTCAACTGCCATAAAGTATATGAATCCACTTTGTGTACAAAGTTTTTCCTGGCCCAGTTATTACCTTGTAAAAGTAGCAGTGACATCATCAGTGTGCTGAATATAACCTGTACATAGAACAGAGCTGAGGGAGGAGCCTGGTGGTTCCTTCCGCCACAGACATCCTCTAGAGTACTGGGGGGGGGGGGGTGATCATTCTGTATTACACAAAGCTCTTGCAAAACATAATTTTTGCTTATACATGATTTGACGATGGAAGCCAGCAGAGCCTTACTTTATTCACTAAGTTCTGGGGAAAGTTTCCTTATTTTATTATTTAGCTCGGTCAATTTGCACAGCACTTTACAAGGAGCTGTTTAGTGGTTGTTTCATGTTGGATTACTACAGAAAAATGCAGAGGACATGAAGAGTCAAATAAGAATACACAAGACAATATTTGTTTAGCCCAGAGTTCAGCATTAATATTTAAGAGGAAATAATAACACATCACTCATCAGCCATCTATTTCCCCTATGCAATAACTGATAGCAACCAATGAAAAATCACCTATTGATGTTATCATTATTATTATTATCTTATTACAGTAAACGTAAAATCGAATTATGGGCTCTCATAAAAAATAATCACAAGTCCATCTGCAATTACTGCTTTCTCCTAATCCCGTTGCTAGTGAAGTCCACCTAATGCAGCTTCTTGTGATGATGTGGAAATGATGAGCTGCACTGCTCGTTACTTCAGAGCAGAGTTGCCACTCTCATGTAGACTGTTGTGGGGGGAAAGGTGTGGAAATCAATATTGTGACATCTGTTTCACAAGTCTGTAGATGATCATGCCACACCTAGCCCTTCCCACTGCTTTCTGGATGGACAGCACATCCTCTGTTGCCAAAACCATCCTACTGTGATCTGCAGTGTCTAGGAGAGGGAGCGTGTGAGACACAAAAGAAGGAGCATGAAGCTTAGTCAGGGAAGGTGAAGGAGGTGTTTTGTTTATTTGATGAGGCTTGTGCATCACATAAAAGTTGGATTTGAGACTTGTTTAGAATATCATACAGGAGCCTTTTGTTGGACTTTAACTACTTGGCGCCCGCGATTTAGCCAAAAGACGGCTGCAGCGTGGGGAAGGGCATAAATGGTCATCCACCAGTTTTGGTGCTGCCCGTGTGCCTCCTTGGGAGACACACTCTGTGATCGCCGAGTCCTTGAGACTCTGTTGATCACAGATCGGGTAAATGGCCAATGACAGCGGGCCCTTTACCACATGATCAGCTGTCAGCTGGTCATAGAAGTAAACGGAAGCCGGCTTTTAGTTTATCTGAACGCGGTCAGCATAAAGAGAAGATGAAAGCCATAACCCAAGGCTTCTGTTGGAGGGACATCGGTCCCACACAGTGCAGATCAGTGCCCCTATCCAGTGCCGCTAATCAGTGCCCTCCAGTGCTGCTAATCAGTGCCCATCAGTACTGCTAATCAGTGCCTCATCATCAGTGTCACCTATCAGTGCAACCTTATTAGTGCCCCCTCATCAGTGCAGCCTATCCATGCCCATCAGTGAAGGAGAAAAATTACCTGTTTGCTAAATTTTTTAACAAAATATGAAAAACATATTTTTTTGGGTTTTTTTTCAGAATTTTCTGTCTTTTTTTGTTTGTTTAGCAAAAAATGTAAACCCCAATGGGGATTAAATACCACCAAAAGAAAGCTTTATTTGTGCGGAAAAAAATATAAAAATTTCATATCGGTAGAGTGCTACATGACCGTGCAATTGTCATTCAAAGTGTGACAGCCAGAAAAGCTGAAAATTGGCCTGGGCAAGAAGGGGGTATAAGTGCCCAGTATTGAGGTGGTTAAAATATATGTACACCCTAACAATGAACTTCTCTTTTTTTTGATCAGTCACAGTAAATCTTGATAGCACTCAAAGTGTTTTGCTCTATCTGGTTAAAAAAAAAATTGTTGATTCTTCCAGAAATCTTGTGAGCTTATATTTCATGTGCTCTCTGCCCAGGATGTCCAACTCACCAGAACATTTTTTACTGAAAAAAACAACGGAACCTATTTTTTACTAACTGTCTCAAATATGACGGACATTCCCAATACAAGCTAAATGATCAATATTTAGGCAATGTCTGAAAATGAACAATACCCACAATAATGAAACTGTCTGGCAGGCATGGCTTAACGGGTGAGGTGAAATGAGAATAGACATGGTGAACCCGTGCAATGTTGGCAGAGGTATGCCCCTCTTAGCCATGTCCATTACAAGAGAGCATTGACACGATAGAAGAGATTGTAAAGGCCCGTACACACGGTCAGAATATCTGAAGATAAACTTTGTCCGATGAACGATCTGCCGATTTTCTAAACGTTAGTATGCTGCTTTTGACAGCCGATTATGAATTTTCGTCAGACAAAAACTGGATGTGCAGGCTCCAAAATTTTTGTATGATCTAACCACAAAGTCAGATTTTCTATTCATTAGTACGGTTTTCAGCCCAAAAAAAATCTGAAGAGCAAGATTAGGCATGCTCAGAAATGAAAGAACACATACAAAACAATTCAACACATTACGTCAAAATTTTCTCATGGTGAGTACCCTCTCCACGTACGATTTGAGACTAGCATCCAACAAGAAACTGACGAAAATTCCGTGCCGTGTGTACAAGGCTTTAGGCTCTGTTCACATCTAGGCATTGCTATTTTACAGGCGTTTTTGCTGGCATTTTTGCTGAGTTTTTGTACAGATATTTTCAAGGTTAAAAGGTCACCAATGTAAAAGCAGTAAAACGCCTGTAATCTGCCAAAAAAAGAAACGCCTGTACTTTTTTAAGCGACGGGCGTTTTGCTTCAGCCGACAGAACGCTCAGATGTGAACAGGGGCCCTTGAAATTAATGTAATTTGTCTTGTTGGGCGTTTTTGGTGCTGAGGCTTACAGCAGAAAAACGCCTAGGTGTGAACAGAGCCTTAAGCCTCGTACACACGATCGGACTTCATTCTGACTTTTCCGTGGATTTTTGTTTAAAGGGCGTTGTCCGTGAATTTGTTCTGCATACACACGGCAGAACATTTTCAGCCAACATACACCAAACCACGTGTTTTTTCAGCTCTTTACCGCCACCCTTTGGGCAACTTCTGCTATTGTTGTCTGATGTTTAGCATTGGTTCCGAGAATGCGTGTTTGTACTTTGGATTTTAGTCTGACGGATTTGTGTACACACGATAGGATGATCCGACGTAACACATTTATTGTCAGCCAGTTGGTGAGCATGAACAGCCAACATTTGTTGTCGTTAATTCCGCCAACAATTGTCTGATGGAGCATACACACGGTCGGATTATCCCACACAACACGTCCATCAGACAATTATTGTTGTAAAATCCGATCGCGTGTACGGGCCTTTAGAGGTCACCATTATGTTGGAAGAGAGTACTGGAGGCTACTGATGTGTTACAAAAAAACGACGGTAGTAGTGATAGACCAGGGTTCTGTACCAGAATAAATGTGTGCCTGTACTTATCCTTACTGGAGGAGAGAGAAGGGGGGAGAGAAAGAAAAAGGAGGGAGGAAGTCGTCCAAATAAAAACAGCTGTTTTGGACCATAGAAAAGCTCTGCCAAGTTTTTTGCAGATGCTCTATCCAGAGCACGAGGCCCGGCACAGCATTTTAATGCAAAGCATGTTTAAATCAATATTTTTGTTGACATAAGGTACAGTAGTTAAAGAGTCCAAGTCTGGCAGACTTTTACAATGCACACTAGCCAGTGTGACAGCAGGAAGGTAAAGTCACCTGGTTGCATCCAGGGGGGTAGATATATTTCGCCCAGATTCAGGCTTTACGCCGACTTATACAACTAGGGAGTTGATGAAGCCCAGCTGAGGCTAGTGGGCTCATGGATGACTCATACCTCTAGGGAGAGGGCTGGGCGTCGTGCAGGCAGGGAGTTGATGAGACCAGCTGAAGCTTGTCAGCTCATTTAAAGGCCTCTATAAAAACTCCCAGCTTCATTAGATGTTAGCTCATGCCTGGAACCAGACCTGTGTGGACTGTCTAGGGAGAGTGAACCCCTGTGCGGTGAGGCAAAGCCTGTGTGGCTATTTGTTTGGACTTTTACTAAACCAGGGACTTAGGGACTAGGACAGCACTAGGCTGATCCCAGTTGTTAGTTAGGAAACCTGTATGTTTAGTCAGAGGTCAACTTGACCAGGATTTATTTTGTTTATGTTTCTTTTTGGCTTTGCTGTGTTTTTGTCACTGTACATAGAGAAATAAACCGCACCTTTTGATTTTGAAAACCACAACCTCCGTCTGCTGGCCCTGTTTTTGTGTGGGGAGCCCAACCAGGGGGTCACACACACCCGCTACCGAGTTAACCCCCTCACAGTTGGTGGAGAATGCGGGCAGTTTTTTTAAGCCAGCATGGAGGAGATACACTGAAACAGCTGGCTCTAGCAAATGCCAATCAACAGCAGACAAATGCAGGTTTGCAAAGGAGCCTTGCAGCCCAGCAGCAAGCTCATCAACAAGCCCAGCAGCAATCTGAGGCCCGCTTCATAGACCTGTTACAGAAGCAAGAGCAGAGACTACAACAAATGGAAGCAGTAATGCAGCAACGTCCGCAGACCAGTGAGGAAAGCCGTCCCACTAATACCGCGTCCTTTGGGGTGAGTCGTTTATTGACAAAAATGACTGGAGAGGATGATCCAGAGGTATTTTTGACCACATTTGAAAGGACTGCTGAAAGAGAAAAGTGGCCTGAGGAGCAGTGGGCTGGACTGGTGGCTCCTCTGTTAACTGGTGAATCGCAGAAGGCTTACTATGACCTAGAGCCTGACCAAGCAAAAGACTATGTGATGCTAAAAGCTGAAATATTGGCAAGGCTGGGTGTCACCCTGGCTGTCCGGGCTCAGCGTGTGCATAACTGGACTTTCCAGCTTGGAAAACCCCCCAGGTCTCAAATGTATGATCTCATTCACCTGAGCAGGAAGTGGCTACAGCCAGAGACTTTGTCCGCACCAGAGATTGTGGAACGTGTTGTAATGGATCGGTTTTTGAGAGCTCTTCCTACTGCCATCCAAAAGTGGGTAAGCCATGGAGACCCAGAGACGGCCGGTGGTCTTGTGGATCGTGTAGAGAAATACTTGGCTACAGAGAACCTGACGGCCTCTTCCAGAGACTCTCGGACTTTCCACCCTAAGACCAGACCATCCCCAGGGGCGGATAAGAGGATTCCAAGGGGTAAGGGTGGAGAGAGTGAGAGGGTGGGAGCTCTACCCCAAGTTTGGCGAGAACAGCCTGGGAAATCAGCGGCTCAAGAGGCGGCAAGAAGGATCGTTTGCTACCGCTGCCGGCAAGCGGGACATATTGCAGCAAATTGCCCGGTTGTGGAGGAACCCATGCAATGTGACTTTCTGATGGACAGACGTCAGTCGCTGTGTGCGACAGTCGCATGCACTGCCATTCGGGGAACTGAGAAACATTTATGCAAAATGTGTATTAATGGTAGAAATGTTGTGGTATTACTGGATTCAGGTAGCCTTGTGACCCTGATAAAGGCTGAATTAGTTAAAACAGAGGTCTCTGGGAATAGCAAGGTAGCTGTTATTTGTGTGCATGGGGACACCCGAGAGTATCCAGTGACTACAGTGTGTTTCGAGACCCCCAAAGGTACCCTCTCTCATCCAGTGGGGTTAGTATCTCAATTACCGCATGATGCCATTGTGGGAAGGGATTTTCCGAAGTTCTGGGAACTGTGGGATGATCCTGAGCCCCCCACTGGTGCCCCTATGTACCAGGAATGTGATAGCCAGAACTCCTCTGAGAGTGGTGAGGACTCTCCAGAATTTCCCTTGTCAGTATTGGCAGGGGAGACTCAAGAAACTGGAGAGGAGCCCACCTCCTCAGACGAAAACCTACCGTCTGTGGAGTTTTCTGATCTGGAGGTTCACAGGGAAAATTTTGCCACAGAACAGTTAAAAGACCCCGCCCTAATAAAGGCACGGGAAAACGTAGTGGAAATAGATGGCGAGTTAGTGAACCCAGATAATACCTGCACTTACCCATACTTCAGCGTAGAGAAGGACCTACTGTATCGGGTGGCAAAAAGGGCAGAAGAAACCGTTGAGCAGCTTGTGGTGCCCAAACCTTACAGGAAGTTGGTGTTGGAGTTGGCCCATGGGCACATTCTTGGAGGTCATCTGGGGACAGAGAAAACCCGAGAGAGGGTATTACAGAGATTCTATTGGCCGGGGGTGATGAAGGACATAGAAAATTATTGTTCCTCCTGCCCTGTGTGTCAGAGGTCGGCCCCGATGCCACATTTCCGTAGCCCGCTGGTCCCTCTACCCATCATTGAGGTCCCGTTTGAGAGAATCGCAATGGATTTGGTAGGTCCTATAATCAAGTCCGCTAGGGGGCACCAGTACATATTGGTTATAATGGACTATGCCACCCGTTATCCAGAAGCGATCCCTCTCAGAAATACCTCGGCCAAAACCATAGCCAAAGAGCTATCTCTTGTTTTTAGCCGGGTGGGTATTTGTAAAGAACTGCTTACGGACCAAGGTACACCCTTTATGTCCCGGGTTATGAAAGAGCTGTGTAAATTGCTCAAAGTGACGCAATTGCGTACATCTGTGTATCACCCCCAAACCGATGGGCTGGTTGAAAGATTCAACAAAACCCTAAAACAAATGTTGAAGAAAGTGGTGGATAGAGATGGAAAGGATTGGGACTGTCTACTTCCTTATTTGATGTTTGCTATTAGGGAGGTGCCCCAATCCTCTACGGGATTCTCCCCCTTTGAGTTACTGTATGGGAGACACCCAAGAGGGCTGTTGGATATTGCCAAGGAAACTTGGGAAAGTGAGAGTTCTCCCCACAGGAGTGTGATTGAGCATGTCGCCCTGATGCAAGATCGAATTGCACAGGTAATGCCCATCGTGAAGGAACATTTGGCCCAAGCGCAGTTGGCACAGCAGAGAGTGTACAACCGTGGAGCAAAGACCCGTACCTTTTCCCCGGGGGATAGGATATTGGTACTTGTCCCTACGGTTGAAAGTAAATTCCTTGCCAAATGGCAAGGCCCCTACGAGATAATGGAAAAAGTGAGCGAAGTGAATTACAAGGTCAGACAACCAGGAAGGCGAAAGCCCGAACAGATATATCACGTTAATCTGTTGAAAGCCTGGAGGGATAGAGAGTCCCTAGTCGCAGAAACTTGGTCACCAGCTCAAACTGGTTGCGTGATTCCGGAGGTTGGAATAGCAGCCACCTTGTCACAACCCCAACAACAGGAGGTTAAGGAGTTTGTGCTTCGCAACAAGGAGGTGTTCTCTGAGCTGCCGGGACAAACATCTGGGGTAGAGCATGATATTATTACCCCGCCCGGTGAAAGGGTGAAGTTAAAACCCTATCGGATCCCAGAGGCCCGACGGGAGGCAATACGGGAGGAAGTACAGAAAATGCTGAACTTAGGGGTGATAGAGGAGTCCCAAAGTGATTGGTCTAGTCCCATTGTGTTGGTGCCTAAACCGGATGGGAGCTGGCGATTTTGTAACGATTTTCGTCAGTTGAACAAAGTTACAAAATTTGACACCTACCCCATGCCACGTATAGATGAGTTGATCGACCGGCTGGGAACAGCCCGATACATGACGACTCTTGACCTCACAAAAGGGTATTGGCAAATTCCCCTGGCCAAGTCGGCCAAAGAGAAAACCGCATTTGTAACCCCAGATGGGGCGTTCCAATATAAGAGAATGCCGTTCGGGTTACAGAATGCGCCGGCCACATTCCAGCGGAAAATGGACCAGATACTGAGGCCCCATCGGAAGTATGCTGCGGCTTACCTGGATGACGTAATTGTCCATAGCACAGATTGGGCCTCACATCTGCCAAAAGTGCAAGCAGTCCTAGACTCTATCCGGGAAGCGGGGTTTACGGCTAACCCCAAGAAGTGTACCATTGGGCAGGAGGAGGCCAAATATCTTGGGTACACCATTGGCAGGGGAGTGATAAAACCCCAACTCAACAAAGTCGAGGCCATCCAGAGTTGGCCACGTCCCAACAGCAAGAAGCAGGTACGGGCCTTTCTGGGAATCGCGGGTTATTATCGGCGCTTCATTCCCCACTTTGCTTCTAAGGCTGTGCCCCTAACCAACCTGACGAAAGGGAAAGGGTCGGTCATGATTAAATGGACCCCCGAGGCTGAGGCAGCATTCCAATTCTTGAAACAAGCCTTATGTAGCCAGCCAGTGTTGTACTCACCCGACTTCTCTAAAGACTTTGTCGTACAAAGTGATGCGTCAGATGTGGGGTTAGGAGCAGTATTGTCCCAGGTCTGGAACGGGGAAGAGCACCCAGTCATTTACCTCAGCAGGAAGTTGAAGTCCCATGAGGTAAATTACGCCACGGTTGAAAAGGAGTGTTTAGCGGTGAAGTGGGCTCTAGATTCCCTTCGGTACTATCTGCTAGGTAGGCACTTTGACATGGTTACGGATCACGCTCCGTTAAAGTGGATGGCTCAAAACAAGGAAACAAATAGAAGAGTGAATAGGTGGTTCCTGGCCCTCCAGGAATTCAACTTCACAGTAAAGCATCGCCCTGGCGTTCAAATGGGGAATGTGGATGCTTTGTCTCGAGTACATGAATGCCTGATTGCTGGTGTTCCAACCCCGAGGTTAAAACAAGAGGGGGGGGTATGTGACAGCAGGAAGGTAAAGTCACCTGGTTGCATCCAGGGGGGTAGATATATTTCGCCCAGATTCAGGCTTTACGCCGACTTATACAACTAGGGAGTTGATGAAACCCAGCTGAGGCTAGTGGGCTCATGGATGACTCATACCTCTAGGGAGAGGGCTGGGCGTCGTGCAGGCAGGGAGTTGATGAGACCAGCTGAAGCTTGTCAGCTCATTTAAAGGCCTCTATAAAAACTCCCAGCTTCATTAGATGTTAGCTCATGCCTGGAACCAGACCTGTGTGGACTGTCTAGGGAGAGTGAACCCCTGTGCGGTGAGGCAAAGCCTGTGTGGCTATTTGTTTGGACTTTTACTAAACCAGGGACTTAGGGACTAGGACAGCACTAGGCTGATCCCAGTTGTTAGTTAGGAAACCTGTATGTTTAGTCAGAGGTCAACTTGACCAGGATTTATTTTGTTTATGTTTCTTTTTGGCTTTGCTGTGTTTTTGTCACTGTACATAGAGAAATAAACCGCACCTTTTGATTTTGAAAACCACAACCTCCGTCTGCTGGCCCTGTTTTTGTGTGGGGAGCCCAACCAGGGGGTCACACACACCCGCTACCGAGTTAACCCCCTCACACCAGTTATTTCACCTCTTAAGATAAACTTTTGTGAGCTTTAAGAGTTCAGCTAAGGTTCTGTTTTGCTACCTAATGTAATTGCTTTGGACACTAGCCAGATCTGATATAGTAAAAGCTTGCACACATATATTTTCCACGCGGCTTTCCACATTCCCATTTATAATTAAATGTATCCAGCAAGCAGCTGTATGAAGAAGTACTGTTAGTCACATCAGGGCTAAATTATTCTAACTGCTGTGGCGATTATGTTTCAGGTTCTTCTTATATATTATATGCAGGAAAAAAATTATTAGTAAAATACACTGTTGATATAAAAAATACTTTTACCTGAATTTTGCCAGATGACACACAAACACAGAGACACTCATTATTTCATTTCCTCTGCTACAATGTGGATTTCTGAGTACTTTGTAAAAGTTGCTCTGCCAGACTCTAAACACCATCTGCCTTATGGTGGCTACCGAGGAAAAGTTTAAACACACCTTGGCAGCTAACAACTTTCAAGAGCTGCTAGGACTGATAATTCTTTAAAGAAGAACTCCAGCTTCATTACAAATGATATTACAATGCTGTATAAGGCCCCTTTCACACTGGGGCGTTTTTCATGCGGTTTAGCGCTAATAATAGCGCTGTTATACCGCATGAAAAAATCCTGCCCTGTGCCTTCAATGTGAAAGCCCGAAGGCTTTCACACTGAAGCGGTGCGCTAGCAGGACCGCTCCAAAAGTCCTGCTAGCCGCTTCTTTACAGCGGTAAAGGAGCAGTGTGTTCACCGCTCCTTTACCGTGGTCTCCCATTGAAATCAATGGGACAGCGCGGTAATACTTATTGCCGCGGTTTGCGGGCGGTATTAACCCTTTTTCGGCCGCTAGCGGGGGTTAAATTAACCCCCCTAGCGACCGCATACCGCGGTAATAACGACGGTATAGCAGCGCTGAAAATCGCGCTGCTATACCGCCACCGCACCTGCCCGCCCCAGTGTGAAAGGGGCCTAAGTCGTTGTGGGTTCATTTTAAAACAACAACTCTTTATTTTAATTTGCAGTCAGCCTTGATCTTCTATATAAAAAAAAAAAATATTCCTAGCTACCATTGTAAACATTTCAGTGTGTAGACAGGACTTCCCAGAATCCTCATCACCCTCTTACCATAACTGTCTTTCCCAGCGATTTCCAGAGAGGTTGAGGTCAAATTACAAACAGCCTGTTCTTTGGAATATTCACCCTGTGGGCGATGTACTGAGAATGAGATAATTGTTGCTTACCAGACTGCTGCAAGCAATGCTACCTCTACTTGCTACAAGAGACTGATAATGTGATCATTGTAAGGGCAGAACTTCCTGCTTGATACTCGTTTTAATATTCTATCTCTGCCGAACAGAAACAGGTGAGTATCTTCAATAAAAAGAAACATGGCAATATATAGTGTTGGAGTGGATTATTTTTTCTCCATGGAACTGGAATTTCCCCACTCCTGTTCCAGGACAGCACATGAGAAACAGATATCCTTGCACCCAGAAGCAGAAATATAAGGCTTACAGATTATAATGCCGCGTACACACGACCGTTATTCGTGTCATGCAAAAAAACTAAGTTTTTCTCGCCGTGATTCCTCTCAAGCCTGCCTTGCATATACACGTTCCTGAAAAAAAACACGCAAGCAAAGTGCGGTGACGTACAACACGTACAACGGCACTATAAGGGGGAAGTTCCATTCGAATGGCGCCACCCTTTGGGCTGCATTTGCTGATCCTCGTGTTAGTAAAGTTTGGTGAGAGACAATTTGCGCTTTTTAGCCTCACGCTCTTCAGTCCGTTACAGCGTGACGAATGTGCTATCTCCATTCTGGACGCTAGTTTTACCGGAACGAGCGCTCCCGTCTCATACTTGATTCTGAGCATGCACGCTTTTTTCCCCTCGTAAAAGCATACACACAACAATTCTCGTCATGAAAAACGGTCGTGTGTATGTGGCATAACAGTTTTCACAGGAGCCTTTTGCCTGCTTCATCCAGCCAAGTAGGAATACTATGTGTAGCCCACCAACCCCAGACTTTACCTGCTTTTCTTCTGCTTGGCTCCTCCGCAGGAAAAGAATGAGGCACACCGCACCACAAGCCCGTACCCTCCTGAATAGGGAGGTTGAGCGGTGTTAGTTTCTCGGGCCTGCCTGCGACTGGTGTAAAAAAGCTTCCAATGGACCTTGTTTCTGCAGTTCTCAGAACAAGTCTTTAATTTTCCCCAGTAAGCAACTGTCCACACAAACTGAAAGGTCCAACACTTGTTTATTCCTTCTTGCACAATAAACAGCCTCTTTTAGAGCAGACGGGTTGAGACAAACATGGGTCAGATAAGGTGGGAAGAAGTCCAGGCACAAACTTAATGTTGGGTTTCTCCTATTCTGAATAGCACTAACAGGCTTGGCGCACGGTCACTACCACCAACCATGAGGGGGTCCCTGCCACAGACCAGGTGAATAGGGCCTCTGCCACAGGCCCGGTTGTTGGGTCTCTGCCACCGACCAGATTCACAATGAATTACCTTCTAGAAGTAATGACCCCTGTCAGGGAAAAGGACATCCATCCGGAGAGTTACCAGAGGCCCCACCGTCACCAGCGATACCGCGCTGGGTCTTCGGGAAGGGTCACCTCCCTGGCCTCCTCGTCCTAGATTCCGGCACCCACTTCAGGGGGGCACCTTAGGATCCCTCGATCCCTTGTGGGACCCAGTCAAAGGTACTGGGCCCCGGGCCTCTCTCTCGAAGTACCTCACCCCAGACTGAAGGTGTCTGAGATGGAACAGCAGCTCCGTCTCTGGGCCTAGAGCACCCAGAGACCACCCGACGGGCCTCCGGGCCTAGGGCACCCGGAGGCGACACACCCGCACCCAGGCTTAAGGTGCCTGAGCGCGGAACGATGACCCCTCTGGAAGATGGCCACCCGGCACAGCAGGTTCCCCGCCCCGCCGTACTGCTGCCAAGAGGGGACAAAAAGGACACAACCCCGTACTGCAGTTCAACCCGGACCTACGGCAACAGCGCCACCTATAGGCGTTGTCCCACCCCTCATGTTTGGCACTGCTTTGGGATGTCCCGAATAACTAGGCTGTGTCTGTCAATGAGCGAATGAGAAAATAGTATTTTTTAGTTACCGTAAAATCCGTTTCTCTGAGTTCATTGACAGACACAGCACCCACCCCTCTATGGAGTTTTTTGATGCTTCTATTACTGCTTGCTGCTAAACTGAATACCTGGAGCAGGGAGGGGGTTATATACTGACTGAGGATGGCCTATGGGCGTAGCCAGGTGTTTGTTTTGTTGGATAGGTTTTACCTCAAATAGTGGGATTTTAAGGGCAATTGATAATGAAGAAAAAATATGTATATAAAAAATTATATTTATTACAAAAATTACATAAGACCAAAGGTACTCCACATATATAGAACAACAGAGTGTTAAAACTTGAATACATAAAAATGCATGAATATCTGACAATGATACATAGTGGCTACATCAGAATCCAAGAACATTTATACAGACATTTCTCAGAGATGCAAGGTTGCGAAGGCTGACGCGTTTCAAAAAGTGCATATATAGAACAATCTTCATCTGGGACAACAACCATTTCTGAAATTGCAGAGTACAAGATCAATGCATAAGATACATATTGTGTTACATCATGAATATCCATGACATCATTTTCAGCGTATGCAATAACGCCTATTACAAAATACAATATAATTAACTTACATGTCAATATGTTCAAACAATAGAGACACAGCTCCTCCATCTTGGATGTTCCACAGAGGTCCGCATAAGCCCTCCAAAGCATAGAGGAGTCCCAGAGTGTAGAACTCAAATAGGGATGCCAAACCCAAGAGTCTCTACCACAAAATGCTCCAACCCCAAACTGAGAGAGGAAAGAGGAAAGAACCTGTGAAAAGATTAGATAGTGAATGGCTTGATACTGAGGTCAAGTCAAACTATCAATAGTCAACAGTCAGATTTTCAGAAATCCCTGAACCATGTCTTGCCCCAGGGAGTATATGTCCAAGTACCTCTAGAGGATTTGTTCAAAGGATTATATTAAAACCTGTTTAGGGTACCAAAACCCAACAGGAGTTTTATTCCTATCCTGGACCGAAAATCCTTAGATACCTTCAAATTCCCAAATTTTGCATGAAATCCACAAAGTCAGTTATTGCCTCTCTGAGACAAAGGGAATCAATATTCATATAGCATATTCCCATTTATCCACTTCATCAGTGCTTTTTACCCGATGCAGTGTGAGGCAATTAGTTTTAGTTTTTTGCTCTGCCATTTGGCATATCCTCTGCTCTCAAAATATCTGCAAATGTCCCTTACACCTTCTAAGAAGTCAAGGTATCCAGGTCACAGGATATCTAGATGATAATATTCTGAAGGACATATTTCTTCTAGCTACAGTATCTGCAAATGTGCACAGGAAAATTTAGATGCTCCGAGCTTTTGGTTGGGTGGTCAACCCAACCTAAAAATCTTCTCTCCAGCCTTCTCCTTACCTGCAATAACTGGGCCTCTTTCTAATCACTGCCAAAGCAAAAGTCTTTCTTCCAAAAAAAAAAAAAACATTCTCTCTCTCTTAGAACTCACACTTGGGATTTGAGATCAAAGACACACCCCTCTGAGATTCTCCATGACAGATTTGGGTTTCATTGTGGCCTCCTTCAAGGCTGTCCCAATTGTACAATTTCATTCAAGACCTCTCTAAGGCAAGATCTTGATGGCAGTCACAGTTTAACCACTTAAGCCCCGGACCATTTTGCTGGCCAAAGACCAGAGCATTTTTTGCAATTCGGTGGTGCGTCGCTTTAACTGACAATTGCGCGATCGTGCGTTGTGGCTCCCAAACAAAATTGACGTCTGTTTTTTCCCCACAAATAGAGCTTTCTTTTGGTGGTATTTTATCACTTCTGCAGTTTTTATTTTTTGTGCTATAAACAGAAATAGAATGACAATTTTGAAAAAAAAATAATAGTTTTAACTTTTTGTTATATTAAATAATTCCCAAAAAAAAAAAAAATTTCCACAGTTTAGGCCGATGCGTATTCTTCTACATATTTTTGGTAAAAAAATAACGCAATAAGCGTATATTGATTGGTTGCAAAAGTTATAGCGTCTACAAAATAGAGGATAGTTTTATGGCATTTTTATGTAGCGATACCTCCAACTAAGGAGGCCGCAGAATAGATTTGGGCCCTGAGTGCAGCTCCGCCAACCCCCGGCAATAGGCTCTACCCCCTTCTGGCACAGCTAGTACTAACAATCAATGATATATCCTATGCAATATAATATCTAAGCAAGGACACAGTAATGATTGTAATAGGTAAAGTGTTTTACTTATTTTCTCAATATGGATAAAGGGGTAACAGTAATCACAGTTCAAGATAATCACTCCTAAGGGCAGCGTCCTGCCACTCTAACACATTATGTAGTAACACACGCTACAGGTGCGCCATACGGGCGACCGTTAACTAAGTGCCCTATGGCGCAGTAATTAAACACGCTAGAATCCCCACCAGGCCTGGTTCTAATATTTAACTTAGTCCTTCTTTCTTCACCGGCAGGTCTGTATTGGTGGTGCACTTTAAACAGAGTATAACTTTGTAATCCAAGGGGTATAGAACTTGGTTAAATAAAGCCGCAGGCTCAGTTCTGACAAGGCTCTTCAATAGGGGTATCAAAATAACTTGTAGGCCACGGCAGTCTATAGGCCTATATACAGTAACAGTATCTTAGCTGGGCTTATGCCCTCTCACCCGCCGGACTACGGATTCAGTCCGGGAAACCTCCTCTGGCCGTGTCACACACACTCGATCTCTCCAACGATCGGGCCCCCCCGATCCGACAAAGCTGTAGCGCACAAAGTCAGATGCCACCCAGGCTCGCAGAGGGGGGGGGGTGGAAGGCTCTTTGGTGCAGAGCAAGGCCTCAGGCTTCAGGCCTTGCACTCCGACACATCCACACAGGAGGATCCGTCTGTGAAGTCTCGTGTCCCAAAAAGAACGAGCCCGGCCTCGCCTCCTCCTTTTATAACCCCTCCCATGAGTCTCTGCGGTGGAACATGTGAAGAATGGGGTTATGGGTGATGTAGTCTCTTCCCATTATAGGGGAACACCCCGCTACACACTCCCCCCACTTAAACTCTTTGGTCCCCAAAGATAAATTTTAACAACAACTATATATAACACTGGACAAATTCTGAAAACGATGTTGGGATAGGGGATTCCCACCATAACTGAGGGGTAGAATTCCCTTGCCCACAGGTCACATTATCATGGGTGGCCTGCCTAACTGTGCCAGAGAGTGAGCTGGGGTTGCCCTCCACCAAATGGACAGTGGAGGGATCCGGAATCTCAGCATTTCTCCTAGCAGTGACTACAGAGTCTTCCGAACTGTTCCCCATCTGAGGGTAGGTCAGCTTCTTAGGAGGTCGAATGACTCTTCGAGCCCTTTGCTCTCCTGGAATCTCTGGCTCTGGCGCCACAGGCTCCTCTTCGTCGGAGCAACTATCATAGGCATCTTCCCAGTAATCTGCTGAAGGACTAAAGGGGATGAACTCTGTAGCCTCTGGGTTCAGTGTTTCATCTGTGGTATCTTGGGTGACTGGAAGATCTATGATAGAAGTTCCTGGAGTTGGGGAAGACCACAGCCAATCAAGTTCTCCCTCTTCATCTCCACTAAGTTGGGAGGCTTCTCCATTTTCAGCTCGGGAGGTCTGTGACCGAGTGTTCGGCCTAGGAGTATCCAAGATAGAGGCCGGTTCAGGGGAGTCTCCCACGGGGAGGTATTCTAACTGCTTCCGCAAGTGGGAGCAGGTGGTTTCGATGCCATGTCTTCAGTGGGCCTACCTTTCCCTCTGGCTTCACCTTGTAGACAGGTAGGCCCGGCAACTTCCTGCAGATGACATAGGGTTCAGATCTCCATCTGTCTGCAAGTTTGTGCTTTCCGGGGACTCCCAGATTGCGCAACAGTACTCGATCCCCGGGCTGTAGGTCTTGTACCCGGACCTTCAAGTCGAAATTTCTTTTATTCCGAGCTCCCCTTTGATCTGAGGCCGCTTGAGCTTGTTCATAGGCTACTTTCAGGCTGTGTCTGAGCCTGTCCACATATCCTTTGTGGGATGTGGCTGAGGAATGGTCCAGTGAGGTACCAAACGCCAGGTCCACCGGTAGTCTCGCTTCTCTCCCAAACATGAGTCGATATGGAGAGTAGCCTGTAGCATCACTGATGGTGCAGTTGTAAGCATGTACTATGGCTGCTATGTGTTGGCTCCAATGTTGCTTTTTCTCGCTTTCCAGAGTCCCCAACATGTTGAGCAAGGTTCGGTTGAACCTTTCCGGCTGAGCATCTCCCTGAGGATGGTAAGGTGTAGTTCGAGTCTTCTTAATTCCCAAAGAATCCAAAAGCTTCCGGATCAGCTTACTCTCGAAGTCCCTCCCTTGGTCTGAATGGAGTCTCTGTGGCAGCCCATAATGGACAAAATACTTCTCCATAAGTACCTTGGCAACGGTAGAGGCCTTCTGGTCTTTGGTGGGGAAAGCCTGGGCATACCGGGTGAAATGGTCGGTTATCACCAGAACATTTCCTAGTCCACTCAGGTCGGGTTCGAGGCAGAGAAAGTCAATGCACACCAGGTCCATGGGCCCTTGGCTCTGTAGATGGCCCATTGGGGCAGCTTGATGGGGCAAAGTCTTCCTCTGGATGCATCGCGCACATGAGTGGCAGTACTCCTCTACCTCTGCCCTCATGCAGGGCCAATAGAACCGACTTCTGACAAGTTGAAAGGTCCTTTCAGCCCCTAGGTGGCCATGATTGTCATGCAGGGCAATCAGAACAGTCTCCCGATGTTTCTCTGGGAGGAACAGCTGCCACTTATCTTCTGAGTCATCAGAGGGGCCCCTTCAGTAGACCACTCCCTGATGTAACTGCAACCTGTCCCACTCTTTCCTCAGCAGGCGAGCTTCTTTTGTAGGTTGACGCATGAGTCTGTTTGGATCCTGATTCTCCAAGGCCTCCAGGACCAATCTCCCCATGGGGTCTTCCAATTGGTCACACCTCAGTTCCTTCTTGGACAGTCTTGGTAGGTTGTCCTCTTCCAATTGAGCTACTCCACAGTAGTGTTTGGGGACTCCCACCGTGGTAACTCCTATTTCCTCTGCTCTGGAGCCTCCTCGGGCTTGGAATTCAGCTCCTTGACAAAGGGCCCGCACCCCGTCCGGTGCCACTTGGGTCCAATCTTCTATTTCAATGGTGGGGAAATGAGATCTTCTGGACAGAGCGTCTGCGTCTCGATTCCCCACTCCTGGTCTATACTTAAGGCTGAAGTTGAATCCAGACAGTGCGGCCAGCCACCTGTGTCCAGTGGCGTCCAACTTGGCCGTGGTGAACAGGTAGGTAAGGGGGTTGTTGTCGGTCTTCACAGTGAACCCCGCTCCATACAGGTAGTGTCAGGAAAGGCGTTTTTACAATCTGCCTGGCAACAGTGCCGCCAGGAGATTGTCTACACTCCATAGGTCCATTCCGCGCATGCGTGTGCACAATAGCGCGATCGGCGTGCGCGGGCGCGCGCATGCGTTCACGGGAGCGCGCACGCGCGCGCGGTGACAGCATTTGGCGCCAAACAAGGTATTTAAACTATCTGCATACCTTGCTTCTTGCTGTCTGGTCTACAGCGTTCCCGAGACCCCTGCTATTGACTTCTGATTCCTGTACACCTGTTATCTGATCCGGCTTGTCTCTGTTAACCCCGATTGCTGCCCGCCCCGACTTCGGCTTGCTCTGACAACTCTCTTGGTCATCCCTGTACCTAGTCGCCTGCTGGTCCGACCCATCGGTCTGCCCGAACTATAAGGCACCTCCACCTGAACTACAGTGCACCCTGCCTGAAGCCACCGTGCATCTCTGCCTGAATCATAGCGCATCTCTGCCTGAACTACCCTGCACCTGTGCCTGAGCTACAGCACACCTCAGCCTGTACTACAATACATCACCTTGTTTCCGCAGTCTCATCTGGGACTTTTATACATCTGCCTGTTGTCTGCATTCTGATTAGTCCTACTGTGCACCTTCCAGCTATCTTTGGACTGTTCCAGTTTGCCGTGTACCATCTGCTGCCGCAACTACCCAATATCCTGCTTACCTGCCAGGCACTTGTGCCCCCTGTCCTCCTGAGCCTCTGTCTGCTCTATCAGGGGCTCTCGAGCCAGGGGTTTACGAGAGGCCGCTCCCTGCACGTTGGGCTCCCATCACAAGGTACGTGACAGTACCAGACAGCCATGTCGGAGCCTACGCAGGGGGCCTCTCCCATGGAGGAACTATGCCGCCACCTGGACGGACTTACTGCTGCAGTCAGGAGTTTGCAAGAGGGATATACCCGGCTAGAGGAGCGTGTCCAGACCCTGGCTACCTCAGCACCTGTCGCATCAGGTACCTCACCTGCACCGTCGGTTGTCATGTTGCCACCTGAACCCAGGGTCCCTACTCCGGAGAGGTTCTCTGGGGACCGCGGCAAGTACAGGGCCTTTCGTAACGCCTGCAAACTTTTCTTTGCGCTACAGCCCAGGACCTTCTCCCTTGAATCTACCAAGGTGGGCTTTGTCATAGCCCTATTGTCCGGTGAACCTCAGGCCTGGGCACACCGCCTACTGGAACAGAAAAACACCTGCCTTGACCAACTAAGTACTTTCCTCCAGGCCATGGACCTCCTCTATGAGGACCCTCAACTGGCCGCTACCGCCGAAGCAGCATTATGCTCTCTCCAGCAGGGTCGCAGAGCCGCTGAAGATTACGTATCAGACTTTAGGCGCTGGAGCGCCGACACCAGCTGGAACGACGCCGCCCTGCGACACCAATTCCGGCTGGGACTATCTGAGCCCTTAAAGGACGAGTTGGCCCGGGTCGGTATACCGAACACGCTCGATGCCTTGATCCTTCAAGCTATTCAGATCGACAGGCGACTAAGGGAGCGTAGAGCTGAAGGTCAGCGGGACCATCCCGTCCAGTATGGATGTTGCCACGGGTACCCTATCCTCCTCATTCCGCTTCTTCAACCTCCCCACGCTCCACTACCGATGCCTCTGAACCCATGCAACTGGGGTTGATCCGACCTTCGCTTACTCCGGAGGAGCGCCAGCGACGCCGGGTTCACAACCTCTGCCTCTACTGCGGGGACTCAGGACATTACGTGAGGATGTGCCCCGCTAAACTGCGTAAGTGCCACCTCTCCTCTACTGTCTCGCCTGTTCTGCCTAACCATTCCGCTCACCTGATCGTTTTCATCTCTCTACAGCTCCCAGGAAGGAACATCCGGACTCCCGCCATTATTGACTCCGGTGCCTGCAGCGGCTTCATGGACCTTTCCTTCGCCTTGAAACATCAAGTCCCTTTGAGGCCCAGACCTAAAGAACTCACGGTCCACCTTGCCGACGGATCGGCCATCAGATCAGGACCAGTGACGCAGCAGACAATTCCCCTGCGCACAACCACTGCGGACAAGCATCAAGAACTATTGTGCTTGGACATTATAGAATCCCCTCTCTTCCCAATTATCTTGGGGATACCATGGCTAAAAGCTCATAATCCTCAGATCGACTGGAACACTGGAGAGGTTCGCTTTCCATCTCTCTATTGCCGTGAACACTGTTTTCCAGCACCATCCGACACCTCGTCCCCATTACTTTGTCTGGGGAGTGATATGGAGAACCGGCGGCTGGTCCCGGAGGCCTATCACAACTTTCTAGATGTCTTTAGCAAGAAGGGCGCGGAGACTCTACCTCCGCACAGGCCCTACGATTGCCCTATTGACCTTCTTCCGGGGGCAGAGGTCCCTTTTGGAAGAATTTTCCCCTTATCTGAACTAGAGCTTGGAACTCTCAAGACGTATCTGGATGACAACTTAGAGAAGGGATTCATACGTCCCTCCACCTCTCCTGCCGGAGCCGGTATATTCTTTGTAGAAAAGAAGGTCCACTCCCTACGCCCCTGTGTGGATTACAGAGCCCTGAATAAAATAACTATTAAAAATAGGTATCCCCTGCCATTAGTACCCAAACTTTTTCAAAGACTTGGGACAGCAGGCATTTTCACTAAATTGGACCTCCGCGGCGCCTACAACTTAGTCCGCATTCGGAGCGGCGATGAATGGAAAACAGCGTTTCACACTAGATTCGGGCACTTTGAATACCTGGTCATGCCCTTCGGGCTATGTAATGCCCCTGCCACGTTCCAACATTTCATAAACGATATTTTTAGAGACTACCTAGATCTATTCGTCATCGTCTACCTAGACGATATCCTGGTCTTCTCTTCCTCCTTAACCGACCATCGTGAACACGTCCGGAAGGTATTGGCCTGACATGGTTTGTACGCCAAGCCCGAGAAATGTGCATTCGAACAACAAGATATTCAGTTCCTAGGGCTAATCATTTCGGTAGAGGGTATTAAGATGGACCCTCAGAAGGTCACGGCCATTCTGGATTGGCCAGCCCCCAGCGATAAGAAGGGGATCCAGCGCTTCGTGGGCTTTGCGAACTTCTACCGGAAATTCATTAAAGGATTCTCCTCTATCATTGCCCCCATTACCAACTTAACTAAACAAGGTAACCGGTTTCACTGGTCCCCCGAAGCTCAGGCCGCCTTCGCTAACCTTAAGAATCTGTTCATCTCGGCCTCTGTCCTAAAGCACCCTAACCCGGCCTTACCTTACATCTTGGAGGTGGATGCCTCTGAAGTGGCAGTTGGAGCAATACTTTCCCAGAGACAAGGCCCAAAGGCCGCATTGCATCCAGTAGCCTTCTTCTCCCGTAAACTAACAGAGGCCGAGAAAAACTACGACGTCGGGGACAGGGAACTTCTGGCAATAAAGTCCGCACTTGAGGAATGGCGCTACCTCCTGGAAGGAGCAGCACATCCTATCCTGATCTATACCGACCATAAGAACTTGGAATACTTAAAGATTGCCAAGAGACTGAGACCACGCCAGGCCAGGTGGGCACTCTTTTTTACCCGATTTTCGTTTCACATCACGTACCGACCCGGATCAAAGAACACCAAACCGGACGCCCTTTCCCGGATGTTTGCCGAACCTAAGGTCCTTTCCCCTCCGGATACCATTCTACCTCCCGGTAACTTCCTCCTGTTACAAGAGGACCTCCTGTCCCAAATCAGACAGGCCTCCTCAGGACCATGCCCAGTTCCTGGCCTTGCCCTACAGTCTAAAGACGGTCTGCTGTGGAACAAGGACAAGATTTTTGTACCTCAACAACTTCGGGTGGCCGTCTTGAAATCCTGTCATGACCACCAGTTAGCCAGCCACTTCGGTGTGTACAAAACTTCCGAACTTCTCCAGCGGACATTCTGGTGGCCACGATTATCCCAAGATTGCAAGCGCTATGTGGAATCTTGTACCACCTGCATCCAGAACAAAAACAGCAAAACCAGAGCCTGGGGGTTACTAAAACCACTACCCGTCCCGGAGAGGCCATGGAGGATGATCTCAATGGACTTCATAGTTGAACTACCTCCATCAGAAGACTTTACGACCATCTTTTTTTTAATTGGAAACCAACTTTATTGAAAAGTATGCATGGTACATAAATCAACATAAGCCAGTATGGCCAATATAATAGTACATACATGAACACAGTGAAGCATCTGTGTGTCACAAAGATAATAACAGCAGTGAAAGTAAAACCGGTATACAACAAAAATAAAAGATCGACATGTCAAGTACACGTTTCACCATCCGCCATCCATCTGTCCCAGACCTTCTCAAACTTTAGCGGACACCCTCTATGTACATAAATCAGTTTTTTATATGGGAGAGCATCGTTAACCGCCTTTTTCCAGCACTGAATTGTAGGGGGCAGGGCCTGCATCCAATTACGGGCCACTACTTTTCTTGCCAAGAATAGCGTCTCATGTAAAAAGGTACGGAGGGGTTTGTCGGCATCCAAGTCTGGCAACAGGCCAAGTAGGCACATCTTTGGGTCAAGGGTAGCAGGGGAGCCCATCTGATCGTGTAGGAAGCGTATCACCTGTGTCCAATATGCCTGAATGGTGGGACAGAACCATATGAGGTGGTAAAAGGAGCCCGGGGTATGGTCACAGAGGCGGCATCCCGGATTGTACGTGGGCCTGAAACGTGCCACTCTCTGAGGGGTCAGATATGTTCTATGTATAATGTACAGCTGTGTGAGGCGGTCCGACAGCTTGGGGGAAACCTTTTTCACGTCCTCCAAAATCTCGCCCCAGTCCCCATCCTCTATAAGTCCAACATCCGCCTCCCATCTAGTCTTAGCAGTATAGGCCAATGCTGTGGTGCTAGGGAGACGAATGGCGGAGTACAAAGTGGAGATGAGCTTAGCAGGCACATTACCCGTGACTGTGTCCACTATGGAGGGAACTGCCAGGGACGGGCAAGAGCCAGAAAACTGGGCCTGTATGGCGTGGCGGAGTTGCAAATACCTGAAAAAAAGGCAATTGGGGAGGGAAAATTCGTCCTTCAGCATTTGGAATGATTTAAGGCCTGAATTAGTCATGATCTGGTGTATGTATAAGATCCCATGGCGTATCCACGCCGCGGGGTCCGGAATGGACAATAATTCTGGCAAGCATGTATTGTACCAGAGAGGGGTATGAGAGTATACCCTTGGGGTCCCAGTTCTCTGCAGTGCCGCCCGCCATACCCTCCGGTGGTGAGTCAACATGTCTGCTGTGTGTTGGGGGGGGCGTCTAGTCAATGGGGCTCTCAGGACCGATTGAAGTGGGGTATGGGCCGAGTCATCCGGGTGCTCACAGAGTAGTGTCTGGTATCTCGTTAGTTCATGTTTATCAAAATAATAGAAGTGGGACAGCTGGGAGGCAAAATAATAATCCTGAAAGTCAGGGAGAGCAGCTCCTCCCAACGTCACAGGGTTCTTCAGGATTCTCCAGGACAATTTGTGTCTGCCATGACCCCAAATAAATGAATTCAGGATGGATTCAATTGTCCTGAAAAATTTTTGTGGTATATAGAGGGGAGCATGCCAGACCAAATAGAGTATCTTGGGAAGGAGTATCATCTTAACCAAGCTGACGCGACCCATAACACCCAGGGGTAGTCTGGCCCAAGTCTGCGTCTTGTTCTTGATCAGAGCAAACAGGGGTTCAATGTTCAGTAGTTTATAATCTGAGAGCGATCTGGTGACCTGTACGCCAAGGTATTTAATCTGGGAGACCCTTGAAAGAGCCAGAGGAGGGGACGCGAACGAGGAGGGGAAATGGTCAATCGGAAGGATCTGGGACTTAGCCCAATTAATACTCAGACCCGAATGGCCACCCATACGTTCTATGGACTGGAGGGCTGCTATAAGAGAAGGACCGGAGTCCGCCAGATACAAAAGTGTGTCGTCGGCATACATCCCAATCTTTTCTTCCAGTTTCCCCATCCTGAGACCTCGGATGCAAGTGTCCGCACGGACCATTATAGCCAACGGCTCCACAGCCAATGCGTAAAGCATGGGGGAAAGGGGGCAGCCCTGCCGGGTCCCCCTCTCCAGCGGGAACTGGTCAGAAAGCCAACCGTTCACAAACACTCTGGCCCTCGGGGATTGATAGAGGAGTTGGACCCAGCGAATAAAGCTGGGGCCAAATCCAAATCTTGAGAGACACTCCCACAGGTAGTTCCACTCCACGGAGTCGAAGGCCTTGGCGGCATCCAGCGCCACCACAACCCTCGAGCCAATTTCATCATGGGACCCCTGAATATTCATAAATAGGCGGCGAATATTCATGGCCGTGTTCTTCCCTGGCATAAAGCCGGTTTGGTCAGGGTGTATCAATGACAGAATAACCTGGTTAAGGCGGGAGGCTAGAATCTTAGCTAATATTTTAATATCTACCTGTAACAGGGAAATGGGCCTATACGACTCCGGGTATTTAGGGTCCTTTCCGGGTTTGGGAATTACGACTATTTGGGCTTCTCGCATAGATGGGGGTAGAACTCCTGAGTCAAATATAGATTTATACAGGTACTTAAGTTCAGGGATTAGGATTTCGGAGTAGGTGGCATAGAATTCAAGAGGTAGGCCATCCAATCCTGGGGCCTTGGATGAGGCCAGACAGGAAATGGCCTCGGAGATGTCCTCCTCAGTAATAGGGGCTTCCAGAATTTCAAGCTGGTCGTCTGTCAGTTTAGGGAATTGAACTCCTGCCAGGTAGTCCCTGGTGTCTTGGGGAGTGTGGGCGACCCTAGAAGTGTAAAGTGCACGGTAGAATCTCCCAAATTCCTCCGCCACCAATTGCGGATCGGTGATGTCGTTCCCCTGCGGGTCGGTCAAGGACACCACCACAGGGGGACGCATATCCAAGTGGGCGAGATATGCGAGCAATTTGCCTGATCTCTCTCCATACTCAAACACCCTCTGTCTACAGAAGAAGATACGTTGTTTAGCCTTCTCCATGTGCAATTGGGAGACCTGGCGCGCCTGAATCTTTAGATTATTGGCCGCGCTGGGCGAGGGGTCCCGGTGGAACGCCTCCTCCAGCACCTGCAGGTACTCCGCAGCCTGCTGGACAATAAATGTTGATGACCGTTTAAGCCTGTTAATACGTGTGGAAAGTAGGGAACGAGCGTGAAGTTTAAACATTTCCCACACCACATCATGCGCGGCAGTGTCCCTGTTGGCCGTAAAATAGTATTGCAATTCTGTGGGGATGTCATCCTGGTCCTGCAGGGCAGTCAGCCAGAACGGGTTTAGCCGCCAAGAAGGAGCAGGGGAAGCCCTCAGGAGCTGAATCGTGACCCAGTAGGGGGCGTGATCCGAGAGTACTCTCGGAGCAAAGCCCACATCTCCTAACTTAGGCAGCAGGGACATTGAGATAAAAACAAAATCAATTCGTGACATTGTGTTATGACTGGCTGAAAAGCATGAGAAGACTTTAGTGTGCGGGTGTCTGTGGCGCCAAGTGTCGACAAGAGCAAAGTCGGTCATTATGCGGTGCAGTCTGGTATGGGTCGGTGGGTTAAGGGGGGGATCCAGTGTGCCCAGACGGTCCAGAGCGGGGATCAGGGTCATATTAAAGTCCCCCATCCACACTGCCGGTGCGGAGGGGTATTGTGTCATAAAGGCAAGGCCTTCCTGAATTACAGCTGAGTTGTACGGGGGGGGAATATAGCAGGCAAGTAGCAGGATAGGAGACCCATTAATGGTGGCGTGCATAAACACATATCTGCCCTGCTGATCCGTGCGGAGCAGTATAAGCTCAAAAGGTACCCGTTTGGCAACCAGGACCGATACTCCTCTGGAATATGAGGTGTGAGTGGCATGATAAGCCCACCCCACCCAAGGTTTTTTAAGGGAGGATTGCAAGTGGCCCGTGACGTGGGTCTCGACCAGTGTGATAATGTCAGCTCTCTGAGATTTGAGAAATGTCAGGACCGCTGTGCGTTTGATCTTATTGCGTAAGCCTCTAACATTCCACGTGAGGAACTTCAGGGAACTCATGGTGGGTATATGGTGTGTATAATAGACCGCAGCCAAACCAGGACCAGCAGAGCAGATAAGGACACATCAGACAGTACAGAACATATCAGCAACCAATATTGATAGTGCATGTATGACAATGACATAGTACCTTTAGCAGAAATGAACAATTGTGAACATAGTGGCAAATAAAAAACAGCCAAAACATTTCCCCTCCCTCCCAGTCCAGTGCCACCCCAACTCGGCATGAACATAGTATCCCAAAACCAGGTATCAACCGGGGACATCCAACGTGAAAAAAGCATTGGAGGCGAGGGACTTAATTTCAAAGGGACATAGATACCTGTGATGAACAGAAAACAAAAAAAGAGGAAAAAACAATCAGGTAAACGGGGGGAGTGAAAAAAGTCCATAGAGAACCTAGGGGGACGACTTCTTCTCTGAGAAGTGCATGGGGTGTAGGGGCCACAAAAGCACAACACCATTGCAGCCGTGCAGAAGGGAGCCCCGCCTGCCATCAGGGTGGTACGTAAAGTAGGATAGGAAGTTCCAGCAACGTTCGGTAAGCTGCCCTCTACAAGCATCTCCCATGCGTGGGGAGAACGGGGAATTAACAGTTAGATCACCCGAAGGTGGCGAGCACGCTGTGAGATCCGAGGAGGGGCGGAAAAGGCTTATAGGTCTGTCTCCCCCGTCCCGGCGGAGGGCACTCACTAGCAACAGAGCAACCGTGAGGCGAATCACCAGGGCACGAACAGGGAGTGCCACCGGCACAGGGGGCGGCAGGGGAGAGAAAAGAAAAGTACTCACAGCTCCCAGACAGTGCGGTATGCTCAATCTCGCCGATCTCTCCGGTCAATCCAAGTGGATGCAGACTCTGGGTCCTCGAAGAAGTGGGTCCGACCGTAGCACTCCACACGAAGCTTTGCAGGGTACAGCATGGCGTATTTGAGGTGTAGAGTGCGGAGGCGCTTCTTAACATCCTGGAACCTGGACCGCTGCCGTTGCACCTCATTGGAGAAGTCCGGGAAGACGGCAACACGAGCATTGGTATGGGGGATATTCCCCTTCTCTCTGGTTAGGCGGAGGATCTTGTCGCGATCCCTGAAATTAAGGAACTTCGCTATCAGGGTACGCGGTGGAGCTCCTTGGGGAGGAGGGCGGCCAGGGATTCGATGAGCTCTCTCCACTGCAAACATTACCGAAAATGCGTCTCTGCCGAAGGTTGAGGTTAGGAGGTTTTCAAGGAAGCTCTCCGGATCAGTGCCCTCAGCAGACTCAGGAAGACCGATGAAGCGGAGGTTACATCTCCGAAGGCGATTTTCCATGTCATCCTGTTTTGCGCTAATCTGTTGTAACTGGCGGCGCACCTCATCGGTGGTATGTTGTAAAGGGTGTAAGATATCCTCTGCTCTGCTAATACGGGTCTCCGTCTCCGTCACGCGGTCCCTGAGGGTAGAGAGATCCTGCCGGATAAGGGACACATCAATTTTTACCTCCTCGATCTTGGTGGTAAGCGTGCTCTGGCACATGGCGATGGCATCCAGTAATTTGTTAGTAGCCACCACAGAGTGATCCGCATCCAGGATAGCAGCAGCGCCGTCTCTGACCTGCCGATCCCCCTCCTCAAGCCTGCGGTATCTGGCCAGTTTATCGATGGCTTCAGAATTATTTTTAGACGGAGACATGCTGTAAGGCGACAGGGAAGATCCCTGGGTGCACCAATATGGCCGCTGTTAAGGAGGCTGGGTCCTCCACAACCTCCCCCCCCCTCCGCTGCCCAGGGACGGCCCAACGTAGGCAGCAGGTCACTCTCAAGCAGCTGTAATGGCAACAGGCTGTATGCAGGGGAATCTGAGCTCAGGGGAGTCAGGGAGGCCTGTAATACTTGCCAAAGATGTCTCCGGGTGGAGCAAGATGGCCGCCGTTCCGGGAGTCAGGCCGAGACCGTGGTCCGCTCACACAGCAGGTGTAGAGTGCAAAGACACCCCAGCAGCTGCAGCAGGTAATCCGGGGGCCGATGTAGAAGAGGATGGAGCCCAGTGCGCCCAGGGAGGCAAGGAGAAGTGTCCAGGGCCGCCGTCGGGAGGGCCAAGATGGCCGCCGAACCAGGAGCTAGGCCGAAGCCGGGGCCTTTCCTGAAGCAGAGGACCGGGAAGCGCCGCGACGGCAGTGGCGGCAAACCAGCGGGCTAACAGGCTTCAGGAACCGCAGGGAGAGCAGGACACGTCCTCGGATGTAGGGGATGGCAGGAACCGAGCAGGATGCAGGCAGGATGGTAGGTTAGGAGTATGGGCAGACGGAGCTCACATCACATGCGACCTATCCCATTGCTATCCAGGCCACGCCCCCTTTACGACCATCTTTGTAGTGGTGGATAGACTCTCCAAGATGGCCCATTTCCTACCCATGAGGGGCGTCCCCTCGGCCTCTGAGACTGCAAGGATCTTCATCAGGGAAATAGTAAGGCTGCACGGTGTACCTGCTAACATTACATCTGACCGGGGGGTACAGTTTACATCAAGATTTTGGAGAGCACTATGTAAATCACTGAAGATCGATCTGTTCTTTTCCTCAGCATACCATCCCCAAACCAACGGCCAAACAGAGCGCACCAATCAAACGCTCGAGCAGTACCTGCGCTGCTTTTCAAGCTTCTCCCAGAACGATTGGGCCCCTCTTTTGCCTCTTGCTGAGTTTGCCTACAACAACTCTGTTCATTCTGCCATCAAGCAATCCCCATTTTTCGCAAACTACGGGTTTCACCCATTATTTCTATCTAACAACATGCCCGAATGTCCGGTACCAGCCGCCCAGGAAACTCTAAATTTCTTCTCCACCAACAATAAACTTCTCCAGGAGACCATGACTAAGGCACAAAGCTACAACAAGGAAATTTTCGACAGGAAGAGGAGAGGGGAGCTCAACCTGGCACCTGGGGACCAAGTTTGGTTCTCTACCCTGAATCTAAAATTGGCATGCCCATCCAAGAAGTTGGGCCCTAAATTCGTGGGTCCCTTCCCTATAACAAGGAAGATTAACGAGGTAGCTTACGAATTGAAACTGCCTGAGTCCTTCCGGATCCACCCAGTTTTTCATGTAGCCCTGCTTAGGCCCACGGTCCCCGATCCCTTTACAGATCGGGACACCAATCCCCCCGAACCCGTGCTTATCGATGGAGAAGAGGAATTTGAGGTTGAGTCCATTCTGGGTTGTAGACGAAGACGAAACCAGATCCAATACCTGGTGAAATGGAAGGGTTACGGCCCAGAAGAAAACTCATGGGAGCCAGAGATGAATGTCCACGCGGAAAGGCTAATCAAGGACTTTGAGAGATCTCACCCAGACAAAGTGGCCCAGTTGGGCATCCGGAGGTTGCCCCTTGGGGGGGGGGCAATGTCAGGAAAGGCGTTTTTACAATCTGCCTGGCAACAGTGCCGCCAGGAGATTGTCTACACTCCATAGGTCCATTCCGCGCATGCGCAATAGCGCGATCGGCGTGCGCGGGCGCGCGCATTCACGGGAGCGCGCACGCGCGCGTTGCTATCGCGGGAGCGCGCGCGGTGACAGCATTTGGCGCCAAACAAGGTATTTAAACTATCTGCATACCTTGCTTCTTGCTGTCTGGTCTACAGCGTTCCCGAGACCCCTGCTATTGACTTCTGATTCCTGTACACCTGTTATCTGATCCGGCTTGTCTCTGTTAACCCCGATTGCTGCCCGCCCCGACTTCGGCTTGCTCTGACAACTCTCTTGGTCATCCCTGTACCTAGTCGCCTGCTGGTCCGACCCATCGGTCTGCCCGAACTATAAGGCACCTCCACCTGAACTACAGTGCACCCTGCCTGAAGCCACCGTGCATCTCTGCCTGAATCATAGCGCATCTCTGCCTGAACTACCCTGCACCTGTGCCTGAGCTACAGCACACCTCAGCCTGTACTACAATACACCACCTTGTTTCCGCAGTCTGATCTGGGACTTTTATACATCTGCCTGTTGTCTGCATTCTGATTAGTCCTACTGTGCACCTTCCAGCTATCTTTGGACTGTTCCAGTTTGCCGTGTACCATCTGCTGCCGCAACTACCCAATATCCTGCTTACCTGCCAGGCACTTGTGCCCCCTGTCCTCCTGAGCCTCTGTCTGCTCTATCAGGGGCTCTCGAGCCAGGGGTTTACGAGAGGCCGCTCCCTGCACGTTGGGCTCCCATCACAAGGTACGTGACAGGTAGTCTTTGAGCTTGTCTACTACCGCCCACTTGAGGGCCAGGAACTCCAGCTTGTGAGTGGAGTAGTTCTTCTCAGAGGGGGTCAGGCTCCTACTCACATAGGCAACGGGCCGCAATTGCCCCTCGTGTTCTTGGTAAAGTACTCCTCCCAGACCGTCATGACTAGCATCCACGTGCAGTTCATAGGGTTTGGTTGGGTCTGCGTAGGCCAAGACTGGGGCAGTGGTCAGGCTCCTTTTCAATACCTGGAAAGCCTCTTCACACTTCTGATTCCACTGATCTCTGATGGACTCTCCTGACCTCCTGGGCCCCGAGCCATCTTCTTCTCCTTCAGTCTTGAGCAACTCATTCAATGGTCTAGCAATTCGGGCAAATCCCTCCACAAACCTCCTGTAGTAGGAGCAGAAACCCAAGAAGGATCTGTGTTCTGTTACTGTGGTGGGCCGTGGCCAGGAGGTAACTGCCTCCAATTTCTCAGGGTCTGTGGCCACCCCTTCTTCAGACACTATGTGCCCCAGATAGTTCACAGAAGACTGGTAGAACCGACACTTCTCAGGCGAAAGCTTGAGTCCCTCCTCACTGAGTCTTCTCAACACTTTTTCCAGCCTCTCTTCATGTTCCTCCAAGGTTCTCCCAAAGACAATGACATCGTCCAGGTATACAAGGACTTCGATCAAGTTCATGTCTCCTACTGTCTTCTCCATGAGACGTTGGAAAGTAGCTGGGGCTCCAGACAGACCTTGGGGCATCCGGTCGAATTCAAAGAACCCCACTGGGGTTATGAAAGCTGTCTTCTCCTTGTCTGCTGGGTGCATCGGAATCTGATAGTACCCACTCTTGAGATCCATAACGCTGAACCATTTGGCTCCAGACAAACTCTGTAGGGCATCCTCTATCCTCGGAGTGGTGTATTGGTCAGGTATGGTTCTCCTGTTGAGAGTCCTGTAGTCGATACAGAGCCTCAATGATCCATTCTTCTTTCGGACCACCACTATGGGAGAGGCATAGGGGCTTCTGGACTCCCGTATCACACCAGTCCTCTTGAGTTCTGCAAGTTGTTCCCTCAGATCCTCCAGATCTGCTAGCGGGACCCGCCTGACCCTCTCTCGGAAGGGCTTATCTTCCTGGAGGCGGATCCGATGGGTGGCACTCCTTGCACACCCCACATCAAACTCATCCTTAGAGAAGATCTTCTCCCATCTATTCAACTGGGCCTTGACTCTCTCTTTCCAAGCCCTGGACAGATTCGGGTTTTCCATGGACAGCTTCTCCCAAACATCCCCTCCTTCACCTGTCCTCTTCACTTCTAACAGGGTAACAGGGGCCGCCGGGCTCACCTGGCCTAGCAGCATTCTGACTGGGATTTCCATGGGGTCTTTGGTAGTATTCCTAACACTCACTGGAACTCTATAATGGGCCTTCTTCAGGACCTTCAGCGGAATCACTTCCGGTATCACCTCCAGGCCTGAGGACTCACCCCTTGGGTCTGACTCCAGCATGACAAAGGGACCAGGCTGCTCCCAAGTAAGCTTCACAGTGGCCCTGAGACAGGTTACTTCGCCGGGCTGCAACACTACCCCTTCTCTTCCAAGTCTCCACACCTTCCCTATCCCCTCTCCAGGGGTCTCCCGCTCTTGGACCAGCCGTTGGTAGGCTGTCTTCAGCATGGGATGGATTTTGGTAGCTGCTTGTCTTTCTTCTGTCACGAGAGGGGTCAGGAGTCTTCGGACCAGGTCCGTGTTCGTCCCTATTATAAGGGAATTCTTGTTGGCTCCAGGCGGCCTAGGGCACACAACTGCCAGGGTGTCAAACACTTCGGCCCTCCCAGCCATGGATGGGTCAAAGGTCATTTTGATGGGAAGGTAGCCGTCGTAAGGGAAACTCTGGGTTCCAATTCCCCATATTTCCAGCTCTTCTATCCTCTGGATAGGCAGATGACTCAGGTGCCTGTCGTAGAAGTCCCGGTATAGTAGGGTCACTTGTGCCCCGGTATCCAGGAGGCCCCTGGTGTAGACTCCCTCCACTTGAATGGGCACTATAGGGGATGGGCCTACCAGCTTCTCTGGATATGGTCCGGCAGGAGCCGCCTTCTTCAGACCTTTTCCCTTTGGACTCTCTCTTGTCCTATTCCCTTTGGACTTGAACCTTTCTTGAGCCTGGTATGCACTGACTTCCCTCCTTTTAATGGGTGTAGGAACCCGCTGAGGGGTACTATTATTTTCCTTGGGTGGGCACCCCCTTTGGGGAGTGCTGTGCCTCTTCTGAGGGGCCTTCCCCCTTCCTCCTGGAGTATAGCTTTGTTGAGGGGTATTGCGTTTCCCCTTTGGTGTTCTATCTTTTTTTTTTGTTTTTCTTCGCATTCAGCTTGGAGTTTACTGAAGATGATGGGCACCCGGTTGACTCCTTTACCGGGGCCCTCTGGAGTTTCCCGCCGGCTTGCGGTTGTCTGGTCTCTTCTTCTTCGGACTAGAACATGTGGCTGCAATGTGGCCAACTCCCCCACAGTTGAAGCAGACTATATCTGTCCCATTCTTGTAAAGGTTCGGGTGCTGAGGCAATCGGAAACAATTCCTTCCTTGGACTTTCCTTCTTCTTGGGACACTCTGTGTCTTTTGCTATCAGAGAGGTCAATATCTCTAACACCTTGGACATCTGAGTTTTTAGGGTGTCTATCTCCGCCTCTCTTTCAGGGGTCATTACTGGATTGACCAGCACCTGTGCGGGTACAACACTTGTCTTATCCTTCTGCTGGTCCTGTTGCAGCGCCTCCTCATCTCTGATGATTTTTATTAAATCAGCATAAGTCAGCAACATTCCTCCTCCCAAGGTTTTCAGGTGCAGCCAGACTGGATCGGAGCGTAGCGCTCCCTTTAAGACTTGCTTCATTCTTGCCGCATCGGCATCTTGGGGCTTCATCCCTTTCTTTAACACAATCTTGCACAGCAGCCTGTTTAGCCTTCTGACATACTCGGAAAGTTTCTCCTCCGGTTTTTGGAAAGTGTGTTCAAACTGGTAGACCATCTCTGTCACCTTTTCTAATTGACCAAACTCTTCCTGCAGCATAGCTAGACAGTCCTGCGCCGTGCAACCTGCATTCCCAAACCGGAAACTTTTCACTGATTCTGCTGCTGCACCTTTAAGGCTTTCTAACACTCGCTGCCTCTTCTGTGCTTCAGGCACCTCCCATGCCTCCACTGCCTGTAATGCCTGCTCCACCCAGGTATCAAAGTCTTCTTCCCCTGCCGGGACAGGGAGCTTCCCTGAGAATATTTTTAGTCTCCGGTAGCTAGTTTCCACATGCACCGTACTTGTCTTCTGACATTTGGCTAGCAAATCCCCTATTGCATTTATCAGTTCTGGTGATATAGCAGTGGCCGGTGCAGGTGCTACCGGGGGTGTCACCCTGTCTTTTCTTTCAGGTGGAGTTCGGGCCGCAGCCTGTGGCGATCCTGTAGGGGATGGTTCCTTTACTTCAGCTATTGCGTGCGCCAACCTAAATGTTCTGTTGTCTGGCGTCCGCAGACACTCGTGCTTACAGGCCTCTGGCATCCCGTCCCAATATTCCACTAATGCGTATTGGTATGAGATTTCTGGGTCTGACTTTATGTGCATCACCCACGGTGTGTGATCTGGGGACACTGATTTCATTAGTTCCTCTACTGTCTCACTCGACCAGTTCTCCCCCGGGAGGCTAATGGCTATCGACTGTTTTGGCTCTGTATTAGCGGCTTTGCACCATTCTTCTACCGCTCTTGGATCCATGGGGTCCATGCCGGCACTTCTGGCGTTCGCTTGCTGCATCAGGATCCCGGACGAGAACCCCCACGTGTAGCGATACCTCCAACTAAGGAGGCCGCAGAATAGATTTGGGCCCTGAGTGCAGCTCCGCCAACCCCCGGCAATAGGCTCTACCCCCTTCTGGCACAGCTAGTACTAACAATCAATGATATATCCTATGCAATATAATATCTAAGCAAGGACACAGTAATGATTGTAATAGGTAAAGTGTTTTACTTATTTTCTCAATATGGATAAAGGGGTAACAGTAATCACAGTTCAAGATAATCACTCCTAAGGGCAGCGTCTTGCCACTCTAACACATTATGTAGTAACACACGCTACAGGTGCGCCATACGGGCGACCGTTAACTAAGTGCCCTATGGCGCAGTAATTAAACACGCTAGAATCCCCACCAGGCCTGGTTCTAATATTTAACTTAGTCCTTCTTTCTTCACCGGCAGGTCTGTAATGGTGGTGCACTTTAAACAGAGTATAACTTTGTAATCCAAGGGGTATAGAACTTGGTTAAATAAAGCCGCAGGCTCAGTTCTGACAAGGCTCTTCAATAGGGGTATCAAAATAACTTGTAGGCCACGGCAGTCTATAGGCCTATATACAGTAACAGTATCTTAGCTGGGCTTATGCCCTCTCACCCGCCGGACTACGGATTCAGTCCGGGAAACCTCCTCTGGCCGTGTCACACACACTCGATCTCTCCAACGATCGGGCCCCCCCGATCCGACAAAGCTGTAGCGCACAAAGTCAGATGCCACCCAGGCTCGCAGAGGGGGGGGGGGTGGAAGGCTCTTTGGTGCAGAGCAAGGCCTCAGGCTTCAGGCCTTGCACTCCGACACATCCACACAGGAGGATCCGTCTGTGAAGTCTCGTGTCCCAAAAAGAACGAGCCCGGCCTCGCCTCCTCCTTTTATAACCCCTCCCATGAGTCTCTGCGGTGGAACATGTGAAGAATGGGGTTATGGGTGATGTAGTCTCTTCCCATTATAGGGGAACACCCCGCTACATTTATAAAAAAAATTTTTTTACTAGTAATGGCGGCGATCAGCGATTTTTATCGTGACTGCGACATCGGACACTTTTGACACATTTTTGGGACTATTGTCACTTTTACAGCGATCAGTGCTATAAATATGCACTGATTACTGTGAAAATGACACTGACAGTGAAGGGGTTAACCACTAGGTGGAGCTGAAGGGGTTAAGTGTGTCCTAGGGAGTGATTCTAACTGTTAGGGGGTGTGGCTACGAGTGAGACGTCACTGGTTGCTGTTCCAGATGAGAGAGAACAGACGATCAGTGACCAGTGTCACTAGGCAGAACGGGGAGATGCTTGTTTACACTTGCCTCTCCCCATTCTGCAGCTCTGTGACCCAATCGCGGGACACCGGTGGACATCGAGTCCCGTGGGCATGGTCACGGAGCTCGCGGCAGGGGCACGCGCATACCCACACGGCGGGAATTTCAAAGAGACGTATATATACACATTACTTTGCCCAGCCATGCCATTCTGCCGATGTATATGTACAGGAGCCGGTCGGGAACCAGTTAAGGAACATGGACATCAGAGGAAGCCAAGCTTCCCATAAACATTTTGGAGCTCAGAGAGATAAGGATGGCTTTGCAACACTGGATTCCCCCTCTATAAGGTCACCCATGCAGGGTGCAATCATACAACGCCATGGCTGTGACCTACATCAATCCTCAAGGGTGTACCAGAAGTCATGCAGCTTTGAAGGAAGCAAACCTGATCATCTCATGAACAGAAAAACACTGTTCATCTATCACTTCTGTCCACATCTGAACAGTGGACAATTGGAAGGTGGATTACCTCAGCTGTCACTTCCTGGACCGAGGGCAATGGGCCTTTACTTTGACATCTTCAACCTAATCTGTCATGAAGGACCAGGAAAGATCTATTATCCTCCACAGGCAATTCAATCCCAGAGACTACCCTGTGCCTCATGTTCTGGCCTTTCTATAAAAATAACTTGACCAGAACTTGGCTGTACGCACTCTGAAAGGACAGGTATAAGTTTTGTCCATTGTTTTTTTTTTTTAAACCTCTGACCATTATTAATGATATCTCTCCTGCAAAATACCTTCTTGGTTGCTTTTGCTTCTGTCAGACATTTCTCTGAGCTCTCTTGTAAGGAGACATTCCTCATTCTTCAAAAGGACAAGGTAGTCCTACACCCAAGACCATCCTTTCTTCCTAAGGTGGTATCAGTCGTCCACCTCAATGAATGTATTGTCCTTCCCTCTTGGTGGCATGCTCCAAAGCACCCAAAGGAAATTGCTCTTCACTGCCTGGATGTAGTCAGAATCTACGGAGTCTACCTCAAAGCAACAGCTTATATCAGGCTTCTACCCACAGGAACTCACAAGGGACATCCTGCTTCTAATTCCACCATCGCTAAATGTATATGATAACTAATCGTCAAAGCTTACAATCTAATGAATAAAACTCCTCCTGCACTTTTACACACTTATTCTAACAGGTTGGTGGGTGTTCCTTGGGCATGCAAAGTTAAGCGTCTGTTGCCCAGCAACACCACCATCTGGTCCTCTGTTCATACATTTTTCAAAGTTCTACCAGGTGGACATCCAATCTTCTGCGAATGCAGCTTTTCTCTGCAAGGATCCTGCTGCGGCACTCTGAAATTGGGTCTGTTGACTCTTGTTGTTGTTGGACCTGTTGGCACAGTTTTGTTTTTACTAGTCATTGCCCATCCTTCTCATTCATTATTTGGGAATGTCCCATGGTCTATGAATAGTGTCTGTGTTTTGTACTGCATAGGATAAGAGGATATTTTACAGATTCCAATATTTTGCTACAAAACTGAGATCTGAATGTATCACCTTAGAAACCAGGGTCTATGTGTATTCATCCTGTGTCCTGTAATGTAATGTACTCCAAGCTATGGAATTTGCAAGTAAGTCAAAATTTCTCCTTTTCTGTCTGTGTCTGCCACACCATCCCACTATGGGGCACTGAGTGTATTCCCATAATGACCCTGTCAGAGTGGCACTGAATTTCCCCTAAAGCACCCAAGGCAACAAGCAGCAACACCCATGGTAGCCCCACTGCACAAGAAAACAAGATGGCTGCCAGGGTTGTAAACTACTCACAACTTTTTTACTGACAAAATTGGAAAATTTACTGATGGAGCAAATTTTTTATGAACGACCTTAACCACTTGCCTACTGGACACTTTCATCCCCTTCCTGCCCAGGCCAGTTTTCAGCTTTCAGCGCTGTCGCACTTTGAATGACAATTGCGCGATTATGCAACACTATACTCATATGAAATTTTTATCATTTTTTTCACACAAATATAGTTTTCTTTTGGTGATATTTAATCACCACTGGGTTTTTTATTTTTTGCTAAATAAAAATATATATATATATATAGCTTATTATAAAATTTAGCAAACAGGTAATTTTTCTCCTTCACTTATGTGTGCTGATGAAGCTGCACTAATGGGCACTGATAGGCTGCGCTGATGGGCACTGATTAGGTACAGATAGACACTGATGAGGCAGCACTGGTGTGCACTGGTAAAACAGCACCGATGAGGCTGCACTGATAGGTGGCACTGAAGGGCACTGATAGGTGGCACTGATGGGGGGCACTGATAGGCATCACTGATAGGCACTGGTAGCGGCACTGATAGGCAGCACTGATATGTGACACTAATGAGGAGGCACTGATGGGCACTGATTGACAGCACTGATGGGCACTGATTAGCAGCACTGGTGGGCACTGATTGGCAGCACTGGTGGGCACTGATTGACAGCACTGGTGGGACTGCACTGATAATCGCTGACAATCAGATGTCCCTTTAACTCAAGCCGGTTATCGCCTCTCTTCTCCCTTCCTGATGCTGTCAGCGGAAAAGGAAAGTCGATAACTGGCTTGTGTTTAGATCTGTGATCAGCTGTCATTGGACGCAGCTGATCACATGGTAAAGGGGCGTGCAGGCAGCGCGATCACGGGAGGACGCCCATAGAAGCCCTCCCGGAAAAAGTAAGCCAGTGCTGTAGCCGTCTTTCAGCTACTGTATAGCATGAGTGGGAAGGGGTTAAAGGAGAAGTACAGCCAAAGCTGCACTCTTGTGACCCATTTTCATCTGACAGTAGGCTGATGTCACAGAGCCGATCCAGGCTTGGGAAAGATCGCGACCGTATAGTCAGGATCCCCCCACATACCTGGACCGGCACCCGGCTCAGCCTCTTAGAGAGCCTGAGCCAGCTGCTCCCGTTCACTCCACAGCCCAGCACTCCAGTGCTGGGGAAGGCAGAACAGACAGCTCTCTGCTCAGGGAGCCCAGAGAACCGAGGGATCGGTGGTGTTTGATCGTTTGTTTCTCAGTCTTGGAGCAGGCGGGGGACAGATGCTGCATCGGACTGATGCTGCATCCACATACTTTCCCATACTTCTCTTTTAAAAATGCTAAAGTCTATTGCAATCTAAAATAGTCAGATTTGCTTTAAAGTTAAAAAGTGAGTGTAAAAAAATGAAGCATGGCTAATTGCCTTATTGGATGCTTTAAAGTGCTTAAAAGTCAGTAAGTGTGAGAAAGGGGCAGCATAAAGGACAATAGCCGCACAGAAATCGGGATACATGCTGCGCTTTAGGCATAACTCCGAAAGAAAGGCAAAGGAAAGAAATTAAAGGCAACAGCTGCGGTGTCATTAGTGCACCGCAGCAACCTGAAGGGATTACTAGCAGGCCACGTAGTGTTCTATAGTAAACAGTGGCAGAGGAAAGACATGCCCTAATATCAGTAGCGCCAGTGTCTGCAGTTTCAGTGAAAAGAAAGAAATGTGTCCTGTGATTTAGGGTGTTGTGTATCAGCTATATCACATATTCCTGTCTAGCAGATGTTGTGGATCCTGTCAAATCACCTGCAGCTACAAATTGTACCCAGGTGCTGCACAACCTTTTAAACTGAAAAATGTTTTCAACAGGTAATCCAGTTCTTCAGATGTCAGTGTAGCACCCTCTAGTGTGTGCTACTAGTAGTGTAGTGCAGGAAAATCTAACTGACTCATGCTGTAAATCTGTGAGGCTTAATTGGGTCAGGGTTATGAGAGTTCAGGGCTGGATGATTCATCCTGGCAGCTCTCTGGTGCCTCCCCCTATTTCCAGAATATTGAAGAATGTTCTTTAACTAGTGGGCAGGGGAGAGGAGGAGATGCCTTGAATATTTATGGGACCTCAGCCAATCCCCATGAATGGGCTGGTAGGGGACTGAGAAAATTACATAAATAGAGATGGGCCATTCCAGCAGGGGAGTCGGGTGGAAGCTGGAGATGCAATGCTGAGGACAGGCTTCCGGTGGCCCTTAAGGGACCCCCTGGCAGGGGGGTTTGCCTCTGGCTAAAGGCTTGGGATAGCTGGCCTGGAAGGATCTCACCACAGGAGGCATTTGGAGGAGAACCTTCAGGAGAGATAGCGGGAGAAAGCAAGCAAGGATAGTGAGTAAGCTCAGCCTGGTGCAGGGAGAGACTATCAGCTGTAGCAGTGTTCTCTAAAGACAGCGGTGGGCTTTAGTCTTCATCCTTGACCTGGGGAATCTCCATGGGAGTGTGGCAATCAGGAGGACTAGGGAAGTTTGTCAGTCAGGAGGACTGGGGAAGCAAGCAGCCAGGCGGGCTGGTATTTTCTGCAGCAGTGGAACTGGACTCAGGATCTACAGGTAGACAGAAGATGAGGCTGTTCACTCCATAATGCGCTACTTTTACCCACAAAAAGGGACAGGATGTCCCTAGCCTGTAATAGGCTGATGGTGAATTAACATTGGAGACTGTTAGTTCTCCTGGAGTGATCAGCAGTTGCGGTGTGTGTGAACCAAGTTTGTGCAGGAGGAAGTGTAGTGAAGTTGTCCCCTTGTTAATATTACTGGACATTGTTCAAATTGGGCATCCCATAACTCCCTTCCCCATCCTAATAAAACATCAAAAACAAGCCAAGGACTGTTGTCTGTGTTTGAATGCATGAAGGAAATGCTCTGTGCCTGGCCATGTAGCAGTGGGGAATCCTAACTTATGAGGGGTGTGCTACATTAATAATCTGGTCAATATTCTTATCGCACACGCTCCTGGAAAATATGGCTCATAAAATGTTGGGTGCTGCAGCGATTACCAGTTGGGTCCCGGAAGCATCAAGCAAGTGTACACATTCGACAGCACACCATGGATCGACAACTTGTGTCCAAAGGTTTATTTTAATGAAAGAGATCACATCACAAAGATAAGTGCAATGTTTCGGAGCCATGCAGGGCCCCTTCGCCAGGCATGTGATGATCACCCTAGAGATGGTTGTGCGTGAAAATCCCAGTAGATCAGCAGTTTTTTTAAATACTCAGACCTGGCACCAACAACCATGCCACGTTCAAAGTCACTTAAATCCCCTTTCTTCCCCCATTCTGATGCTCGGTTTGAACTTCAGCAAGTCGTCTTCACCACGTCTATATGCCTAAATGCATTGAGTTGCTGCCCTGTGATTGGCTGATTAGCAATTTGTGTTACCAAGCAATTGAACAGGTGTACCCAATAAAGTGGCCAGTGAGTGTATATTTGAAATCAAATCTTTATTATTTTTTGGCAATAACATGGTGTGGGCAGATTTCTGGCAGTCACAGGCTGTGTCACACCCCTCCAGCCTGTGTCTTGGAATAACAGGGAGGAGAAGCCTCCATTAATCTACATGCAATATCCCGCCCCATTGTGTTTAGCTGGTTAGTGGGCATGGAGGAGGGAGGAGGGAGTGGGCTGTCATTTACCACTGTGTATACGCCCACATGTGTGACTCTATAGTCACATGGGCTGCTCAGATGTTATAGGGAGGAAATGCTCAGCATAAAAACTCACTGAAAAATGAGCATGCACAGAGTTGCCACCACAGCTGCAAAATCCCTAGCTGAATTGGGGACTTGGAGAGAAGGGAGGGATAGAGAACAGCAGGATCAACCAGGTTTTTTGCAGAATAAAAAAACAAATCTCATAGTGACTGAGAGAGTATGAACAGCATGCAATATACCATTTATTGATAGTTTTATATGATGTGGGTTTACTGACGCTTTAAGGTAACACTGGTCCCCCCTGGATTTCTCTGATCCATCAGAGCCAATTGCTATATGCACCTGAACTTATTTGCTGATTAGTGATCAGTAGCTCCTAAAGAATAATGACGCGTACACACGATCGGAATTTCCGTTGGAAAAACCTTGGATGGCTTTTCCGACAGAATTCCGCTCAAGCTTGGCAAGCATACACACGGTCACACAAAAGTTCTCTGAAATTTCTACCGTCAAGAACGCGGTGACGTACAACACTGCGACGAGCCGAGAAAATTAAGTTCAATACTTCCGAGCATGCGTCAAATTGTTTCCGAGCATGCGTAGGAATTTTGCGCGTCTGAATTGCTACAGACGATCGGAACCTGCTCTCAATTTTTTCTTGGTGGAAATTCCGACAGCAAAAGTCCGATGGAGCATACACACGGTCGGAATTTCCGACAAAAAGCTCACATCGGACTTTTCTTGTCGTAAATTCTGATCGTGTGTACTGTGACAGCAGGAAGGTAAAGTCACCTGGTTGCATCCAGGGGGGTAGATATATTTCGCCCAGATTCAGGCTTTACGCCGACTTATACAGCTAGGTGGAGAGTTGTATAAGCCCAGCTGAGACTAGTGGGCTCATGGATGACTCATACCTCTAGGGAGAGGGCTGGGCGTCGTGCAGACAGGGAGTTGATGAGACCAGCTGAACCTTGTCAGCTCATTTAGGCCTCTATAAGAAACTCCCAGATTCATTAGATGTTAGCTCATGCCTGGAAGCAGACCTGTGTGGACTGTCTAGGGAGAGTGAACCCCTGTGCGGTGAGAGAAAGCCTGTGTGGCTATATATTTGCTTGGACATTTAAAACCAGGGACTTAGGGACTAGGACAGCACTAGGCTGATCCCAGTTGTTAGTTAGGAAACCTGTATGTTTAGTCAGAGGTCAAGTTGACCAGGATTTATTTTGTTTATGTTTTTTTTTGCCTTGCTGTGTTTTTGTCACTGTAAATAGAAAATAAACCGCACCTTTTTGATTTTGAAAACCACAACCTCCGTCTGCTGGGCCTGTTTTTGGGTGGGGAGCCCATCCCGGGGGTCACACACACCCGCTGCCGAGCTAACCCCCTCACAGTTGGTGGAGAACCAGTGGCAGTTTTTTTTTAAGCCAGCATGGAGGAGATACTGAAACAGCTGGCTCTAGCAAATGCCAATCAACAGCAGACAAATGCAGGTTTGCAAAGGAGCCTTGCAGCCCAGCAGCAAGCTCATCAACAGAGCCTTGCAACTTTACAACAGAGTCTGGAGGCTCAGCAACAAGCCCAACAGCAATCTGAGGCCCGCTTCATAGACCTGTTGCAGAAGCAAGAGCAGAGACTACAACAACAGATGGAAGCAGTAATGCAGCAACGTCCGCAGACCAGTGAGGAAAGCCGTCCCACTAATACCGCGTCCTTTGGGGTGAGTCGTTTATTGACAAAAATGACTGGAGAGGATGATCCAGAGGTATTTTTGACCACATTTGAAAGGACCGCTGAAAGAGAAAAGTGGCCTGAGGAGCAGTGGGCTGGACTAGTGGCTCCTCTGTTAACTGGTGAATCGCAGAAAGCTTACTATGACCTAGAGCCTAACCAAGCAAAAGACTATGTGATGCTAAAAGCTGAAATATTGGCAAGGCTGGGTGTCACCCTGGCTGTCCGGGCTCAGCGTGTGCATAACTGGACTTTCCAGCTTGGAAAACCCCCCAGGTCTCAAATGTATGATCTCATTCACCTGAGCAGAAAGTGGCTACAGCCAGAGACTTTGTCCGCACCAAAGATTGTGGAACGTGTTGTAATGGATCGGTTTTTGAGAGCTCTTCCTACTGCCATCCAAAAGTGGGTAAGCCATGGAGACCCAGAGACGGCCGATGGTCTTGTGGATCGTGTGGAGAAATACTTGGCTACAGAGAACCTGACGGCCTCTTCCAGAGACACTCGGACTTTCCACCCTAAGACCAGACCATCCCCAGGGGCGGATAAGAGGATTCCAAGGGGTGAGGGTGGAGAGAGTGAGAGGGTGGGAGCTCTACCCCAAGTTTGGCGAGAACAGCCTGGGAAATCAGCGGCTCAAGAGGCCGCAAGAAGGATCGTTTGCTACCGCTGCCGGCAAGCGGGACATATTGCAGCAAATTGCCCGGTTGTGGAGGAACCCATGCAGTGTGACTTTCTGACGGGCAGACGTCAGTCGCTGTGTGCGACAGTCGCATGCACTGCCATTCGGGGAACTGAGAAACATTTATGCAAAATGTGTATTAATGGTAGAAATGTTGTGGTATTACTGGATTCAGGTAGCCTTGTGACCCTGATAAAGGCTGAGTTAGTTAAAACAGAGGTCTCTGGGAATAGCAAGGTAGCCGTTATTTGTGTGCATGGGGACACCCGAGAGTATCCAGTGACTACAGTGTGTTTCGAGACCCCCAGAGGTACCCTCTCTCATCCAGTGGGCTTAGTATCTCAGTTACCGCATGACGCCATTGTGGGAAGGGATTTTCCGAAGTTCTGGGAACTGTGGGATGATCCTGAGCCCCCCACTGGTGCCCCTATGTACCAGGAATGTGATAGCCAGAACTCCCCTGAGAGTGGTGAGGACTCTCCGGAATTTCCCTTGTCAGTATTGGCAGGGGAGACTCAAGAAACTGGAGAGGAGCCCACCTCCTCAGACGAAAACCTACCGTCTGTGGAGTTTTCTGATCTTGAGGTTCACAGGGAAAACTTTGCCACAGAACAGTTGAAAGACCCCGCCCTAATAAAGGCACGGGAAAACGTAGTGAAAATAGATGGCGAGTTAGTGAACCCAGATAATACCGGCACTTACCCATACTTCAGCGTAGAGAAGGACCTACTGTATCGGGTGGCAAAAAGGGCAGAAGAAACCGTTGAGCAGCTTGTGGTGCCCAAACCTTACAGGAAGTTGGTGTTGGAGTTGGCCCATGGGCACATTCTTGGAGGTCATCTGGGGACAGAGAAAACCCGAGAGAGGGTATTACAGAGATTCTATTGGCCTGGGGTGATGAAGGACATAGAAAATTATTGTTCCTCCTGCCCTGTGTGTCAGAGGTCGGCCCCGATGCCACATTTCCGTAGCCCGCTGGTCCCTCTACCCATCATTGAGGTCCCGTTTGAGAGAATCGCAATGGATTTGGTAGGTCCTATAATCAAGTCCGCTAGGGGGCACCAGTACATATTGGTTATAATGGACTATGCCACCCGTTATCCAGAAGCGATCCCTCTCAGAAATACCTCGGCCAAAACCATAGCCAAAGAGCTATCTCTTGTTTTTAGCCGGGTGGGTATTTGTAAAGAACTGCTTACGGACCAAGGTACACCCTTTATGTCCCGGGTTATGAAAGAGCTGTGTAAATTGTTCAAAGTGACGCAATTGCGTACATCTGTGTATCACCCCCAAACCGATGGGCTGGTTGAAAGATTCAACAAAACCCTAAAACAAATGTTGAAGAAAGTGGTGGATAGAGATGGAAGGGATTGGGACTGTCTACTTCCTTATTTGATGTTTGCTATTAGGGAGGTGCCCCAATCCTCTACGGGATTCTCCCCCTTTGAGTTACTGTATGGGAGACACCCAAGAGGGCTGTTGGATATTGCCAAGGAAACTTGGGAAAGTGAGAGTTCTCCCCACAGGAGTGTGATTGAGCATGTCGCCCTGATGCAAGATCGAATTGCACAGGTAATGCCCATCGTGAAGGAACATTTGGCCCAAGCGCAGTTGGCACAGCAGAGAGTGTACAACCGTGGAGCCAAGACCCGTACCTTTTCCCCGGGGGATAGGATATTGGTACTTGTCCCTACGGTTGAAAGTAAATTCCTTGCCAAATGGCAAGGCCCCTACGAGATAATGGAAAAAGTGAGCGAAGTGAATTACAAGGTCAGACAACCAGGAAGGCGAAAGCCCGAACAGATCTATCACGTTAATCTGTTGAAAGCCTGGAGGGATAGAGAGTCCCTAGTCGCAGACACTTGGTCACCAGCTCAAACTGGTTGCGTGATTCCTGAGGTTGGAATCGCAGCCACCTTGTCACAACCCCAACAACAGGAGGTTAAGGAGTTTGTGCTTCGCAACAAGGAGGTATTCTCTGAGCTGCCGGGACAAACATCTGGGGTAGAGCATGACATTATTACCCCGCCCGGTGAAAGGGTGAAGTTAAAACCCTATCGGATCCCAGAGGCCCGACGGGAGGCAATACGGGAGGAAGTACAGAAAATGCTGAACTTAGGGGTGATAGAGGAGTCCCAAAGTGATTGGTCTAGTCCCATTGTGTTGGTGCCTAAACCGGATGGGAGCTGGCGATTTTGTAACGATTTTCGTCAGTTGAACAAAGTTACAAAATTTGACACCTACCCCATGCCACGTATAGATGAGTTGATCGACCGGCTGGGAACAGCCCGATACATGACGACTCTTGACCTCACAAAAGGGTATTGGCAAATCCCCCTGGCCAAGTCGGCCAAAGAGAAAACCGCATTTGTAACCCCAGACGGGGCGTTCCAATATAAAAGAATGCCGTTCGGGTTACAGAATGCGCCGGCCACATTCCAGCGGAAAATGGACCAGATGCTGAGGCCCCATCGGAAGTATGCTGCGGCTTACCTGGATGACATAATTGTCCATAGCACAGATTGGGCCTCACATCTGCCAAAAGTGCAAGCAGTCCTGGACTCTGTTCGGGAAGCAGGGTTTACGGCTAACCCCAAGAAGTGTACCATTGGGCAGGAGGAGGCCAAATATCTTGGGTACACCATTGGGAGGGGAGTAATAAAACCCCAACTCAACAAAGTCGAGGCCATCCAGAGTTGGCCACGTCCCAACAGCAAGAAGCAGGTACGAGCCTTTCTGGGAATCGCTGGGTATTATCGGCGATTCATTCCCCACTTTGCTTCTAAGGCTGTGCCCCTAACCAACCTGACGAAGGGGAAAGGGTCGGTCATGATTAAATGGACCCCCGAGGCTGAGGCAGCATTCCAATTCTTGAAACAAGCCTTATGTAGCCAGCCAGTGTTGTACTCACCCGACTTCTCTAGAGACTTTGTCGTACAAAGTGATGCGTCAGATGTGGGGTTAGGAGCAGTATTGTCCCAGGTCTGGAACGGGGAAGAGCACCCAGTCATTTACCTCAGCAGGAAGTTGAAGTCCCATGAGGTAAATTACGCCACCGTTGAAAAGGAGTGTTTAGCGGTGAAGTGGGCTCTAGATTCCCTTCGGTACTACCTGCTAGGTAGGCACTTTGACATGGTTACGGATCACGCTCCGTTAAAGTGGATGGCTCAAAACAAGGAAACAAATAGAAGAGTGAATAGGTGGTTCCTGGCCCTCCAGGAATTCAACTTCACAGTAAAGCATCGCCCTGGCGTTCAAATGGGGAATGTGGATGCTTTGTCTCGAGTACATGAATGCCTGATTGCTGGTGTTCCAACCCCGAGGTTAAAACAAGAGGGGGGGGTATGTGACAGCAGGAAGGTAAAGTCACCTGGTTGCATCCAGGGGGGTAGATATATTTCGCCCAGATTCAGGCTTTACGCCGACTTATACAGCTAGGTGGAGAGTTGTATAAGCCCAGCTGAGACTAGTGGGCTCATGGATGACTCATACCTCTAGGGAGAGGGCTGGGCGTCGTGCAGACAGGGAGTTGATGAGACCAGCTGAACCTTGTCAGCTCATTTAGGCCTCTATAAGAAACTCCCAGATTCATTAGATGTTAGCTCATGCCTGGAAGCAGACCTGTGTGGACTGTCTAGGGAGAGTGAACCCCTGTGCGGTGAGAGAAAGCCTGTGTGGCTATATATTTGCTTGGACATTTAAAACCAGGGACTTAGGGACTAGGACAGCACTAGGCTGATCCCAGTTGTTAGTTAGGAAACCTGTATGTTTAGTCAGAGGTCAAGTTGACCAGGATTTATTTTGTTTATGTTTTTTTTTGCCTTGCTGTGTTTTTGTCACTGTAAATAGAAAATAAACCGCACCTTTTTGATTTTGAAAACCACAACCTCCGTCTGCTGGGCCTGTTTTTGGGTGGGGAGCCCATCCCGGGGGTCACACACACCCGCTGCCGAGCTAACCCCCTCACAGTACGCAGCATTAGGGTATCTCCAAGTTGTTGACACAATCCTTTCTAGCTGTAAGAATGTCACCTCTAGCATTTACGTAAAAAATTTGGAAGTCTTCCTATGCCTGGCTTTCCAAGAGCTGCATTTCTTCTCAACCTTGGGTCTCCTGTTCAATTATGTAGTCAGGATGGGGTTGATAAAACGTTAGCAGCATGATGCAGACAGCAGTCCTGTTTTTTTACTTTGGAAGTAAAGTTCCTCATTTTCACCCGGAATCTTTCCTCAGTGGGACCTTTTGGTGGTTTTGTAAGGCCTCCTCAATGCACCCTTGGAACTCATTGAGGAACTGAGATGTTAATTATTGTGAAGCCCTATTGCTTGAGCTCTCAACCATATCATTAAAGATGCAGACTTTTGAATTACCTCAGGTTTCTTAACCAGGCCTAAACAAAATTCTCTTCACAAGTTTAGCAACTTAATTTAGCTTATTCAGGAGCTCCAGTCACCACTGCTATCGGACACTTCTCTCCCAATCGTTTCAGATTGACTATTCTTTCACAGGAGGCACAGTGTTGCCAACCATCAGTATTTTTACTGGCAGCCAGTAAAAACCGGGCACTTTTCTCCTGCCAGTAGATGCCAGTGGCAGAAAAAGGTTGCCAGTAAAAAATATGGCCGTAGTTCCAGTCCGGAGCCAGCCAAGACCATCCAAGTGCCTGCTACAGTATGTTCAGGTGGTGTCGGCGGGGGCGGTGGTGTCGTATGATGCCATGGTGCAAGGGAGCCGAGCAGGGCATTGTGTGTGGGTCTGTGGGACTGGAGCAAGGCAAGCTTGGAGTGGGACTGCCAGTGCTGTTTGGACTGAAGGGACCTCCTGGCATGGAGAGAGACTGTCACTGTGACTCAGGAGGGGACGTGTCGTGTCGGTGAGGTGTCATCAATATCTGTGCTGCTGCACACTGCTGTCAGTGTCACTGTGATGCCTCGTACATACAACCATTTTTTCCGACAAGAAAACTGCTATGAGAGCTTTTGGCCAGGAATCCCGGCCGCGTGTATGCTCCATCGCAGTTTTTCCGACGGGAAAACTGCCGGACAAAAAAAAGAGAGCAGGATCTCTTTTTTCCCGTCAGAAGAAATTAGAATGGACGGCACGCACACACATGAAACTGACTCTCATGTCTAGTACACACGACCGTTTTTTCCGTCGCATCAAAAACCATCGGTTTTCCCGACAGAATTCCTCTCAGCCTGCCTTGCATACACACGCCCACACAAAAGTCCCACCGTCCAAAGCGCGGTGACTTACAACACGTACAACGGCACTATAAAGGGGAAGTTCCATTCCAACGGCGCCACCCTTTGGGCTGCTTTACAAAGTTAGCGATCATTGCTACCCCATTGGATTACAATTTGTTCTTTAAGTGCACCACCGTGTTTTGCTAGCGAAGATTTCTTCATCAAACTATACCCCAAGTTATAGTCAGGCCTGACTGGGTAGTATAGGACATTGCTGGGCGCCATCTTGCTCACGAGGGAGGATAGCTGCAGCGGGGTCTGTTAAACTGTCATTACATTGCTGAATGTTTTATCTTTTGATAAGTATACTTATATTGCAGGGATCTGCATGTGACATTGCATACTGTTTTACCCTTTTAACCTTTACTAATAGTAAAGAACCTATAGTTAAGTATATTGGTTGTCAGTGTCAATTCAGGAGAAAGGAGAGATCAAGAGTGAACCAGACTGGAATGTTCCCATTCCAACATCCCAAAAAATAAGGAAGGAAATTGTCTGCTTCAACTGTGGAGGAGCCGGCCACACTGGGAAAGTGTGCCCCAGTCCAAAGAAGAACCGAGGCACTCAATACCAGCAGGTGGAAAACTTCAGAGGGCCCCGGTGAAGGAGTCACCCTGCTATATTATAAAGGGGACTGTGTCATATAGAATACTAGAGAGAGAGAGTGCAATTCTATCATCCCCTTTCCTAACTGTGTCACGAGAGGTTAGAGCCAATTGCCAGGGGTTGACGGCGGTGCACTACAAGGCCCAAAAACAAACAAGGCAGCCCTCTTAACTGGGGGTATCGCTACAGGTGGGGGCTCGGTTCCGGGATCCTTGTGGGTTGCACGCTGCAATCAAGCCGGTCGGAAGTACCAGCATGGACCCGCAGGCAGTGACACAATGGTGCGCAGAGTGGGCTGTTGATCCAATCTGGGCGGTAGCTGTTGAATTCCCGGAAGGGATCCAGGAAAAGGTAAAGCAGCTAATAATGTCAATATCTCCAAGATGGAAAGCATGGGCGGTGGATGTAAAGTCAGATACCTCGGGGGCATATGCACTAGTGGAATGGACAAGAGGAATCCCGGAAGAGTTCAGAGGGCAGAGTGTAAAGGCCATAGATGACAAAACGTATCGCTTAGTGCATACTGAGGCTGTGAAGAAAGAGTTTCCACGAACCTCCCCATCATTATCTCCGTTACTCTTCTCCAAAATGGGAAGCAGTCGCGAGACGAAAGCTCTGGAATTACCCCTGGCCGCCATAGGGCCAGAACTGCTGACTGCTTTGGGACACTTTGTAACTAAGTGCCATAAAACCAGCACGGTACATGTGGAAGCCGGGTACCGGAAGCTCCGGGTGTTTTCACAACCTGTGCCACCCAGGGAAGAAGACTTCGACACCTGGATTGAGCAGGCAATGCAGGCAGTAGAAGGTTGGGAAGTTCCAGAAGTGCAGAAAAAGCAGCGCATCAACGAAAGCTTGGAGGGTACTGCTGCTGAGGCTGTGAAGAATCTTAGGTGCAGCAATACTGTGTTTACAGCAATGGATTATCTGTCTATGTTACAGGAGGAATTTGGCCAGCTGGAGAAGGTGTCGGAGTTGGTGTATCAATTTGAACATATCCTCCAACAGCCAGGGGAGAAGTTGTCTGAATATGTCCGGAGACTGAACAGGATGCTGTGCCAAATTTCACTGAGAAAGGGAATGCTGCCACAAGTCATAGACACTACCAGGATGAAGCAGATCCTCAGGGGAGCCTTACGTTCGGATCCAGTTTGGCTTCACTTGAAGACCTCTGACGGAGTCATGGCTTTGAGTTACCCAGACCTTGTGCAGATCATAAGGGACGAAGAGGCCTTGCTGAAGGATCAACAGGGGGTTGAGAAGACCACCCCACCTGCTTCCGTGGGAGTCAGAACAGCAGTAGCTACCGAACGTGACTCGGAAGTAGAAACCTTGAAGTCTCAGATGGCTCAAGTACTGGATTTATTGACCTCTTTATTGGCCAAGGACTCAGGAACCAAGGAGAAAGGAGAGATCAAGAGTGAACCAGACTGGAATGTTCCCATTCCAACATCCCAAAAAATAAGGAAGGAAATTGTCTGCTTCAACTGTGGAGGAGCCGGCCACACTGGGAAAGTGTGCCCCAGTCCAAAGAAGAACCGAGGCACTCAATACCAGCAGGTGGAAAACTTCAGAGGGCCCCGGTGAAGGAGTCAGCCGGGCGCCCGCTACTTACAGAAAGCTCCAAAAAGATGCAAAAACAAGCAGAGCAAAAAGAGAAGGGAAACAATGCCCCTCCTAAAACCCCCCATACCGCCTGTCGGGAGTTGAAATTTGACAACCGGAGAAAAATCAAAGCATACCAGGTCCAAAAAGTGTTGAGGTCCAGAGAAAAATGGAAGAAGAAGAAAACACCATTAGGAAAATCAAGGAGTCCAAAGGAGGAAGCACCTCAGAAGAAGTTCCCAGACAAGTTAATAGGACCTTCCCCTCTAGTCTCCGTTCAAGTGGAGGGAGTCTACACCAAGGCTCTCCTAGATACAGGAGCCCAAGTGACTCTTTTATACAGAGAATTTTATTGGAAGTATTTGAGTCATGTGCCTTTACAGAAGCTGAAAGACCTACAGATAGGGGGGATTGGCACTCGTAGCTTTCCCTACGACGGTTGAGTCTCAATCAGGCTGGCCTTTGATCCATCAGTGACAGGAAAGGCGAAGTCTTTGACACCCTGGCGGTAGTTTGTCCTCGCCCGTCAGGGGCCAACACCAGTTCCATGTTGATAGGGACCAACACTGACTTGGTCAGGAGACTGCTGACCCCTTTAGTGCAGGAGCGGAGTCCTCCCAAACAGAAGATTCACCCCATGCTGCAACAGGTCTATCAGAAGTTGATCCTGGAGCAAAAGAAGAAGAGGAAGAGGGGGTGGGAAGAGTCTGGAGACTGTCGAGGAAGGAGAAGATACTGCAGCCTGGTGAGGTGACCTGTCTTCGGGCTAAGGTAAAACTCTCCTGGGAGCAGCCTGGCTCCTTCGTGGTCTTGGAGCCAGACCCCTTCAACACTCACCCAGGATTGGAAGTGATCCCTGAAGTGGTCCCGTTGAGGGCATTGAAGAAGGCGAAGGGCCAGATTCCAGTGAGCATAAGAAATGTCACTAGTTCTCCTGTGAAGATCCCAGCCCGGGTACTACTGGGCAAAGTAAATCCTGCTACCCCAGTGACCCTGTCTGAATTGAAGGGGATGGAGGTGTCATGGATTTGCAGTAGTGTTTGTCTGTCAGCTTACCTTCCTTCCCAGGTGTTCATCTTAGAGGCCAGAACCCTTTCACCTGGCTTCCTTTATAATCTCCTCCCAGCCTGACTCCACCCCAGGCCCTATCACAGAACACTATATTAACCTGTGCACTGCAAGCCTGCTTTGCTGATCAACGTGTTTGTTAGGCATTGTGTGTTTGGGTTCCTGCCTGCCGTGTGCTACGTCTGTCTCTGTTACGTTATTGGCTTGTTCCCGACTATCCCTGTCTGCTCGTGACCCTTGACCTTCGGCTTGTCTTTCGTTATCCTTGTCTGCTTGTGGCCCTTGACTTTCAGCTTGTTATTCGTTACTCTTATATCTCGTGCTGCTGCTTCCCCTCTTGTCCCCTTATCCTACGGGGCGTGAGCTAGGAGACTCTAGGGGCCGCGACCTGGACCCAGCCTGCAACATAACATCCTCACCACTAGAGGCTCTGGAGAAGACCTGCTGGGTCTTAGACTCCGCGCCCTGGGGAATCTTGGCTCTAGCTTCCCATAGGATCCCGGTTGTGCTCCTCTGGTCCCGCTTTCCACAACCACCCAGTTTCCTATCCGCAGCAGTCAGCCATAGGGTTCACTACCTTGCGGTGCACTCCTGTCCCCCTACAGTGTGCATCTGTCACCTGGCCACAGGTGACCTGACAGTTTGATCAGCCATGAACCCGGCTGACATCCCACTCCCCGCGGATGATCCATTGCAGGGCATTGTTTGCAGACTTGAAACCCAGGAATCGAATCAGACTCAGGTGATACGATTCCTCCAGGATCTCGCTTCGAGCAGCTTCAGGCCTCCTTGGGAACCCTGAATCCGCAACCTCAAATACAACCAGCGGCTGCACCTATTGCACCAGTCGCAGCCACACACTCACTACAACTGCCAGCTCCGTCCCGTTTCTCTGGGGACTCCAAAGCTTGCAGGGGGTTCCTTAGCCAATGCACGATTCATTTTGAGCTCCAGCCCCAAAACTTCCTGTCTGATCGGGCTAAGGTAGCCTATATCATTTCCCTCCTCTCTGGTGAAGCTTTAGCCTGGGCAGCCCCTCTGTGGGAACTGAATGATCCAGTGGTTTCTAGCCTGTCTGGCTTCTTGAAACTTTTTCGGAATATCTTTGAAGAACCGGCTCGTGTCTCTTCAGCGGCCAGCGCCCTTTTACGTCTCCGCCAAGAGTCTGCTTCTGTGGGACAGTATGCCCTTCATTTCCGCATACTGTCGGCTGAGTTGAGCTGGAACAATGAGGCCTAAGTCGCAACCTTTTTGCATGGCCTGTCTGATAGAGTGAAGGATGAATTAGCAGGAAGAACCATCCCCACTGATCTGGCCGGCGTTATCTCCCTGTGTAACCAGATCGATATTCGCTTTCAGGAGAGGACCTTAGAAAAGCAACGCCAGCACTCCTTGGTTCTTAGTCAGCCTGAGCTCCCCTCTCTTCGACCCGTAGAGCATCTCCTACCAGCTGAGGAACCCATGCAGCTGGGTCGGACCAGGCTATCCCCCGAGGAACGTGCTAGGTGCAGAACTCTTGGTCTGTGTCTTTACTGTGGGGGCAAAGGTCATTTTCGTGACACTTGCTCTCTTTGTCCAGAAAAACGTTCGGGTCCACTTCATCTGGAAAGTGGAGTATTGGACCCAGAAATATCACCTTCCCCTTCTCGTCTTCTGCTTTCTGTGTTCCTTCATGTTGGTGCTTCTTCTCATTCGGTCTCAGCATATCTGGATTCCGGAGCCGCTGGTAATTTCATGGACTGGGAAATCGCATCGTCCATGAGACTTACTCTTTTGCCCCTCACCACGCCATTGGTGGTCTTGGCGATTGATGGTACTGTTCTCCCAGGGGGACCTATCCGCTTCCAGACCCTCCCTGTTAAGATGTCGGTAGGGACACTCCACCAGGAGTGGATATCCTTCCTTATCTTACCCAAGGCCTCAACGCCTATAATTTTGGGTCTCCCATGGTTACAGCTCCATTCTCCTCATGTGGACTGGACTACTGGACAGGTCCTGGCTTGGGGTCCCTCCTGTTCCTCGTCCTGCCTACCCAAGGTTGCCCCCTGTGAACCTGAGCCGGTCATTCATTCCAGGTTGCATAACCATTTACATTTCTCTGTCCCTAACCACCCTTGGACGCACAGCCAGGCTAGCTTGTCTACAAGTCCTGCAGTGGCTACGTCTTGCGATGCGATTCAGGTAGTCGCTACACCTGACTCAGCTATTCACTCTGCCTCTGTACTAGTTATGCCAGTCCAGCCCATGCCCAGTGAGCCTCCTACTTTTTCTTGTTCAGGACATTCTGCTTGTCCTTCAGCTATTCAGCTTGACTCCGCCGACATGTCACCTTCTAACCAACCTGACTTCAGGGTTCCACTGACATCTGCCCAGTCTGATGGTCCTGTGCAAGATGACCAGTTCCCCTTTAAGGGTCTAGGGGACCCTCCTCAGATTCCTGTTGATCCTCTCATGCCCTTGCTTATTCCTAGAGAGCCTTTGGTCCTCAATAGATCTTCTTTTCATCTCCCTACCTCGTTTTCGGTCTCTGAGGATAATCTTAAGTACGAGGTTAGACAAGTTCTGGATTCTCGGCTCTGCAGAGGCATTCTTCAGTACCTTGTGCATTGGAGAGGTTTTGGTCCTGAGGAAGCGTCTTGGATCGCTGCATCTGATGTCGCTGCACCTCATCTGTTGAGGAGGTTTCATCAGAGATTTCCCTTTAAGCCTGGGCCCAGGCGGGGGAGGGCCCATAAGAGGGAGGGTACTGTCATGGATTTTCAGTAGTGTTTGTCTGTCAGCTTACCTTCCTTCCCAGGTGTTCATCTTAGAGGCCAGAACCCTTTCACCTGGCTTCCTTTATAATCTCCTCCCAGCCTGACTCCACCCCAGGCCCTATCACAGAACACTATATTAACCTGTGCACTGCAAGCCTGCTTTGCTGATCAACGTGTTTGTTAGGCATTGTGTGTTTGGGTTCCTGCCTGCCGTGTGCTACGTCTGTCTCTGTTACATTATTGGCTTGTTCCCGACTATCCCTGTCTGCTCGTGACCCTTGACCTTCGGCTTGTCTTTCGTTATCCTTGTCTGCTTGTGGCCCTTGACTTTCAGCTTGTTATTCGTTACTCTTATATCTCGTGCTGCTGCTTCCCCTCTTGTCCCCTTATCCTACGGGGCGTGAGCTAGGAGACTCTAGGGGCCGCGACCTGGACCCAGCCTGCAGCATAACATCCTCACCACTAGAGGCTCTGGAGAAGACCTGCTGGGTCTTAGACTCCGCGCCCTGGGGAATCTTGGCTCTAGCTTCCCATAGGATCCCGGTTGTGCTCCTCTGGTCCCGCTTTCCACAACCACCCAGTTTCCTATCCGCAGCAGTCAGCCATAGGGTTCACTACCTTGCGGTGCACTCCTGTCCCCCTACAGTGTGCATCTGTCACCTGGCCACAGGTGACCTGACAGGAGGGAGGAGAAGTCACTCTGGAGGGACTCTGTTTGGAAGATACCACCTTGCCATTGAAGTGGAAGGAGAGAGCCAAGGCTCAGCTGACCAGATGGAGGAAGATATTCTCAGAAGATGAGTTTGACGTGGGGTGTGCGAGGAGTGCAAACCCATAAAATCCGTCTGCAGGAAGACAAACCCTTCCGGGAGAGGGTCCGTCGAGTCCCCCTGGCTGACTTGGAAGATTTGCGTGAGCAGTTAACAGAGCTCAAGAGGACAGGGGTTATTCGAGAGTCAAGGAGTCCATATGCTTCCCCCATCGTGGTGGTAAGGAAGAAGAACGGGTCACTGAGGCTCTGCATAGACTACAGGACTCTCAACAGGAGGACCATACCTGACCAGTACACTACCCCCAGGATAGAAGATGCTTTGCAGAGTCTGTCTGGGGCCAAGTGGTTCAGTGTCATGGACCTGAAGAGTGGGTATTATCAAATCCCAATGCACTCTGAAGACAGAGAAAAGATGGCCTTCATCACCCCTGTGGGATTCTATGAGTTTAATAGGATGCCTCAAGGCCTGTCGGGAGCCCCCGCCACTTTCCAGAGGTTGATGGAGAAGACAGTGGGGGACATGAATCTTATCGAAGTCTTGGTGTACCTAGATGACATAATTGTCTTCGGTAAGACTCTGGAGGAGCATGAAGAGAGATTGGAGAAAGTCCTGAAGAGACTCAGTGAAGAGGGGCTAAAACTCTCCAGAGAAAAATGTCAGTTTTACCAGTCCTCGGTCCACTATTTGGGACACATAGTATCTGCAGAAGGAGTGTCTACAGATCCCGACAAACTGGACGCCGTTACCTCCTGGCCCAGGCCAACTACAGTGACTGAGCTCAGATCCTTCCTGGGGCTCTTATTACCGTAGATTTGTGGAAGGGTTTGCGAAAATTGCAAAACCCTTGAATGAGCTGCTAAAGACAGAAGGAGAGGAGGATGATACTGGCCCCAGGAAACCTGGAGAGTCTGTGGAAGGCCAGTGGACAGAGGAGTGTGAGGAAGCCTTCCAAATGTTGAAGAAGAGTATGACCACTGCCCCAGTCTTGGCCTATGCTGATCCCAGGAAACCATATGAACTGCATGTAGATGCCAGCCATGATGGTCTAGGAGGGGTGCTGTACCAAGAGTATGAAGGACAGTTGCGCCCAGTTGCCTATGTTAGTAGAAGTCTGACACCAGCAGAAAAGAACTACCCCACCCACAAGTTGGAATTCCTGGCCCTAAAGTGGGCAGTCGTGGATAAGCTCAGAGATTACCTGTATGGAGCTGACTTTACAGTAAAGACTGACAATAATCCACTCACCTATCTCTTCACCATGGCCAAGCTGGATGCCACTGGTCACCGTTGGTTAGCAGCTCTAGCCGGGTTCAACTTCAGCTTGAAGTATAGGCCCGGGGCTGGAGAGATCGGAGTTTCGGCAGTAGGGGTGCCCAAGTGTTATTCTGACGTGACCCAGATTGGAGACGTGACCTGACGACCTGCCAAAGCTGTCAAAAAAGGACATAAGAAAAGACCAGTTGGAAGATCCCTGGGGAAGATTGACTTTGAAGGCACTGGAAGATCCGGATCCGGGCAGGCTTCTGAAGGATCCCTCAAAGGTGGCTCGACTGGTCCACAAAGAATGGGACAAGTTGCAGGTGCATCAAGGGGTGGTCTACCGAAGGGGCCCCTCTGATGACCTAGAAGAGAAGTGGGAACTGTTATTGCCAGAGAAACACAGAAGAACTGTCTTGGCTGCCCTACACGATAACCATGGCCATTTGGGGGCTAAACGAACATTTCTGCTTGTAAGGGATAGGTTCTATTGGCCTTGTATGCGGGCTGAAGTGGAGGAGTACTATCACTCATGTGCTCGCTGCATTCAAAGGAAGACATTACCACGTCAAGCTGCCCCCATGGGTCATCTGCAGAGTCAAGTGTGGACTTGGTATGCATTGACTTCCTCTGTCTAGAACCTGACTTAAGTGGACATGGAAATGTTCTGGCCAGGAAATGCCCAGGCTTTTCCAGCTAAAGAACAGAAGGCCTCCACTGTAGCCAAAATCTTGGTGGAGAAATACTTTGTGCATTATGGGCTACCACAGCACCTACACTCAGACCAAGGGAGAGACTTTGAGAGTAGATTGATCAAGAAATTGCTGGACTCTTTGGGTATCAAGAAAACCCGTACTACCCCTTATCACCCTCAGGGTGATGCTCAACCGGAGAGATTCAACAGGACTCTGTTAAATATGTTGGGGACTCTGAGCAGCGAGCAGAAGCAGCATTGGAGCAAGCACATAGCAGCAATAGTGCATGCTTATAACAGTACAACTAGTGATGCTACAGGATACTCTCCATACAGACTAATGTTTGGCAGGGAAGCAAGACTGCCTGTGGATCTGGCCTTCGACATATCAATGGATCACAATTCAGCCACCTCACATAAGGGATATGTGGATAGACTGAGGAAGAGTTTGAAGCTAGCTTTTGAACAGGCCCAAGCGGCATTAGAGCAAAGAGGAGCCCGGAATAAGAGGAACTTTGATCTCAAAGTTCGAATCCAGGACTTGCAACCTGGAGACAGAGTGCTGTTGCGAAACTTGGGAGTCCCTGGGAAGCACAAATTGGCAGACAGATGGAGACCCGAACCTTATGTGATCTGCAAAAAGTTACCAGGCTTGCCGGTGTATCAGCTGAAGCCAGAAGGGAAGATAGGGCCGCTGAAGACCTGGCACAGAAACCACTTACTTCCACTTTCAGAAGCAGTACGGATACCTGCTGTAGAGGATTCCCCTGGACCATCCTCAAGCCTGGATACACCTAGGCCCAACACTCGGTCTCAGGTATCTCAGTCTGGAGGAATGGATGTCTCTGATCAAAGCGAAGAAGAAGAGCTTGGATGGTTGTGGCCGTCTCAGGCCCCTGAGCCTCTGTCCATAGATCTTCCACCCTCTGAAGGTACCCTGGATAGTACATTGAATGTGGAAGCCACTGAGTTTGTCCCGTCCAGCCCTCTGTCTGAGGAGTGGGAAGATGCCATAGGGTCGCCTTCTGCTGAAGATCAAAGGAACTCTCAATATCTTTTTGCACCTGATATAGACATCCCAGAAATAGTGGAACCCAATGCAGTCACCCCAAGAGAACAGAGAGCCAAGAGAACCATTCGTCCTCCTCGGAAGTTAACCTATGCCCAAATGGGGGAAAGTTCTGAGGATACTGTAACTACTGCTAGAAGGACAATACCAACACCTGGTCCCTCCACTGTGCATTTGGTGGAGGGCAACCCCAGCTCACTCTCTGGCACAGTAAGGCAGGTTACCCCCATTGATGTGACCTGTGGGCAGGACAAGCTCCCTTCCCCGTTTTGGTCGGAGTTTCCCCTGCCAACTTCTCTTGCAGCCCTAAATGAGTTTGTGTTTCGTACTGTTGATACTGTCTTTGGGGACCAAAGATTCTAAGTGGGGGGAGTGTGTAGCGGGGTATCGTTTTTTACCCACAGACTACAGTTCCCAGCACGCTTCAGGGCACCCAGGGTGCATTTCCCGTGCAAGGACTGCTGGGGTGGACTTTAAAAGGGAGAGGCGGGGCCTGTTTCGGTCTCTTTGGACACCGCCCTCCCAGCAAGTGGATCCCTGTGCTGACCTGCTGTGCGTGCAAGGCCTGAAGCCTGGACCTTGCATTTTCTTCCAAAGAGCCTTCCGCTCCACCGAGGAGCCTGCGGAGCGTCTGACCCTGTTGTGAAGAGTTGTCATCAGGAGGACCGAAGACCCGGGCGTCGTGGACACTGTGAAGCGAGTCACAGTAGCGGAGGTACCGGACAAGGACTGGTCCGGTCGGGTGAGAGAGCGGGCCCATCAGTGATTACAGTTACATTCTGGGGAGACTGTCTGCTGAACTGAGTTTACTAGTCTCTCCAGCTTTACAAAGTTAGCGATCATCGCTACCCCATTGGATTACAATTTGTTTTTTAAGTGCACCACCGTGTTTTGCTAGCGAAGATTTCTTCATCAAACTATACCCCAAGTTATAGTCAGGCCTGACTGGGTAGTATAGGACATTGCTGGGCGCCATCTTGCTCACGAGGGAGGATAGCTGCCGCGGGGTCTGTTAAACTGTCATTACATTGCTGAATGTTTTATCTTTTGATAAGTATACTTATATTGCAGGGATCTGCATGTGACATTGCATACTGTTTTACCCTTTTAACCTTTACTAATAGTAAAGAACCTATAGTTAAGTATATTGGTTGTCAGTGTCAATTACTGTGCTATAATATAAAGGGGACTGTGTCATATAGAATACTAGAGAGAGAGAGTGCAATTCTATCATCCCCTAACTGTGTCACGAGAGATTAGAGCCAATTGCCAGGGGTTGACGGCGGTGCACTACAAGGCCCAAAAACAAACAAGGCAGCCCTCTTAACTGGGGGTATCGCTACACCTATAAAAGGTTGCATCTCCCATCACTGCTAAGTCACATTACCTCTGGAAACAAACAGGCTGCATATTGATTGCTGTAATTACAGCTTATACCTGAATAAACTGGGAGCAATTGTCTGTAATTTGAGCTTTGGCTGTTTTCTCTGGGACTCCAGAGTGACATAGAAGAGATCCAATGTCAAACCTGTAACAGAGATTTACAGTATATGGCAAAATGAGGCAGCAGACCAAATGCATTCAGGTATGTGCAATATGTAATGCACTCCAAATACAGATAAGAGCATCATTTTTCCTATGCACAGAAAGTTTTTTAAAATTGTTTACTGTGACCATATCCTAGAGATGCTTTGTATGATGTGGGAAGACGAGGGTTCCCTTATTTTTTGTAGTAGGCTTTCCTTGCATTTTACATTCTTGCAGAATCTTTTATTGACTCTTTAAATAGTTGCAGAATTTGTGGAAAAGAAATGGATATGTAAAGGGCAGAATGGAAAATGTTTTAGCAGATGTCAAATACAAAATAGCACAGCAACAATTCAGCTGAAATAACTTTTATATTTTAAAGAGATATGATAAGCGTTTAAGGAAAATTTTTTTATAAAAAATGTGTACAAAGGATATAAAAATTCTACACACCCCTATGGCATTGTGCTGTGTGATAAAATTGCACATTTTAGAGTGCCCTTTTATTGTGGCCAGCCTGAGGCCGGGTTCACACTGGGGCGACAAACGCTCCGACATTGGGAGCTCATGTCGCATGACGTGTGAAAATCAATGTTTCCCTATGGGAGCCGTCTTAACTGGTCCGACACATGTCGGTCCGACTTTGAAAATGCTCCCTGTACTACTTCGGTCCGACTTTGATCCGACTTCAGCCCATTGACTATCATTGAAGTCGGATCAAAGTCGGACCGCAGTCTTGCATGATCCGACTTTGGCATGCGACTTGTGCTGTACTGCTCTTGAGGGGGAAATCCAGGCCAAATTTTAAATAAAAAACCGGCATGGGTTCCCCCTTCAGGAGCATACCAGGCCCTTGGGTCTGGTCTGGATTTGAAGGGGAACCCCTACGCCGAAAAAACGGCGTGAGGGTCCCCCCCAAAATCCCAACCAGACCCTTATCCGAGCATGCAACCTGGCAGGCCGCAGGGGAAGAGGGGGGACGAGAGAGCGGCCCCCCTCCCTCCTGAACTGTACCAGGCCGCATGCCCTCAACATGGGGGGTTTGGTGCTCTGGGGCAGGGGGGCGACCTGCGGCCCCCCCACCCCAAAGCACCCTGCCCCCATGTTGATGAGGACAGGGCCTCTTCCCGACAACCCTGGCCGTTGGTTATCGGGGTCTGCGGGCGGAGGGCTTATCGGAATCCGGGAGCCCCCCTTTAATAAGGGGGCCCCCAGATCCCGGCCCCCCACCCTATGTGAATGAGTATGGGGTACATCATACCCCTACCCATTCACCTGGTGGAAAAAAATTTCAATAAAAAACACACAGCTTTTTAAAGTAATTTATTGCACAGCTCCGGGGGTCTCCGTTGTCGTCTCCACGTTCTCCGGTTCTTTCTTCTGCCGGGCCTCCGCTATCTTCTTCCAGCTCTTTTGCTAGCGGGGCCCGGTCTTCTCTGTCACCTTCTTCTTCTCCCGCTCTCTGGTTCTTCTCTCGCTCTCCGGTTCCTTCTTCCGCCGGGCCTCCGCTATCTTCTTCCAGCTCTTTTGCTAGCGGAGAGGGTCGGTCTTCCCGTCATCTCGTCCGGCTCTCCGTTGTCCTTCTGCCGGCCCCTCCATTATCTTCTTCCAGCTCATTTGCTAGTGGAGGGGCCGGTCTTCCTGTCGCAGTCGCCGTCTTCTCTCTTCTCCTTCTCGATGTTGACTCGTCGCTTCCTCCCGCTGTAATACTGGCTGTTCGCTCCGCTCCGAATTAATATAGGCTTCTCATGACGTCACAGTCACATGCTCCCATGACGTCACAGTCACATGCTCCGGGGCCACCCGGAGCATGTGACTGTGACGTCATGAGAAGCCTATAATAATTCGGAGCGGAGCGAACAGCCAGCATTACAGCGGGAGGAAGCAACGAGTCAACATCGAGGAGGAGAAGAGAGAAGAAGACTGCGACGGCGATGGTTCTTTCTTCTGCCGGGCCTCCGCTATCTTCTTCCAGCTCTTTTGCTAGCGGGGCCCGGTCTTCTCCGTCGCCTTCTTCTTCTCCCGCTCTCCGGTTCTTCTCCCGCTCTCCGGTTCTTTCTTCCACCGGGCCTCCGCTATCTTCTTCCAGCTCTTTTGCTAGCGGAGGCCCGGTCTTCCCGTCGTCTCGTCCGGCTCTCCGTTGTCCTTCTGCCGGCCCCTCCACTACCTTCTTGTAGCTCTTTTGCTAGTGGAGGGGCCCAGTCTTCCCATCGCCGTCTTCTTCCCTCTTCTCCTCCTCGATGTTGACGCGTCGCTTCCTTCCGCTGTAATACTGGCTGTTCGCTCCGCTCCGCATTAATATAGGCTTCTCATGACGTCACAGTCACATGCTCCGGTGGCCCCGGAGCATGTGACTGTGACGTCATGGGAGCATGTGACTGTGACGTCATGAGAAGCCTATATTAATGCGGAGCGGAGCGAACAGCCAGTATTACAGCGGAAGGAAGCGACGCGTCAACATCGAGGAGGAGAAGAGAGAAGAAGACGGCGACGACAGGAAGACCGGCCCCTCCACTAGCAAAAGAGCTACAAGAAGGTAGTGGAGGGGCCGGCAGAAGGACAACGGAGAGCCGGACGAGACAACGGGAAGACCGGGCCTCCGCTAGCAAAAGAGCTGGAAGAAGATAGCGGAGGCCCGGCGGAAGAAAGAACCGGAGAGCGGGAGAAGAACCGGAGAGCGTGAGAAGAACCGGAGAGCGCGGAGAAGAAGAAGGCGACGGAGAAGACCGGGCCCCGCTAGCAAAAGAGCTGGAAGAAGATAGCGGAGGCCCGGCAGAAGAAAGAACCGGAGAGCGCGGAGACCCCCGAAGTCGGAAGAAGACCCCCGGAGCTGTGCAATAAATTAATTTAAAAAGCTGTATTGTGTTTTTTCTTGACATTTTCTTCCCACCAGGTGAATGGGTAGGGGTACGATGTACCCCATACTCATTCACATAGGGTGGGGGGCCGGGATCTGGGGGCCCCCTTATCAAGGGGGGGGCCCCAGATCCTGATAAGCCCCCCGCCCGCAGACCCCGACAACCAACGGCCAGGGTTGTCGGGAAGAGGCCCTGTCCTCATCAACATGGGGGCAGGGTGCTCTGGAGTGGGGGGGCCACAGGTCGCCCCCCTGCCCCAGAGCACCAAACCCCCCATGTTGAGGGAATGCGGCCTGGTACGGTTCGGGAGGGAGGGGGGCCGCTCTCTCGTCCCCCCCTCTTCCCCTGCGGCCTGCCAGGTTGCGTGCTCGGATAAGGGTCTGGTTTGGATTTTGGGGGGGACCCCCAAGCCGTTTTTTTCGGCGTAGGGGTTCCCCTTCAAATCCAGACCAGACCCAAGGGCCTGGTATGCTCCTGGAGGGGGAACCCATGCCGGTTTTTTATTTAAAATTTGGCGTGGAGTTCCCCCTCAAGATTCATACCAAACACAGTGCCTGCTATTGTTCATTGAAAGTCGGACATATGTTGGCTTCATGTCGCAGGGCAAAGTCGGATCCAAAGTAGGACAGATGTCGTGTCGCACTAGTGTGAACCCAGCCTCAGGCACACCTGTGCAATAATCATGCTGTCTAATCAGCATCTTGATATACCACACCTGTGAGGTGGATGGATAATCTCGGCAAAGGAGAAGTGTTCACTGAGGCTGGGTTCACACTTGTACAACACGACAGTCATACAACTTTCATCCTACTTTGCTCTGCGACATCAGTCCTACATTGATCCTACATTGGTCCTACATCCATCCGACTTTCATGAACAGGATACTACATTGATCCAACTTTGTGATAGTCAGACTTGTCCTTTGACCAATCAAAACAATCCCAGGGTGAGATAAATTCCTTTTACTGCTGCTGTAATCACCATGTCAGATGTCAAAAGTCGGATGGTTAGGACAAGGATCCTACTTTGATCCGACTTCAATGATATTCAATGGGCTGAAGTAGGATCAAAGTCGGACCAAAGTAGTACAGGGAGCATTTTCAAAGTCGGACCGACATGTGTCGGACCAGTTAAGACGACTCTCATATGTTGGAGCGTTTGTCAGACCTGTGTGAACCCAGCCTAAGGCCCCTTTCACACTGGGGCGGGAGGTGCGGTGGCGGTAAAGCGCCGCTATTTTTAGCAGCGCTTACCGTCGGAATTGCGGCGGTATTCGGCCAGAAAAGAGTTAAAAATCACCGCAAAGCACCTCTGCAGAGGCACATTGCCGGCAGTATAGCCGCGGTGTCCCATTTATTTCAATGGGCAGGAGCAGGGGAGGAGCGGTAAACACACCGCTCCTTCACCGCTCCAAAGATGCGGCTAGTAGGAATTTTGGAGCGGTCCTTCTAGCGCACCGCTCCAGTGTGAAAGCCCTTGGGCTTTCACACTGGAGAAACAGTAACCGCTGTTTAGGGTCGGTTTGCAGGCGCTATTTTTAGCGCAATAGCGCCTGCAAACCGCTCCAGTGTGAAAGGGGTCTAATACAGATTTAGACAGATTTGTGAACAATATTTGAGAGAAATAGGCCTTTTGTGTACATAGAAAAAGTCGTAGAACTTTTCTTTCAGATCATGATAAATAGGGGCAAACACAAAAGTGTTGCATTTATAATTTTGCTCAGTATATGTATATATATATATATATATATAAATATATATATGTAGCATACAGACCCCACTTTTCTCCGCCAATAGCGGGGCAAACCTGCTACTTGCCCGGTATCCCCTCCCTGTGTATCGAGATGAGCGAGCGGTGTTATTGTTGGGTCTTGCAGTAATTATCTCTCTAGAGTGGATCCCTTCTCTCCGTTGTCTAGGCAGAAATCTTTCAGAATAAGACCAATGTCCACACAGGAGTAAAAACCCAATCAACAAGGTTTTATTCTTTATACTTGAGGTAAACTTGAAGAGAGAGAGTTGGAAGTTGAGAAAGTAGGGAAAGGTTCAGGCACGCAACACTTAGAGCTCAGTGTCAGTCTTTCATCGCCACTCAAGCCTGAGTGGGTATTGCTCACCTGGATAGTCCCTTTTAAGAGCGGTCCTAGCAGCCGGGATGGAACACGGATAATAGAGACGATGAATTTCTCTTTAGGCGATTTTCCAGGCCTCTTCCCGAGACAGCAGTACTCTCCTCTGGGACTGATCCTCCCCTGGACTCCTTTCCTAAAGGTGGGCTCCCTACAAGTGGGCAGCCTGGGATTCTTCTCTGAGGTGTAGGCCTACATTGCAGCATCGAAACCTCGGGCTGAAGGTGCCTGAGGCCCAAACACACTCGTGCACCTCGTGCCATGCGGGCCACGAGGCACACTTACAGGACCGAAGGTCCAATGGAACACCCCCCGCCTAATGGCGTCTGCTCTTTATGTACCCTCTCCCAGCATGCACAGTGGGTTGACCACGCCCACTGCACGGCTGCCGAGAGAGGACACCCAAGGTGCTGTGATACCCCCTGTAGTTCAATCTATGCCGGCGGTGACTGTGCCACCTACAGGCAACAGAGAACACTACAGCCAGGCAGTATCACACCCAGAGCAGAGGCAATAATGAATCAGTGATTGGTCTGAGCCCAACTACCGGCTCAGACTACCCCTAAATTTCCACATAGCGCCCCCAAATATTGGGGGGGCGCTACATATATTTATATATATATATATATATATATATTCATATATCTATTTACTGCAGAGCATATGGGCAGTACTGCAGGAGATATGGGTTGGGAGCAACTTGGAGGAGGATCTGCACAGTCACGGTCCTTCGGTCAGGTATTTTTTTTATTCTAATACAAATTGTACTAAAAATATTAAAAGACAGTATTATTTTAAAAACTGATTGGCTTTAGAAGCATTTAAAGTAAATTGGTCATGTAGTAGATTTTTAATAGTATGTTTATCTGTAATTGGGGCATAATTGCTCTGCTAAAGATGATGAGCTTAAAGCAGGGTTCCACCCAAAAGTGGAACTTCCGCTTATATGCTTCCTCCCCCCATCCGGTGTCACATTTGGCACCTTTCAAGGGGGAGGGGGGGAACAGGGACCCGTTTATGACAGGTCCCCTTCCCCACATCTGGGAGACAGGCCGCGGCCCGATCTCCCAGATGTTCAGCCCCCCTCCTCCTTCCCCCGCCGCCGGGCCAATTTGAAAGCGCAACGCGCTTCACGCATGCACAGTAGGGAACCAGCAGTGAAGCCCAAAGGCTTCACTGCCTGGTTCCCTTACCAGGAATGGCGGCGGCAGCACCCGGGAGTCGATCCGAAGATCGGCTGGGGCGCCGACATCACGGGCTCCCTGGACAGGTAAGTGCCCTAATATTAAAAGTAGCAGCTACAGTATTTCAAGGTTCTGACTTTTACATTTTTTTTTTTGGGCTGGACCTCCTCTTTAAATGGAATGTTATCTTTATTCAAGAAAATGTTCTATTGATCGAGGGGTTGGTCTCTGCGGGGAGCATCGATGGTTTCAAGAAACTATTCGATAAGCACCTGAACAACCACAGCATACAGGGATATACAATGTAATACTGACATATAATCACCCACATAGGTTGGACTTGATGGACTTGTGTCTTTTTTCAACCTCACCTATTATGTAACTATGTAACTATGTGTAGCGGGGTCCTCAAATTGATGGGATACACCTGGGCAATAGTGTAACCCAGGTGTATAATTGTGTTAGGATTCAGACCCCTTTTTGTTTCGTGGAGGATTGGAGGATGTAATATTCTCCTTTGCCTGTGGGTGGCGTAGTACCCACAGGCTTCAGGTAGAATCATCCCCTGCAGTGCTCCCTGTTTGGTCTCTTCCCGGAGATGGTATGGCTGGGGCGGGGAACCCGCCGGGCCGTTGAAGGGAGGAGATAAAAGGGGGAGACGCCCTGACCACGAGGTCGTGTTCTGGCGGAGAAGGAGGTCCTCGGAGGAGGAGGGTTGCGGTCTGCACCCAGGGCCCTTAGGCCTGGGTGCGGGAGATCCAGGAGTCTGGTCCAGGTGCCCATGGCCTGGTCCGGAGTCATGTTGGCGTCCATCCCAGGCACCTTTAGCCTGGGGTGAGGTACTATCGAGGAGGCCTGGGGCCCAGTACCTTCGACTGGGTCCCGCTAGGGTGGACTGTCCGAGGGTCCCTGAGCGGAGGGACTCGTACCTGAGGTGAGGAGGCCGGGGAGGTTACCCACTGGAGACCCGGAGCAGCACCAACCCGGTGACAGTGGGCCTCTGGGAACTCTCTTGGGAGGACACATCCCCCTGATAGGGGCCACAGCGCATCGAAGAGGGCTCCATTGCTGTTCATAGGGGTTGCTGGAAGAGACCCCATCCTTCCTGTTCTGTAACAGCCGGATTGGCTTAGGCGCCGCTGGTCATAGTACAGTGGCATAGAACTGAAACGTTAGGAAGTGCCTTGATCTGCTCATCCCACCGTTGGCAAGGTTATAGGTCCCAACCAGTCTGCTGTTAAAAGAACTGTTTATCGTGCTTTGCTATTGGAGTGCCAAATAAACAAGTGTTGGACCTTTCTCCGGTGTGTGAACTCCAGTTACTGGAAGCAGAGGGGAGGCTGGTGAGCTTGTAAGTACAGACTCGGTACATTCGCAGAACACATTGGCCCGAGGAAACATCAGGAAGTGGCCTTCACCTCCCTATTGTAATGGGGAGGACATGGGCTGTGGCGCATCTCACTCTCACAACTCAGAAACCCCTAGACATGAGTTGGTGTGTAACAGATGAAGAAGTTGGAGAGAGGGTGAGGCCGCTACACGTGGGGGCTCGTCCGGGATACAGTGTGTTCTAAAGATGGACTTGAGAATGTCTACATTTGAACTTTGCTGCCCAGAGGAGTTCCGAGCAGATCGGCCAAATTACTGGCCAAAGTGCGTCCCTGCTCGGAGTTGTGGAAATGACCCTAACACGGGAAAGGCCCATGCGGAGGAGCGGAAAAAGGGAGAGGTCCAGCCGTGTGACGTACTGCACGTGGGGACTGTTAACGCACTGCGCCACGAGGCACCCCATGGCGACATCGTTCGTGGGCGGAGTCAAGAGGAAGCCCGCGAAAATGTACAGCTCATGGGAGGAGTCTGGCCAAGTGTGGGGATACACGTGGAGACTCCGGCGCGGGGTCAGTGCATGATGGAGCAGCAGACAGTCGGGATGACCTCAAGTGCCCCGTGGATTATGGTTCCTCACCCCACGAGAATGACTTCCTTTGCTGCCCCCATCACAGACACGGGGATAAGACTTAGGCCCCGAGGGCGGTTGGCTCTGTACACCTGCAGAGACACGGAGGCCCTCGGTGTGATCTGTCCCGGCTGCTCGGGACTGGTGGTCACCCTGAAGCCATTCGGGCGATGTGAGGAGTGCAGAGAATTCCTTTTTGAGGTCGAGTCGTCCACAGCAAGGCCCCGGGCCCTTCGCCTCAACCACCTCACGGGTACCGCTACTCCGGAAGGGGAGATCAAGGCCTTTGTCGAGGTTCCTGTGCGCGCTGACCAGGGCGATGGACTGCCCAACAGAGAAAAATCCGAGGATGCTGCCTCGGTCGCCACAAGTTCCCTGCTTCCACCACCGAAGAGGAAAGTTGGCCTAGTACAGGCATCCTATGGACGTGGTCGAGCTTCACCCCGCTGCTTGCCTGGCCTGGATGGCGCCGGTCGAGATGGAAGTCCCGGACATCCCAGTCTTCTACAAGGGTCAGGTGAGCCAGGGGCTGGGACTGTGGTGGTGGTTGGAGGTGTCGGGGGCCCATTGGAGGTGGAACCCCCCAGGGAAGATGATTCTGTGTCCACGGGTAGATATCTGCCTGCGGAGATGTATGACACCTCCGACCTAGAGTCGCTGTCTGATTGCGGAGATGATGGCGAGATAGACGAACTGTTCAGCCGCAAGGGCTGGGATAGAGTGCCGCTTCTTGCTTCCCGTGCGGTACGGGATTCACCTATGTACACAGGAGACAGCACGCCTCGGGTGGAAGACCCGCAGCTTACGAGGGAACCTACCCCTCCACCTGTGTCCTCATCTACTGTCACCCCACCTACTTTGGTTGTGGGGATACCCCGGGACTTGCTGTATGAGGTGGAAGTCTGGAGAACAAGATGGTATGACGAGTTTGTGTGGGACAAGTTGAAGGTGCCCCATGCTCGCAGGTACCTGGAATGTGTGCCGGCAGTGTCTAAGAGGTTTGAGGACTGCAAAGCTGAATGGAAATTGGGGCGCCATATCCATGCTGACAAGATAGTCATTTGCAGAAGAGAAGGAGAAGATGTCAAGTATTCGATAGAGGCATTTGACAAACACCTGAAACCCCTGTACCTGCCGGATCCAAAGTTTTACTTATAGGAGAAAAGAACTCCTGTTTATTTCTTTTGTGCACTTGAACTTTCTGGAAGAGCCATTCCCAGACACGCAGGACTGTGCCCTGCTTTTGTTTTTGTTTGGGCTTTTCTTTTTCTCGTTGGAGACTTGGGGACTGTTGTGTTTTCGTGTTTCCCCTTTTCTTCATGTGCCAAAGGCAAGGACATTTGGGAATAGTGGCAGAGTAGGGAAAGCTGGAAGACCGAAGATTCGTTGAGCGTCATGACCGCGGCGTTGTCACCAGGTGGCAGTGTTGCGCAACAAATGTTTGAAAATATTTCACCCACACATCACCTTGCTTGTTGGAGTGAGTGGGTCTCTCGGCTGACGGGCCCACTCATCCCAAATGACACAAAATTATGTTAGGATGTTGTTTTTTCTTTCCCCTGCAGGAGAATCGTCAATCAAGACCATTGAGAGTGGGTGGCTCTTAGACAGTGTGGGAGAGGGGTTGTGATTATGCAGATGTTAAAAATGTTTTATGACATAAGTTGTTTTATATGTTCCCCATTCCCTGAGCAGGTTGTCATGGATATGCATTAATGTCTGTCTGCCATCTTACCTTCCTCCTCATGTGTTCATCTAGAGACCAGACCTCCTTCACCTGGCTTCCTTTATAATCTCCTCCCAGCCTGACTCCACCCCAGGCCCTATCACTGAACACTATATTAACCTGTGCACTGCAAGCCTGCTTTGCTGATCAACGTGTTTGTTAGGCATTGTGTGTTTGGGTTCCTGCCTGCCGTGTGCTACGTCTGTCTCTCTGTTACGTTATTGGCTTGTCCCCGACCATCCCTGTCTGCTCGTGACCCTTGACCTTCGGCTCGTTCTTCGTTATCCTTGTCTGCTTGTGGCCCCTGACCTTCGGCTTGTTATTCGGTTCTCTCTATCGTGTGCTGCTGCTTCCCCTTATCCTACGGGGCGTGAGCTAGGAAACTCCAGGGGCCGCGACCTGGTCCCAGCCTGCAGCGTAACATCCTCACCACTAGAGGCCCTGGAGAAGACCAGCTGGGTCTTAGACTCCGCGCCCTGGGGAATCTTGGCTCTCGCTTCCGTTGGGATCCCGGTTGTGCTCCTCTGGTCCCGCTTTCCACAACCACCCAGTTTCCTATCCACAGAAGCCAGCCATAGGGTTCACTACCTCGCGGTGCACTCCTGTCCCCCTACGGTGTGCATCTGTCACCTGGCCACAGGTGACCCTGACAGTTTGATCAGCCATGAACCCGGCTGACATCCCGCTTCCCGCGGATGATCCATTGCAGGGCATAGTTCGCAGACTTGAGACCCAGGAATCAAATCAGACCCAGGTGATGCGATTCCTCCAGGATCTGGCTTCTCGATTCGAGCAGCTTCAGGTCTCCTTGGGAACCCCGAATCCGCAACCCCAAGTACAACCAGCGGCTGTACCTATCGCACCAGTCGCAGCCTCACACTCACTAAGATTGCCAGCTCCGTTCCGTTTCTCTGGGGACTCCAAGGCCTGCAGGGGGTTTCTCAGCCAATGCACTATTCATTTTGAGCTTCAGCCTCAAAGCTTCCTATCTGACCGGGCTAAGGTAGCCTATATCATTTCCCTCCTCTCCGGTGAAGCTTTGGCCTGGGCTGCCCCCCTGTGGGAGAGGAACGATCCGGTGGTTTCCAGTCTGTCCGAATTCTTGAAGCTCTTTCGTAATATCTTCGAAGAGCCGGCTCGGGCTTCTTCAGCGGCTAGTGCTGTCTTACGTCTTCGCCAAGAATCTAGTTCAGTGGGGCAATATGCTCTTCAGTTCCGTATCCACACAGCTGAATTGAGCTGGAATAATGAGGCCCTGGTCGCTACCTTTTTACATGGCCTCTCTGACCGAGTGAAAGACGAATTAGCGGGAAGAGCCATTCCCGTCGGTCTGGACGATGTAATTTCATTATGCAACCAGATCGACATTCGTTTTCAAGAGAGGTCCTTAGAAAAAAGACGCCAGCACTCTCTGGGTCCTAGCCAGTCTGAGCTCCCCTCCCTTCATTCCGTGGAGCATCCTCTACCTGCTGAAGAACCTATGCAGCTGGGCCGGACCAGACTAACCCCCGAAGAACGTGCTAGGCGCAGAACTCTGGGCTTGTGCCTCTATTGTGGGGGCAAGGGTCATTTTCGTGACTCCTGCTCGCTTCGTCCGGGAAACGCTCGGGTCTAATACATTTGGAAGGTGGAGTATTGGACCCAGAAACATCACCTTCTCGCCTGCTCTTGCCGGTGTCCCTTCATGTAGGCACTTCTCCTCAGTCAACCCTTGCATACCTGGATTCCGGGGCTGCCGGCAATTTCATGGATTGGAGAACTGCTTCTTCTATGAAGCTTACCCTTTCACCTCTCACTACCCCATTGGTAGTCTCGGCAAGTGATGGCACTGTTCTCCCAGGGGGCCCTATTCGCTTCCAGACGCTACCCATTAGGATGTCGGTAGGGATTCTCCACCAGGAGTGGATATCCTTTCTTATTCTACCCAAGGCCTCTACCCCAGTTGTATTGGGCCTCCCTTGGCTACAGCTCCACTCTCCACATGTGGACTGGGTCTCTGGGCAGATCCTGGCCTGGGGTTCCTCATGTTTCTCGTCGTGTCTTCTCAAGGTGACCCCCAAGGAGAGTCTTCCGGTTGCTGCCACTTCTGTTTCTTCTGATCTTCCCGCCGCATACAGCGATTACCGGGATGTGTTCTGTAAAAAATCAGCTGAGGTGCTTCCTCCCCACAGGTCTTTTGACTGTGCTATTGATCTTGTCCCCGGAGCAACTCTACCCAGGGGTCGTACCTACCCTCTGTCCATCCCAGAGACCCAGGCCATGTCGGAGTATGTAGCAGAGAATCTGGAGAGAGGGTTCATCCGGAAATCCTCATCGCCTGCAGGGGCAGGGTTCTTTTTTGTTGCCAAAAAGGATGGTACCTTAAGACCCTGCATCGATTATCGGGGTTTAAATGCGGTTACTATTAAAAATCGATACCCCTTACCCTTAATATCTGAGCTATTCGATAGGTTGAAGGGTGCCTCCATTTTCACCAAGTTGGATCTCAGAGGCGCGTACAATCTCATTCGAATACGGGAGGGTGACGAATGGAAGACTGCATTTAACACTAGAGACGGGCATTACGAATATCTGGTGATGCCTTTTGGTCTGTGTAATGCTCCAGCCGTGTTTCAAAACTTTGTCAATGAAATCTTCAGAGATCTGCTGTACCAGTTTGTTGTCATCTATCTGGATGACATTCTGATCTTTTCTGAAAATCTGCTCGTCCACAGAAACCATGTCCGCACTGTACTTCAACGTCTTAGAGAGAACAATCTCTATGCCAAGCTGGAGAAATGTTCCTTTGAATGTTCTGAGGTCCTGTTTTTGGGGTGCTTTGTCTCATGTTCGGGGCTTCGTATGGACCCTGGGAAGGTCTTGGCTATCACCAACTGGCCTCTTCCTGCTAGCCTCAAGGCCACACAGCGCTTTCTTGGCTTCACTAATTATTATAGGCAGTTCATAAGGAATTACTCTTCCATTGCCGCGCCTATTATCGCTTTGACCAAGAAGGGTGTGAATGCCAGAGACTGGCCTCCCGAAGCTGTCTCTGCATTTCACAACCTGAAACAGGCCTTTGTTTCTGGCCCCCTCTTGAGGAGACCAAATCCTGGGAATGCATTTTTTATTGAAGTGGACGCTTCCTCAATGGGGGTGGGAGCTGTGCTTCTTCAAATCTTTGAGAAGAGACGCCAACCATGTGCGTTCTTCTCCAAAAATTTTTCTCAGGCAGAGAGGAATTATGCCATCGGTGATCGGGAACTTCTCGCAATTAAATTGGCGTTAGAGGAGTGGCGTCATCTCTTGGAGGGTTCCCCTCACTCCATAACGATCTTTACCGATCACAAGAATTTACAGTATCTACAGAATGCTAAACGTCTGAATCCTAGACAGGCCAGGTGGAGTCTCTTCTTTGCCCGTTTTAATTTCACGATTACCTACAAACCTGGTTCCTGCAACGGTCGGGCTGATGCGCTCTCTAGGTCATTTGACACTTTGGACGAGGAGTCCGCCCCTGAACCTGAGCCGATCATTCCCACCTCATGCATTGTTGCCCACTCTACCACCCTGAAGTCTAAAATTCCGCCTGGTAAGACCTTTGTCCCCACTGAGCTAAGAGCTAAGATCCTTCGTTGGGGACATGATTCCAAGGTGGCAGGGCATTCTGGATTCCTCCGATCCTTCCTACTCATCAGTCGTCACTACTGGTGGCCTAATCTCCGCTCAGACGTCAAAGACTACGTTAAAGCTTGTCATGTCTGTGCTCAGTCCAAATCCTCCACACAAGCTCCTGCTGGTCTCCTCATGCCCTTGCCTATTCCTAAGGAACCCTGGGCCCATATTGCCATGGATTTTATCACCGATCTCCCACTGTCTGAGAATAATACAGTCATTTGGGTGGTAATCGATCGATTCTCCAAGATGGCTCATTTTGTTCCTCTTCCTGGTCTTCCTTCTGCCCCTGCCTTGGTTCCCATTTTCATTCGAGAAATTCTCCGCCTACATGGGGTCCCTTCTCATATTGTTTCCGACAGGGGAGTCCAATTCACGTCTCGTTTTTGGAGAGCCTTTTGCAAATCCCTCAATATTGTCTTGGATTTTTCTTCTTCTTACCATCCCCAATCCAATGGACAGACTGAGAGGGTTAATCAGGAGTTAGAGGTCTTTCTTCGCACCTTTGTGTCTTCTCACCATGACGATTGGTCCTCTCTACTCCCGTGGGCAGAATTCTCCCATAACAATCATGTGAATACCAGTTCGCAGAAGACACCCTTTTTCACAGTTTATGGAAAACACCCTCAACTTCCTCTTCCTATGATCTGTTCTCCAGACATTCCAGCTTTGGCTTCGGTTCAGGAGTCTCTCAATTCCGTTTGGGGTCACGTTCATGATTCCCTCCGGGCAGCTGCTGAAAAATTCAAAGGCTTTGCAGACCGCCGCAGGCGTAAACCGCCTTCTCTTCAGCCAGGGGACAAAGTCTGGCTCTCTACCAGGAACATCAAGCTCCGAGTTCCTTCTCTGAAGTTTGCTCCACGATTCATCGGTCCTTACACGGTAACTGCTAAACTGAATCCGGTTTGTTTCAAACTCCAGATTCCTAAGAGCCTTAAAATCACTAACTCCTTTCATGTTGCTCTTCTAAAGCCTTTAGTCCTCAATAAATTCTCTCGTCCTCTTCCTACCGTGGCGCCTGTCTCGGAGGATAATCAGGAGTACGAGATCAGTCAAATTCTGGACTCCCGACTCTGTAAAGGCGTTCTTCAGTACCTCGTTCATTGGAAAGGGTTTGGTCCTGAGGAGAGGTCTTGGATCACTGCATCTGAGGTCTTTGCACCTCGTCTGTTAAAGGAGTTTCATCTGAAGTTTCCCTCTAAACCTGGGCCCAGGCGGGGAAGGGGGAGGCCTCGTAAGAGGGAGGGTACTGTCATGGATATGCATTAATGTCTGTCTGCCATCTTACCTTCCTCCTCATGTGTTCATCTAGAGACCAGACCTCCTTCACCTGGCTTCCTTTATAATCTCCTCCCAGCCTGACTCCACCCCAGGCCCTATCACTGAACACTATATTAACCTGTGCACTGCAAGCCTGCTTTGCTGATCAACGTGTTTGTTAGGCATTGTGTGTTTGGGTTCCTGCCTGCCGTGTGCTACGTCTGTCTCTCTGTTACGTTATTGGCTTGTCCCCGACCATCCCTGTCTGCTCGTGACCCTTGACCTTCGGCTCGTTCTTCGTTATCCTTGTCTGCTTGTGGCCCCTGACCTTCGGCTTGTTATTCGGTTCTCTCTATCGTGTGCTGCTGCTTCCCCTTATCCTACGGGGCGTGAGCTAGGAAACTCCAGGGGCCGCGACCTGGTCCCAGCCTGCAGCGTAACATCCTCACCACTAGAGGCCCTGGAGAAGACCAGCTGGGTCTTAGACTCCGCGCCCTGGGGAATCTTGGCTCTCGCTTCCGTTGGGATCCCGGTTGTGCTCCTCTGGTCCCGCTTTCCACAACCACCCAGTTTCCTATCCACAGAAGCCAGCCATAGGGTTCACTACCTCGCGGTGCACTCCTGTCCCCCTACGGTGTGCATCTGTCACCTGGCCACAGGTGACCCTGACACAGGTCTTGGCACTTGGGAAAAATTTTTTAGAGGAATTGCTTCAGGGGTTTCACTCCATGTCACCACTTTATGGGAGGCATGGGTGTGCACCTGACGCTGGGGACCAGCGTCAAATTACAGGGGGGAGTGTGTAGCGGGGTCCTCAAATTGATGGGATACACCTGGGCAATAGTGTAACCCAGGTGTATAATTGTGTTAGGATTCAGACCCCTTTTTGTTTCGTGGAGGATTGGAGGATGTAATATTCTCCTTTGCCTGTGGGTGGCGTAGTACCCACAGGCTTCAGGTAGAATCATCCCCTGCAGTGCTCCCTGTTTGGTCTCTTCCCGGAGATGGTATGGCTGGGGCGGGGAACCCGCCGGGCCGTTGAAGGGAGGAGATAAAAGGGGGAGACGCCCTGACCACGAGGTCGTGTTCTGGCGGAGAAGGAGGTCCTCGGAGGAGGAGGGTTGCGGTCTGCACCCAGGGCCCTTAGGCCTGGGTGCGGGAGATCCAGGAGTCTGGTCCAGGTGCCCATGGCCTGGTCCGGAGTCATGTTGGCGTCCATCCCAGGCACCTTTAGCCTGGGGTGAGGTACTATCGAGGAGGCCTGGGGCCCAGTACCTTCGACTGGGTCCCGCTAGGGTGGACTGTCCGAGGGTCCCTGAGCGGAGGGACTCGTACCTGAGGTGAGGAGGCCGGGGAGGTTACCCACTGGAGACCCGGAGCAGCACCAACCCGGTGACAGTGGGCCTCTGGGAACTCTCTTGGGAGGACACATCCCCCTGATAGGGGCCACAGCGCATCGAAGAGGGCTCCATTGCTGTTCATAGGGGTTGCTGGAAGAGACCCCATCCTTCCTGTTCTGTAACAGCCGGATTGGCTTAGGCGCCGCTGGTCATAGTACAGTGGCATAGAACTGAAACGTTAGGAAGTGCCTTGATCTGCTCATCCCACCGTTGGCAAGGTTATAGGTCCCAACCAGTCTGCTGTTAAAAGAACTGTTTATCGTGCTTTGCTATTGGAGTGCCAAATAAACAAGTGTTGGACCTTTCTCCGGTGTGTGAACTCCAGTTACTGGAAGCAGAGGGGAGGCTGGTGAGCTTGTAAGTACAGACTCGGTACATTCGCAGAACACATTGGCCCGAGGAAACATCAGGAAGTGGCCTTCACCTCCCTATTGTAATGGGGAGGACATGGGCCGTGGCGCATCTCACTCTCACAACTCAGAAACCCCTAGACATGAGTTGGTGTGTAACAGATGAAGAAGTTGGAGAGAGGGTGAGGCCGCTACATATGTAACAAGTCCCATCAAGCCTCTGCCTATAGGAGTCATGCTTGTAACTGTCAGCCTTGCAATGCCTCATGGACTTGTAGTTTTGCAACAGCTGGAGGGCTGCCAGTTTGACACCCATGCTCTACATTGTGACTTGTCTCAGGTAAGAGCACTAATGCCGCGTACACACGATCATTTTTCCCGTCGGGAAAAATGACATTTTTTTTTTTCGCCGAGAAAAACGATCGTCTGTGGGCTTTATGTCGTTTTTCTCGTTGAGAAAAACGGCAGAAAAAACGACGAGAAAAATTAGAACATGTTCTAAATTTTCTCATCGTTTTTTCCATCATTTTTTTCCGCGGCAGTTTTCCCATAGGGAGACACTGCCGCGGAGCCCACAGATGGTCGTTTTTCTCGACAAAGAAAAAAATTACGGGAAAAACGGTCGTGTGTGGGGGAAAATGCCGTTCCCTCGTTTTTCATTTTATTTCATGTCGAGATTCACGGCGGTGTTTTCACCGCCGTGAATCACGATCGTGTGTACGCGGCATCAGTGTAATTTCTGGCTGCTGCTTCGTTCCTCTGCTATCAGCACTTCTGACAAGTTTTCCTGACACCAAAAGAAAAAAAAGTGACAGAGGAGGGCTCTCCAGCTGATTAACAGCCTAATTTCTGTTCATGTATGCTGTGTGAAGGAGGGTGTGTCCCTTCCCTGCAATCAGCTCTCAGAACTCTCCTCACTGAGCTCTGCAGAGTGTAATTTCAGCTCTCCTCCCCGTTTTTTATTATAGCTCAGACAAGCTTTAGAAATTCTGGTCATTGAAGGGATGTAGAGAAAAGAAGACCGCAGATAAACAGGTACAGCTTATGTAGGAGGATTTGTTTAATCTCTGTTTATCACCTGAGCATAGTCACTTCATTGGGTATACAGAAGGGTTTACAACCACTTTAAAGGAAGATGCAAGCTCTGGTACTTTAATCCTTATCCTAATGCCGCATACACACGATCGATTTTTTCGACGGTGAAAACACCGTCGAGAAAATCGACGTGAAAAACGAGGAACAGCTTGTTCCCCCCACACACGGCCGTTTTAATTGACATTCTTTTTTTGGTCGAAAAAAACGACCGTGTGTGGGCTCCCCGGCAGTGTTTCCCTATGGGAAAACTGCAGCGGAAAAAAACGACGGGAATCACGACGAGAAAAATTAGAGCATGTTCTAATTTTTCTCGTCGTGATTAATGCCGTTTTTCCCGTCGAGAAAAAAGACAAAAAGCCCACAGACGATCGTTTTTCTCGTCCAAAGGAAAAAATGTAATTTTTCTCGACGGGAAAAATGATCGTGTGTACGCGGCATTAGTTCCCTACATAGTAAGTCACAGGTTTGGGAGAATTGCATATCAAGTGTCTCTACACCTGATAGGGAAATGCTTGTTTCAGGTCAGTGATATTTTAAGTAGGGAAGGAATGGGCGCTCCAACAAAATTATTCCAATGTCTTCCCTAACTGGAAAGAGAAGATAAATTGTGCCCCCCCCCCACCCCCCCAATGGGCTTACACTGCCTTCTTTTAGGGTAGTAAAGACCTTAGTAACTGTCAGAATGGAGCACTTTTGAAGGGCCAATTTTTTTTTTTTTACCCAGTTACACTTTGAACTCATAACTTATGTAAAACATTAAAAAAAAAACTTCCCTGCTGTAATATATCCTAGGAGGCAATTTTTTCTAATAGTTACCAGAAGCTCCCTTCAGTTGTCAGTGCTGGAGTACAGCAAAGTTGTAGGTCACATGGCCACTGTCAGGAATTGCATTCAGGCAGAACCAGCCAATCATTGACTCTGCCTAATCCCTTTGGAATCCTATTGATTTAGCTGTAATCAGAATACACAGTGTCCATTGTGTATAGTGAAACAAGGGCATGAATAGTTGTAGCTTTAATATTGTTTTATATAAAAAAAAAATTATAGAGCATAGCATATGTGTAACATAGCTAAGCTACCAGGACCCTCCTATAGGGAATGTTTATCATGATTTTATTATATGGTAATTATGTAAAAATTATTTTACGTAGGGATATTGAATCTCAATTAGGGATTTGTGTATAATAAGCAGTGAGTGTGTGATATAAGGGACAGGCTTTTGCACTGTTTGAAAAGCTGTTAAACTTGTTAAAGAATGACCAGAATTGCTATGATAAGCTTCCTAAATCATATGTTAAACTATCCTATATTAGCACTTCTGGTCCTCCTAATGTGTTAAATTATATAAGCAAGCTGTGCTCAACCTAATTAGTGTGTTCAATTACTCTATTTAAGTATTCAGCACTGCCCTAATTAAGTGTTAAATTATATAAGTTCACTGGTACAGCAACACACATTCAACAAACAATATGTTAAATTAGTGCGGCACAGAAAATTACTTTCGGTTTGCTATTTAGCAAGGTTATACCAAATGTACCAGTACTCTGGTTTACATGTCTACTATAAAAAGAAATGTTGAGCTTCTTGTGACATGAAGGGGAATAAGTATCATTCACACATTTTTGAAAGTGTATCATTTGCATACAACAATCATAGTTTATGATATGGAAAAAGTAGGTATAATATAATGAGGCCTTAAAGTAATACTAAAGTCTCATTTATTTTTTAGTTTAAAAAATAACAAACATGTCATACCTGCCCTGTGTAGTTGGTTTTGCACAGAGCAGCCCAGATCCTCCTCTTCTTGGGTCACCCTTTGGTGCTCCTGGCCCCTCCCTCCTGTTGAGTGCTCCCACAGCAAACAGCTTGCTATGGGGGCACCCAAATTGAGCCACAGCTCCCTGTGTCCATTCAGGCCCCGCCCCCTCTCTCTCCTCATTGGCTGGCTGACTTTGATTGACAGTAGCGGGAGCCAATGGCGCCAATGAGCCAATGAGGAGGGAAGTCCCGGCAGCCGAGACACTCCTACAACATTGCTGGATCTAGTTTGGGCTCCAGTAAGTATTAGAGGGGCTGAGAATGCATTAGGATAAAAAAACTTCTGACTTTACAATCACTTTAATATAACTACCGTATTTATCGGCGTATAACATGAGCCGGCGTATAACACGCACCCCAAGTTTAGGAGGGAATTTTAAGGAAAAAAACTTTTAGGAGGGAAGTTTAAGGAAAAAAAACCTTACATTTAAATGCCCATCAATGCAGTGTCATTTGCAGCCTTGTCAGTGCAGCCTTGCCGCAGTGCAGCCTTGCCCCCAGTGTCCATTGCAGCCTTGTCGGTGCAGCCTTGCCCCCAGTGCCCATTGCAGCCTTGCCCCCAGTGTCCATTGCAGCCTTGCCCACAGTGTCCATTGCAGCCTTGCCCTCAGTGTCCATTGCAGACTTGCCCACAGTGGGGGGGGGGGTCGGTGGGGATCGGTGGGGATCGGCGTATAACACGCACCCACGATTTCCCCTGATTTTAAGGGGAAAAAAAGTGCGTGTTATACGCCGATAAATACTGTATGTATTATACCATCGCAGGCATACCTAAATACTGGTACCCTGTTTTAATGCTCCACCACTTATTTCATGTGATTTTTAGTTCAATAGGAATGAGCTTGGGTTTGGTCCAAACCCAGCCACGCCATATTAGTGACGTCACAAACATCCTTGCACCGTGTGTATGTGCAGCTGCAGAGTGGAGAATCCCCCACCCACAGCTCATTGCCCCGGTACTAACAGATGCCTTCTGAGCTCAGGTCACACTCAATTAGGACCGAACCCAAGTTCATGCCTACTTTTCAACTATACAAACCACCAAAAATAGGAAAAGACAAATGGTTTCTTCTTTCATGAACCATAAAGAAGCAACTGACTGTTTATTACCCCCCTTTTCCCTGCGGTTCTTTTGATAAATTAAGCAAATGTCCAGAAGTAATTAAAGGTAAATATGAAGAGGTAATTAAGGCAGTTTGACTCGTGGGGCTAACCTCACCCTTATCCTGCCTCCCCAGCCCACTTGTGCTTTATAATAAATACAGTCCTCAGGTGAACTAAAACCTAATCCTTCTATAATGTGGCACATTGACAACCCTGTACACCACTATAGGCGTTTATAATGGAGCTTAGTGGTCCACATAGTCTCACAGAAAGCCTTTAACATGTAGCAGCCCTCTGACACTACAAAGGCAGGATAGCACCAGTCCAGAGGCCAGGGGAAGGGCTAGCATTTCACCCCAGGGCTGAGTCTATGACTAAATTGGGGGTACTGAGAAAGGATAATGGGCACCAGTCACTTTTGTCTTTTTAAAATTTTATTGCAAAATGTTCAAAAAGGTGATGGTTAGGGTCCCCAGATACCGTAGAAGATCACTTACAGACTCTCCAGATCCAGATCAGTATCCAGCTTCCCAGTATCCAAACCTTTGAGCCGACTCGGCAATTCTGTAAGCACGTTCCCAAATTTTAGTGCATCCTCCAAGTGAGTCACCAGGCCCTTCTGACAGACCAGCCTTCTTACTGATTCTCTCCAGCAAGGGTAGGGTGACCAGACATCACCGGTTTCCGGGGACAGCACCCGGATTGAGGACACTGTCCCCGGACCAAGTCTGTCCCTGGTTTTGTCCCCGGATTGGATTTGAACAGGGGCTGGGGCAATTTCAAAAACGGTCAGTGCAGAATAAAAAAAATAAAAAAAATAAATGAATTACACACCCCCGCTCCTACTAGCTTAAGGGGGTGTATTTTTTTCCATTTTCTGTGCCCCTTTCTGATGATCATGTGCTGGTCGGAGCGGAGGGAATATTTCTTCAGTTTCGGGTGCATGCCCATTTAGTTCCACTCACATGTTCTTCTGCGTTGGCTCACGTCCCGACCAGCCGCCTGATTGCTTATCTCCTTGCTTTCACTGGTGGAGTGATCTTCCTCCGCTCCCCACCCAGTAGTAGCCGGGACCCGGAGAGTGAGACTTGACTGGCTGTGAATCGGGCGGTGATGGGCAGAGATTCGCTGATTGCCGCTAGTTACTAGCATTACTAGTAAAAATAAAAAATAAATGTCCCCGGATTTCATTTAAAAATCTGGTCACCTTAAGCAAGGGGCCTCCCCCGGGTCTCCTCATTGGCACAGCTTCCTGCAAACCAGGCAGGATAGTTTCAGGACCACTTCAGCACACTTTGGTCCCACATAGTGATGAGCCGAACACCCCCGGGTTCGGTTCGCACCAGAACCCGCGAACGGACCGAAAGTTCGTACGAACATTAGAATCCTATTAAATACAATGGATGCGAACGTTCGAATTCTAAAGTGCTAATTATAACGACTATTATGCATGTTATTGTCCTAAAAAGGGTTTGGGAACCCGGGTTCTGCACCAGGGGACATGTATCAATGCAAAAAGAAGTTTTAAAAACGGTCGTTTTTCGGGAGCAGTCATTTTAATGATGCATAAAGTGAAAAAAAAAAGTCAAATATTCCTTTAAATATCGTACCTGGGGGGTGTCTAAAGTATGCCTGTGAAGTGCCACGTGTTTCCCGTGTTTAGAACTGTCCCTGCACAAAATGACACTTCTAAAGGAAAAAAAAGCCATTTAAAACTGCTTGCGGCTTTAATGTAATGTCTGGTCCCGGTAATATGGATGAAAATCTTTAAGAAAAATGGCATAGCTACCCCATGACCCCCCCCCCCCCTACCCCAGCCCATTACCAGCCCCTTTGGGTCTTGTATGGATATTAAGGGGAACCCCGCACATAAAATAAAAAAGGCCCTATATACTCTGAACAGCCGTATACAGGCGGTGCATACAAGACAGGGACTGTAGGTTTGTTCTTATGTAGAATCTGTTTGTAATTTTGAACAGGTACATTGTTTAAGTGTAGCTCCAGCCCAAAAATCTATTTTTAAACTTTTTGGAAAACATAGGTAAGGGTTATCACCCCTGTAACATTTGTTTTGCTGTCTGTGCCCCTGTTCAGAACATTTCACCTCACTTTCCGTCCCAATGACAACTGTTTTTGAAATGTGGTGTTTTTCTTGAAACAAGGATTGGTGATAAAGCATCAGTACAGAGGAGACACCTTTCTCCCATATTAATTCTTACAGGAGAGAATTTTCCTTCCTAGGGGTAGATTTCCTCTCACTTCCTGTTGTCTTCTTGCGTTTGCAAGTAGGAGTCGTTTGTAAGTTGGATGTTTGAAAGTAGGGACCTGCCGTATATACTCTGCAGAAATAGGCCCCTTAGTTGTTGGTGTTGGCACAACACTGAAAGCACTCACAGTTACTCTTGGTTGGTGCTGGAACGCCCTGCTGTCAACTATTATATCAGGAATTGTAATTACATATAATTGTTGAACAGTGGTAGTAAAAATTGGGCCTTTGATGGTGGTGCTGGTGCCACAACACTGTAAGCCCTGACAGTTACTCTTGGTGGGTGCAGCAATGGGCCCTGCTGTGAATTATTAGATCAAGAATTGTAATTGCATGCCCCTGTTGAACAGGGGCTGAAAAATTGGACCTTTCGTGGTGGTGGTGGTGGTGGTGGTGTTGCCACAACACTGTAAGCCCTCAGAGTTACTCTTGGTGGGTGCAGGAATGGGCCCTGCTGTGAATTATTAGATCAAGAATTGTAATTACATGCCCCTTTTGAACAGGGGCTGAAAAATTGGGCCTTTCGTGGTGGTGGTGGTGGTGGCGTTGCCACAACACTGTAAGCCCTCAGAGTTACTCTTGGTGGGTGCAGCAATGGGCCCTGCTGTGAATTATTAGATTAAGAATTGTAATTACATGCCCCTGTTGAACAGGGGCTGAAAAATTGGGCCTTAGGCACTGGTGGCACAACACTGCAACCCCTCACAGATACTGTACTTGGAGCACAGCAATGAGCCCTGTTGCAAAGTATTGCTTCAAAAATTGTAATTACACGCCCCTGTTAAACAGGAGCTGAAAAATTGGGCCTTAGGCACTGGTGGCACAACACTGCAACCCCTCACAGATACTGTACTTGGAGCACAGCAATGAGCCCTGTTGCAAAGTATTGCTTCAAAAATTGTAATTACACGCCCCTGTTAAACAGGGGCTGAAAAATTGGGCCTTAGGCACTGGTGGCACAACACTGCAACCCCTCACAGATACTGTACTTGGAGCACAGCAATGAGCCCTGTTGCAAAGTATTGCTTCAAAAATTGTAATTACACGCCCCTGTTAAACAGGGGCTGAAAAATTGGGCGTTAGGCACTGGTGGCGGCACCCATAAACAAAAATGATCTTCCAAGCTATCATCATCAATCGTATCATTGAGGACTCGGAGGAGGAGGATAGCCAGTCAACATAACAGCACAGGCACTCAGCATCAGCATCAGTCTTGAAGGGATGTGACATGTTAAAATCAATTAGTCTGTTATATCAGCATCAGGTGTGTGGTAGCTGGTGGTGATCCAAGACTGGTTCATCTTGATGAAAGTCAGTCGATCAACCGAGTCGGTGGACAGGCGCACCCTGTGATCCGTGACAAATCCTCCAGCAGCACTGAATGTGCGTTCCGAAAGAACGCTGGATGCAGGACAGGCCAGTAGCTCAATTGCATACTGTGCAAGCTCTGGCCAGTGATCCATCCTCAAGACCCAGTAAGCCAGAGGATTTTCGGTGGGGAAGGTGTCCAAGTCTGACCTTGCCCCTAGATATTCCTGCACCATGTTTATCAGACGCTGGCGATGGTTGCTGGAACCGATCATACTTTGGGGCTGCGGACTAAAGAATTGTCTGAACGCATCGGTCAGACGGCCACCTTCCCCACCGCTCCTTCTTTGACTGGCCGAAGCCTCAGCAACTCGTTGTCCAGGACCAGGAGTTTGGAACCTCCCAGTCTCTGGGAACGCGTTGCACAGACCTTTCTGCAAGGCCTCCCGGAGTTGTCTCATCCTCTGCTCCCTCTGCGACGGTAACATAAGGTCCGCAACCTTACCCTTGTACCGTGGATCAAGGAGAGTGGCCAGCCAGTAATGGTCCCTCTCCTTGATCCGAAGAATACGAGGATCCTTCCGCAGACTTTGCAGGATCAGGGAGGCCATGCAGCGTAGGTTAGCTGAGGCATTCGGTCCGGAGTCCTCTGGGTCACTAAGGACGATATGATCCGCAGCCACCTCCTCCCAGCCACGTACAAGTCCACGGGTTTCTTGGGACTGTAAATCATCCCTAAAAGACTGCTGCTGTTGATGCTGCTGAGTGCCAGGCTCCACCTCCATGCTGACACAATCCTCCTCCTCCTCCTCCTCCTCTTCCTGTGCGATGGGTGGGACAGAAGGAACACTGTCTGGGTAAAGGGGGCCTTGAGAGGCAAGGAAGTCCTCCTCTTCCTGCCTCTGTTCTGCCTCAAGTGCCCTGTCCATTATTCCACGCAGCGTGTGCTCCAACAGGTGGACAAGAGGTACAGTGTCACTGATGTATGCACTGTCACTGCTCACCATCCTCGTGGCCTCCTCAAATGGTGCCAGGACAGTGCATGCATCCCTGATCATGCCCCACTGGCGTGGAGAAAAAAAACCAAGCTCCCCTGACCCTGTCCTGGTGCCGTAGTCGCACAGGTACTCATTGATGGCCCTCTGCTGCGTGTGCAGCCGCTGCAGCATGGCCAACGTTGAGTTCCACCTGGTGGGCATGTCACATATAAGGCGGTTCTTGGGCAGGTTCAACTCCTTTTGCAGCTCAGCCAGGCGAGCACTGGCATTATAAGATCTGCGGAAATGCACACAGACTTTCCTGGCCTGCCTCAGGACATCCTGTAAGCCCGGGTACCTGCCCAAGAACCGCTGCACCACCAGGTTAAGGACGTGAGCCACACAGGGCACATGGGTCAGTTGTCCCTGTCGGAGGGCGGAGAGGAGGTTGGTGCCATTGTCGCAAACCACCATTCCTGGCTTAAGCTGGCGTGGCGTCAACCACCTCTCGGCCTGGCCCTGCAGAGCAGACAGGACCTCTGCCCCAGTGTGGCTTCTGTCCCCCAAACACACCAGCGCAAGCACGGCATGGCATCTTTTTGCCTGCGTACTTGCGTAGCCCCTTGAACGCCTACGGAGCACCGCTGGTTCAGAGGACAAAGCACAGGAAGAGGCCATGGAGGAAGAAGAAGAGGAGGGGGTGGAGGAGAGAGGTGTGTCACAACCAGTAGTAGCATTTTGGAGGCGTGGCGGTGGAACAACCTCCAACACTACTGCACCTTGTCCTGCATCCTTCCCAGCTGCCAAAAGAGTGACCCAATGGGCCGTGAAAGAAAGGTAACGTCCCTGTCCATGCCTGCTGGACCATGAGTCAGCGGTAATATGCACCTTACCGCTGACCGCCCTGTCCAGCGAGGCCAAGACATTGCCTTCCACATGCCGGTAGAGAGCCGGAATAGCCTTCCATGAGAAAAAGTGGCGTTTGGGAACCTGCCACTGAGGAACCGCACATTGCACAAACTCACGGAAGGGGGCCGAGTCTACCAACTGAAAAGGCAGCAGTTGAAGCGCTAGCAATTTAGCCAAGCTAGCATTCAACCGCTGGGCATGTGGATGGCTGGGAGTGAACTTCTTTCGACGGTCCAGCAGCTGGGGCAGGGAAATTTGCCTGCTAGAATCGGACGTCGGTGTACTGCTAGCAGAGTGGCCGCAAGTACTTGGCTGTGACACACCTAATTCTACACCTTCATTCCTCTCAGTGCATGTTTCAGAGAGGACTGAAGTTATAGTGGGGTTGGAGATCCCAGCTGATGCGGTGCAAGGAGAGGTCCGCTTTGTTCTTTGGTGTGGGTCTTTGAGGTAGGCTTGCCAACGAGCTGCATGGCAGGTCAACATATGTCTGGTCAGGCATGTGGTACCCAAGCGGCTGATGTTTTCGCCACGCGATATACGCTTGAGACATATGTTGCAAACAGCAGCTGTGCGATCTGATGCACTAGCCTCAAAAAAGGCCCACACCAAAGAACTTTTTGAATGACGGGCAGAGGCAGCGCCCTGCACAGGCGGAGCTCTGCGGTGTGATTCCGTCGGTGTACTGCCCTTACGCTGGCCACCAAAGGGCATCCTGCCTCGTTGGAGATGTGCCTCCTCCTCATCCTCCTCCTCCTCTCTCCTATTAGGCACCCACGTGGAGTCAGTGACCTCATCATCCCCTCCCTCCTCATCACTGAAGCCAATCTGGCAGTATGCTGCAGCTGCTGGAACATGACTGCCAGATTGGTGTCCTTCTTGAGCATCCCCTCTGTCTGCTCTCACGCTACTGCCTTCCTCTAGCTGGGTTTCATCATCAGACCCTTCGAAACGCTGGGCATCCTCCTGGAGCATGTACCCAACACTGTGCTCAAACAGTTCGGGGGACTCCTCAGGAGGAGGACATGGTGGGTCTAGGGAAGGAGTGACTGATGATGAGTCTGACATTGATACCAGGGAAGAGGACGCTTTGGCAGCTGCTTTGCCAGTACCCTGAGCCTGGGTGAGAGAGGATGAGGAGGAGGAGGAGGGCTTGGTCATCCACTCTACCAAGTCTTCGGCATGATGTGGCTCAACATGTCCAGCTGCCGAAAAGAAGGACAAGCGTGTCCCATGGCCATGTGCTGATGACAATGCACCGCGTCCACGACCAGCACTGTTGCCCCCAGACACAGAGCCTGCTTGCCCTCTTTTATTGCCTCCTGACTGTCTGCCTCTCCTTGTTTGCCTTCCAGACATTCTAATGGATGGCCTGCAGGGAGATGGGAAAAAAAGCAATAAGGGCTACCTTCAGGTGTCCTTCTCTGTCCCTTTACTTAAGGATTTCTAAATATGGTTGAGGATGATTGCTTTCGCACAGAATAGCACAATGACAATTTCCCTGACTGTCCAAAAAACAAGGATTTCAAAGATGGTTGATGAGGAATGCTTTAGCACAGTATAGCACAATGAGAATTTCCCTCACTGTCCTTCCCTGTGTCAGGGTCACCTGTGGCCAGGTGACAGATGCACACCGTAGGGGGACAGGAGTGCACCGCGAGGTAGTGAACCCTATGGCTGGCTTCTGTGGATAGGAAACTGGGTGGTTGTGGAAAGCGGGACCAGAGGAGCACAACCGGGATCCCAACGGAAGCGAGAGCCAAGATTCCCCAGGGCGCGGAGTCTAAGACCCAGCTGGTCTTCTCCAGGGCCTCTAGTGGTGAGGATGTTACGCTGCAGGCTGGGACCAGGTCGCGGCCCCTGGAGTTTCCTAGCTCACGCCCCGTAGGATAAGGGGAAGCAGCAGCACACGATAGAGAGAACCGAATAACAAGCCGAAGGTCAGGGGCCACAAGCAGACAAGGATAACGAAGAACGAGCCGAAGGTCAAGGGTCACGAGCAGACAGGGATGGTCGGGGACAAGCCAATAACGTAACAGAGAGACAGACGTAGCACACGGCAGGCAGGAACCCAAACACACAATGCCTAACAAACACGTTGATCAGCAAAGCAGGCTTGCAGTGCACAGGTTAATATAGTGTTCAGTGATAGGGCCTGGGGTGGAGTCAGGCTGGGAGGAGATTATAAAGGAAGCCAGGTGAAGGAGGTCTGGTCTCTAGATGAACACATGAGGAGGAAGGTAAGATGGCAGACAGACATTAATGCATATCCATGACAGTACCCTCCCTCTTATGGGCCATCCCCCGCCTGGACCCAGGCTTAAAGGGAAATCTCTGATGAAACCTTCTCAACAGATGAGGTGCAGCGACATCAGATGCAGCGATCCAAGACGCCTCCTCAGGACCAAAACCTCTCCAATGCACAAGGTACCGAAGAATGCCTCCGCAGAGCCGAGAATCCAGAACTTGTCTAACCTCGTACTTAAAATTATCCTCAGAGACCGAAAACGAGGTAGGGAGATGACAAGAAGATCTATTGAGGACCAAAGGCTCTCTAGGAATAAGCAAGGGCATGAGAGGATCAACAGGAATCTGAGGAGGGTCCCCTAGACCCTTAAAGGGGAACTGGTCATCTTGCACAGGACCATCAGACTGGGCAGATGTCAGTGAAACCCTGAAGTCAGGTTGGTTAGAAGGTGACATGTCGCCGGAGTCAAGCTGAATAGCTGAAGGACAAGCAGAATGTCCCGAACAAGAAAAAGTGAGAGGCTCACTGGGCATGGGCTGGACTGGCATAACTAGTACAGAGGCAGAGTGAATAGCTGAGTCAGGTGTAGCGACTACCTGAATCGCATCGCAAGACGTAGCGACTGCAGGACTTGTAGACAAGCTAGCCTGGCTGTGCGTCCAAGGGTGGTTAGGGACAGAGAAATGTAAATGGTTATGCAACCTGGAATGAATGACCGGCTCAGATTCACAGGGGGCAACCTTGGGTAGGCAGGACGAGGAACAGGAGGGACCCCAAGCCAGGATCTGTCCAGTAGTCCAGTCCACATGAGGAGAATGGAGCTGTAACCATGGGAGACCCAAAATTATAGGCGTTGAGGCCTTGGGTAAGATAAGGAAGGATATCCACTCCTGGTGGAGTGTCCCTACCGACATCTTAACAGGGAGGGTCTGGAAGCGGATAGGTCCCCCTGGGAGAACAGTACCATCAATCGCCAAGACCACCAAAGGCGTGGTGAGGGGCAAAAGAGTAAGTCTCATGGACGATGCGATTTCCCAGTCCATGAAATTACCAGCGGCTCCGGAATCCAGATATGCTGAGACCGAATGAGAAGAAGCACCAACATGAAGGAACACAGAAAGCAGAAGACGAGAAGGGGAAGGTGATATTTCTGGGGCCAATACCCCACTTTCCAGATGAAGTGGACCCGAACGTTTTTCTGGACAAAGAGAGCAAGTGTCACGAAAATGACCTTTGCCCCCACAGTAAAGACACAGACCAAGAGTTCTGCGCCTAGCACGTTCCTCGGGGGATAGCCTGGTCCGACCCAGCTGCATGGGTTCCTCAGCTGGTAGGAGATGCTCTACGGGTCGAAGAGAGGGGAGCTCAGGCTGACTAAGAACCAAGGAGTGCTGGCGTTGCTTTTCTAAGGTCCTCTCCTGAAAGCGAATATCGATCTGGTTACACAAGGAGATAACGCCGGCCAGATCAGTGGGAATGGTTCTTCCTGCTAATTCATCCTTCACTCTATCAGACAGGCCATGCAAAAAGGTTGCGACTAAGGCCTCATTGTTCCAGCTCAACTCAGCCGACAGTATGCGGAAATGAAGCGCATACTGTCCCACAGAAGCAGACTCTTGGCGGAGACGTAAAAGGGCGCTGGCCGCTGAAGAGACACGAGCCGGTTCTTCGAAGATATTCCGAAAAAGTTTCAAGAAGCCAGACAGGCTAGAAACCACTGGATCATTCAGTTCCCACAGAGGGGCTGCCCAGGCTAAAGCTTCACCAGAGAGGAGGGAAATGATATAGGCTACCTTAGCCCGATCAGACAGGAAGTTTTGGGGCTGGAGCTCAAAATGAATCGTGCATTGGCTAAGGAACCCCCTGCAAGCCTTGGAGTCCCCAGAGAAACGGGACGGAGCTGGCAGTTGTAGCGAGTGTGTGGCTGCGACTGGTGCAATAGGTGCAGCCGCTGATTGTATTTGAGGTTGCGGATTCAGGGTTCCCAAGGAGGCCTGAAGCTGCTCGAAGCGAGAAGCCAGATCCTGGAGGAATCGCATCACCTGAGTCTGATTCGATTCCTGGGTTTCAAGTCTGCAAACTATGCCCTGCAATGGATCATCCGCGGGTAGCGGGATGTCAGCCGGGTTCATGGCTGATCAAACTGTCAGGGTCACCTGTGGCCAGGTGACAGATGCACACCGTAGGGGGACAGGAGTGCACCGCGAGGTAGTGAACCCTATGGCTGGCTTCTGTGGATAGGAAACTGGGTGGTTGTGGAAAGCGGGACCAGAGGAGCACAACCGGGATCCCAACGGAAGCGAGAGCCAAGATTCCCCAGGGCGCGGAGTCTAAGACCCAGCTGGTCTTCTCCAGGGCCTCTAGTGGTGAGGATGTTACGCTGCAGGCTGGGACCAGGTCGCGGCCCCTGGAGTTTCCTAGCTCACGCCCCGTAGGATAAGGGGAAGCAGCAGCACACGATAGAGAGAACCGAATAACAAGCCGAAGGTCAGGGGCCACAAGCAGACAAGGATAACGAAGAACGAGCCGAAGGTCAAGGGTCACGAGCAGACAGGGATGGTCGGGGACAAGCCAATAACGTAACAGAGAGACAGACGTAGCACACGGCAGGCAGGAACCCAAACACACAATGCCTAACAAACACGTTGATCAGCAAAGCAGGCTTGCAGTGCACAGGTTAATATAGTGTTCAGTGATAGGGCCTGGGGTGGAGTCAGGCTGGGAGGAGATTATAAAGGAAGCCAGGTGAAGGAGGTCTGGTCTCTAGATGAACACATGAGGAGGAAGGTAAGATGGCAGACAGACATTAATGCATATCCATGACACCCTGTCCCTACAAACAAGGTTTAGCACAGTAAAACACACTGACACTCTCCCTACCTATAGTTTTCTGTCCCTATAATTTTTTTTTTTTAAAGATGGTTGATGAGGAATGCTTTAGCACAGTATAGCACAATGAGAATTTCCCTGACTGTCCTTCCCTGTCCCTACAAACAAGGTTTAGCACAGTAAAACACACTGACACTCTCCCTACCTATAGTTTTCTGTCCCTATAATTTTTTTTTTTTTAAAGATGGTTGATGAGGAATGCTTTAGCACAGTATAGCACAATGAGAATTTCCCTCACTGTCCTTCCCTGTCCCTACAAACAAGGTTTAGCACAGTAAAACACACTGACACTCTCCCTACCTATAGTTTTCTGTCCCTATAATTTTTTTTTTTTTAAAGATGGTTGATGAGGAATGCTTTAGCACAGTATAGCACAATGAGAATTTCCCTCACTGTCCTTCCCTGTCCCTACAAACAAGGTTTAGCACAGTAAAACACACTGACACTCTCCCTACCTATAGTTTTCTGTCCCTATAAAAAATTTTTTTTTAAAGATGGTTGATGAGGAATGCTTTAGCACAGTATAGCACAATGAGAATTTCCCTCACTGTCCTTCCCTGTCCCTACAAACAAGGTTTAGCACAGTAAAACACACTGAGGCCTCGTACACACGACCGATTTTCTCGTCGTAAACAGTCAAGAAAAGTGCCGCGAGAGTTTTTTTGTCTAGAAAAACGTTCGTGTGTATGGTTTTACGACGAGAAACTTGACGAGAATCTCGACAAGAAAATAGAGAACCTGCTCTCTATTTTCTCGTCAGGAGTCCAGATTTCCTCGTCGTGTTTCTCGTCGGCCTGTTTTGTGACGAGAAAATGGTTCGTGTGTATGCTTTTACGACTCTTCCAAAAGTGCGCATGCTCACAAGCAACTATGAGACGGGAGCGCATCTTCTGGTAAAACAAGCCTTCGTAAAGGAGATAGCACATTCGTCACGCTAAAACGAACTGAAAGCACGAAGACTGAAAAGTGCGAATCGTCTCTTCCCAAACTTTTACTTCACACACGGTAACACGAGATCAGCAAAAGCAGCCCAAGGGGTGGCGCCAAGAAAAAAGATCTTCCCCTTTATAGTGCCGTCGTACGTGCTGGACGTGAGCGCAGAGAACCACGAGGAAATTGGGAAATGACAGTGTGTACGCATAGAAAGCTTGACGAGAAAATCGACAAGCTTAACAAGAATCTCGTCGAAAAAAACGACGTGTTTTTTACGACGAGAAAATCGGTCGTGTGTACGAGGCCTGACACTCTCCCTACCTATAGTTTTCTGTCCCTATAATTTTTTTTTTTTTTAAAGATGGTTGATGAGGAATGCTTTAGCACAGTATAGCACAATGAGAATTTCCCTCACTGTCCTTCCCTGTCCCTACAAACAAGGTTTAGCACAGTAAAACACACTGACACTCTCCCTACCTATAGTTTTCTGTCCCTATAAAAAATTTTTTTTTAAAGATGGTTGATGAGGAATGCTTTAGCACAGTATAGCACAATGAGAATTTCCCTCACTGTCCTTCCCTGTCCCTACAAACAAGGTTTAGCACAGTAAAACACACTGACACTCTCCCTACCTATAGTTTTCTGTCCCTATAATTTTTTTTTTTTAAAGATGGTTGATGAGGAATGCTTTAGCACAGTATAGCACAATGAGAATTTCCCTCACTGTCCTTCCCTGTCCCTACAAACAAGGTTTAGCACAGTAAAACACACTGACACTCTCCCTACCTATAGTTTTCTGTCCCTATAAAAAATTTTTGTTTTAAAGATGGTTGATGAGGAATGCTTTAGCACAGTATAGCACAATGAGAATTTCCCTCACTGTCCTTCCCTGTCCCTACAAACAAGGTTTAGCACAGTAAAACACACTGACACTCTCCCTACCTATAGTTTTCTGTCCCTATAAAAATTTTTTTTTAAAGATGGTTGATGAGGAATGCTTTAGCACAGTATAGCACAATGAGAATTTCCCTCACTGTCCTTCCCTGTCCCTACAAACAAGGTTTAGCACAGTAAAACACACTGACACTCTCCCTACCTATAGTTTTCTGTCCCTATAATTTTTTTTTTTTTAAAGATGGTTGATGAGGAATGCTTTAGCACAGTATAGCACAATGAGAATTTCCCTCACTGTCCTTCCCTGTCCCTACAAACAAGGTTTAGCACAGTAAAACACACTGACACTCTCCCTACCTATAGTTTTCTGTCCCTATAATTTTTTTTTTTTTAAAGATGGTTGATGAGGAATGCTTTAGCACAGTATAGCACAATGAGAATTTCCCTCACTGTCCTTCCCTGTCCCTACAAACAAGGTTTAGCACAGTAAAACACACTGACACTCTCCCTACCTATAGTTTTCTGTCCCTATAATTTTTTTTTTTTAAAGATGGTTGATGAGGAATGCTTTAGCACAGTATAGCACAATGAGAATTTCCCTCACTGTCCTTCCCTGTCCCTACAAACAAGGTTTAGCACAGTAAAACACACTGACACTCTCCCTACCTATAATTTTCTGTCCCTATAAATTTTTTTTTTTTAAAGATGGTTGATGAGGAATGCTTTAGCACAGTATAGCACAATGAGAATTTCCCTCACTGTCCTTCCCTGTCCCTACAAACAAGGTTTAGCACAGTAAAACACACTGACACTCTCCCTACCTATAGTTTTCTGTCCCTATAATTTTTTTTTTTTTTAAAGATGGTTGATGAGGAATGCTTTAGCACAGTATAGCACAATGAGAATTTCCCTCACTGTCCTTCCCTGTCCCTACAAACAAGGTTTATCACAGTAAAACTGTCATGGAAACCCTGTCAGGAACAGACGCCCTGGACTTCCTGGTTCCCGCCCCCGCAGGTGACGCCCGAAGGGCTATTTAAACTCCTCACTTGCAGACAGTCCCTGCTGTCTGCTCTACAGCGTTTATCCCAAGTGACCTGATCTGCCTTGTTTACCTGTATCTGACCCGGCTTCCTGTGACCCTCCTGCTATCTGCCTGTACCTGACCATCGGCCTGTTTTCTGACTTCGTTATTGCCTGATCCTTTTGTGCCTCGCTGCCTGCCAGTTTACCCGACCCCGGCTTGTCTGACGATCCTGCCTGACCTTGGCTCTTGTTCACCTGCTGCTGCCTAGTGGTTCCAGTTTACCTGCTGTGCCTCCCGGTCCGGGTCATCTGCTGAGTTCCTGGTTCCTGTCTGCTCATCTGCTGGTTCCTGTCTGCTCATCTGCTGGTTCCTGTCTGCTCATCTGCTGGTACCTGTTCACCTGCTGCTGCCCAGTGGTTCCAGTCTACCTGCTGTGCCTCCCGGTCCGGGTCATCTGCTGAGTTCCTGGTTCCTGTCTACTCACCTGCTGCAGTTCCTGGTTCCTGTCTGCTCATCTGCTGGTTCCTGTCTGCTCATCTGCTGGTTCCTGTTCATCTGCTGCTGCCCAGTGGTTCCAGTCTACCTGCTGTGCCTCCCGGTCCGGGTCATCTTCTGAGTTCCTGGTTCCTGTCTACTCACCTGCTGTAGTTCCTGGTTCCTGTCCACTCACCTGCTGTAGTTCCTGGTTCCTGCCTCCTCACCTGCTGGTTCCTGATCACCTGCGGTAGTTCTTGATCCTGCCAGGCACTCGTACCCCTTCCACCTCCGTGCTTCCTGTTATACCACCAGGGGCCGCCGGTGGGAGCCGTAAGGGAGGCCTCCCTCTGCTAACCGGGCTCGTCACCGTCAGGTACGTGACAGTAGCAGACAGCCATGTCTGAGCCCGAGCAGGGAGCCTCACCTATGGAGGAACTATGCCGACACCTGGCGGGACTGACCGAGGCCGTTAAGAGCCTCCAGCAAGGCTACACTCACCTGGAAGGACAAGTGCGGGCCCTCACCAACCCCGATGGAGCTCAAGGGGGTCCACGTGCCTCCACTTCTTCCGCCGGGGCAGTAGCTGCTCCCACGGTGGTCATGCTTCCCCCTGAACCCAGGGTCCCTACACCCGAAAGATTCTCCGGGGACCGGAGCAAGTTCAGGGCTTTCCGGAACTCTTGTGAGTTGTACTTTGCCTTACAGCCCCGCACCTTTTACTTAGAAGCTACCAAGGTGGGCTTTGTAATTTCGCTGCTTTCCGGAGACCCACAGAACTGGGCCCACCGCCTGCTAGAACGCAAAGATGCGTCCTTGGACAGCCTTACACTTTTTTTTGACGCCATTGCCCAATTGTACGAGGACCCTCAGCTCTCGGTCACTGCAGAGAACGCCCTGCGGACCCTTCAGCAGGGACGCAGAGCAGCGGAAGACTATGTAGCTGAATTCAGGCACTGGAGCGCAGACACCAGCTGGAATGACGCTGCCCTCCGTCACCAGTTTCGTATAGGGCTTTCTGACCCCCTGAAGGACGAACTGGCTAGGGTAGGAATACCAGAAAATTTGAACCTACTGATCGATCTGACAATTCAGATCGACCGACGCCTGAGGGAACGGAGGGTTGAGAGGGCCACGGGCTTCACCCGGCCAACCTGGATGCTTCCCCGGGTCCCCAGTCATCCGCACCCAGCTTCTGCAGCACCCTTGACCCCCTCGTACGATGCTCCTGAACCCATGCAGCTTGGGGTCCTCTGCCCTTCCCTTACTCCGGAGGAACGCCAACGCCGACGCGCGCACAACCTGTGCCTGTACTGCGGGGAGCCCGGTCACTTCGTTAGGAACTGTCCCCTGAAGTTCCGTAAGTGCTTGTCAGTATTCCCTGCTGTGATCAACCCTCAGACTAAATCCTCCTCTCACTTCGCTCTTTCTATCTCCCTGCAGCTCCCAGGAAGGACCCTGCAAGTCGTCGCAATTATTGACTCTGGGGCTTGTAGTTGCTTCATGGACTCAACTTTTGCCCGTACTCAACTTATTCCTCTACTTCCCAAGACCCATGGACTACGGGTTCACCTGGCTGATGGGTCCCTTATCAAGTCGGGGCCCGTGGTCGAAGAGACGGCTCCCCTACCTGTCACTGTCTTCTCCTCTACCGGGGTGCACCGAGAATATCTACGGCTGGATATTATCTCCTCTCCACTGTTCCCCATAATTCTCGGTATGCCCTGGCTACAAGCCCATAATCCTACCATTAACTGGGTCACGGGGGTGATCACGTTTCGTTCCTCCTACTGCCAACAGTCCTGTGGCTCACACGAACCCCCTGGGCCTGCCACCTTAATGTGTACCGACACTGAGGCCGGAATACGTCAGGCCATCCCTGACGCTTACCTGGACTTTCTCGATGTGTTTAGTAAACAGGGGGCAGAGACACTACCACCCCACCGAGCCTACGACTGCCCCATTGATCTACTTCCCGGAGCAGCTATTCCTTTCAGTAGGATTTTCCCTTTAACGGAGGTGGAACAGGGGGCCCTGAAGGACTACATCGATGAGAACCTTTTAAAGGGGTTCATTCGCCCCTCTACGTCGCCAGCAGGCGCAGGCATTTTCTTTGTAGAAAAGAAGGACCATACCCTCAGGCCATGTGTGGACTACCGTGAACTAAATAAGGTCACCATTAAAAATCGTTATCCTCTTCCTCTGGTACCAGAGTTGTTCCAAAGATTGGGAGCTGCCGTTATTTTTACTAAGCTTGACCTCCGGGGAGCCTATAACCTGGTCCGAATCAAGGAGGGCGATGAGTGGAAAACCGCCTTTCGCTCCCGGTTCGGACATTTCGAATATTTAGTGATGCCCTTCGGGCTGTGCAATGCCCCTGCCACCTTCCAGTATTTAATTAATGATGTTCTTCGGGACTTTTTAGATCTCTTTGTGATTGCTTATTTAGATGACATACTAATCTTCTCTTCCTCCCTTGACTCTCATCGCAGGCATGTCAGAAGTGTGTTAGACCGGCTTTGGCAGCATAAACTATATGCGAAGGCTGAGAAATGCGAGTTTGAGCGGGAGAGCATAGCATTTCTGGGATTAATCATCTCTGGCGAAGGCATCAGGATGGACCCACAGAAGATCACCGCAATCTTGGACTGGCCAGCGCCAGTGGATAAGAAGGGAATCCAACGGTTCGTTGGATTCGCCAACTTTTATCGTAAATTCATCCGGGGGTTCTCCGCCATCATTGCACCCATTACTCAGCTAACCAAGCAAGGTACCCGCTTCCACTGGTCCCCTGAGGCCCAAAAGGCCTTTGAGGATGTCAAAGGGCTCTTCACCTCTGCATCCATCTTAAAACACCCAGATTCCTCCCTACCATTTGTACTTGAGGTAGATGCTTCTGAGGTTGCAGTAGGGGCAATATTGTCACAGAGGCAAGGAACCAAGGCTTTGCTTCATCCGGTGGCTTTCTTTTCTCGCAAATTATCTGCGGCAGAAAAGAACTATGACGTGGGAGACCGGGAACTCTTGGCGATTAAGTACGCCCTGCAAGAATGGAGGTACTTACTTGAAGGTGCTGCTCACCCGATCTTAGTATTCACCGACCATAAGAACTTAGAGTACCTGAAAACTGCAAAAAGACTAAAACCACGACAAGCCAGATGGGCCCTGTTTTTTTCCCGGTTCTCCTTCCATGTGACATACCGCCCCGGTGCCAAGAACACTAAACCTGACGCCTTGTCCCGAATGTTTCATGGATCCAAAGAACTCTCCTCACCCGATACAATCCTCGCTCCTGGGAATTTTCTCCTACTTCAGGAGGACCTACTCTCCCGGATCAGACAAGCCACCACTAGACAGGAACCCTCTCCTGAACTGGATCTGCAAACCAAGGATGGATTACTCTGGCACCAAGACAGGATATTCATACCAGAAGAACTAAAGATAACCGTGCTAGAGCTCTGCCACGATCATGCCCTTGCTGGGCACTTTGGCGTGGCTAAGACCACTGAGTTGGTACAACGTACCTTCTGGTGGCCTCGACTACGCGAGGATTGCAGGAGGTTCGTAGAGTCCTGTACTACATGTACCCGGAATAAAGGGTCCAGATCCAAAGCCTGGGGACTACTGAAGCCCTTACCCGTTCCAGAGAGACCGTGGAAAATGCTTTCTATCGACTTCATAGTTGAACTCCCCCCGGCTGAGAATCACACCACCATCTTTGTGATTGTGGACCGTCTGTCCAAGATGGCACATTTTGTTCCTATGAGAGGGACCCCCTCGGCCTCGGAAACTGCACAAATGTTCATTAAAGAAGTCGTCAGGCTCCACGGGGTACCTGCTAATATAGTCTCCGATCGGGGGGTACAATTTACCTCCCGGTTCTGGAGGTCCCTCTGCAAGACTCTGGGAATAGAGCTATCATTCTCTTCGGCTTACCACCCTCAAACCAACGGACAGACTGAGAGAACAAATCAGACCCTTGAGCAATATTTGCGTTGTTTCTCCTCCTTTGCTCAGAATGACTGGCTCTCCCTGCTTCCGCTAGCGGAGTTCTCCTACAATAACTCCATCCACTCCGCAACTAACCAGACCCCATTTTTTGCGAACTTCGGGTTTCACCCCACATTTCTGCCCAACTCTCTCCCTGAGTGCTCAGTGCCCGCAGTTCTGGAAAAAGTGAATTTCTTCTCCTCTAACAACCAGCTTCTACGCGAAGCCATGGCAAGAACTCAGGAGTATAACAAGACGGTCTACGACAGGAGGAGACGGGGTGAATTAGCGCTGGCACCGGGCGACCAAGTATGGCTTTCCACCATCAATCTAAGATTGGCTTGCCCGTCCAAGAAATTGGGCCCCAAGTTTCTAGGGCCTTTTCCTATCAAAAGGAAAATCAACGAGGTGGCCTACGAGCTGGAGCTCCCCGACTCCCTGAGGGTCCACCCTGTTTTTCATGTTTCTCTATTGAAACCGTCAGTCTCCAACCCATTCCCAGGTCGGACCCCGACTCGCCCTGATCCCGTCATCATAGACGGGGAACAGGAATTCGAGGTAGAAGCTATTTTAGACGCACAAAGAAGAAATAGCCAGAGTCAATTTTTAATAAAATGGAAGGGTTACGGACCAGAGGAGAACTCCTGGGAACCCGAAGAGAACATTCACGCCAAAGACCTGATACAAGCCTTCAGGAGGTCTCACCCCGAGAAGTTTGCTCCTAGGGGCATCCAGAGGCTGCCCCTTGGGGGGGGGGCAATGTCATGGAAACCCTGTCAGGAACAGACGCCCTGGACTTCCTGGTTCCCGCCCCCGCAGGTGACGCCCGAAGGGCTATTTAAACTCCTCACTTGCAGACAGTCCCTGCTGTCTGCTCTACAGCGTTTATCCCAAGTGACCTGATCTGCCTTGTTTACCTGTATCTGACCCGGCTTCCTGTGACCCTCCTGCTATCTGCCTGTACCTGACCATCGGCCTGTTTTCTGACTTCGGTATTGCCTGATCCTTTTGTGCCTCGCTGCCTGCCAGTTTACCCGACCCCGGCTTGTCTGACGATCCTGCCTGACCTTGGCTCTTGTTCACCTGCTGCTGCCTAGTGGTTCCAGTTTACCTGCTGTGCCTCCCGGTCCGGGTCATCTGCTGAGTTCCTGGTTCCTGTCTGCTCATCTGCTGGTTCCTGTCTGCTCATCTGCTGGTTCCTGTCTGCTCATCTGCTGGTACCTGTTCACCTGCTGCTGCCCAGTGGTTCCAGTCTACCTGCTGTGCCTCCCGGTCCGGGTCATCTGCTGAGTTCCTGGTTCCTGTCTACTCACCTGCTGCAGTTCCTGGTTCCTGTCTGCTCATCAGCTGGTTCCTGTCTGCTCATCTGCTGGTTCCTGTTCATCTGCTGCTGCCCAGTGGTTCCAGTCTACCTGCTGTGCCTCCCGGTCCGGGTCATCTTCTGAGTTCCTGGTTCCTGTCTACTCACCTGCTGTAGTTCCTGGTTCCTGTCCACTCACCTGCTGTAGTTCCTGGTTCTTGCCTCCTCATCTGCTGGTTCCTGATCACCTGCGGTAGTTCTTGATCCTGCCAGGCACTCGTACCCCTTCCACCTCCGTGCTTCCTGTTATACCACCAGGGGCCGCCGGTGGGAGCCGTAAGGGAGGCCTCCCTCTGCTAACCGGGCTCGTCACCGTCAGGTACGTGACAAAAACACACTGACACTCTCCCTACCTATAGTTTTCTGTCCCTTTAAAAATTTTTTTTTAAAGATGGTTGATGAGGAATGCTTTAGCACAGTATAGCACAATGAGAATTTCCCTCACTGTCCTTCCCTGTCCCTACAAACAAGGTTTAGCACAGTAAAACACACTGACACTCTCCCTACCTATCCTTCTCTTTCCCTAAACTAAAGGAATCCAGGTTAAGCAAGAAAAAAAAATGTCACTGTCCCTGCCTATGCTTCTCTTTTGCTGCTCCAGAACACACTACACTAGGCCGCCGTGCTGGCGGCCTTTTATAGTGTGGGGCGTGTACTAAACACCCTCAGCAATAATTGGCCACAGGCATCCTGCCTGTGGCCAATCATTGCTCTCCTCGCTGCCGGCGCTGTGATTGGCCAAGCATGCGGGGTCACAGTGCATGCTTGGCCAATCACAGCGCCTGGATGACACTGCGATGGCGTAGTGCATTGTGGGCCGCGAATTAGGCGCGAACGGCCCAAATCGTTCGTTGTTCGGCGAACGATCGAACAGCCGATGTTCGAGTCGAACGTATGTTCGACTCGAACACCGAGCTCATCCCTAGTCCCACACCAGGCTATTGGGACAAACAGCAGAGCTCCATCTAACAGTATCTTCCTAGCCCTCAGCCCCGGGGTTGAGAGCAAGCACATGAGCTGTCCCAAATATTTATATCCTCCCCCAGCATGCACCACTGGCATAAACCTCCTACTGGATTGGCTGAAGCAAATATAAATATTCATAACTGAGTTTTGTTTGTGAAATCTACTATGAACAGTGATAAAAATGGCATCTTCTTGCAGACAAGTGAGAAATTACAGAACAGCTTAACCTCTTGCCGACCAGCCGCTGTCATTATACTGCGACAGGTTGGCATGGCTGCGCAAACCACTTTAGGTGTACGTCGGCTGCTTTAAGAGCTATAGGGGGCACGCGTGTGCCGCCAGAGGCACGCGCCCTTGGCGCGACGCCGGAGCTGATGCGTGTGGCTGCGGCCGCGATGTCTGCCGGTGACCTGCGATCGCTCCTCAGAAATCCAGCATGCGAATCTGTCAATGTAAACAGACAGATCCCCGTTCTGTCAGGGAAGTAGAGAAAGATCTGCTGTTCCTTTCCTAGTTATCAGGAACAGCGTTCACTCTCTACTCCCTGTCAGTCTACTCCCCCCACAGTTAGAAACACCTCCTTAGGGAACACCTAACCCCTTAATCGCCCCCTAGTGTTAACCCCTTCCCTGCCAGTGACATTTATACAGAAATCAGTGTCTATTTTTAGCTCTGATCGCTGTATAAATGTCAGGGGTCCCATAAAAGTGTCAAAAGTGTCCCATCTGTCTGCCGCAATGTCGCAGTCCCACTAAAAATCGCTGATCACCGCCATTACTAGTAAAAAAAAAAAAAAAAATGCCATAAACATATCCCCTATTTTGTAGACGCTATAACTTTTGCTCAAACCAATCAATATAGGCTTATTGCGATTTTTTTTTTTTACCAAAAATATGTAGAAGAATACAATTTGGCCTAAACTGATGAAGAAATTGTATTTTTTTTTTTTTTTTGGGGGGGGGGGGATATTTATTATAGCAAAAAAGTAAAAATATTGGTTTTTTTCAAAATTGTCGCTCTTTTTTTGTTTATGCGCAAAAAATATAAACCGCAAAGGTGATCAAATACCACCAAAAGAAAGCTCTATTTGTGGGAAAAAAAGGACATAAATTTGGTTTGTGTACAACATCGCATGACCGCGCAATTGTCAGTTAAAGCGACGCAGTGCCGTATTGCAAAAAATGGCCTGGTCGGTGGGTAAATCCTTCCGGGGCTGAAATGGTTAAAGTGGATGTAAACCCTCACATATACCCAGTGAACTGAACAGCCTCAGATGATACACAGGGATGAAACAAATCTCCCTACATAAGTTTTACATGTATATCTGCTGACTTCAGCTTTTTATATTCTTTAGAACGTTCAGATCGTTTTAGGAGATTTTCTCGTCCTGGTTAGCACTGCAGTGAAGCCTGGGCATACAGCCAATACAGCTGATTGGAGGAATAGCACACACCCCATCTCCTCATAGGTAGAGACTTTCAGAACTGTTCGTTGAATAGTTCAGCACTCTGCTAATCTATTTATAGCATCCTCTCCAACACAAAACTAAGGCCTCGTACACACGACCGAGTTTCTCGGCAAGAACCAGCAAGAAATTTGCTGGCAGAGATGTCTTGCCGAGAAACTCGTTCGTGTGTATGGTTTCTCGTCAAGAAAACCGACAAGTAATCTCGACGAGAAAATAGAGAACCTGCTCTCTATTTTCTCGTCGAGATTCTCGTCGGCATGTTTCTCGACGAGAAAAGTGAGTGTGTGTACACTTACCTGTCCTCCCGGAAGCCCGCGCATGTTCGAAATGAATTTGACGCATGCGCGGTAGCTTCCTAGGCATAGGTAGGGTATACCAAGATGGCGGCGACGGCATCGAATGTGACGAGCGCATGCTCGTCGTAGTCGATGACGTCACCGCGTACGCTCCATTCACAGAACCGCGGGTTCTTTGAATCGAGCGTGTGTACACTCGGCCGGGACAAGTTTCTTGTCCAAGAATCTCGTCGAAAAAAACGACAGGTTTTTTTCGACGAGAATCTCGGCCGTGTGTACAAGGCTTCAGGCTGCTTTTATCCCAGTTGACGGAGAACTTGTCAGAAGTTATCAGGCTGATAACAGAAGAACAGAGCAGGAGAAAGCTGGGACATAGTGCTTTGAAGAGAGATAAGAAAACACTGCAGATATATGTGCCCAGCTCAAATTTCATGAATCGGGTTTACATCCACTTTAAACTTAGGGGAAAACCAGGTGAAAAACTATACAAAAAAGTCTGAGCTAACTACAGCCCAGACAATAACTAAATTGGCATAGTAACCCCTGTTTAGGACAAGGGGGATACATGCATTATCATCATACATCTTTACATACCCATAATAAGATCACTGAGATTGTCAGGAACACTCTCTGTTTTGGCATACCTTATTGTGTACCTGAAAATAAAATAAATTTTTACCCTTGTTAGAGCTTGTACCTAAAAATGCAGATAGCTTGTAAAAAAAAGCTACAGCAGGATAATGCCACGTACACACGACCGTTTTTAATGACAAAAAAATTACATTTTTTAAAATGGTCATTAAAAATTATCGTGTGTGTGGTTCCGAGCATTTTTCACGACGTGAAAAACGGGCAAGAAAAAATTGGAACATGCTCTAACTTTTCTCGTCGTTTTTCACATCGTCGCTTTTCTCGTCATGAAAAACGGGCGTGTGTAGGCTTTAACGACGTGAAAAAAAATGCGCATGTTCAGAATCAAGTATGAGACGGGAGCACTCGTTCTGGTAAAAGTAGCGTTCATATTGGAGATAGCACATTGGTCACGCTGTATCGGACTGAAAAGCACGAGGCTGAAAAGCGTGAATCGTCTCTCAACAAACTTTACTAACATGAAGGGTGGTGCCATCCGAATGGAACTGCCCCTTTATAGTGCCGTCGTACGTTTTGTACGTCACCGCGCTTTACTCGAACATTTTTTTCCACGATAGTGTGTAGGCAAGGCAGGCTTGAGAGGAAACACGAAAAATCACGTCGAGAAAAATGCCGTTTTTTTCAATGACATTAAAAACGGTCGTGTATACGCGGCATAATAGTTCATTTTGGTAGCAGTTTCAGGGCAAAGACCAGAGATACTGTGAAACTGAAAAGCCAACTAGAATTAGACAAGTTGAAAAAAAGTACCACAGAAGGCTTCATGCATCCTTCCCCAGTAAGATTCACTATCTTCAGCTGTCTAGAACAGAATTAAATCTGATTGGTGGCTGTGGTGGAATAATCATAATTCTTATTGTAGCCATACATATAATAATTTATTTATTTTCATAATTCGTATTTGTGCTACTCTTAAAGCTACTTGGTTGTTAAGATACTGTTTGTATGTGTAGCACCCTCTAGTTAGGTATGTGCTAGAGTGAGGATTTTTTCTGGAGAGTAGGGAAATTTAGGCAGGCCTGTTTGTTTTCATTCTGGGCTGGGAGTGGCCTAGGACAGGGCTGGGTGTCTCACGGGTGGCATCACTGTCACCTTCTGGAAGGAAGGGAGTACAGGAGAGGTGGGGCTCCCTGGGGTACCTTGAGGAGCCTTGACCAATTACCCAACTTTGATTGGCTGGAGGCAGGCCTCCTCAAATACCTGGGGTCAGCCCAGCTAGGAAGGAGTTGTCAGGTGGAAGAGCTGGAGTGAGAAAGTGTGGAGGCTGTCAGGCCCACAGTAAGCTCCCCAGTCTGGGGGGGGGGGGGGTGGGTGACCCTGGGCTGGGGCTCGGGTACAACAGGAGATCCTGCAAGGATAGGCACATGAGAGAGCAAGTAGAGGACAGCAGGAGAGAGCACTTCTAAGAGTCTCCAGGGAGGACAACTGGTCAAAGCCAGGAGGGCTGGTGAGTGAGCACAGTGAGGAGGACTGGAGAGGCACGCCTCAGAGAACTGGGAGATTACAGTTTAAGATGGGTGCAGAACCAGAAGAAAGGACTGTGTGAAGGGCAGTGGAGAGAGGTCATTGCAGCCAGGCTGGCTGACAGGGCCCGAAGAGAGCTATCAGGGATTGGTAGATGAACTGAGGACAGCTAGCACCTGAACTATTTCTACACCACAGGGGCCCGCGATCCCTGCCCACAAAAGGCAGTTCACTGAGGCCTGGCTGAAATAGTGTCAGGCCTAACCATGTGGGGCTAGCTAGTCTGGGGGAGTAACAGTCTGCAGCAAGGGAAGTGCTGGCGGAGTAACAGTCTGCAGCAAGTGAAGTGTTGGAGGAGTGAAGGATAAGAGATCTTAAGCAATAGTTTGTGCTGGAGAGAAGACTGGGGTGTACAGTCAGGTCCATAAATATTGGGACATCGACACAATTGTAATCTTTTTGGCTCTATACACCACCACAATGAATTTGAAATGAAACAAACAAGATGTGCTTTAACTGCAGTCTTTCAGCTTTAATTTGAGGGTATTTACATCCAAATCAGGTGAACGGTGTAGGAATTACAGTTTGTATATGTGCCTCCCACTTTTTAAGGGACCAAAAGTAATGGGACAGATTAACAATCATAAATCAAACTTTTACTTTTTAATATTTGGTTGCAAATCCTTTGCAGTGAATTACAGCCTGAAGTCTGGAACGCATAGACATCACCAGACGCTGGGTTTCATCCCTGGTGATGCTCTGCCAGGCCTCTACTGCAACTGTCTTCAGTTCCTGCTTGTTCTTGGGGCATTTTCCCTTCAGTTTTGTCTTCAGCAAGTGAAATGCATGCTCAATCGGATTCAGGTCAGGTGATTGACTTGGCCATTGCATAATATTCCACTTCTTTCCCTTAAAAAACTCTTTGGTTGCTTACGCAGTATGCTTCGGGTCATTGTCCATCTGCACTGTGAAGCACCGTCCAATGAGTTCTGAAGCATTTGGCTGAATATGAGCAGATAATATTGCCCGAAACACTTCAGAATCCATCCTGCTGCTTTTTTCAGCAGTCACATCATCAATAAATACAAGAGAACCAGTTCCATTGGCAGCCATACATGCCCACGCCATGACACTACCACCACCATGCTTCACTGATGAGGTGGTATGCTTTGGATCATGAGCAGTTCCTTTACTTCTCCATACTCTTCTCTTCCTATCACTCTGGTACAAGTTGATCTTGGTCTCATCTGTCCATAGGATGTTGTTCCAGAACTGTGAAGGCTTTTTTAGATGTTGTTTGGCAAACTCTAATCTGGCCTTCCTGTTTTTGAGGCTCACCAATGGTTTACATCTTGTGGTGAACCCTCTGTATTCACTCTGGTGAAGTCTTCTCTTGATTGTTGACTTTGACACACATACACCTACCTCCTGGAGAGTGTTCTTGATCTGGCCAACTGTTGTGAAGGGTGTTTTCTTCACCAGTGAAATAATTCTTCGGTCATCCACCACAGTTGTTTTCCGTGGTCTTCAGGGTCTTTTGGTGTTGCTGAGCTTACCGGTGCGTTCTTTCTTTTTAAGGATGTTCCAAACAGTTGATTTGGCACCACCTATTGTTTGCTATCTCTCTGATGGGTTTGTTTTGTTTTTTCAGCCTAATAATGGCTTGCTTCACTGATAGTGACAGCTCTTTGGATCTCATATTGAGAGTTGACAGCAACAGATTCCAAATTTACAGATTTGCAAATAGCACACTTGAAATTAACTCTGGACCTTTTATCTGCTCCTTGTAAATGGGATAATGAGGGAATAACACACACCTGGCCATGGAACAGCCGAGCAGCCAATTGTCCTATTTCTTTTGGTCCCTTGTGTAGCGGCCTCACCCCATCTCCTTTGTCTAGGGGTATGTCACACGACAGGGTGAGATGCGCTACGGCCCATGTCCTCCCCATAGCTGTGGGTGAGGTGAAGGCCAGTATCAGTAACTTCCTCAGGCCAATGTGTTTTAGTTATGAAACTCAGTCCTGCTATGCTGACACCTCCCTTTGCTCCCATTAACCAGAGTCCACACACCGATCATAGTCCAACTCTTGTTTTATTGCAAGATCTACAATAAACAGTGCTTCAGTAGCCAACTGGTTGGAACATTATAACAGCCTGATACGGTGGGATGAGCAGGTCGAGGCACTATCCTGATTTCAATCTAAACCACTGTGGTTTCACCAGCGGTTATCGTAGCCTTGATTAGTACAGAACATAGAACTTGTGAGTCTCTACCAGCAACTCAAGAGAACGTATTTAGGAGTACCTTCGCTGCGCTGTGGCCCCTATCAGGGGAAGATGTCCCTCCAAGGGAGTTACCGGAGGCCCATCCGTCACCGGGTTGATGCTGCTCCGGACTCTCCGGACGGGTGACCTCCCCGGCCTCCTCACCTCAGATGCGGGTCCCGTCCTCTTCGGGGACCCTCGGATCACTTCGCCCTTGCGGGACCCAGTCGAAGTCACTGGGCCCTAGGCCTACGATTTAGTAACTCACCCCAGGCTGAAGGTGCCTGGGATGGACTCCAACTCCATTCCGGTCAGGCCTAGGGCGCCTGAGCCGGAACTCCAAACTGCCCGCACCCAGGCCTAAGGTGCCTGGGTGCGTGAAGAGAAGATCTTCGAAGACCTCGTGGTAAGGGCGTCTCCCCCCTTTATAATCAATAATAAAAGGTAATACTGCGCTAATGTGAACAGATGAAAATATTGTGCTTATTAGCAGCTAGGCTGCGACATAAAAAATATGTGAAACCATATCAAGTAAATAGGAATTAGAAAATGTCGCGCACAGACATGTGAAAAGAGTAAAACACTGATGAGAGTTCCTCTAAAAAAGTGAAAAATATATATGAGTGAAGGTGAATAAATTAATATGTATATAAACACCAAAAAATAAATAAGCAAAACAGGGACTCAACCCCTACTCAGAATACTAAAATAGTGATCAACTTAATATGTGATATTAAAATGAAACATATAAGGCACAATACTGTTGTCAAGTATTACTGCAATAGTGTTCTAAATATTGAAAAGACAGAAGAGGGAATAGTCTATTCCTTGATAGTTCAAATGAGGTCCAATATAGCAAACAGTTCCAATGCGACAAACAGTTGCTTCAGATGAAAAAAACAGGGGGTTGTGAGGAGATGTTTGGAAAAAGATAGAGCCCAAGATGAATCCACAGAAAGCATAGAAGAACTGCATCCACCACGGTGTGTAGGGAATCAAGATGGGTACCTTACCACAAAAGGTGGACCTCCACTGTGGCAAGGTCAGAAGAGCCTGCAGATATCACCCTCTGCGGGGTATTGGTACTGATCCTGGGGGTGTCAGGACTCCGGAGTCATTATATTCCCTCTGCCTCTCGTTGTACTGTTTCCTCCACTGGTGGCTGGTATAATCCAATCATTTAAAAAGAACCAACAGACCTCCAGTGTAGATACCTTCCTGCAGTGTGCTCTGCCTCCTGATTCTCCCAGCACACGGCACTGCTGATGGGAGTGGGCGGGGGATGTGAAGCAGCAGAGATCACACAGCGAGTGCAGGACACTAAGGGGGAAGGGGAAGACACAAACCAGGATCGGAGCTTCTAACTACTGTACATACATCGCTGGACAGTGCATGTAATTAGAAGCAATAACTGCTGTCCCCACAGTGGCAAGTAAGCTGACCTGAATGCTCAGTCCACCCCTGTCCGCCAGTTCTGACTATTCCCTCTTCTGTCTTTTCAATATTTAGAGCACTATTGCAGTAATACTTGACAACAGTATTGTGCCTTATATGTTTCATTTTAATATCACATATTAAGTTGATCACTATTTTAGTATTCTGAGTAGGGGTTGAGTCCCTGTTTTGCTTATTTATTTTTTGGTGTTTATATACATATTAATTTATTCACCTTCACTCATATATATTTTTCACTTTTTTAGAGGAACTCTCATCAGTGTTTTACTCTTTTCACATGTCTGTGCGCGACATTTTCTAATTCCCCCCTTTATATCCTCCCATCAACACCACGGCGGGTTCCCCGCCCTCGCCGTACCATCTCCAGAAAGGGACAAAAAGGGTAGCACTGCGGCAGTGACTCTACCTTGAGCCCGTGGGTACCCCGCCACCCACAGGCCAAGGAGAATAATACACCACCCAATCCTCCACGAATACAAAGGGGTCCAAAACCTCTCATAATTTACACACCTGAGTCACACTGCTACCCAGGTGTACCCCAACTAAATTTAAAGACCCCGCTACATACTCCCCCCTGTGATTTGACGCTGGTCCCCAGCATCTGGTGCAAACCCATGTCTCCCATGGAGTGGTGACATAAGACTGACCCCAGAGGCTATCCCTAAAAATTTAGATCCTGTTTGTGCCAAGACCTGCTCAAGGGAAAGGGAAATATAACACAATAAAACTTTTCCATAAAACCATCTGAACATATACACATATACAATCCCTCCCTTCACTGTCTAAGAACCACCCCATACTCAGTAGTCTTGACGGACGAATCTCCTGCAGAAGGGAAACAAAAGAAAACATAACATCGTAACATTTTGTATTGACTTGAAACGAATGAGTCTATCAGCCGAGAAACCCATTCGCCTCAATGAGCAAAGTAATGCAAGTGTAGAATCACAACAGCCGTTGCGCAACACTGCCACCTGGTGACAGTGCCGCGGTCATGACACTTGATGAAATCTTCATTCTTCCTGCGTCCCTACAATGATTCTACCCCCAAAGTCTCTGTCTTTGATTTCTGGAAGAAGAGAGAACAAACAAAAAAAACTGCTCTCATTCCTCCAAAGAGTAGAAAAATAAACCCAAATAAAAAAAACAGGGTACAGTTCAGATGTTCCGGCAAGGACATTTCCAGAAGCTGCAGGGAAAAACAAGTGAGTCTCTTCTCACAAATAGAACTTCGGGTCAGGCAAGAACAAAGGCTTTAGGTGCTTATCGAAAACCTCAATCGAATAGTTGACGTCCTCTTTATCCTTCCGGCAGATAAGCACCTTGTCCGCATAAATGTGGCGCCCGAACATCCAGTCTGCTCTGCAGTCTTTGAACTTTTTCGACACTGGTGGCGAACAGGACAGATATCGCCGGGCATGAGGCACTTTGAGTTTTTCCCAAACAAATTCATCATACCATCTCTGTCGCAGGTAGTGATGAGCCGAACACCCCCGGGTTCGGTTCGCACCAGAACCCGCGAACGGACCGAAAGTTCGTACGAACATTAGAACCCTATTAAATACAATGGATGCGAACGTTCGAATTCTAAAGTGCTAATTATAACAACTATTATGCATGTTATTGTCCTAAAAAGGGTTTGGGAACCCGGGTTGTGCACCAGGGGACATGTATCAATGCAAAAAGAAGTTTTAAAAACGGTCGTTTTTCGGGAGCAGTCATTTTAATGATGCATAAAGTGAAAAAAAAAAGTCAAATATTCCTTTAAATATCGTACCTGGGGGGTGTCTAAAGTATGCCTGTGAAGTGCCACGTGTTTCCCGTGTTTAGAACTGTCCCTGCACAAAATTACATTTCTAAAGGAAAAAAAGCCATTTAAAACTGCTTGCGGCTTTAATGTAATGTCTGGTCCCGGTAATATGGATGAAAATCTTTAAGAAAAATGGCATAGCTACCCGATGACCCCCCCCCCCCTACCCCAGCCCATTACCAGCCCCTTTGGGTCTTGTATGGATATTAAGGGGAACCCCGCACATAAAATAAAAAAGGCCCTATATACTCTGAACAGCCGTATACAGGCGGTGCATACAAGACAGGGACTGTAGGTTTGTTCTTATGTAGAATCTGTTTGTAATTTTGAACAGGTACATTGTTGAAGTGTAGCTCCAGCCCAAAAATCTATTTTTAAACTTTTTGGAAAACATAGGTAAGGGTTATCACCCCTGTAACATTTGTTTTGCTGTCTGTGCCCCTGTTCAGAACATTTCACCTCACTTTCCGTCCCAATGACAACTGTTTTTGAAATGTGGTGTTTTTCTTGAAACAAGGATTGCTGATAAAGCATCAGTACAGAGGAGACACCTTTCTCCCATATTTATTCTTACAGGAGAGAATTTTCCTTCCTAGTGGTAGATTTCCTCTCACTTCCTGTTGTCTTCTTGCGTTTGCAAGAAGGAGTCGTTTGTAAGTTGGATGTTTGAAAGTAGGGACCTGCCGTATATACTCTGCAGAAATAGGCCCCTTAGTTGTTGGTGTTGGCACAACACTGGAAGCACTCACAGTTACTCTTGGTTGGTGCTGGAACGCCCTGCTGTCAACTATTATATCAGGAATTTTAATTACATATAATTGTTGAACAGTGGTAGTAAAAATTGGGCCTTTGATGGTGGTGCTGGTGCCACAACACTGTAAGCCCTGACAGTTACTCTTGGTGGGTGCAGCAATGGGCCCTGCTGTGAATTATTAGATCAAGAATTGTAATTGCATGCCCCTGTTGAACAGGGGCTGAAAAATTGGGCCTTTCGTGGTGGTGGTGGTGGTGGTGGTGTTGCCACAACACTGTAAGCCCTCAGAGTTACTCTTGGTGGGTGCAGGAATGGGCCCTGCTGTGAATTATTAGATCAAGAATTGTAATTGCATGCCCCTGTTGAACAGGGGCTGAAAAATTGGGCCTTTCGTGGTGGTGGTAGTGGTGGTGGTGTTGCCACAACACTGTAAGCCCTCAGAGTTACTCTTGGTGGGTGCAGCAATGGGCCCTGCTGTGAATTATTAGATCAAGAATTGTAATTGCATGCCCCTGTTGAACAGGGGCTGAAAAATTGGGCCTTTCGTGGTGGTGGTGGTGGTGGTGGTGTTGCCACAACACTGTAAGCCCTCAGAGTTACTCTTGGTGGGTGCAGCAATGGGCCCTGCTGTGAATTATTAGATCAATAATTGTAATTACATGCCCCTTTTGAACAGGGGCTGAAAAATTGGGCCTTTCGTGGTGGTGGTGGTGGTGGCGTTGCCACAACACTGTAAGCCCTCAGAGTTACTCTTGGTGGGTGCAGCAATGGGCCCTGCTGTGAATTATTAGATCAAGAATTGTAATTGCATGCCCCTGTTGAACAGGGGCTGAAAAATTGGGCCTTTCGTGGTGGTGGTGGTGGTGGTGGTGTTGCCACAACACTGTAAGCCCTCAGAGTTACTCTTGGTGGGTGCAGCAATGGGCCCTGCTGTGAATTATTAGATCAAGAATTGTAATTACATGCCCCTTTTGAACAGGGGCTGAAAAATTGGGCCTTTCGTGGTGGTGGTGGTGGTGGCATTGCCACAACACTGTAAGCCCTCAGAGTTACTCTTGGTGGGTGCAGCAATGGGCCCTGCTGTGAATTATTAGATCAAGAATTGTAATTGCATGCCCCTGTTGAACAGGGGCTGAAAAATTGGGCCTTAGGCACTGGTGGCACAACACTCCAACCCCTCACAGATACTGTACTTGGAGCACAGCAATGAGCCCTATGGCAAATTATTGCTAAAAAAATTGTAATTACACGCCCCTGTAAAACAGGGGCTGAAAAATTGGGCCTTAGCCACTGGTGGCGGCACCCATAAACAAAAATGATCTTCCAAGCTATCATCATCAATCGTATCATTGAGGACTCGGAGGAGGAGGATAGCCAGTCAACATAACAGCACAGGCACTCAGCATCAGCATCAGTCTTGAAGGGATGTGACATGTTAAAATCAATTAGTCTGTTATATCAGCATCAGGTGTGTGGTAGCTGGTGGTGATCCAAGACTGGTTCATCTTGATGAAAGTCAGTCGATCAACCGAGTCGGTGGACAGGCGCACCCTGTGATCCGTGACAAATCCTCCAGCAGCACTGAATGTGCGTTCCGAAAGAACGCTGGATGCAGGACAGGCCAGTAGCTCAATTGCATACTGTGCAAGCTCTGGCCAGTGATCCATCCTCAAGACCCAGTAAGCCAGAGGATTTTCAGTGGGAAAGGTGTCCAAGTCTGACCTTGCCCCTAGATATTCCTGCACCATGTTTATCAGACGCTGGCGATGGTTGCTGGAACCGATCATACTTTGGGACTGCGGACTAAAGAATTGTCTGAACGCATCGGTCAGACGGCCACCTTCCCCACCGCTCCTTCTTTGACTGGCCGAAGCCTCAGCAACTCGTTGTCCAGGACCAGGAGTTTGTAACCTCCCAGTCTCTGGGAACGCGTTGCACAGACCTTTCTGCAAGGCCTCCCGGAGTTGTCTCATCCTCTGCTCCCTCTGCGACGGTAACATAAGGTCCGCAACCTTACCCTTGTACCGTGGATAAAGGAGAGTGGCCAGCCAGTAATGGTCCCTCTCCTTGATCCGAAGAATATGAGGATCCTTCCGCAGACTTTGCAGGATCAGGGAGGCCATGCAGCGTAGGTTTGCTGAGGCATTCGCTCCAGAGTCCTCTGGGTCACTAAGGACGACATGATCCGCAGCCACCTCCTCCCAGCCACGTACAAGTCCACTGGTTTCTTGGGACTGTAAATCATCCCTAAAAGACTGCTGCTGATGATGCTGAGTGCCAGCCTCCACCTCCATGCTGACACAATCCTCCTCCTCCTCCTCCTCGTCCTCTTCCTGTGCGATGGGTGGGACAGAAGGAACACTGTCTGGGTAAAGGGGGCCTTGAGAGGCAAGGAAGTCCTCCTCTTCCTGCCTCTGTTCTGCCTCAAGTGCCCTGTCCATTATTCCACGCAGCGTGTGCTCCAACAGGTGGACAAGAGGTACAGTGTCACTGATGCATGCACTGTCACTGCTCACCATCCTCGTGGCCTCCTCAAATGGTGCCAGGACAGTGCATGCATCCCTGATCATGCCCCACTGGCGTGGAGAAAAAAAACCAAGCTCCCCTGACCCTGTCCTGGTGCCGTAGTCGCACAGGTACTCATTGATGGCCCTCTGCTGCGTGTGCAGCCGCTGCAGCATGGCCAACGTTGAGTTCCACCTGGTGGGCATGTCACATATAAGGCGGTTCTTGGGCAGGTTCAACTCCTTTTGCAGCTCAGCCAGGCGAGCACTGGCATTATAAGATCTGCGGAAATGCACACAGACTTTCCTGGCCTGCCTCAGGACATCCTGTAAGCCCGGGTACCTGCCCAAGAACCGCTGCACCACCAGGTTAAGGACGTGAGCCACACAGGGCACATGGGTCAGTTGTCCCTGTCGGAGGGCGGAAAGGAGGTTGGTGCCATTGTCGCAAACCACCATTCCTGGCTTAAGCTGGTGTGGCGTCAACCACCTCTCGGCCTGGCCCTGCAGAGCAGACAGGACCTCTGCCCCAGTGTGGCTTCTGTCCCCCAAACACACCAGCGCAAGCACGGCATGGCATCTTTTTGCCTGCGTACTTGCGTAGCCCCTTGAACGCCTACGGAGCACCGCTGGTTCCGAGGACAAACCACAGGAAGAGGCCATGGAGGAAGAAGAAGAGGAGGGGGTGGAGGAGAGAGGTGTGTCACAACCAGTAGTAGCATTTTGGAGGCGTGGCGGTGGAACAACCTCCAACACTACTGCACCTTGTCCTGCATCCTTCCCAGCTGCCAAAAGAGTGACCCAATGGGCCGTGAAAGAAAGGTAACGTCCCTGTCCATGCCTGCTGGACCATGAGTCAGCGGTAATATGCACCTTACCGCTGACCGCCCTGTCCAGCGAGGCCAAGACATTGCCTTCCACATGCCGGTAGAGAGCCGGAATAGCCTTCCGTGAGAAAAAGTGGCGTTTGGGAACCTGCCACTGAGGAACCGCACATTGCACAAACTCACGGAAGGGGGCCGAGTCTACCAACTGAAAAGGCAGCAGTTGAAGCGCTAGCAATTTAGCCAAGCTAGCATTCAACCGCTGGGCATGTGGATGGCTGGGAGTGAACTTCTTTCGACGGTCCAGCAGCTGGGGCAGGGAAATTTGCCTGCTAGAATCGGACGTCGGTGTACTGCTAGCAGAGTGGCCGCAAGTCCTTGGCTGTGACACACCTAATTCTACACCTTCATTCCTCTCAGTGCATGTTTCAGAGAGGACTGAAGTTATAGTGGGGTTGGAGATCCCAGCTGATGCGGTGCAAGGAGAGGTCCGCTTTGTTCTTTGGTGTGGGTCTTTGAGGTAGGCTTGCCAACGAGCTGCATGGCAGGTCAACATATGTCTGGTCAGGCATGTGGTACCCAAGCGGCTGATGTTTTGGCCACGCGATATACGCTTGAGACATATGTTGCAAACAGCAGCTGTGCGATCTGATGCACTAGCCTCAAAAAAGGCCCACACCAAAGAACTTTTTGAATGACGGGCAGAGGCAGCGCCCTGCACAGGCGGAGCTCTGCGGTGTGATTCCGTCGGTGTACTGCCCTTACGCTGGCCACCAAAGGGCATCCTGCCTCGTTGGAGATGTGCCTCCTCCTCATCCTCCTCCTCCTCCTCTCTCCTATTAGGCACCCACGTGGAGTCAGTGACCTCATCATCACCTCCCTCCTCATCACTGGAGCCAATCTGGCAGTATGCTGCAGCTGCTGGAACATGACTGCCAGATTGGTGTCCTTCTTGAGCATCCCCTCTGTCTGCTCTCACGCTACTGCCTTCCTCTAGCTGGGTTTCATCATCAGACCCTTCGAAACGCTGGGCATCCTCCTGGAGCATGTACCCAACACTGTGCTCAAACAGTTCGGGGGACTCCTCAGGAGGAGGACATGGTGGGTCTAGGGAAGGAGTGACTGATGATGAGTCTGACATTGATACCAGGGAAGAGGACGCTTTGGCAGCTGCTTTTCCAGTACCCTGAGCCTGGGTGAGAGAGGATGAGGAGGAGGAGGAGGAGGGCTTGGTCATCCACTCTACCAAGTCTTCGGCATGATGTGGCTCAACATGTCCAGCTGCCGAAAAGAAGGACAAGCGTGTCCCATGGCCATGTGCTGATGACAATGCACCGCGTCCACGACCAGCACTGTTGCCCCCAGACACAGAGCCTGCTTGCCCTCTTTTATTGCCTCCTGACTGTCTGCCTCTCCTTGTTTGCCTTCCAGACATTCTAATAGATGGCCTGCAGGGAGATGGGAAAAAAGCAATAAGGGCTACCTTCAGGTGTCCTTCTCTGTCCCTTTACTTAAGGATTTCTAAATATGGTTGAGGATGATTGCTTTTGCACAGAATAGCACAACGACAATTTCCCTGACTGTCCAAAAAAACAAGGATTTCAAAGATGGTTGATGAGGAATGCTTTAGCACACTATAGCACAAGGAGAATTCCCTCACTGTCCTTCCCTGTCCCTAGAAACAAGGATTCGCACAGTAAAAGACACTGACACTCTCCCTACCTATAGTTTTCTGTCCCTAGAAAAAATGTTTTTTTAAAGCACACTATAGCACAAGGAGAATTTCACTCACTTTCCTTCTTTGTCCCTAGAAACAAGGATTATCACAGTGAAAGAAACTGACACTCTTCCTTCCTATAGTTTTCTATCCCTAGAAAAAAATGTTTTTTTAAAGCACACTATAGCACAAGGAGAATTCCCTCACTGTCCTTCCCTGTCCCTAGAAACAAGGATTCGCACAGTAAAAGACACTGACACTCTCCCTACCTATAGTTTTCTGTCCCTAGAAAAAATGTTTTTTTAAAGCACACTATAGCACAAGGAGAATTTCACTCACTTTCCTTCTTTGTCCCTAGAAACAAGGATTATCACAGTGAAAGAAACTGACACTCTTCCTTCCTATAGTTTTCTATCCCTAGAAAAAAATGTTTTTTTAAAGCACACTATAGCACAAGGAGAATTCCCTCACTGTCCTTCCCTGTCCCTAGAAACAAGGATTCGCACAGTAAAAGACACTGACACTCTCCCTACCTATAGTTTTCTGTCCCTAGAAAAAATGTTTTTTTAAAGCACACTATAGCACAAGGAGAATTCCCTCACTGTCCTTCCCTGTCCCTAGAAACAAGGATTCGCACAGTAAAAGACACTGACACTCTCCCTACCTATAGTTTTCTGTCCCTAGAAAAAATGTTTTTTTAAAGCACACTATAGCACAAGGAGAATTCCCTCACTGTCCTTCCCTGTCCCTAGAAACAAGGATTCGCACAGTAAAAGACACTGACACTCTCCCTACCTATAGTTTTCTGTCCCTAGAAAAAATGTTTTTTTAAAGCACACTATAGCACAAGGAGAATTCCCTCACTGTCCTTCCCTGTCCCTAGAAACAAGGATTCGCACAGTAAAAGACACTGACACTCTCCCTACCTATAGTTTTCTGTCCCTAGAAAAAATGTTTTTTTAAAGCACACTATAGCACAAGGAGAATTCCCTCACTGTCCTTCCCTGTCCCTAGAAACAAGGATTCGCACAGTAAAAGACACTGACACTCTCCCTACCTATAGTTTTCTGTCCCTAGAAAAAATGTTTTTTTAAAGCACACTATAGCACAAGGAGAATTCCCTCACTGTCCTTCCCTGTCCCTAGAAACAAGGATTCGCACAGTAAAAGACACTGACACTCTCCCTACCTATAGTTTTCTGTCCCTAGAAAAAATGTTTTTTTAAAGCACACTATAGCACAAGGAGAATTCCCTGACTGTCCTTCCCTGTCCCTAGAAACAAGGATTCGCACAGTAAAAGACACTGACACTCTCCCTACCTATAGTTTTCTGTCCCTAGAAAAAATGTTTTTTTAAAGCACACTATAGCACAAGGAGAATTCCCTCACTGTCCTTCCCTGTCCCTAGAAACAAGGATTCGCACAGTAAAAGACACTGACACTCTCCCTACCTATAGTTTTCTGTCCCTAGAAAAAATGTTTTTTTAAAGCACACTATAGCACAAGGAGAATTCCCTCACTGTCCTTCCCTGTCCCTAGAAACAAGGATTCACACAGTAAAAGACACTGACACTCTCCCTACCTATAGTTTTCTGTCCCTAGAAAAAATGTTTTTTTAAAGCACACTATAGCACAAGGAGAATTTCACTCACTTTCCTTCTTTGTCCCTAGAAACAAGGATTATCACAGTGAAAGAAACTGACACTCTTCCTACCTATAGTTTTCTGTCCCTAGAAAAAATGTTTTTTTAAAGCACACTATAGCACAAGGAGAATTCCCTCACTGTCCTTCCCTGTCCCTAGAAACAAGGATTCGCACAGTAAAAGACACTGACACTCTCCCTACCTATAGTTTTCTGTCCTTAGAAAAAATGTTTTTTTTAAAGCACACTATAGCACAAGGAGAATTCCCTCACTGTCCTTCCCTGTCCCTAGAAACTAGGGATGAGCTTCGTGTTCGAGTCGAACATACGTTCGACTCGAACATCGGCTGTTCCATCGTTCGACGAAGATCGAACGATTTGGGCCGTTCGCGCCAAATTCGAGTGACGCGAACGGCCCACAATGCACTACGCCATCGCAGTGTCATCCAGGCGCTGTGATTGGCCAAGCATGCACTGTGACCCCGCATGCTTGGCCAATCACAGCGCCGGCAGCGAGGAGAGCAATGATTGGCCACAGGCAGGATGCCTGTGGCCAATTATTGCTGAGGGTGTTTAGTACACGCCCCACACTATAAAAGGCCGCCAGCACGGCGGCCTACTGTAGTGTGTTCCGGAGCAGGGAAAGAGAAACATAGGCAGGGACAGTGACATTTATTTTTTTCTTGCTTAACCTGGATTCCTTTAGTTTAGGGAAAGAGAAGGATAGGTAGGGAGAGTGTCAGTGTGTTTTACTGTGCGAATCCTTGTTTCTAGGGACAGGGAAGGACAGTGAGGGAATTCCCCTTGTGCTATAGTGTGCTTTAAAATAACATTTTTTCTAGGGACAGAAAACTATAGGTAGGGAGAGTGTCAGTGTGTTTTACTGTGCGAATCCTTGTTTCTAGGGACAGGGAAGGACAGTGAGGGAATTCTCCTTGTGCTATAGTGTGCTTTAAAAAAACATTTTTTCTAGGGACAGAAAACTATAGGTAGGGAGAGTGTCAGTTTCTTTCACTGTGATAATCCTTGTTTCTAGGGACAAAGAAGGAAAGTGAGTGAAATTCTCCTTGTGCTATAGTGTGCTTTAAAAAAAACATTTTTTCTAGGGACAGAAAACTATAGGTAGGGAGAGTGTCAGTGTCTTTTACTGTGCGAATCCTTGTTTCTAGGGACAGGGAAGGACAGTGAGGGAATTCTCCTTGTGCTATAGTGTGCTTTAAAAAAAAATTTTTCTAGGGACAGAAAACTATAGGTAGGGAGAGTGTCAGTGTGTTTTACTGTGCGAATCCTTGTTTCTAGGGACAGGGAAGGACAGTGAGGGAATTCTCCTTGTGCTATAGTGTGCTTTAAAAAAACATTTTTTCTAGGGACAGAAAACTATAGGAAGGAAGAGTGTCAGTTTCTTTCACTGTGATAATCCTTGTTTCTAGGGACAAAGAAGGAAAGTGAGTGAAATTCTCCTTGTGCTATAGTGTGCTTTAAAAAAACATTTTTTCTAGGGACAGAAAACTATAGGTAGGGAGAGTGTCAGTGTGTTTTACTGTGCGAATCCTTGTTTCTAGGGACAGGGAAGGACAGTGAGGGAATTCTCCTTGTGCTATAGTGTGCTTTAAAAAAACATTTTTTCTAGGGACAGAAAACTATAGGTAGGGAGAGTGTCAGTGTGTTTTACTGTGCAAATCCTTGTTTCTAGGGACAGGGAAGGACAGTGAGGGAATTCTCCTTGTGCTATAGTGTGCTTTAAAAAAACATTTTTTTCTAGGGACAGAAAACTATAGGAAGGAAGAGTGTCAGTTTCTTTCACTGTGATAATCCTTGTTTCTAGGGACAAAGAAGGAAAGTGAGTGAAATTCTCCTTGTGCTATAGTGTGCTTTAAAAAAACATTTTTTCTAGGGACAGAAAACTATAGGTAGGGAGAGTGTCAGTGTCTTTTACTGTGCGAATCCTTGTTTCTAGGGACAGGGAAGGACAGTGAGGGAATTCTCCTTGTGCTATAGTGTGCTTTAAAAAAACATTTTTTCTAGGGACAGAAAACTATAGGAAGGAAGAGTGTCAGTTTCTTTCACTGTGATAATCCTTGTTTCTAGGGACAAAGAAGGAAAGGGAGTGAAATTCTCCTTGTGCTATAGTGTGCTTTAAAAAAACATTTTTTCTAGGGACAGAAAACTATAGGTAGGGAGAGTGTCAGTGTGTTTTACTGTGCGAATCCTTGTTTCTAGGGACAGGGAAGGACAGTGAGGGAATTCTCCTTGTGCTATAGTGTGCTTTAAAAAAAAAAATTTCTAGGGACAGAAAACTATAGGTAGGGAGAGTGTCAGTGTGTTTTACTGTGCGAATCCTTGTTTCTAGGGACAGGGAAGGACAGTGAGGGAATTCTCCTTGTGCTATAGTGTGCTTTAAAAAAACATTTTTTCTAGGGACAGAAAACTATAGGAAGGAAGAGTGTCAGTTTCTTTCACTGTGATAATCCTTGTTTCTAGGGACAAAGAAGGAAAGTGAGTGAAATTCTCCTTGTGCTATAGTGTGCTTTAAAAAAACATTTTTTCTAGGGACAGAAAACTATAGGTAGGGAGAGTGTCAGTGTCTTTTACTGTGCGAATCCTTGTTTCTAGGGACAGGGAAGGACAGTGAGGGAATTCTCCTTGTGCTATAGTGTGCTTTAAAAAAACATTTTTTCTAGGGACAGAAAACTATAGGTAGTGTGACAGCAGGAAGGTAAAGTCACCTGGTTGCATCCAGGGGGGTAGATATATTTCGCCCAGATTCAGGCTTTACGCTGACTTGTACAGCTAGGTGGAGAGTTGTATAAGCCCAGCTGAGACTAGTGGGCTCATTGATGACTCATACCTCTAGGGAGAGGGCTGGGCGTCGTGCAGACAGGGAGTTGATGAGGCCAGCTGAAGCTTGTCAGCTCATTTAGGCCTCTATAAAAAACTCCCAGATTCATTAGATGTTAGCTCATGCCTGGAAGCAGACCTGTGTGGACTGTCTAGGGAGAGTGAACCCCTGTGCGGTGAGAGAAAGCCTGTGTGGCTATATTTTGCTTGGACATTTAAAACCAGGGACTAGGACAGCACTAGGCTGATCCCAGTCGTTAGTTAGGAAACCTGTAAGTTTAGTCAGAGGTCAAGTTGACCAGGATTTATTTTGTTTATGTTTTTTTTGCCTTGCTGTGTTTTTGTCACTGTAAATAGAAAATAAACCGCACCTTTTTGATTTTGAAAACCACAACCTCCGTCTGCTGGGCCTGTTTTGGGTGGGGAGCCCATCCCGGGGGTCACACATACCCGCTGCCGAGCTAGCCCCCTCACAGTTGGTGGAGAACCAGTGGCAGTTTTTTTTTAAGCCAGCATGGAGGAGATACTGAAACAGCTGGCTCTAGCAAATGCCAATCAACAGCAGACAAATGCAGGTTTGCAAAGGAGCCTTGCAGCCCAGCAGCAAGCTCATCAACAGAGCCTTGCAACTTTACAACAGAGTCTGGAGGCTCAGCAACAAGCCCAACAGCAATCTGAGGCCCGCTTCATAGACCTGTTGCAGAAGCAAGAGCAGAGACTACAACAACAGATGGAAGCAGTAATGCAGCAACGTCCGCAGACCAGTGAGGAAAGCCGTCCCACTAATACCGCGTCCTTTGGGGTGAGTCGTTTATTGACAAAAATGACTGGAGAGGATGATCCAGAGGTATTTTTGACCACATTTGAAAGGACCGCTGAAAGAGAAAAGTGGCCTGAGGAGCAGTGGGCTGGACTAGTGGCTCCTCTGTTAACTGGTGAATCGCAGAAAGCTTACTATGACCTAGAGCCTAACCAAGCAAAAGACTATGTGATGCTAAAAGCTGAAATATTGGCAAGGCTGGGTGTCACCCTGGCTGTCCGGGCTCAGCGTGTGCATAACTGGACTTTCCAGCTTGGAAAACCCCCCAGGTCTCAAATGTATGATCTCATTCACCTGAGCAGAAAGTGGCTACAGCCAGAGACTTTGTCCGCACCAAAGATTGTGGAACGTGTTGTAATGGATCGGTTTTTGAGAGCTCTTCCTACTGCCATCCAAAAGTGGGTAAGCCATGGAGACCCAGAGACGGCCGATGGTCTTGTGGATCGTGTGGAGAAATACTTGGCTACAGAGAACCTGACGGCCTCTTCCAGAGACACTCGGACTTTCCACCCTAAGACCAGACCATCCCCAGGGGCGGATAAGAGGATTCCAAGGGGTGAGGGTGGAGAGAGTGAGAGGGTGGGAGCTCTACCCCAAGTTTGGCGAGAACAGCCTGGGAAATCAGCGGCTCAAGAGGCCGCAAGAAGGATCGTTTGCTACCGCTGCCGGCAAGCGGGACATATTGCAGCAAATTGCCCGGTTGTGGAGGACCCCATGCAGTGTGACTTTCTGACGGGCAGACGTCAGTCGCTGTGTGCGACAGTCGCATGCACTGCCATTCGGGGAACTGAGAAACATTTATGCAAAATGTGTATTAATGGTAGAAATGTTGTGGTATTGCTGGATTCAGGTAGCCTTGTGACCCTGATAAAGGCTGAGTTAGTTAAAACAGAGGTCTCTGGGAATAGCAAGGTAGCCGTTATTTGTGTGCATGGGGACACCCGAGAGTATCCAGTGACTACGGTGTGTTTCGAGACCCCCAAAGGTACCCTCTCTCATCCAGTGGGCTTAGTATCTCAGTTACCGCATGACGCCATTGTGGGAAGGGATTTTCCGAAGTTCTGGGAACTGTGGGATGATCCTGAGCCCCCCACTGGTGCCCCTATGTACCAGGAATGTGATAGCCAGAACTCCCCTGAGAGTGGTGAGGACTCTCCGGAATTTCCCTTGTCAGTATTGGCAGGGGAGACTCAAGAAACTGGAGAGGAGCCCACCTCCTCAGACGAAAACCTACCGTCTGTGGAGTTTTCTGATCTTGAGGTTCACAGGGAAAACTTTGCCACAGAACAGTTGAAAGACCCCGCCCTAATAAAGGCACGGGAAAACGTAGTGAAAATAGATGGCGAGTTAGTGAACCCAGATAATACTGGCACTTACCCATACTTCAGCGTAGAGAAGGACCTACTGTATCGGGTGGCAAAAAGGGCAGAAGAAACCGTTGAGCAGCTTGTGGTGCCCAAACCTTACAGGAAGTTGGTGTTGGAGTTGGCCCATGGGCACATTCTTGGAGGTCATCTGGGGACAGAGAAAACCCGAGAGAGGGTATTACAGAGATTCTATTGGCCTGGGGTGATGAAGGACATAGAAAATTATTGTTCCTCCTGCCCTGTGTGTCAGAGGTCGGCCCCGATGCCACATTTCCGTAGCCCGCTGGTCCCTCTACCCATCATTGAGGTCCCGTTTGAGAGAATCGCAATGGATTTGGTAGGTCCTATAATCAAGTCCGCTAGGGGGCACCAGTACATATTGGTTATAATGGACTATGCCACCCGTTATCCAGAAGCGATCCCTCTCAGAAATACCTCGGCCAAAACCATAGCCAAAGAGCTATCTCTTGTTTTTAGCCGGGTGGGTATTTGTAAAGAACTGCTTACGGACCAAGGTACACCCTTTATGTCCCGGGTTATGAAAGAGCTGTGTAAATTGTTCAAAGTGACGCAATTGCGTACATCTGTGTATCACCCCCAAACCGATGGGCTGGTTGAAAGATTCAACAAAACCCTAAAACAAATGTTGAAGAAAGTGGTGGATAGAGATGGAAGGGATTGGGACTGTCTACTTCCTTATTTGATGTTTGCTATTAGGGAGGTGCCCCAATCCTCTACGGGATTCTCCCCCTTTGAGTTACTGTATGGGAGACACCCAAGAGGGCTGTTGGATATTGCCAAGGAAACTTGGGAAAGTGAGAGTTCTCCCCACAGGAGTGTGATTGAGCATGTCGCCCTGATGCAAGATCGAATTGCACAGGTAATGCCCATCGTGAAGGAACATTTGGCCCAAGCGCAGTTGGCACAGCAGAGAGTGTACAACCGTGGAGCCAAGACCCGTACCTTTTCCCCGGGGGATAGGATATTGGTACTTGTCCCTACGGTTGAAAGTAAATTCCTTGCCAAATGGCAAGGCCCCTACGAGATAATGGAAAAAGTGAGCGAAGTGAATTACAAGGTCAGACAACCAGGAAGGCGAAAGCCCGAACAGATCTATCACGTTAATCTGTTGAAAGCCTGGAGGGATAGAGAGTCCCTAGTCGCAGACACTTGGTCACCAGCTCAAACTGGTTGCGTGATTCCTGAGGTTGGAATCGCAGCCACCTTGTCACAACCCCAACAACAGGAGGTTAAGGAGTTTGTACTTCGCAACAAGGAGGTATTCTCTGAGCTGCCGGGACAAACATCTGGGGTAGAGCATGACATTATTACCCCGCCCGGTGAAAGGGTGAAGTTAAAACCCTATCGGATCCCAGAGGCCCGACGGGAGGCAATACGGGAGGAAGTACAGAGAATGCTGAACTTAGGGGTGATAGAGGAGTCCCAAAGTGATTGGTCTAGTCCCATTGTGTTGGTGCCTAAACCGGATGGGAGCTGGCGATTTTGTAACGATTTTCGTCAGTTGAACAAAGTTACAAAATTTGACACCTACCCCATGCCACGTATAGATGAGTTGATCGACCGGCTGGGAACAGCCCGATACATGACGACTCTTGACCTCACAAAAGGGTATTGGCAAATCCCCCTGGCCAAGTCGGCCAAAGAGAAAACCGCATTTGTAACCCCAGACGGGGCGTTCCAATATAAAAGAATGCCGTTCGGGTTACAGAATGCGCCGGCCACATTCCAGCGGAAAATGGACCAGATGCTGAGGCCCCATCGGAAGTATGCTGCGGCTTACCTGGATGACATAATTGTCCATAGCACAGATTGGGCCTCACATCTGCCAAAAGTGCAAGCAGTCCTGGACTCTGTTCGGGAAGCAGGGTTTACGGCTAACCCCAAGAAGTGTACCATTGGGCAGGAGGAGGCCAAATATCTTGGGTACACCATTGGGAGGGGAGTAATAAAACCCCAACTCAACAAAGTCGAGGCCATCCAGAGTTGGCCACGTCCCAACAGCAAGAAGCAGGTACGAGCCTTTCTGGGAATCGCTGGGTATTATCGGCGATTCATTCCCCACTTTGCTTCTAAGGCTGTGCCCCTAACCAACCTGACGAAGGGGAAAGGGTCGGTCATGATTAAATGGACCCCCGAGGCTGAGGCAGCATTCCAATTCTTGAAACAAGCCTTATGTAGCCAGCCAGTGTTGTACTCACCCGACTTCTCTAGAGACTTTGTCGTACAAAGTGATGCGTCAGATGTGGGGTTAGGAGCAGTATTGTCCCAGGTCTGGAACGGGGAAGAGCACCCAGTCATTTACCTCAGCAGGAAGTTGAAGTCCCATGAGGTAAATTACGCCACCGTTGAAAAGGAGTGTTTAGCGGTGAAGTGGGCTCTAGATTCCCTTCGGTACTACCTGCTAGGTAGGCACTTTGACATGGTTACGGATCACGCTCCGTTAAAGTGGATGGCTCAAAACAAGGAAACAAATAGAAGAGTGAATAGGTGGTTCCTGGCCCTCCAGGAATTCAACTTCACAGTAAAGCATCGCCCTGGCGTTCAAATGGGGAATGTGGATGCTTTGTCTCGAGTACATGAATGCCTGATTGCTGGTGTTCCAACCCCGAGGTTAAAACAAGAGGGGGGGGTATGTGACAGCAGGAAGGTAAAGTCACCTGGTTGCATCCAGGGGGGTAGATATATTTCGCCCAGATTCAGGCTTTACGCTGACTTGTACAGCTAGGTGGAGAGTTGTATAAGCCCAGCTGAGACTAGTGGGCTCATTGATGACTCATACCTCTAGGGAGAGGGCTGGGCGTCGTGCAGACAGGGAGTTGATGAGGCCAGCTGAAGCTTGTCAGCTCATTTAGGCCTCTATAAAAAACTCCCAGATTCATTAGATGTTAGCTCATGCCTGGAAGCAGACCTGTGTGGACTGTCTAGGGAGAGTGAACCCCTGTGCGGTGAGAGAAAGCCTGTGTGGCTATATTTTGCTTGGACATTTAAAACCAGGGACTAGGACAGCACTAGGCTGATCCCAGTCGTTAGTTAGGAAACCTGTAAGTTTAGTCAGAGGTCAAGTTGACCAGGATTTATTTTGTTTATGTTTTTTTTGCCTTGCTGTGTTTTTGTCACTGTAAATAGAAAATAAACCGCACCTTTTTGATTTTGAAAACCACAACCTCCGTCTGCTGGGCCTGTTTTGGGTGGGGAGCCCATCCCGGGGGTCACACATACCCGCTGCCGAGCTAGCCCCCTCACAGTAGGGAGAGTGTCAGTGTGTTTTACTGTGCGAATCCTTGTTTCTAGGGACAGGGAAGGACAGTGAGGGAATTCTCCTTGTGCTATAGTGTGCTTTAAAAAAACATTTTTTTCTAGGGACAGAAAAATATAGGAAGGAAGAGTGTCAGTTTCTTTCACTGTGATAATCCTTGTTTCTAGGGACAAAGAAGGAAAGTGAGTGAAATTCTCCTTGTGCTATAGTGTGCTTTAAAAAAACATTTTTTCTAGGGACAGAAAACTATAGGTAGGGAGAGTGTCAGTGTCTTTTACTGTGCGAATCCTTGTTTCTAGGGACAGGGAAGGACAGTGAGGGAATTCTCCTTGTGCTATAGTGTGCTTTAAAAAAACATTTTTTCTAGGGACAGAAAACTATAGGTAGGGAGAGTGTCAGTGTCTTTTACTGTGCAAATCCTTGTTTCTAGGGACAGGGAAGGACAGTGAGGGAATTCTCCTTGTGCTATAGTGTGCTTTAAAAAAACATTTTTTCTAGGGACAGAAAACTATAGGAAGGAAGAGTGTCAGTTTCTTTCACTGTGATAATCCTTGTTTCTAGGGACAAAGAAGGAAAGTGAGTGAAATTCTCCTTGTGCTATAGTGTGCTTTAAAAAAAACATTTTTTCTAGGGACAGAAAACTATAGGTAGGGAGAGTGTCAGTGTCTTTTACTGTGCGAATCCTTGTTTCTAGGGACAGGGAAGGACAGTGAGGGAATTCTCCTTGTGCTATAGTGTGCTTTAAAAAAAACATTTTTTCTAGGGACAGAAAACTATAGGAAGGAAGAGTGTCAGTTTCTTTCACTGTGATAATCCTTGTTTCTAGGGACAAAGAAGGAAAGTGAGTGAAATTCTCCTTGTGCTATAGTGTGCTTTAAAAAAACATTTTTTCTAGGGACAGAAAACTATAGGTAGGGAGAGTGTCAGTGTGTTTTACTGTGCGAATCCTTGTTTCTAGGGACAGGGAAGGACAGTGAGGGAATTCTCCTTGTGCTATAGTGTGCTTTAAAAAAACATTTTTTCTAGGGACAGAAAACTATAGGTAGGGAGAGTGTCAGTGTGTTTTACTGTGTGAATCCTTGTTTCTAGGGACAGGGAAGGACAGTGAGGGAATTCTCCTTGTGCTATAGTGTGCTTTAAAAAAACATTTTTTCTAGGGACAGAAAACTATAGGAAGGAAGAGTGTCAGTTTCTTTCACTGTGATAATCCTTGTTTCTAGGGACAAAGAAGGAAAGTGAGTGAAATTCTCCTTGTGCTATAGTGTGCTTTAAAAAAACATTTTTTCTAGGGACAGAAAACTATAGGTAGGGAGAGTGTCAGTGTCTTTTACTGTGCGAATCCTTGTTTCTAGGGACAGGGAAGGACAGTGAGGGAATTCTCCTTGTGCTATAGTGTGCTTTAAAAAAACATTTTTTCTAGGGACAGAAAACTATAGGTAGGGAGAGTGTCAGTGTCTTTTACTGTGCAAATCCTTGTTTCTAGGGACAGGGAAGGACAGTGAGGGAATTCTCCTTGTGCTATAGTGTGCTTTAAAAAAACATTTTTTCTAGGGACAGAAAACTATAGGAAGGAAGAGTGTCAGTTTCTTTCACTGTGATAATCCTTGTTTCTAGGGACAAAGAAGGAAAGTGAGTGAAATTCTCCTTGTGCTATAGTGTGCTTTAAAAAAAACATTTTTTCTAGGGACAGAAAACTATAGGTAGGGAGAGTGTCAGTGTCTTTTACTGTGCGAATCCTTGTTTCTAGGGACAGGGAAGGACAGTGAGGGAATTCTCCTTGTGCTATAGTGTGCTTTAAAAAAACATTTTTTCTAGGGACAGAAAACTATAGGAAGGAAGAGTGTCAGTTTCTTTCACTGTGATAATCCTTGTTTCTAGGGACAAAGAAGGAAAGTGAGTGAAATTCTCCTTGTGCTATAGTGTGCTTTAAAAAAACATTTTTTCTAGGGACAGAAAACTATAGGTAGGGAGAGTGTCAGTGTGTTTTACTGTGCGAATCCTTGTTTCTAGGGACAGGGAAGGACAGTGAGGGAATTCTCCTTGTGCTATAGTGTGCTTTAAAAAAACATTTTTTCTAGGGACAGAAAACTATAGGTAGGGAGAGTGTCAGTGTGTTTTACTGTGTGAATCCTTGTTTCTAGGGACAGGGAAGGACAGTGAGGGAATTCTCCTTGTGCTATAGTGTGCTTTAAAAAAGCATTTTTTCTAGGGACAGAAAACTATAGGAAGGAAGAGTGTCAGTTTCTTTCACTGTGATAATCCTTGTTTCTAGGGACAAAGAAGGAAAGTGAGTGAAATTCTCCTTGTGCTATAGTGTGCTTTAAAAAAACATTTTTTCTAGGGACAGAAAACTATAGGTAGGGAGAGTGTCAGTGTGTTTTACTGTGCGAATCCTTGTTTCTAGGGACAGGGAAGGACAGTGAGGGAATTCTCCTTGTGCTATAGTGTGCTTTAAAAAAACATTTTTTCTAGGGACAGAAAACTATAGGTAGGGAGAGTGTCAGTGTGTTTTACTGTGCGAATCCTTGTTTCTAGGGACAGGGAAGGACAGTGAGGGAATTCTCCTTGTGCTATAGTGTGCTTTAAAAAAACATTTTTTTCTAGGGACAGAAAAATATAGGAAGGAAGAGTGTCAGTTTCTTTCACTGTGATAATCCTTGTTTCTAGGGACAAAGAAGGAAAATTAGTGAAATTCTCCTTGTGCTATAGTGTGCTTTAAAAAAACATTTTTTCTAGGGACAGAAAACTATAGGTAGGGAGAGTGTCAGTGTCTTTTACTGTGCGAATCCTTGTTTCTAGGGACAGGGAAGGACAGTGAGGGAATTCTCCTTGTGCTATAGTGTGCTTTAAAAAAACATTTTTTCTAGGGACAGAAAACTATAGGTAGGGAGAGTGTCAGTGTGTTTTACTGTGCGAATCCTTGTTTCTAGGGACAGGGAAGGACAGTGAGGGAATTCTCCTTGTGCTATAGTGTGCTTTAAAAAAACATTTTTTCTAGGGACAGAAAACTATAGGTAGGGAGAGTGTCAGTGTGTTTTTGTGTGCAAATCCTTGTTTCTAGGGACAGGGAAGGATAGTGAGGGAATTCTCCTTGTGCTATAGTGTGCTTTAAAAAAACATTTTTTTCTAGGGACAGAAAACTATAGGAAGGAAGAGTGTCAGTTTCTTTCACTGTGATAATCCTTGTTTCTAGGGACAAAGAAGGAAAGTGAGTGAAATTCTCCTTGTGCTATAGTGTGCTTTAAAAAAACATTTTTTCTAGGGACAGAAAACTATAGGTAGGGAGAGTGTCAGTGTCTTTTACTGTGCGAATCCTTGTTTCTAGGGACAGGGAAGGACAGTGAGGGAATTCTCCTTGTGCTATAGTGTGCTAAAGCATTCCTCATCAACCATCTTTGAAATCCTTGTTTTTTTGGACAGTCAGGGAAATTGTCGTTGTGCTATTCTGTGCAAAAGCAATCATCCTCAACCATATTTAGAAATCCTTAAGTAAAGGGACAGAGAAGGACACCTGAAGGTAGCCCTTATTGCTTTTTTCCCATCTCCCTGCAGGCCATCTATTAGAATGTCTGGAAGGCAAACAAGGAGAGGCAGACAGTCAGGAGGCAATAAAAGAGGGCAAGCAGGCTCTGTGTCTGGGGGCAACAGTGCTGGTCGTGGACGCGGTGCATTGTCATCAGCACATGGCCATGGGACACGCTTGTCCTTCTTTTCGGCAGCTGGACATGTTGAGCCACATCATGCCGAAGACTTGGTAGAGTGGATGACCAAGCCCTCCTCCTCCTCCTCATCCTCTCTCACCCAGGCTCAGGGTACTGGAAAAGCAGCTGCCAAAGCGTCCTCTTCCCTGGTATCAATGTCAGACTCATCATCAGTCACTCCTTCCCTAGACCCACCATGTCCTCCTCCTGAGGAGTCCCCCGAACTGTTTGAGCACAGTGTTGGGTACATGCTCCAGGAGGATGCCCAGCGTTTCGAAGGGTCTGATGATGAAACCCAGCTAGAGGAAGGCAGTAGCGTGAGAGCAGACAGAGGGGATGCTCAAGAAGGACACCAATCTGGCAGTCATGTTCCAGAAGCTGCAGCATACTGCCAGATTGGCTCCAGTGATGAGGAGGGAGGTGATGATGAGGTCACTGACTCCACGTGGGTGCCTAATAGGAGAGAGGAGGAGGAGGAGGATGAGGAGGAGGCACATCTCCAACGAGGCAGGATGCCCTTTGGTGGCCAGCGTAAGGGCAGTACACCGACGGAATCACACCGCAGAGCTCCGCCTGTGCAGGGCGCTGCCTCTGCCCGTCATTCAAAAAGTTCTTTGGTGTGGGCCTTTTTTGAGGCTAGTGCATCAGATCGCACAGCTGCTGTTTGCAACATATGTCTCAAGCGTATATCGCGTGGCCAAAACATCAGCCGCTTGGGTACCACATGCCTGACCAGACATATGTTGACCTGCCATGCAGCTCGTTGGCAAGCCTACCTCAAAGACCCACACCAAAGAACAAAGCGGACCTCTCCTTGCACCGCATCAGCTGGGATCTCCAACCCCACTATAACTTCAGTCCTCTCTGAAACATGCACTGAGAGGAATGAAGGTGTAGAATTAGGTGTGTCACAGCCAAGTACTTGCGGCCACTCTGCTAGCAGTACACCGACGTCCGATTCTAGCAGGCAAATTTCCCTGCCCCAGCTGCTGGACCGTCGAAAGAAGTTCACTCCCAGCCATCCACATGCCCAGCGGTTGAATGCTAGCTTGGCTAAATTGCTAGCGCTTCAACTGCTGCCTTTTCAGTTGGTAGACTCGGCCCCCTTCCGTGAGTTTGTGCAATGTGCGGTTCCTCAGTGGCAGGTTCCCAAACGCCACTTTTTCTCACGGAAGGCTATTCCGGCTCTCTACCGGCATGTGGAAGGCAATGTCTTGGCCTCGCTGGACAGGGCGGTCAGCGGTAAGGTGCATATTACCGCTGACTCATGGTCCAGCAGGCATGGACAGGGACGTTACCTTTCTTTCACGGCCCATTGGGTCACTCTTTTGGCAGCTGGGAAGGATTCAGGACAAGGTGCAGTAGTGTTGGAGGTTGTTCCACCGCCACGCCTCCAAAATGCTACTACTGGTTGTGACACACCTCTCTCCTCCACCCCCTCCTCTTCTTCTTCCTCCATGGCCTCTTCCTGTGCTTTGTCCTCTGAACCAGCGGTGCTCCGTAGCCGTTCAAGGGGCTACGCAAGTACGCAGGCAAAAAGATGCCATGCCGTGCTTGCGCTGGTGTGTTTGGGGGACAGAAGCCACACTGGGGCAGAGGTCCTGTCTGCTCTGCAGGGCCAGGCCGAGAGGTGGTTGACGCCACGCCAGCTTAAGCCAGGAATGGTGGTTTGCGACAATGGCACCAACCTCCTCTCCGCCCTCCGACAGGGACAACTGACCCATGTGCCCTGTGTGGCTCACGTCCTTAACCTGGTGGTGCAGCGGTTCTTGGGCAGGTACCCGGGCTTACAGGATGTCCTGAGGCAGGCCAGGAAAGTCTGTGTGCATTTCCGCAGATCTTATAATGCCAGTGCTCGCCTGGCTGAGCTGCAAAAGGAGTTGAACCTGCCCAAGAACCGCCTTATATGTGACATGCCCACCAGGTGGAACTCAACGTTGGCCATGCTGCAGCGGCTGCACACGCAGCAGAGGGCCATCAATGAGTACCTGTGCGACTACGGCACCAGGACAGGGTCAGGGGAGCTTGGTTTTTTTTCTCCACGCCAGTGGGGCATGATCAGGGATGCATGCACTGTCCTGGCACCATTTGAGGAAGCCACGAGGATGGTGAGCAGTGACAGTGCATGCATCAGTGACACTGTACCTCTTGTCCACCTGTTGGAGCACACGCTGCGTGGAATAATGGACAGGGCACTTGAGGCAGAACAGAGGCAGGAAGAGGAGGACTTCCTTGCCTCTCAAGGCCCCCTTTACCCAGACAGTGTTCCTTCTGTCCCACCCATCGCACAGGAAGAGGAGGAGGAGGAGGAGGAGGAGGAGGAGGAGGAGGATTGTGTCAGCATGGAGGTGGAGGCTGGCACTCAGCATCATCAGCAGCAGTCTTTTAGGGATGATTTACAGTCACAAGAAACCAGTGGACTTGTACGTGGCTGGGAGGAGGTGGCTGCGGATCATGTCGTCCTTAGTGACCCAGAGGACTCCGGAGCGAATGCCTCAGCAAACCTACGCTGCATGGCCTCCCTGATCCTGCAAAGTCTGCGGAAGGATCCTCGTATTCTTCGGATCAAGGAGAGGGACCATTACTGGCTGGCCACTCTCCTTAATCCACGGTACAAGGGTAAGGTTGCGGACCTTATGTTACCGTCGCAGAGGGAGCAGAGGATGAGACAACTCCGGGAGGCCTTGCAGAAAGGTCTGTGCAACGCGTTCCCAGAGACTGGGAGGTTACAAACTCCTGGTCCTGGACAACGAGTTGCTGAGGCTTCGGCCAGTCAAAGGAGCGGTGGGGAAGGTGGCCGTCTGACCGATGCGTTCAGACAATTCTTTAGTCCGCAGCCCCAAAGTATGATCGGTTCCAGCAACCATCGCCAGCGTCTGATAAACATGGTGCAGGAATATCTAGGGGCAAGGTCAGACTTGGACACCTTCCCCACCGAAAATCCTCTGGCTTACTGGGTCTTGAGGATGGATCACTGGCCAGAGCTTGCACAGTATGCAATTGAGCTACTGGCCTGTCCTGCATCCAGCGTTCTTTCGGAACGCACATTCAGTGCTGCTGGAGGATTTGTCACGGATCACAGGGTGCGCCTGTCCACCGACTCGGTTGATCGACTGACTTTCATCAAGATGAACCAGTCTTGGATCACCACCAGCTACCACACACCTGATGCTGATATAACAGACTAATTGATTTTAACATGTCACATCCCTTCAAGACTGATGCTGATGCTGAGTGCCTGTGCTGTTATGTTGACTGGCTATCCTCCTCCTCCGAGTCCTCAATGATACGATTGATGATGATAGCTTGGAAGATCATTTTTGTTTATGGGTGCCGCCACCAGTGGCTAAGGCCCAATTTTTCAGCCCCTGTTTTACAGGGGCGTGTAATTACAATTTTTTTAGCAATAATTTGCCATAGGGCTCATTGCTGTGCTCCAAGTACAGTATCTGTGAGGGGTTGGAGTGTTGTGGCACCAGTGCCTAAGGCCCAATTTTTCAGCCCCTGTTTAACAGGGGCGTGTCATTACAATTTTTGAAGCAATACTTTGCAACAGGGCTCATTGCTGTGCTCCAAGTACAGTATCTGTGAGGGGTTGTAGTGTTGTGCCACCAGTGCCTAAGGCCCAATTTTTCAGCCCCTGTTCAAAAGGGGCATGTAATTACAATTCTTGATCTAATAATTCACAGCAGGGCCCATTGCTGCACCCACCAAGAGTAACTCTGAGGACTTACAGTGTTGTGGCAACGCCACCACCACCACCACCACCACGAAAGGCCCAATTTTTCAGCCCCTGTTCAACAGGGGCATGCAATTACAATTCTTGATCTAATAATTCACAGCAGGGCCCATTGCTGCACCCACCAAGAGTAACTCTGAGGGCTTACAGTGTTGTGGCAACGCCACCACCACCACCACCACGAAAGGCCCAATTTTTCAGCCCCTGTTCAAAAGGGGCATGTAATTACAATTCTTGATCTAATAATTCACAGCAGGGCCCATTCCTGCACCCACCAAGAGTAACTCTGAGGGCTTACAGTGTTGTGGCAACACCACCACCACCACCACCACCACCACCACCACGAAAGGCCCAATTTTTCAGCCCCTGTTCAACAGGGGCATGCAATTACAATTCTTGATCTAATAATTCACAGCAGGGCCCATTCCTGCACCCACCAAGAGTAACTGTCAGGGCTTACAGTGTTGTGGCACCAGCACCACCATCAAAGGCCCAATTTTACTACCACTGTTCAACAATTATATGTAATTAAAATTCCTGATATAATAGTTGACAGCAGGGCGTTCCAGCACCAACCAAGAGTAACTGTGAGTGCTTACAGTGTTGTGCCAACACCAACAACTAAGGGGCCTATTTCTGCAGAGTATATACGGCAGGTCCCTACTTTCAAACATCCAACTTACAAACGACTCCTACTTGCAAACGCAAGAAGACAACAGGAAGTGAGAGGAAATCTACCACTAGGAAGGAAAATTCTCTCCTGTAAGAATAAATATGGGAGAAAGGTGTCTCCTCTGTACTGATGCTTTATCAGCAATCCTTGTTTCAAGAAAAACACCACATTTCAAAAACAGTTGTCATTGGGACGGAAAGTGAGGTGAAATGTTCTGAACAGGGGCACAGACAGCAAAACAAATGTTACAGGGGTGATAACCCTTACCTATGTTTTCCAAAAAGTTTAAAAATAGATTTTTGGGCTGGAGCTACACTTCAACAATGTACCTGTTCAAAATTACAAACAGATTCTACATAAGAACAAACCTACAGTCCCTGTCTTGTATGCACCGCCTGTATACGGCTGTTCAGAGTATATAGGGCCTTTTTTATTTTATGTGCGGGGTTCCCCTTAATATCCATACAAGACCCAAAGGGGCTGGTAATGGGCTGGGGTAGGGGGGGGGGGGGTCATGGGGTAGCTATGCCATTTTTCTTAAAGATTTTCATCCATATTACCGGGACCAGACATTACATTAAAGCCGCAAGCAGTTTTAAATGGCTTTTTTTCCCTTTAGAAGTGTCATTTTGTGCAGGGACAGTTCTAAACACGGGAAACACGTGGCACTTCACAGGCATACTTTAGACACCCCCCAGGTACGATATTTAAAGGAATATTTGACTTTTTTTTTTCACTTTATGCATCATTAAAATGACTGCTCCCGAAAAACGACCGTTTTTAAAACTTCTTTTTGCATCGATACATGTCCCCTGGTGCACAACCCGGGTTCCCAAACCCTTTTTAGGACAATAACATGCATAATAGTTGTTATAATTAGCACTTTAGAATTCGAACGTTCGCATCCATTGTATTTAATAGGGTTCTAATGTTCGTACGAACTTTCGGTCCGTTCGCGGGTTCTGGTGCGAACCGAACTCGGGGGTGTTCGGCTCATCACTACTAGAAACAAGGATTCGCACAGTAAAAGACACTGACACTCTCCCTACCTATAGTTTTCTGTCCCTAGAAAAAATGTTTTTTTAAAGCACACTATAGCACAAGGAGAATTCCCTCACTGTCCTTCCCTGTCCCTAGAAACAAGGATTCGCACAGTAAAAGACACTGACACTCTCCCTACCTATAGTTTTCTGTCCCTAGAAAAAATGTTTTTTTAAAGCACACTATAGCACAAGGAGAATTCCCTCACTGTCCTTCCCTGTCCCTAGAAACAAGGATTCGCACAGTAAAAGACACTGACACTCTCCCTACCTATAGTTTTCTGTCCCTAGAAAAAATGTTTTTTTAAAGCACACTATAGCACAAGGAGAATTCCCTCACTGTCCTTCCCTGTCCCTAGAAACAAGGATTCGCACAGTAAAAGACACTGACACTCTCCCTACCTATAGTTTTCTGTCCCTAGAAAAAATGTTTTTTTAAAGCACACTATAGCACAAGGAGAATTCCCTCACTGTCCTTCCCTGTCCCTAGAAACAAGGATTCGCACAGTAAAACACACTGACACTCTCCCTACCTATAGTTTTCTGTCCCTAGAAAAAATGTTTTTTTAAAGCACACTATAGCACAAGGAGAATTTCACTCACTTTCCTTCTTTGTCCCTAGAAACAAGGATTATCACAGTGAAAGAAACTGACACTCTCCCTACCTATAGTTTTCTGTCCCTAGAAAAAATGTTTTTTTAAAGCACACTATAGCACAAGGAGAATTCCCTCACTGTCCTTCCCTGTCCCTAGAAACAAGGATTCGCACAGTAAAACACACTGACACTCTCCCTACCTATAGTTTTCTGTCCCTAGAAAAAATGTTTTTTTAAAGCACACTATAGCACAAGGAGAATTCCCTCACTGTCCTTCCCTGTCCCTAGAAACAAGGATTCGCCCAGTAAAACACACTGACACTCTCCCTACCTATCCTTCTCTTTCCCTAAACTAAAGGAATCCAGGTTAAGCAAGAAAAAAATAAATGTCACTGTCCCTGCCTATGCTTCTCTTTCCCTGCTCCGGAACACACTACACTAGGCCGCCGTGCTGGCGGCCTTTTATAGTGTGGGGCGTGTACTAAACACCCTCAGCAATAATTGGCCACAGGCATTCTGCCTGTGGCCAATCATTGCTCTCCTCGCTGCCGGCGCTGTGATTGGCCAAGCATGCGGGGTCACAGTGCATGCTTGGCCAATCACAGCGCCTGGATGACACTGCGATGGCGTAGTGCATTGTGGGCCGTTCGCGTCACTCGAATTTGGCGCGAACGGCCCAAATCGTTCGATCTTCGTCGAACGATCGAACAGCCGATGTTCGAGTCGAACGTATGTTCGACTCGAACACGAAGCTCATCCCTAGTCGCAGGACTTCAACTTCATAAAGTAAGTCCCGAGGCAAGTAGGGATATTCCCATCCATACTCACGGGCGACTCTCTGGGATAAAAGTCTTTGCAATCTGGCCAAAGGAGGCATGACATCCCGCTCACCTTCTCCTGGCTGGACAATGGCCTCCGGGTGCCGAGGTACTTTCACTATCTCAGATGGCCTTGCTCTCGGTGCTCGCAATGAAGCACGCTGCATCCCCGCTACCAAAACGGGTGATGTTGTGGAATGTGGCAAGTTGGTCGGAGGACTAGACTTCCTCGTAAGCTCCGGGGCCTGCACCCGGGGTATGCTGTCTCCTATAGACATAGGAGAATCCTGCGGTTCACGTAGCACGGGTAACGGGCGTTTATCCCAGCCCTTCCGGTGAAACAGTTCATCCATTTCCCCGTCATCTCCGCAGTCTGACAGCGATTCTAGGTCGGAGGTGTCATACATCTCAGCGGGAAGGTAGTCTCTAGTAGACGTGGAACTACCCTCCCTTTGCGGGCTCCACCGACTGTGAACTCCCGACACCTCCAACCACCACCACAGTCCCAGCCCCTGGCTCACCTGGACCTTCTGAAGCACTGGGATGTCCAGGACTCTTCCAACCGGATCCATCCAGGCCCGGCAAGCGACGGGGTGAAGCTCTTCCACGACCATAGGAGGCCTGCACCAGGCCGACTTTCCTCTTCAGAGGTGGGAGCAGGGAATCTGTGGTGACCGAAGCAGCATCCTCGGATTTTTCTCGCTCAGTCTCTGGTTGGGCAGTCACGTCGCCCTGGTCAGTGCGTAAGGGGACCTCCGCAAAGGCCTGGATCTCCCCTTCCGGAGTAGCGGTACCTGTGAGGCTGTTGAGGCGGAGGTCCCGGGGCCTTACTGTGGATGGTTCCACCTCGAACAGGAATTCTTTACACGCCTCACAACGCCCGAATGGCTTCAGGTGGACCACCAGTCCCGAGCATCCGGGACAGATCATGCCGAGGGCCTCCGTGTCTTTGCATGTGTACAGAGCCAACTGTCCTCGGGGCCTGAGTCTTATCGCCGTGTCTGTAAGGGAAGCAGCAAAAGCAGTCATCTTCGTGGGGTAGGGAACCGGAATCCACGGGGAGCTTGAGGCCATCCCGACTATCTCCTGCTCCATCACGCACTGACCACGCGCCGGAGTCTCCACGTGTATCTCCTTACATGGCCAGACTCCTCCCACAACTTGCATGTTTTCGCTGGCTTTCTTCAGTCTCCGCCCACGAATTGCGCAGTCACGGGGTGCCTCATGGTGCAGTGCAGCAAAAGTCCCCACATGTAGTACTTCACACGGCTGGACTCCTCCCTCTTCCCGCTCTTTCTGCATGGGCCTTTCCCGTCTTGGGGTCATGTCCACGACTTCGAGCACAGGGACGCACTTTGGCCAATCACATGGCCGACCCGCTCGGAACTCCTCCGGGCAGCAAAGTCCAGACACAGCCATTCCAAATTTCAAAGTCAATACACATTTCATCCCAGACTCACGAGCCCCCACATGTAGCGGCCTCACCCCATCTCCTTTGTCTAGGGGTATGTCACACGACAGGGTGAGATGCACTACGGCCCATGTCCTCCCCATAGCTGTGGGTGAGGTGAAGGCCAGTATCAGTAACTTCCTCGGGGCAATGTGTTTTAGTTATGAAACTCAGTCCTGCTATGCTGACACCTCCCTTTGCTCCCATTAACCAGAGTCCACACACCGATCATAGTCCAACTCTTGTTTTATTGCAAGATCCACAATAAACAGTGCTTCAGTAGCCAACTGGTTGGAACATTATGACAGCCTGATACGGTGGGATGAGCAGGTCGAGGCACTATCCTGATTTCAATCTAAACCACTGTGGTTTCACCAGCGGTTATCGTAGCCTTGATTAGTACAGAACATAGAACTTGTGAGTCTCTACCAGCAACTCAAGAGAACGTATTTAGGAGTACCTTCGCTGCACTGTGGCCCCTATCAGGGGAAGATGTCCCTCCAAGGGAGTTACCGGAGGCCCATCCGTCACTGGGTTGATGCTGCTCCGGACTCTCCGGACGGGTGACCTCCCCGGCCTCCTCACCTCAGATGCGGGTCCCGTCCTCCTCGGGGACCCTCGGATCACTTCGCCCTTGCGGGACCCAGTCGAAGTCACTGGGCCCCAGGCCTACGATTTAGTACCTTACCCCAGGCTGAAGGTGCCTGGGATGGACTCCAACTCCATTCCGGTCAGGCCTAGGGCGCCTGAGCCGGCAATTCCAAACCGCCCGCACCCAGGCCTAAGGTGCCTGGGTGCGTGAAGAGAAGATCCTCGAAGACCTCGTGGTAAGGGCGTCTCCCCCCTTTATATCCTCCCATCGACACCACGGCGGGTTCCCCGCCCTCGCTGTACCATCTCTGGAAAGGGACAAAAAGGGTAGCACTGCGGCAGTGACTCTACCTTGAGCCCGTGGGTACCCCGCCACCCACAGGCCAAGGAGAATAATACACCACCCAATCCTCCACGAATACAAAGGGGTCCAAAACCTCTCATAATTTACACACCTGGGTCACACTACTACCCAGGTGTACCCCAACTAAATTTAAAGACCCCACTACACTTAAAAAGTGGGAGGCACATATACAAACTGTTGTAATTCCTACACAGTTCACCTGATTTGGATGCAAATTAAAGCTGAAAATCTGCAGTTAAAGCACATCTTGTTTGTTTCATTTCAAATCCATTGTGGTGGTGTATAGAGCCAAAAAGATTAGAATTGTGTCGATGTCCCAATATTTATGGACCTGACTGTATATAGAAGTCCCAAGCAAGTTGCACTGAATTTCCTGGGCATTCCATAATTTCCCATTTCCCATCCAAGTTCAATCCCCTCAAAAAACAAAACAAAAACAAAGCTTATGGACTGTTCTGTGTCTCTGAGTGTCTGTGAGACGGATGTCTGGCTGGGCTGGGTGACAGGTGAACTACTACATTCAGCAAACCCTACTGGGGCATGGCTACATATGTATTTTTTAACAAACTCTTGTTCTTTACAGTAAAAGGGACATGGCTTGCTTCAAATTTGTGTATGGTGGTACCACAATTGAATGGCACCAAAACACACCTTGCAAATGCACCCCAATACACTCAGTTTAAAATTATACCGTAAGTTTTTCATATTCCCTTTTCTCATTAAGCATTTTGATTTAACAAATCCCTTTATTGGTAAGAATGTTTTCTTTTTCACTCACATAGACACCATCCATGATATTCTTAAAGCTGGCATAACATATTTTAAAAAAGATTACACATATCATAGGCACATTTAGAATTACACCTCAAAAACACATTCTGCTGCTCTCCCCAAGTATTGCGAAACCACACGTGTGAGACTTTTTCACAGCATAGTCACATAGAGGGGCCCAAAATCCAAGGAGCACCTTCAAGCATTCCAGAAGCATAAAATTACACATCTGCTGTAATTTCTTGACTACCTATTACATTTTTGAAGGCCCTGGAGCACCAGGACAGTGGAAACACCTACAAAATAAACACATTTTGGAAAGTAAACACACCAAGACATTTTAAGAGGCATGGTGAGTCTTTTGAAAATCAATTTTTTTTCCCCAACACTGGTCTGTGACACTGGGGGCTAGTGTGGCAGCAATCAGGAATACTGCTGCTGACATACACTGGTCTAGTGACATTATAAATGGTGTGGTGACAATTAGGGACACTGTTTCTGGCTTATAATGGTCTGCTGACACTGGGACTGGTGTAGCGGTGATCATGAAAACCATTGCTGTCTGCACTGGTCTGGTTTGGTGGCAATCAGAAACACTGATTCTAGCTACACTGGTCTGGCAACACTGTGACTGGTGTGGAGGTGATCAGAGACCCTGTGAGTGGCTGCACTATTAAATCTCATTCACATGTGAGGTTGTGAATTTGTAAAACCTCCCAGTTGGGCCACGGTTTTACTGTACTACAATGGTTACCGCCTTTAGCCGGAGGTAACGCCGGGTGGGAAGCAGTTAATTATGGGAGCACCTCCCATTGAAGTCAATTGGACCAAAAAGCCCCATTATGTTTCAAAAGTAACCCATGTATTTTTTTTTTCTGAGCTTCAGACATTAAGCTACAGGCACTTGAACACTCAAATGTGAACAGGAACAATTAGGAAGCATGGTGTTTGACTTGAGCGTTTTGGAGTTTGAGCGGGATCCACCCAGGAGCCTGGACCAGCACCTGCTGAGAGCCTGAGCAAGCCGTTCCCGCCCCCGCCCCCTCCTCAGCCCAGTGCTCCAGTGAGCGTGGGGGGTCAGAGCAGAGGGCTGGTGACTGAGAAACCAGTAATCAGCAGTCTTTGATTGCTCGGTTCTCAGTCTTAGAGCCGGCAGGGGACAGATTCAGCATCGGACCAATGCTGCATCCACCTAGGTAAGTATGATTCTTTAATAAAATCCCAAACTTTCAAAAGTCCAGAACTTACATTTTGTTCTCAGAAACTTTTGGACCCATCTGCTAGCAGGCAGTAGCTTCTCTTGCGGGCCACGCACATATGTGTAACGGGTGCTTGAATTTATGTGAGGACTCTGGTGGTGTGGGGTTCCTTGGGGCCTACAGGTGGCGTTGTTGCCTTGGGCCGGAGCTGAACTCACACCGCAAACTGTGCCTTTTTGTCCTCCCCTGGAGCTGGTACAGCGGGGCGGGGAACCCGCTGTGACGCAAAGGGAGAGGTCATAAAAGGGGCGGACGCCCTGATTTTGGGGCAGGGAGTTGGAGGACGTGGCTGCACCCAGGCACCTTCAGCTTGGGTGCTGGCGTTCCGGTGTTTCAGGCCTAGGCGCCCTTGGCCTAGCTGGAGCGGGGATGGAGTCCATCTCAGGCACCTTTAGCCTGGGGTGAGGTACTATGGCGGATGCCTGGGGCTCAGTACCTTCGGCTGAGTTCCGCGAGGGTGGAGGAATCCGAGGGGGCCCTAACTCCTTGGGTGCCCGTGTCTGAGTTCGTGAGGACTGCTGCGCAGTAACTTCTCTGAAGAGCCTGGCGCAGCATCGCTGGTGACGGAGAGGCCTCCATTTCTCCCTTGGACAGATTTCTTCCTCTGACAGGGGCAAAGTGAGCGAAGGTAATTCATGTTCTATATTACCTAGTCAGTGGCAGTGACTATTCACCACTGGTGACAGCACAGTGGGCAGCAGCAAGAAGGGAAAGGATTGTGCCTCGATCTGTCCCCATTTTCCAAAGGAGAAAGATTGTTTTATTGCTTGGCAAGAAGAATAAAACTGAGTTGTACCTATTCACTGTGTGGAACTTGGGTTACTAAAGCAAAGGAGTCAGGGACGAAGGACTGGACTTGACTCTAGGACACCTACACAAAAGCCCAACCTTCTGGCCTTCACCTCTCAGTTACGGAGGACATGGGCCGTGGTGTGTTTTATCTCTCTCTCCCAGGTACCCCTAGACAACAGTCATATAACCGATAAAGCAACGGAGAGGGGTGAGGCCGCTACATATGATATCACAAATATATTGTGAGATGCTGGTTGGCAGGTGTGTGGAAAATGTATATGTGTCTCACTTACATATGGTAAGGGGCACCAGAGTTTGTGTCTGATATGGAGTTAACAAACTTTTTGTTTTCTCAGATATTAATAAGTTCTGATCTGGGTCCTAGAGTTTATGAGCTTTATTGAGCTTTGGTTATGATGACACCCTCATTACTAACTTCACATCTTACCTGTTAGCCAGACCTCATTAATTAGTCTCATCTGTCCAAAGAACTTTTTGAACGTAAGCTAACAGAAGCCCACAAAAGAAAGTGAACCTGTCTCTAGAGCAGCAGAAACAGGTTCACTTCTAGAGGTAAATGGTGGTACAGGGTTCAACAACTAAGTTGGTCTAGAGTGCATTACAGAAATTGTCCCCAGGGAGAATGATGTTAAAGCCTACCTTGGTATCTTTGAGAAAGTTGCTGAACGTTAAAAGATACCTGAGGAGCGGTGAGCTGATTTCCTAGCATTCCTTTTAACAGGGGAGATGCAAAAGGCCTACTCTGACTTACAACCTCACGATGCCAAAGAGTATTCTAAACTTAAAGGAGAAATCCAAGCCAGGCTCGGGGTTACCATGGCTGTTTGAAGTCCCATGGGAATATGACCCTGGAAAGCCCACAAGGTCCCAGATGTATGATTTTTTTCCACCTTACATACTAGTGATTGCAACCAGAGGTGCTTATTTTGTTTGGGTCTGCGAATTACCTCCATGGCTTCCGTTGTCAGGATGTGAGAAGAGTGTTCAGAAAGGCCAATGTCCACACAATGTAGAACCCAAACAGTTAGGCTTTATTTTCCTATCTTCTGCTGAGGAAACTTTAGAGGAAGAGTAGGACACGAGAGAAAAAAAACACACACAGGGGAAGGTTCAGGTACGCAACACTAAAATAGCACTCGTCGCCACTCAAGCCTGAGTGGGTATTGCTCACCCGGATTGTCCCGTTTAGTGGTCCTAGCAGCCGGAATGCAGCACGAATCAATCTTTTCTTTTTGTATTATGGATACGATCAGGAAATCCCCTGCCACAGGATTAAAGTACCGATCCTCCCAGCCAGACAATAATGAAGAGAACCATTAGGCCAGATTGGCGTATTGCAGGCTTCTGATTATGGATCCCTCTTTAGGCGAGTTTCCAGGCCTCTTTCCGAGACAGCAGTACCGTCGCTAGTCTTCTCTGGGACTGATCCTCCCCTGGTCTCCTTTCCTAACCGTGGGCTTCCCGTAGGTGGGTAGCCTGGGATCCTTTTCTTGAATCATATGCCTCAGCCAACAGAGCTGGGCCTACAAGCAGCGATGTGGCCTCGAGCTGAAGGTGCCCGGAACCAGAACACACGCACCCACGAGGCACACGCACAGGACCAATGGGTCCCCAGGAACGAACAAATCCCAATGGCATCAGCCCCCTACGTACCCTCTCCCAGCACGCACAGCTGGCAGACAACGCCCACTGCACGGCTGCCGAGAGAGGACACCCAAGGTACCGCGACACCCCCCGTGATCCAACCCATGCTGGCGGTGACAGCGTCACCCTCAGGCAACAGGGAACACCACTGCCAGGCAGCACCACACCCAGAGCAGAAGCAATAGTGAACAATCAATTGATCTGAGCCCAACTACTAGCTCAGACTACCCCTAAATATGTACACAGCGCCCCCAAACATTGGGGAGGGCGCTACAAAAGGAAGATAATGCAGTTACAATAAAAAATGTTGTGCTACTACCAAACTTATATGTGAACAAAATAATTACACAGTTAAATAAAACAAAAGTGTATGATAAACACTGAAAATAGTAATGTCCATACAACTGTAACTTAACCACCAAAATAAACAAGTAGGCCTTCCTTTCAATATCCACCTTGTGCAAAAGTGCATGAATGTAATGAACTTCCTTAAAACATGAAAAACACAACATATTTGTTCCTCCACCAGGTGCCACACCAAAAGGGTTACTGAAAAAATGGGATCCTCTAAAACCAGACATGTCAAATAATGTTTGGTATTAGTCAGGTCAAACATGGTTATGTCCTTGGAAGATGTTGCCGCACACCTTGATTATAAATGTCACCTTTGGCTCGCAGAAGCATACATGGAAAGATAAAAAACAAAGAGCACATAGCATAAGGCTGGGTTCACGCCTCCGATGGATGCGGCTTGCAGCAGGGGTCCGGTGTGTCCCTGTTCTCAGTTTTTTGCCTGAATTCGCCCCTGAAAGGGAGCCAAAGACGGACAGCACTCCTGTGCAAGCCGCTCTGCAGCAGCAACGGAGATATGTGAACCGGCTTCATAGAGGTCACAATCACCTGTCATGCGAATTGGATGCGGGGAAACCCGCATCCAATCCGAATAGGTGTGAACGCAGCCTAAAACCACTTGATAAGGCTTTATTAAAATCACAACTATTCACATACGAATAAAATACATCAGCACTGTATAAACAAGCCGGTCCCAAACCTCTTCCTGATTCTGGGTGCGTGGTAACATCATAAATTTAGGCTCTGCTCTATGCATTTCATTATAAATTACATCTTCCTGGAGCACAGAAGAAGTCATTTGGATTATGGTCATTGATATATAACTGCATGCTAGCAGCTTTTGTTAATTTTACTGATTAGAACGGTTTCTCATTTTATTTAAATGCAGTTACAATACAATTCAAAACAAGAGGGACAAAAAGGGTCTTGCTTGTGAGTTCTTACAATCTAATGAATGATGCATATGCCACTATTTGCCAAACCTGTCCTGGCAGCATACCTAGGAATTGAGACTCGTAGAAAAATATGTCCTATTACAGTAGAAGTACATCTGACAGTATGGGACTCCAGAAGCCTCATCACCTTGGTCCAGACCAGTGTGGTGGACTTTGCAAATATTGCCTTAGACTGAATGAGAGTACTCTGTATACATGGCATTGGCAATGCTAAAGACTACGCTACTGATCTGCTTTTCATGGAGACACTGGAACTGTAAAACATGTTATGTTGGCCACATTTTTGAAGTCTCTTGGTACCCTTGCTTATAATTGAGTTCCCCTTTCAGAGGTCTGCTATGGATCTGGTTGGGCCACTGCCAAACAAAAGGGAGGATTGTGCAGCATTTTTTCTGGCATAGTAATTATGAAGCTGTTGATAAGTATTGTCAAATGAATGCACTCCAACCATATTTTCAAAGTCAGTTGTTACTCTTGCCTCTAATTTAGGTCCCTTTTGCAAGGGTTCCTATGGATCTAGCCGGGCCACTGCCAAAGTCTGCTAATGGAACACCAGCACATATTGATAGTCCTTGACTATGCCACCCAGTATCCAGAAGCAATCCCCAAAATTAGCTGTTCCAAAAGTTTTTCTGAGCAGGTTTTCTTATGGAAGTTTTGACAGATTACCGTAACTAACCCCTTTCATGGAAGGGAAACAAAAAAGCTTTGCTGATTGTTGAAAGTGACTCCCATACACACCTCATTGTGCTACCCCTAAAATTATAAGTTGGTAGAACAGTTCAGTATAACCCTGTAAGTTATTCTAGAGGCGGAGACCAGAGATTATAACCACTCTGCTAAAATCAGAACCTTTAATCCAGGAGGCAGAGTCTTAGTTTAGGGGCCAACTGCAGAGAGTAAAGCCAGCCATACATGACTCTAAATTCTGCTGGTTTAGACTGACCAAATTTCAATCCATGTATGGGCAGGCTGGTTGTGCAGACATTGATCTACCAATTGACTTCTGTATAACTACTGTGATGGGAGTCACTTTGGGTGGGGGGCTTGTGGAACCCAGCTTACCTTAGAGAGGTTGGGAAACTCCTTGTCCAGCTCCTCCTATGTGCAAGTTACCCTGTATCTATTAGGGGCACAGAGTGACCGAGAACCCCAGTCGGGTCTGCCTAACCAGACTCACTGTACAACCCCACTGGACTCAGCATTTCCTTTTACCCCTGTTATCCTGGGTTCTATATATGTGGTTTGTGTTTAAAGAATGAAGGGGCTCTTTCACTTGGGACAGTAATATTTCTGAACAATATCCCTCAAGAAATATATGAATATAAATTCCACCTTTTATCTCAGACCATTGCTAGATAGTTTTAGGTGGGGTGGGGTGGGGGTTGTTATGTGTTTGTCAAGTTCCTGTATCCCATTGTTCTTGTCATGGTTATGCAATAATCAGATTACCTCTCCATGTGCTCAGATTAAGAGGCCAGCCACTCTCACCTGGCTGCTTAAGTAATCCCTCCTCTAAGCATGACTCCACCCCAGGCCCTATCAGGCAACTCTATATTAACCTGTGCACTGCAAGCCAGCCCTGCTGATCAATATTGTGTGTTTTGGCTTCCGTGTGCTCATTGCTCTGTGTTCTACGTCTGATCCTGTTTACCGACTTTGGCTTGTTCTTGACTGTCCTCGTCTGCTTCATACCCCGACCTTTGGCGTGTTTTCGACTACCCCTATCTGCTTGTTGCCCTGACCTTTTGGCTAATCTCCTGACTATCCTTGTTGTTCCAATCTGCTGCTTCCTTCCTCTTTCTCCTGTAGTCTACCGAGAGCGTGAGCTGGGAGACCCTGGAGCCGCGACCTGGAGCCAGTTGCAGCACAGTCCATCCTCACCACTAGAGGCTCTGGTGAACACCTGCTGGCTCTTAGACTCCGCGCCCTGGGGAATATATGCTCTAGCTCCCAGTGGGGTCTGTGTTGGTGCTCCAGTGGCCCTGACTTCCTGAACCTCCCAGAGTTCCATCCGCAGCAGTCAGTCCTAGGGTCCACTACCTTAGCGGTGCACTCCTGACAATGGTGTGCATCTGTCACCTGGCCTCAGGTGACCTGACAGTTCTATTGTTTCTGTCTGCCTTGGGAGCAAAGTATTATGGGATGTATGTGTTTATGTGGATTAGATGCTAGAGGGGGAGGGGGGATTTCTCCAGCAGCCCCTCCTAAAGACTGCTGGAAAGTTGAATACACCTGTGTGTCATGTTACTGGAGGAGGTAAAGTTTACCCCGCCCTATGTAAATGATGCATAATGATGCAAAGAGGGGAATTGTCCCCTAAATGTATATCTCTTTGTACCTCTATTTGAATAAACAGTCTTATGTTTGTTACCACCCTGCACTGATGTCTCGACAAGTGAATGGGTGAGCTAAGGGATCTTGGATCGTGCTGATACCGGGCAAAGGAAGCTTATACGGCAGACATACGGGCATCCATCACAACTTCCCTGTTGGGTTTTTCCTGATCAATCAGCGCCAACAGCTATAGTCTTCCCGCTGTCAGAATGCAATAACTCAGAGGAAAGCACACTCTGCTCATTGTATTTGTTGAACCCGCTTATTGAACAAAAAAATAAAACAACTAAATGTATGGGCTGTCTACATTTCTGGCAAAGTTGCAGGGCTCCTAAGAGATCAGAGGGAAAATCACTGATGACAACTATCAGATATACCAGGCCAGAAGGAGAAATATACCATGTTACCCAAACAAAACCCTGGAAGAATCAGGAAGCTCTCTCAGCAAAAGTCTTCCCAAAGCATCACCAGATAAAGGTATACCCAAGATTAAGATATCAGAAACTCTGTCTTCTACTAAGATCTGGAAGGTGAAAGAGTTCTTGCAGAAAAATCAAGTTGTTTTTAGAATAATCTGGTCAAACTGACACAATTTTCAATGACACGTGACAGAGCCTCACATCAAAGTAAAGTTAAAACCTTATCGGATACCTGAAGAGGTACAGAAAATGTTAGACCTGGAGGCTTTAGAGGAGAAGGTCCAGGTAGTTTTAGATTCCCTCCATAGGACCAATCCAAGAAAATGCACAATAAGCCTAGAAGAAGACTGGTATTTGGTCTACAGCATTGACCAAAGCTGATAAAACCTCTAATAGAAAAGATTAAAGCAATAAAAGGGCCAGGGTTAAAAAAAAAATAAGAAAAGGTTAGAGTCTTTCTAGGGATTGTAAAATACTACAAGAGGTTTGTGCCTAACTTTGCTATCATAGCACTTTAATAAACAAAATGTACCCATTTTTACACATCATAGCAACTTGACTTACTGATCTCACCAAAGGAGCAATTCCATCATAGTGAAATATAATGAAGAGGCAGAGAAAGTTTTTTTAAGAGCTAAAGGCAGTATTGTGTAAAGCCCCATACACACGGTCGGACTTCCATCGGACTTTTCCGTGGATTTTTGTCCGAACGGAGTTGGTCGGGAACACCCATAGCATACACACCACAGGACTTTTCTGCAAACTTTCCCAAAACTTTTTCCTACATCACGTGGTTTTTCTGCTCTTTACCGCCACCCTTTGGTCAACTTCTGCTATTGTTGGTTGATTTTAACATTAGTTGTTTTGTCCATCGGACAAAGTCCGATGGTTTTCTGTACACACGGTCGGACTTTGCTCCATCTGACTTTTGTTGGGCAAAAGTTTGTCCGTTTGCAGACCCAACTTTTGTCCGATGAAAACAAAACAAAACCCAAAAAAGTTTGTCCGATGGAGCGTACACACGGTCGGATTGTTGGTCCAACTTGCTCAAAATGAAGTTTGTTGGGCAAAAGTCCGACCGTGTGTACAGGGCTTAAGAGACAAGTGTTAACCACCCCCAACTTCAGTTAAGAATTTCTTGTACTATGCCTCTGATGTTAGATTGGAGACAGTTGTGTTCCAGGAAATTAATAGGGAAGCAACTCCAGTGGCATACAAGCCAGAAACTAACCCCTGCAGAGAGCAACTATTCAGTGGTGGAATGGGAGTGTTTGGCCATAAAGTGGGCGCTAGAAATTTTGCTGCTAGAGTTATATTTTTGTGACATGCAAGAGACATGTGGTTGTAATTACTTTGCAAATTATTTAAATAAACAGACTGACATATAGAGTGGGTGCTAGATTGAGGTAAGACTTTTTGGGCAAACAGTTCTGATTGATTACAGATGATTCTCCACTACAGTGGGTAGCCCAGAACAGAGGGAACAATGCAAGGGTTACAAGATGGTTTTTGGCTCTGCAAGACTTAAATATGTAGAACATAGGTCAGGGTCCCAATAAGGGAATGCTGATGGACTGTCACATGTCCAATGTATGTTGGCAAAATGTACTCCTTCTTAAAGGATTAAGCAGAGGGATATGATATTTGAAGCACTGACTGGCAGAATTGTGGACAGTGTATATGTCCAATAAAAGAAATTGAAAAAAATGTATTTCTTCATAAATTTAGGCCAATATGTATTCTGCTACATATTTTTGGTAAAAAAAAGTACCAATAAGTGTATATTGATTGGTTTGCACTAGGGCTGTGGAAATTAACTATTAATTCCTCGATTAATCGATTAATTGCTTTGATCGATCAAAATTATCTTGATCGATCAAAATTCGATCAAAATTCTTTGGGCTTGCCGTGTCAATCTGAATGGCTCCTTTGCTGTGCTATCTGCATGCCGGCAGGACCTTACTATCTGCCACACGCAAGGGCTGTTACATTTCCCTCTATCAACCTAGGATTCTACAGCCATCCACTGGGAGTTGTGATAGTTCCCTTCACAGGACATCTACATGCCGACGGACTGATGTTAGCCCCTCCTCATCTGGATTCAGCAGTGGTATCATTGTACACATTTTTATACCAGTATCATACTTAGATACATGTTTTTATGACTGCTTTTGCTACCATAGATTTTATCTCCAGTGCAATATTTATTTTGTTACCTACTTGAAGACTATAAAAGTTTTAATGCTATTCCCATCGAGCGCTGCCTTTGTGTGTTTTTTGTATCCTGCTATCGATTTTTCCAGTGGTTGGTAGCTGCACTGGGAATCCACCTGCAAGGAGATCAGCTAAAAGTAGTTGGATATCTATGTGCGTTATAATTAATCGAAATTAGTCGATTAATCGATTAAAAAAAAACGATTAATCGAACACGAAAATTTTAATCAGTAACAGCCCTAGTTTGCACAAAAGTTATAGTGTCTACAAACTATGGGTTATTTTTGTTTATTTTTATTTATTTTACTAGCAATGGCGACGCTCAGGGATTGCATAATTGCGGCCGACTCACACTTTTAGGGGACCAGTGACACTAATACAGTGATCAGTGCTACAAATAAACACTGTCAGTGTACTAATGACACTGGCTTGGAAGGGGTTAACATCAGGGGTGATCAAAGTATAAACTGGGTGCCTAGCCTGTGTTTTACTACAGTGTGGGAGGTACTTTTACTAGGGAAAGACATGGATCCATGTCCCTGCTTTGCAGAGACACAGGATCCATGCCTTCCCTCCTATCAGAACTTAGATCTTCCTTGTTCACATAGGCTGACCGCCGTTCTGCCTCTCTGCTGGATCATCGGTGGGCGCTGGTGGACATCGAATCTGCAGTACCCGCCGCTGTGCTCTTCCTGCTCACAATCCTGACAGTGTTATTTGTGGCCCTAAAGAGATTGGGAACTACCATGTGGGGAATCTGCTGCATGGCGGGGGGCTTCACCTGTAAGTATAGTAAAAGGGTTCGGGTAGCTCTATAGCTATGAGCTTCTTTCAGCCTGTTCATGTTCATTAATCTTATCTGTGCTCAGGCCTTTTTATCTTTTGAGCTGCATGATGTTCATAGCTCTCTCTGCTACAAACACACACCATAATATAATTTTAGGTGGGCTATAAGGATTACAATGTACATTGTGCTATGTACGTTGTAGTAGGTCAGACATCAGCAAAGCAATGAGAAGGTTAACTGAGCTTCCATGTTTACCTCACACATCCATTAAGGTAGCCTATAAAAGAGAGCAGAGTGTACTGAACATCTCCAATGACATCACCAGCAGAAAGGATCAGTAATAGCACTACTGCCCTAATGGAATTCATCCATATTCATTTGTAAGTGCAATTAAACTGATTAGTAAATGTTTCCTCAACAAAAATTTCTTGCGGATCATTAAAAGCTGCATGTGCTAAGCTTCACTGTGTAACCGCCAGAGAGGTCTATAGTGTCATTTAAAAGCATCAATGAATGAGCTGATGCAAGAAATAAATAGACAAGGTTTCTGGCACACCAGAATGAGCCTATCAATGTATTAATGTTGCTCAAAATTAGCTTGGATTTTGTCCCAACCTATAACACGTATCTGTTAAATTGATATTGTGCATTGAACACCAGACTCTACATGAAAGGAATTTATTTACAATTAGATCATGGACGTACGTGAGCCATACAATCTGCAACTGGAAAAATGTATTTACATATGACAAGAGTCACATAAATTAGTCTAGCCAGAGAAAACATGGTAAAAAGCATCCCTGATAGGGATGAGCTTCGTGTTCGAGTCGAACATACGTTCGACTCGAACATTGGCTGTTCGATCGTTCGACGAAGATCGAACGATTTGGGCCGTTCGCGCCAAATTCGAGTGACGCGAACGGCCCACAATGCACTACGCCATCGCAGTGTCATCCAGGCGCTGTGATTGGCCAAGCATGCACTGTGACCCCGCATGCTTGGCCAATCACAGCGCCGGCAGCGAGGAGAGCAATGATTGGCCACAGGCAGGATGCCTGTGGCCAATTATTGCTGAGGGTGTTTAGTACACGCCCCACACTATAAAAGGCCGCCAGCACGGCGGCCTAGTGTAGTGTGTTCCGGAGCAGGGATAGAGTAGCATAGGCAGGGACAGTGACTGTTATTTCTTTCTTGCTTAACCTGGATTCCTTTAGTTTAGGGAAAGAGAAGGATAGGTAGGGAGAGTGTCAGTGTGTTTTGTGCTTCTGCTATGGTGTGCTTAAAAAAAACATTTATTCTAGGGACAGAAAACTCTAGGTAGGGACAGTGTCAGTTTCTTTCACTCTGCAAGTCCTTGTTTCCAGGGACCTGTAAGGACAGTGAGTTAATTGTCCTTGTGCTATATTGTGCTTAAAAAAAACATTTATTCTAGGGACAGAAAACTCTAGGTAGGGACAGTGTCAGTTTCTTTCACTCTGCAAGTCCTTGTTTCCAGGGACCTGTAAGGACAGTGAGTTAATTGTCCTTGTGCTATATTGTGATTAAAAAAAACATTTATTCTAGGGACAGAAAACTCTAGGTAGGGACAGTGTCAGTTTCTTTCACTCTGCAAGTCCTTGTTTCCAGGGACCTGTAAGGACAGTGAGTTAATTTTCCTTGTGCTATATTGTGCTTAAAAAAAACATTTTTTCTAGGGACAGAAAACTGTAGGTAGGGAGAGTGTTTTTTTTCTTTCACTCTGCAAGTCCTTGTTTCCAGGGACCTGTAAGGACAGTGAGTTAATTGTCCTTGTGCTATATTGTGCTTAAAAAAACCATTTATTCTAGGGACAGAAAACTCTAGGTAGGGACAGTGTCAGTTTCTTTCACTCTGCAAGTCCTTGTTTCCAGGGACCTGTAAGGACAGTGAGTTAATTGTCCTTGTGCTATATTGTGCTTAAAAAAAACATTTATTCTAGGGACAGAAAACTCTAGGTAGGGACAGTGTCAGTTTCTTTCACTCTGCAAGTCCTTGTTTCCAGGGACCTGTAAGGACAGTGAGTTAATTTTCCTTGTGCTATATTGTGATTAAAAAAAACATTTTTTCTAGGGACAGAAAACTGTAGGTAGGGAGAGTGTTTTTTTTCTTTCACTCTGCAAGTCCTTGTTTCCAGGGACCTGTAAGGACAGTGAGTTAATTTTCCTTGTGCTATATTGTGCTTAAAAAAAACATTTATTCTAGGGACAGAAAACTCTAGGTAGGGACAGTGTCAGTTTCTTTCACTCTGCAAGTCCTTGTTTCCAGGGACCTGTAAGGACAGTGAGTTAATTTTCCTTGTGCTATATTGTGCTTAAAAAAAACATTTATTCTAGGGACAGAAAACTCTAGGTAGGGACAGTGTCAGTTTCTTTCACTCTGCAAGTCCTTGTTTCCAGGGACCTGTAAGGACAGTGAGTTAATTGTCCTTGTGCTATATTGTGCTTAAAAAAAACATTTATTCTAGGGACAGAAAACTCTAGGTAGGGACAGTGTCAGTTTCTTTCACTCTGCAAGTCCTTGTTTCCAGGGACCTGTAAGGACAGTGAGTTAATTTTCCTTGTGCTATATTGTGCTTAAAAAAAACATTTATTCTAGGGACAGAAAACTCTAGGTAGGGACAGTGTCAGTTTCTTTCACTCTGCAAGTCCTTGTTTCCAGGGACCTGTAAGGACAGTGAGTTAATTGTCCTTGTGCTATATTGTGCTTAAAAAAAACATTTATTCTAGGGACAGAAAACTCTAGGTAGGGACAGTGTCAGTTTCTTTCACTCTGCAAGTCCTTGTTTCCAGGGACCTGTAAGGACAGTGAGTTAATTTTCCTTGTGCTATATTGTGATTAAAAAAAACATTTATTCTAGGGACAGAAAACTCTAGGTAGGGACAGTGTCAGTTTCTTTCACTCTGCAAGTCCTTGTTTCCAGGGACCTGTAAGGACAGTGAGTTAATTGTCCTTGTGCTATATTGTGATTAAAAAAAACATTTTTTCTAGGGACAGAAAACTGTAGGTAGGGAGAGTGTTTTTTTTCTTTCACTCTGCAAGTCCTTGTTTCCAGGGACCTGTAAGGACAGTGAGTTAATTTTCCTTGTGCTATATTGTGCTTAAAAAAAACATTTTTTCTAGGGACAGAAAACTGTAGGTAGGGAGAGTGTTTTTTTTCTTTCACTCTGCAAGTCCTTGTTTCCAGGGACCTGTAAGGACAGTGAGTTAATTGTCCTTGTGCTATATTGTGCTTAAAAAAAACATTTATTCTAGGGACAGAAAACTCTAGGTAGGGACAGTGTCAGTTTCTTTCACTCTGCAAGTCCTTGTTTCCAGGGACCTGTAAGGACAGTGAGTTAATTTTCCTTGTGCTATATTGTGATTAAAAAAAACATTTTTTCTAGGGACAGAAAACTGTAGGTAGGGAGAGTGTTTTTTTTCTTTCACTCTGCAAGTCCTTGTTTCCAGGGACCTGTAAGGACAGTGAGTTAATTTTCCTTGTGCTATATTGTGATTAAAAAAAACATTTTTTCTAGGGACAGAAAACTGTAGGTAGGGAGAGTGTTTTTTTTCTTTCACTCTGCAAGTCCTTGTTTCCAGGGACCTGTAAGGACAGTGAGTTAATTGTCCTTGTGCTATATTGTGCTTAAAAAAAACATTTATTCTAGGGACAGAAAACTCTAGGTAGGGACAGTGTCAGTTTCTTTCACTCTGCAAGTCCTTGTTTCCAGGGACCTGTAAGGACAGTGAGTTAATTTTCCTTGTGCTATATTGTGATTAAAAAAAACATTTTTTCTAGGGACAGAAAACTGTAGGTAGGGAGAGTGTTTTTTTTCTTTCACTCTGCAAGTCCTTGTTTCCAGGGACCTGTAAGGACAGTGAGTTAATTTTCCTTGTGCTATATTGTGCTTAAAAAAAACATTTATTCTAGGGACAGAAAACTCTAGGTAGGGACAGTGTCAGTTTCTTTCACTCTGCAAGTCCTTGTTTCCAGGGACCTGTAAGGACAGTGAGTTAATTGTCCTTGTGCTATATTGTGCTTAAAAAAAACATTTATTCTAGGGACAGAAAACTCTAGGTAGGGACAGTGTCAGTTTCTTTCACTCTGCAAGTCCTTGTTTCCAGGGACCTGTAAGGACAGTGAGTTAATTTTCCTTGTGCTATATTGTGATTAAAAAAAACATTTATTCTAGGGACAGAAAACTCTAGGTAGGGACAGTGTCAGTTTCTTTCACTCTGCAAGTCCTTGTTTCCAGGGACCTGTAAGGACAGTGAGTTAATTTTCCTTGTGCTATATTGTGATTAAAAAAAACATTTTTTCTAGGGACAGAAAACTGTAGGTAGGGAGAGTGTTTTTTTTCTTTCACTCTGCAAGTCCTTGTTTCCAGGGACCTGTAAGGACAGTGAGTTAATTTTCCTTGTGCTATATTGTGCTTAAAAAAAACATTTTTTCTAGGGACAGAAAACTGTAGGTAGGGAGAGTGTTTTTTTTCTTTCACTCTGCAAGTCCTTGTTTCCAGGGACCTGTAAGGACAGTGAGTTAATTGTCCTTGTGCTATATTGTGCTTAAAAAAAACATTTATTCTAGGGACAGAAAACTCTAGGTAGGGACAGTGTCAGTTTCTTTCACTCTGCAAGTCCTTGTTTCCAGGGACCTGTAAGGACAGTGAGTTAATTTTCCTTGTGCTATATTGTGATTAAAAAAAACATTTTTTCTAGGGACAGAAAACTGTAGGTAGGGAGAGTGTTTTTTTTCTTTCACTCTGCAAGTCCTTGTTTCCAGGGACCTGTAAGGACAGTGAGTTAATTGTCCTTGTGCTATATTGTGCTTAAAAAAAACATTTTTTCTAGGGACAGAAAACTGTAGGTAGGGAGAGTGTTTTTTTTTTTTTCACTCTGCAAGTCCTTGTTTCCAGGGACCTGTAAGGACAGTGAGTTAATTTTCCTTGTGCTATATTGTGCTTAAAAAAAACATTTATTCTAGGGACAGAAAACTCTAGGTAGGGACAGTGTCAGTTTCTTTCACTCTGCAAGTCCTTGTTTCCAGGGACCTGGAGAGACATTGAGTGAATTGTCCTTGTGCTATATTGTGATTAAAAAAAACATTTATTCTAGGGACAGAAAACTCTAGGTAGGGACAGTGTCAGTTTCTTTCACTGTGAAAGTCCTTGTTTCAAGGGACAGAGAAGGACACCTGAAGGTAGCCCTTATTGCTTTTTTCCCATCTCCCTGCAGGCCATCTATTAGAATGTCTGGAAGGCAAACAAGGAGAGGCAGACAGTCAGGAGGCAATAAAAGAGGGCAAGCAGGCTCTGTGTCTGGGGGCAACAGTGCTGGTCGTGGACGCGGTGCATTGTCATCAGCACATGGCCATGGGACACGCTTGTCCTTCTTTTCGGCAGCTGGACATGTTGAGCCACATCATGCCGAAGACTTGGTAGAGTGGATGACCAAGCCCTCCTCCTCCTCCTCATCCTCTCTCACCCAGGCTCAGGGTACTGGAAAAGCAGCTGCCAAAGCGTCGTCTTCCCTGGTATCAATGTCAGACAAATCATCAGTCACTCCTTCCCTAGACCCACCATGTCCTCCTCCTGAGGAGTCCCCCGAACTGTTTCAGCACAGTGTTGGGTACATGCTCCAGGAGGATGCCCAGCGTTTCGAAGGGTCTGATGATGAAACCCAGCTAGAGGAAGGCAGTAGCGTGAGAGCAGACAGAGGGGATGCTCAAGAAGGACACCAATCTGGCAGTCATGTTCCAGCAGCTGCAGCATACTGCCAGATTGGCTCCAGTGATGAGGAGGGAGGGGATGATGAGGTCAATGACTCCACGTGGGTGCCTAATAGGAGAGAGGAGGAGGAGGAGGATGAGGAGGAGGCACATCTCCAACGAGGCAGGATGCCCTTTGGTGGCCAGCGTAAGGGCAGTACACCGACGGAATCACACCGCAGAGCTCCGCCTGTGCAGGGCGCTGCCTCTGCCCGTCATTCAAAAAGTTCTTTGGTGTGGGCCTTTTTTGAGGCTAGTGCATCAGATCGCACAGCTGCTGTTTGCAACATATGTCTCAAGCGTATATCGCGTGGCCAAAACATCAGCCGCTTGGGTACCACATGCCTGACCAGACATATGTTGACCTGCCATGCAGCTCGTTGGCAAGCCTACCTCAAAGACCCACACCAAAGAACAAAGCGGACCTCTCCTTGCACCGCATCAGCTGGGATCTCCAACCCCACTATAACTTCAGTCCTCTCTGAAACATGCACTGAGAGGAATGAAGGTGTAGAATTAGGTGTGTCACAGCCAAGTACTTGCGCCCACTCTGCTAGCAGTACACCGACGTCCGATTCTAGCAGGCAAATTTCCCTGCCCCAGCTGCTGGACCGTCGAAAGAAGTTCACTCCCAGCCATCCACATGCCCAGCGGTTGAATGCTAGCTTGGCTAAATTGCTAGCGCTTCAACTGCTGCCTTTTCAGTTGGTAGACTCGGCCCCCTTCCGTGAGTTTGTGCAATGTGCGGTTCCTCAGTGGCAGGTTCCCAAACGCCACTTTTTCTCACGGAAGGCTATTCCGGCTCTCTACCGGCATGTGGAAGGCAATGTCTTGGCCTCGCTGGACAGGGCGGTCAGCGGTAAGGTGCATATTACCGCTGACTCATGGTCCAGCAGGCATGGACAGGGACGTTACCTTTCTTTCACGGCCCATTGGGTCACTCTTTTGGCAGCTGGGAAGGATTCAGGACAAGGTGCAGTAGTGTTGGAGGTTGTCCCACCGCCACGCCTCCAAAATGCTACTACTGGTTGTGACACACCTCTCTCCTCCACCCCCTCCTCTTCTTCTTCCTCCATGGCCTCTTCCTGTGGTTTGTCCTATGAACCAGCGGTGCTCCGTAGCCGTTCACGGGGCTACGCAAGTACGCAGGCAAAAAGATGCCATGCCGTGCTTGCGCTGGTGTGTTTGGGGGACAGAAGCCACACTGGGGCAGAGGTCCTGTCTGCTCTGCAGGGCCAGGCCGAGAGGTGGTTGACGCCACGCCAGCTTAAGCCAGGAATGGTGGTTTGCGACAATGGCACCAACCTCCTCTCCGCCCTCCGACAGGGACAACTGACCCATGTGCCCTGTGTGGCTCACGTCCTTAACCTGGTGGTGCAGCGCTTCTTGGGCAGGTACCCGGGCTTACAGGATGTCCTGAGGCAGGCCAGGAAAGTCTGTGTGCATTTCCGCAGATCTTATAATGCCAGTGCTCGCCTGGCTGAGCTGCAAAAGGAGTTGAACCTGCCCAAGAACCGCCTTATATGTGACATGCCCACCAGGTGGAACTCAACGTTGGCCATGCTGCAGCGGCTGCACACGCAGCAGAGGGCCATCAATGAGTACCTGTGCGACTACGGCACCAGGACAGGGTCAGGGGAGCTTGGTTTTTTTTCTCCACGCCAGTGGGGCATGATCAGGGATGCATGCACTGTCCTGGCACCATTTGAGGAGGCCACGAGGATGGTGAGCAGTGACAGTGCATGCATCAGTGACACTGTACCTCTTGTCCACCTGTTGGAGCACACGCTGCGTGGAATAATGGACAGGGCACTTGAGGCAGAACAGAGGCAGGAAGAGGAGGACTTCCTTGCCTCTCAAGGCCCCCTTTACCCAGACAGTGTTCCTTCTGTCCCACCCATCGCACAGGAAGAGGAGGAGGAGGAGGAGGAGGAGGAGGAGGATTGTGTCAGCATGGAGGTGGAGGCTGGCACTCAGCATCATCAGCAGCAGTCTTTTAGGGATGATTTACAGTCCCAAGAAACCAGTGGACTTGTACGTGGCTGGGAGGAGGTGGCTGCGGATCATGTCGTCCTTAGTGACCCAGAGGACTCCGGAGCGAATGCCTCAGCAAACCTACGCTGCATGGCCTCCCTGATCCTGCAAAGTCTGCGGAAGGATCCTCGTATTCTTCGGATCAAGGAGAGGGACCATTACTGGCTGGCCACTCTCCTTGATCCACGGTACAAGGGTAAGGTTGCGGACCTTATGTTACCGTCGCAGAGGGAGCAGAGGATGAGACAACTCCGGGAGGCCTTGCAGAAAGGTCTGTGCAACGCGTTCCCAGAGACTGGGAGGTTGCAAACTCCTGGTCCTGGACAACGAGTTGCTGAGGCTTCGGCCAGTCAAAGAAGGAGCGGTGGGGAAGGTGGCCGTCTGACCGATGCGTTCAGACAATTCTTTAGTCCGCAGCCCCAAAGTATGATCGGTTCCAGCAACCATCGCCAGCGTCTGATAAACATGGTGCAGGAATATCTAGGGGCAAGGTCAGACTTGGACACCTTCCCCACCGAAAATCCTCTGGCTTACTGGGTCTTGAGGATGGATCACTGGCCAGAGCTTGCACAGTATGCAATTGAGCTACTGGCCTGTCCTGCATCCAGCGTTCTTTCGGAACGCACATTCAGTGCTGCTGGAGGATTTGTCACGGATCACAGGGTGCGCCTGTCCACCGACTCGGTTGATCGACTGACTTTCATCAAGATGAACCAGTCTTGGATCACCACCAGCTACCACACACCTGATGCTGATATAACAGACTAATTGATTTTAAAATGTCACATCCCTTCAAGACTGATGCTGATGCTGAGTGCCTGTGCTGTTATGTTGACTGGCTATCCTCCTCCTCCGAGTCCTCAATGATACGATTGATGATGATAGCTTGGAAGATCATTTTTGTTTATGGGTGCCGCCACCAGTGCCTAACGCCCAATTTTTCAGCCCCTGTTTAACAGGGGCGTGTAATTACAATTTTTGAAGCAATACTTTGCAACAGGGCTCATTGCTGTGCTCCAAGTACAGTATCTGTGAGGAGTTGCAGTGTTGTGCCACCAGTGCCTAAGGCCCAATTTTTCAGCCCCTGTTTAACAGGGGCGTGTCATTACAATTTTTGAAGCAATACTTTGCAACAGGGCTCATTGCTGTGCTCCAAGTACAGTATCTGTGAAGGGTTGCAGTGTTGTGCCACCAGTGCCTAAGGCCCAATTTTTCAGCCCCTGTTCAACAGGGGCATGTAATTACAATTCTTGATCTAATAATTCACAGCAGGGCCCATTGCTGCACCCACCAAGAGTAACTGTCAGGGCTTACAGTGTTGTGGCACCAGCACCACCATCAAAGGCCCAATTTTTACTACCACTGTTCAACAATTATATGTAATTAAAATTCCTGATATAATAGTTGACAGCAGGGCGTTCCAGCACCAACCAAGAGTAACTGTGAGTGCTTACAGTGTTGTGCCAACACCAACAACTAAGGGGCCTATTTCTGCAGAGTATATACGGCAGGTCCCTACTTTCAAACATCCAACTTACAAACGACTCCTACTTGCAAACGCAAGAAGACAACAGGAAGTGAGAGGAAATCTACCACTAGGAAGGAAAATTCTCTCCTGTAAGAATAAATATGGGAGAAAGGTGTCTCCTCTGTACTGATGCTTTATCAGCAATCCTTGTTTCAAGAAAAACACCACATTTCAAAAACAGTTGTCATTAGGACGGAAAGTGAGGTGAAATGTTCTGAACAGGGGCACAGACAGCAAAACAAATGTTACAGGGGTGATAACCCTTACCTATGTTTTCCAAAAAGTATAAAAATAGATTTTTGGTCTGGAGCTACACTTCAACAATGTACCTGTTCAAAATTACAAACAGATTCTACATAAGAACAAACCTACAGTCCCTGTCTTGTATGCACCGCCTGTATACGGCTGTTCAGAGTATATAGGGCCTTTTTTATTTTATGTGCGGGGTTCCCCTTAATATCCATACAAGACCCAAAGGGGCTGGTAATGGGCTGGGGTAGGGGGGGGGTCATGGGGTAGCTATGCCATTTTTCTTAAAGATTTTCATCCATATTACCGGGACCAGACATTACATTAAAGCCGCAAGCAGTTTTAAATGGCTTTTTTTTCCTTTAGAAGTGTCATTTTGTGCAGGGACAGTTCTAAACACGGGAAACACGTGGCACTTCACAGGCATACTTTAGACACCCCCCAGGTACGATATTTAAAGGAATATTTGACTTTTTTTTTTTCACTTTATGCATCATTAAAATGACTGCTCCCGGAAAACGACCGTTTTTAAAACTTATTTTTGCATTGATACATGTCCCCTGGTGCAGAACCCGGGTTCCCAAACCCTTTTTAGGACAATAACATGCATAATAGTTGTTATAATTAGCACTTTAGAATTCGAACGTTCGCATCCATTGTATTTAATAGGGTTCTAATGTTCGTTCGAACTTTCGGTCCGTTCGCGGGTTCTGGTGCGAACCGAACCCGGGGGTGTTCGGCTCATCACTAATCCCTGATATAAATGTATTTCAAATTACCACATTTGAGTATGTGACGAGTAGGGTTGAGCGAACCCGAACTGTAAAGTTCGGGTCCGTACCGAACTTTAGCTTTTTCCCGAACCCGGACTTTGCGCAAAAGTCCGGGTTCGGGTTCGGCAATCTAATGGCGCAGTTAGAAATGCTTCAGGGGCCAGCCAATCACCTTTTGATTAGCTGGTGTGCCCTTAGAAGCCATCATAGCCATGCCTACTAATGGCATGTGACCCAGCTTCTATATAAGCTAGAGGCACACAGCACACACGTCACTCTGCTTCAGAATAGATAGGGAGAGGATCTTGTCTGCTGCTGCTGCTTTTAGGAAGAGATTGAAAAATACATGAGTTAGTCCTGATTCTGGAATCTGAGGGAAAAGATAGAGAGACAGTGTAGTGTAGGGCCAGGTTCCTGTTGGTGCTTTCAGGGAGAGAGATATATTATATAGGAATAGGAGTCCAGATTCAGAGATATAACTCAGCGATCTGCATAGGTTTACCTGTTTGTGTTGCAGTGCAGTCTTTTTACACTGCCATGAGCCCAGTGTCAGAGAAAATCTACCTTTTATCTGCAAGCTCAGTGCACCAGCACTGCATATATTACGTTGAGAGATACACCGTTTCCATACTGTGGGTGTATTCTGCTCTTGGAAAAAGATCCATTTAGGGCAACAAAAAAAAAGGCACTTTATTGTGCTCTTTTCCAAAAGACCCATTAAGGGCAAAAAAAAAAAAAAAAAATTGCAGTGTAATGTACGCTTGCAAAAAGACCCATTTAGGGCCACAAAAAATATTTTGCAGTGTGTTATACATATGTGGAGGCGTGTGAAATAAACCATTTCTATATATTTGTCTTCTACTGTGCTATACTAAAAAAACAACATTTTTTTTGAATAGCATTTTCTGCAGTTCTGTAGCTGTGCGATTCAGCGGTTACGTACTGTGGGTGTGTTGTGGTCTTCCAAAAAACGCCATTTAGGGCCACAAAAAATATTTTGCAGTGTGTTATACATATGTGGAGGCGTGTGAAATAAACCATTTCTATATATTTGTCTTCTACTGTGCTATACTAAAAAAAAAACATTTTTTTTGAATAGCATTTGCTGCAGTTCTGTAGCTGTGCGATTCAGCAGTTACGTACTGTGGGTGTGTTGTGGTCTTCCAAAAAACGCCATTTAGGGCCACAAAAAATATTTTGCAGTGTGTTATACATATGTGGAGGCGTGTGAAATAAACCATTTCTATATATTTGTCTTCTACTGTGCTATACTAAAAAAACTAATTTTTTTTTTAATAGCATTTTCTGCAGTTCTGTAGCTGTGCGATTCAGCGGTTACGTACTGTGGGTGTGTTGTGGTCTTCCAAAAAACGCCATTTAGGGCCACAAAAAATATTTTACAGTGCGTTATACATATGTGGAGGAGTGTGAAATAAACCATTTCTTTATATTTGTCTTCTACTGTGCTATACTAAAAAAACAAAAACATTTTTGAATAGCATTTTCTGCAGTTCTGTAGCTGTGCGATTCAGCGGTTACGTACTGTGGGCGTGTTGTGGTCTTCCAAAAAACGCCATTTAGGGCCACAAAAAATATTTTGCAGTGTGTTATACATATGTGGAGGTGTGTGAAATAAACAATTTCTATATAGTTTTCTTCTACTGTGCTATACTAAAAAAAAAACATTTTTTTTGAATAGCATTTTCTGCAGTTCTGTAGCTGTGCAATTCAGCGGTTACGTACTGTGGGTGTGTTGTGGTCTTCCAAAAAACGCCATTTAGGGCCACAAAAAATATTTTGCAGTGTGTTATACATATGTGGAGGCGTGTGAAATAAACCATTTCTATATATTTGTCTTCTACTGTGCTATACTAAAAAAACAACATTTTTTTTGAATAGCATTTTCTGCAGTTCTGTAGCTGTGCGATTCAGTGGTTACGTACTGTGGGTGTGTTGTGGTCTTCCAAAAAACGCCATTTAGGGCCACAAAAAATATTTTGCAGTGTGTTATACATATGTGGAGGTGTGTGAAATAAACCATTTCTATATATTTGTCTTCTACTGTGCTATACTAAAAAAAAAACATTTTTTTTGAATAGCATTTTCTGCAGTTCTGTAGCTGTGCGATTCAGCGGTTACGTACTGTGGGTGTGTTGTGGTCTTCCAAAAAACGCCATTTAGGGCCACAAAAAATATTTTGCAGTGTGTTATACATATGTGGAGGTGTGTGAAATAAACAATTTCTATATAGTTTTCTTCTACTGTGCTATACTATAAAAAATCATTTTTTTTAATAGCATTTTCTGCAGTTCTGTAGCTGTGCGATTCAGCGGTTACGTACTGTGGGTGTGTTGTGGTCTTCCAAAAAACGCCATTTAGGGCCACAAAAAATATTTTGCAGTGTGTTATACATATGTGGAGGTGTGTGAAATAAACAATTTCTATATAGTTTTCTTCTACTGTGCTATACTAAAAAAAAAAAAAAATTTGAATAGCATTTTCTGCAGTTCTGTAGCTGTGCGATTCAGCGGTTACGTACTGTGGGTGTGTTGTGGTCTTCCAAAAAACGCCATTTAGGGCCACAAAAAATATTTTGCAGTGTGTTATACATATGTGGAGGCGTGTGAAATAAACCATTTCTATATATTTGTCTTCTACTGTGCTATACTAAAAAAAACAAATTTTTTTTTTAATAGCATTTTCTGCAGTTCTGTAGCTGTGTGATTCAGCGGTTACGTACTGTGGGTGTGTTGTGGTCTTCCAAAAAACGCCATTTAGGGCCACAAAAAATATTTTGCAGTGTGTTATACATATGTGGAGGTGTGTGAAATAAACAATTTCTATATAGTTTTCTTCTACTGTGCTATACTAAAAAAAAAACATTTTTTTTTAATAGCATTTTCTGCAGTTCTGTAGCTGTGCGATTCAGCGGTTACGTACTGTGGGTGTGTTGTGGTCTTCCAAAAAACGCCATTTAGGGCCACAAAAAATATTTTGCAGTGTGTTATACATATGTGGAGGTGTGTGAAATAAACAATTTCTATATAGTTTTCTTCTACTGTACTATACTAAAAAAAAAAAACTTTTTTTTGAATAGCATTTTCTGCAGTTCTGTAGCTGTGCGATTCAGCGGTTACGTACTGTGGGTGTGTTGTGGTCTTCCAAAAAACGCCATTTAGGGCCACAAAAAATATTTTGCAGTGTGTTATACATATGTGGAGGTGTGTGAAATAAACAATTTCTATATAGTTTTCTTCTACTGTGCTATACTAAAAAAATAAAAAAAATTTGAATAGCATTTTCTGCAGTTCTGTAGCTGTGCGATTCAGCGGTTACCTACTGTGGGTGTGTTCTGCTCTTCCAAAAACACCCATTTAGGGCAAGATCCTAAATTTGGAAAATATGAGGAGAAGGTCAAAGGGACGTGGTGGCCCCGGTCGTGGTGCTGCTGGTGGAGCTCCTGTTGCAGGGAGAGGACGTGGTGGATCTGTGCCAGATACACGCACAAGTGAAACACCTTCCTCAGGTGCGAGTAGGCGACCGAGCCTGCGGCGGTATTTTGTCGCGCCTCATGAGGCTGTACGAATGTTTAGGCCAGGACAAGTACAGGCGATAGTAGATTGGGTTGCTGACAGTGCCTCGGGTTCCTTCACATTGTCTCCCACCCACTCTTCTGATGAAAGATCAGAGTTGGCACCTGAAACCCATGTCCATCAGTCTTTCACCTCACCCCCTTGCAAATCAGCCAAGCAGTCTGAGCCCCAAATCATGCAGCAGTCTCTTCTGCTTTTCAATGAGTCTGTTAGCAGGGTTTCCCAGGGCCATCCACCTAGCCCTGCCCCAGAAGTGGAAGAGATTGAGTGCACCGATGCCCAACCACTTATGTTTCATGATGAGTACATGGGAGGACCATCGCAGCACGTCTCGGATGATGACGAAACACAGGTGCCAACTGCTGCTGCTTTCGCAATTGTGCAGACAGACAAGGAGGGCAGGGGTGAAGACTGGGTGGAAGATGATGTGGAGGACGATGAGGTCCTCGACCCCACATGGAATCAACGTTATGCAGGTGACCAGTGTAGTTTGGAGGAAGAGGCGGTGGTCGCACAGAGCCACCAGCACAGCAGAAGAGGGAGCAGGGTGCAAAAGCGGAGCGTCCGTCCCCTAGACAGTATGTCTGCTACTGCCCAACGCAGCAAGGGACCGAGCACACCAAAGCCAGGTCCAAGGAGTTCCCTAACGTGGCAGTTCTTCACACAATGTGCTGATGACAAGACACGAGTGGTTTGCACGCTGTGCAATCAGAGCCTGAAGCGAGGCATAAACGTTCTCAACCTGAGCACAACCTGCATGACCAGGCATCTAAGTGCAAAGCACGAGCTGCAGTGGAGTAGACACCTCAAAAACCAAGAAAGGTCTCTGGCTCCTCCTGCTTCCTCTTCTGCTGCAGTCTCGGCCTCTTCATCCACCTCTGTAGTGACAGTGGCACCTGCCACCCCGCAAACAGAGGATCTGCCAGCAACACTACCACCTGGGTCACCAACCATCTCCACAATGTCCCATGGAAGCATTCAGCTCTCTATCTCCCAAACATTGGAGCGGAAGAGGAAGTACCCCCCTAGCCACCCGCGATCCTTGGCCCTGAATGCCAGCATTTCAAAACTCCTGGCCTTTGAAATGCTGTCATTCCGTCTGGTGGAGACGCAGAGTTTTAAAAGCCTGATGGCATTGGCTGTCCCACAGTACGTCGTGCCCAGCCGCCACTACTTTTCCAGGCGAGCCATCCCTTCCCTGCACAACCAAGTGGGGGACAAAATCAGGTGTGCACTGCGCAAGGCCATCTGTGGCAAGGTCCACCTAACTACGGATGCGTGGACCAGTAAGCACGGTCAGGGACGTTATATCTCCCTAACCGCACACTGGGTAAATGCAGTGGCGGCTGGGCCTGAGGCAGATAGCAGTTTGGCGCATGTCCTTCCACCACCGAGGATTGCAGGGCGCTTCAGTTTGCCTCCTGTTGCTAACTCCTCCTACTCCGCTTCCTCATCCTCTACCGCCTCCTCATCCGGTCAGCGTAACACCTTCACCACCAACTTCAGCACAGCCAGGGGTAAACGACAGCAGGCAGTTTTAAAACTTTCCTGTTTGGGGGAAAAACCCCACACCGCGCAGGAGTTGTGGAGGGACATGGAACAACAGACCAATGAGTGGTTGCTGTCAGTGAGCCTCAAGCCCGGCCTGGTGGTGTGCGATAATGGGCGAAATCTCGTAGCAGCTCTGGGCCTAGCCGGTTTGACGCACATCCCTTGCCTGGCGCATGTGTTGAACTTGGTGGTCCAGAGGTTCCTTAAAAATTACCCCAATATGCCAGAGCTGCTGCAGAAAGTGCGGGCTGTGTGTGCGCACTTTCTGCGTTCTCACCCTGCTGCAGCGTAACTTCGGCCTTCCCGCTCACCGCCTCATATGTGACGTGCCCACAAGGTGGAACTCCACCTTGCACATGCTGGCCAGACTGTGCGAGCAGCAGCAGGCGATAGTGGAGTTTCAGCTGCAGCAATCACGCGTGAGTCGCTCTGCGGAACAGCACCACTTCACCACCAATAACTGGGCCTCCATGCGAGACCTGTGTGCCTTGTTGCGCTGTTTCGAGTACTCCACCAACATGTCCAGTGCCAATGACGCCGTTCTCAGCGTTACTATCCCAGTTCTATGCCTCCTTGAAAAAACGCTTCAGGCGATGATGGAAGAGGATGTGGCACAGGAGGATGAGGAGGAGGAGGAGGAAGCGGGATCATTTCAAAGGCTTTCAGGGCAGTCTTTCACAAGTGGCTACGAGGGTGGGTTCCTGCACCAACAAACGCCAGGTACACAATTGTCCGGCAGAAAGGGCACAGTTCTGGAGGATGACGAGGTGGAGGAGGAGATGGAGGAGGAGGAGGAGCCATTTTCACAGCAGGGTGGCACCCAGACCAGCTCGTGGCCATCACTGGTGCGTGGCTGGGGGATACAGAGGACACAGACGATACACCTCCCAAAGAGAACATCTTTTCTTTGCCTCTGGGCAGCCTGGCACACATGAGCGATTACATGCTGCAGTGTTTCCGCAATGACCGCCGAGTTGCCCACATTTTAACTGGCGCTGATTACTGGGGGGCCACCCTGCTGGATCCCCGTTACAAGGACAACGTACCGTCCTTAATTCCCTCACTGGAGCGGGATCGTAAGATGCGCGAGTACAAGCGCACGCTGGTAGACGCGCTGCTGGTGGCATTCCCACCTGACAGCGGGCGTACGGTGGAAGCACAAGGCGAAGGCAGAGGAGGAGGAAGAGGTCGCCAACGCAGCCGGGGCACCGGCAGCACCTCAGAAGGCAGGGTTAGCATGGCTGAAATGTGGAAAAGCTTTGTCAGCATGCCACAACAACCAGCACCACCAGCTGAGATGGAACGTCTTAGCAGGAGGCAGCATTTCACCAACATGGTTGAGCAGTATGTGTCCACAGGCCTACACGTACTGGATGACGGGTCTGCCCCCCTTTAACTTCTGGGTCTCCAAATTGGGCACATGGCCTGAGCTTGCCCTTTATGCCTTGGAGGTGCTGGCCTGCCTTGCAGCCAGTGTATTATCTGAACGTGTATTTAGCACGGCAGGGGGCGTTATCACAGACAAGCGCAGCCGCCTGTCCAGAGCCAATGTGGACAAGCTCACGTTCATTAAAATGAACCAGGCATGGATCCCACAGGACTTGTCCGTACCTTCTGCAGAATAGACATGTATACCGGTGTTGTGACAAAAACTGTCCGGCCATCGGATTGTGTCCGGCCCATACTGCGAAGGCGCAGCGCTTGCGCAGTACAGAGGACAAGGAGATTCACAAAATCTCTGAAGATGAACGGCGCCTGCGCTGTGAGTGCAGGTTCAAGCCCCACCATCCAAGTGGACATACGGTAGCACATAGTAACAGGGCCCCTCACGGGCTCGGTTCGATCGCCACGCTTCGGGCACGGCCTCACTTGGCTCGGCTTGAACCACGGATGGTGTGGCCTTCACCTGAACTCACCACGCAGGCGCCGTTCGTCTTGGGAGATTTTAGAAATCCCCTTGTCCTACATACTGAGCAAGCGCAGTACAGGGTGGACACTATTTGACGGGGGACAGAATTCGACACATCACCGGCCTTACCCAGCCATTGATGTATTTTTGAACCAGTGTTGGCTACTTCGTCCTCCTCCACCGCCGCTTCCACCTACACAGCCACATCCACCGCCACCTCAACCTCCTACTCCATATGGACTTCGTCCTCCTAGGTCAAGATTATAATTTTTATTTTATTTTTTTGTAGCGCACAGATCCTTTCCCCCTTACCTGCCTTTATGTTGTTGGCTCCTCGCAGGAGGGAGAAAGGCACACCGCACTACCAGCCCGTACCCTCCTATATAAAGAGGTTGAGCGGTGTACTTGACGGGCCGTGTCCACAGCCAGAGTCAAAACTCCTCCAGAGGATGATTCTCACCTCTACTGTAGGTAGAGGCAAGTCCTTTAATTCCAAGTAAAGTCAATGTCCACACCAGCTGAAATTACAACTCTTATTCTCTCATGGCAAAATAAACTCTACTCGGATAGAAAAGGTTAGAGCAAAGAAACAGGACAGGACAGCTTAAGGTGTGGAGGAGGTCCAGGCACAAACGTAGCACATTCACTTCACTGCTTAGGTTTCTCAAACAGTTTTAGGTGCACGGTCTCTGCCACAGACCTTGAGGTTGGTCTCTGCCACAGACCGGGTGTACAAGGCCCCTGCCACGGACCTGGAGAACTTTGGTCTCTGCCACAGACCAGGGTGTATAAGGCCCCTGCCATGGGCCGGGTGAATAAGGCCTCTGATACAGTCAAGATGACCTTGAGCTTCTCCTTCTACGAACCTAGCCCATATCAAGGGGAAGACATCTCTCCAGGGAGTCAACAGACCCTTCCTTCACCGTGACTCCCGCATCGGTCCATCAGAATGATCCTCCCTTTCCTGGAACATGGTCCCCTACACGAGGCGGCACCCTAAGACTCCTCGACCCTTAGCGGACTCCAGACGAAGGCTCTGGACTCCAGGCTTTACTCCCGCACCTAGGCCTCCATACCCAGGGCAGCAGGAACTCCAGGATAGTACCTCACCCCGGGCTAAAGGTACCCGAGATGAAACAGGAACACATACACCCAGGCCGAAGGCACCTGGGCGTGGACCCCACTGGACATCAGCCCCCAGGCCAAAGGTCTGCCCCTTTTATATGCTCTCCCGGCATGCACAGCAGGTTCCCCGCCCCGCTGTACTACTGCCAAGAGGGGACACAAAAGGCACAGCACTGTATCGGTGGTTCAACCCTAGCCTACCATGGCAGCGCCACCTATAGGCCGCAGGGAACTGCACACCAATACTGTCCCCCGAGGACAAAATGGTCCATGAATCCTACAGAATTAGGGTGTTTGAGCCTATTTACCACTCAAACACTTTCCTTAAATTTAGCACCCCGCTACATTTTTATTTCAAAGTATTTTATTTTCCCACTAGCTTATCCATTAAATTGAATAATTTATTCCAGAAAGGGCGTATTCTGGGGCATTCCCACCATATGTGTGGCATCGTGTCGTTGAGTTTCTGAGGTTCTTAATGACTTCCCGTACCTCTTCTGCTGAAAAGGGGGCCTCCAGCATATTTTTTTATTTTTTTTATGTTATTTTAAGTTATTTCCCTATCCACATTTGTTTGCAGAGTACTTGTCATGCTCTTAACAACATTTTGCTGCCATTTGCAGCCCTCTAGCCCTTTCCATTACGTTTTTAGAGCCTTTTTAGTCCTTAGAAGTCCGGGTCCCCATTGACTTCAATGGGGTTCGGGTTCGGGTTAAAGATTAACAGAGACAAAAAAGGCGGAGAATATGAATAAGTATAGTTCAAAAGTACTCCATGGGCCCAATACGATATGTGGAAATAATATAGTTTGACCATGTTAACTGAGGAAGATATGCCCACTGGGTTGCGGGGGACTGGAACGTGTGTTTGCCTTTGTTAGGTTGGTCTTGGGGTACCTCCCTCCCCGCCTTATGTTTATTTTTCGCTTCCCTTCCTTGCCGCCCCCCCCTGCCCGTACTTGGGGGGGGGAGTGGGGGTTGTTGGGGGGATGGGAAATGGAATACGTATAAAATGTAATGAAGAGCTGTACCGTATAACCTGTTCCTTATCTGAAATATAAATAAAGAATAAGAAAAAAAAAAAAAGTTCGGTCCCGAACCCGAACTTTTTTCCGAAGTTCGGCCGAACCCGTCGAACCCGAACATCCAGGTGTCCACTCAACTCTAGTGACGAGTAGTTTGACTTAAAGTAAAACTGCACTTTCCCTTCATATTATGCATATTTACTGTATTGCCATCTGTGTAGACTCAGTGCCATCTCATATATCAATGGGTTACATTTTCTTAAGGTAAAAACTGGTTCTAGCAACATGGCCTGCTCCTTTTCTGTCATCCATGTTTGTAGTAAACAAGATGCTCTCTGCCACCACTAGAGGGTACTGTTTGCAAGACCTCTTCTGCATGCTGATCTCAGATCAAGAAGGTCACAGGCAGTGCTGCTGGATGCAGGAATTCTTGTCAAAAAATGTAAGCCATTATTTTGATATTTTTTTCTAAGTCTTCTGAGACATATACAAATGTATAATTGTTTTGTCAATTACCGATGGTTGTATGTTTGAATCAATGGCATTGGCAACTAGGGATCGACCAATATCGTTTTTGTTGCTGCCAATACAATACTGATATTTCGGCCACCTCTCAGGCCAAAAGCCAATATTGTCTGCCGTATTCTGTACATTTAAAATAAATAAATGTTTTACACTTTTTTTTATCACTGTTATTGTTGTCACAAGGAATGTAAACATCCCTTGTGACAGTAGTAGGCAGTGACAGGTACTCTTTGTGCAGTGATGGGGGGAGCCCAAACCCCTCCTCTGCACTTGAAAGTATTCAAAACTTCAAGATTGACATTTTGAAATACTTAAATTTTTTTTAAACTGGCACCGTTAAGATGCCAGTAATCCGGGAAGTGATGTCATGACATTGTTTCTGGGTTACTAGATCCGAGACCCGAACGAAGCATCGGCGGGCGTGCTGGCTGGTTGCTCGGGCCTCCTGGTAGGACGGGAGAGCCAGAACGAGCAGCGGAATGCGGCAGCAAGAGGATGTCCCCTCCCGCTGCTTGTAATAACAGCTGAGTGGCTGCTGAGCCGCATCGGTTGTTATTACAATAAAGCCTAAAGCCTCTAAAGAACGGTACCAGGGTGATTACTGCAGCTGCTTGCATTACACCGGTAAAACCCCTTGAAGCAATATCGGTAATATCGGGTACGTTTGTGCCCGATACTTAAAAAAAAATATCGCCCGATAATCGGTCCCACCGATAATCAAGCGATCCCTATTGGCAACCTGGATTAGGGGGCAAGTGAAGAAAAATGATTTAGCTTAGTTTAGCCTATTGAGAGAATATGGTCTGTTAGAATTGTTGGCTCATAAACTATAAACAGCTTCAGTGTGACTTATCAACCTAAAAAACATAAAAGAGAGTGGACACTACCATTAAGTGCAGCTATTTATTAATAAATAAAATATATAAATAATAATGTCATTAAAACATGTATGCGCTCATTGCATTAAGTAGGGTAATCAGCATATATAATATACATCCACCGTCTGTTCATCAGAGTTTGTCAAGGAAGCTGCCAGTAACTGCAGAGTTTGCCAGGGAAGCGACCGGGGTTGGCAGAGTTACACAAGGAAGCTGCTGGATGACAGGCATGAGATAGGGTTGCCCCTTTTCTTCAAGTCAAACCCGAACATTTTACCGGCGCACAGCCATCTTTTTTATGGTATAAACTATACATATATTTTGCAATTAAACTACTGTAGCGCCCTCACTCCATCCGTTTCGTCTAGGGGTATTCTGTATGTGAGAGTAAGATGCGCTACGGCCCATGTCCTCCCCATGGCAGTGAGTGAGGTGAAGGCCAGTACCAATTATTTTCCTCGGGCCTGTGCGTTTCAGTTAATGACCAAGTCTTGCTGTGCTGACACTTCCCTTTGCTCCCATCAACTTGAGTACCACACACCGATTAGGGTCCAACACTTGTTTTATTGTCACACTCACAATCAAACAGTTCTTTGCCAGCCAACTGGTTGAGACCCAATAACATTTCAATACGGTGGGGTGAGCAGGTCGAGGCACTGTCCTGATTTGTTACTATAGCCTTGGCTAGAGAGACCTAGGAACTTGTGAGTCTCTACCAGCGACTCAATAGAATGCAGATAGGAGTACCTTCGCTGCGTTGTGGCCCCTGTCAGGGGGAAGATGTCCCTCCAAGGGATTTACCGAAGGCCCATCCGTCACCGGGTTGATGCTGCTCCGGACTCTTCAGACGGATGACCTCCCCGGCCTCCTCACCTCAGACATGGGCCCCATCCACCTCAGGGACCCTCGGACTTCTCCGCCCTTGCGGGACCCAGTCGAAGTCACTGGGCCCCAGGCCTCCGGTTTTAGTACCTCACCCCAGGCTGAAGGTGCCTGGGATGGACGCCAACTCCGCTCCGGCCAGGCCTAGGCCGGAACGCCGAACAGCCCACACCCAGGCCGAAGGTGCCTGGGCGCGCGATGCAGGAAAAAGACCTTGTGGTGAGGGCGTCTCTCCCCTTTATCTCCTCCCGCGACGTCACGGCAGGTTCCCCGCCCTCGCCGCACCCTCGCTGGAAGGGGACAAAAAGGCCAGCACTGCGGCAGTGAATCTACTTTAGACCTGTGGGAACCCCGCCACCCACAGGCCAAGGAGAATAGTACACCACCAAGTCCTCCACGAATTAACAAGGGTCCCAATCCTTTCATTGATTTAAACACACCTGGGTCATACTACCACCCAGGTGTACTCCCCTAAATTTAAACCCCCGCTACACTACATTACTAATCATATGAAGTTAATCACAAGAGTTCCCCTTTTACATCTGAACTTGCAGATTTCCCTTTCACTGTAAGGGGGGACTCTGCAGACTCTGATGTAAGGGAGAATTCTGGGGACTCTGACATAAGGGATGCTCTGGGAACCCTGAATGAAGGGGAACACTGAGAACTCTGATGTACGGAGAGGACTCTGTTCTAATGCCGCCTACACACGACCGTTTTTAATGACGAGAAAAATGAATTTTTTTAAAATGGTCATTAAAAATGATCGTGTGTGGTCTTTCCAGCATTTTTCCCAACGAGAAAAACGCTGAGAATCACGACGAGAAAAATTGGAACATGCTTTAATTTTTCACGTCGTTTTTTACATCGTCGTTTTTCTCGTCATGAAAAACGGCCGTGTGTGGGCTTTAACGACGTGAAAAAAAATGCGCATGCTCAGAATCAAGTATGAGACAGGAGCGCTCGTTCTGGTAAAACCAGCGTTCATAATGGAGATAGCACATTCGTCACGCTGTAACGGACTGAAAAGCACGAGGCTGAAAAGCGCGAATCGTCGCTCAATAAACTTTACTAACATGAAGGGTGGCGCCATCCGAATGGGACTTCCCCTTTATAGTGATGTTGTACGTGTTGGACGTCACCGCGCTTTACTCAAACATTTTTTTCCACGATAGTGTGTAGGCAAGGCAGGCTTGAGAGGAAACACAAAAAATCACGTCGAGAAAAATGCTGTTTTTTTCAATGACATTTAAAACGGTTGTGTGTACGCGGCATCAGGGGGAACACTGTGGCCTCTGGTGTAAAGGGGAACTCTGATGTAAGGGGTGCTCTGAGAACTCTGATTTACCTTAGTGTACTCACTCAGAGGCAGGAGAGAGAAGGGGGGAGACTTTAGTCACAGACAGGGATGGATGGTGAGCTCACTCACCCCTTGGCAGTCAGCACCTCTCATCCAGATGTATCTGAGGCTGCTGGACTTCCAATTTCCAGCCCCCAATTTTCTTTTCTGAGGCACAGTGCCGGGAATTGGAGTGTGGGCAGACACATCCAGCCCTCTCGCCTCTCCTGTCTGTGTGTGTATGGGGGAGGGGGGGTTGTTAGTGCTGGCTTTGGGCAGTGTGAAAGAGTGTGTAACAGACACTCTCGGCTTTGACAACTGCAGCCAGCAACCCCGCTGGGAAGCCATAGTCCAGTCTGCATAATGTGTCTGGGTTTCAGGCAGTTTGAAACCCGGACACATGATTCCAAACCCGAACTGTCCGGGTGAATCCCGGACAGGTGGCAACCCTAGCATGAGATGAACCATCCTGGAATGCAAGCTGTGCAGTTCCGGACTCTGCTCTGCGGATGACGTCACATGCAGAATTTGGGTGAGCATGGCTATGCATTTCAGGGCTGTACACTCCCTTTTGTCAAGCTCGATACTAGAATGAGATGTGAGGGCCAATAGGGGGGTGAGGACAAGGACTGGAGCAGTGGATCTCATCAGCACCAGGGATACAAACAGAATGAATGTGTCAATTCAAAACCAGAGATGGATGGCTGATATGTGGCAAATGTACTTGTAATAAACATAACTCTATAAGCCAGACCCCTATCCCCCCACTTATTTGTCTAAACCCCAAACCGAACTTCAATGTGGGCCACATAAAAACTAAAACTAAAACATGCTTTTCCCAAAAGGGTGCTCCATCCATAGTTCAGAGCTCCACAAGAGAGAAATCTCCACATGTCCCACCTGTAGATTTGACAAATTAAAGATTTTTTATTTTTAACCTTTCTCCCTCTCCAAAGATGACACATCCCTTTAGATTGTAATCTCCATGATCAGGGCCCTCCTATTCCTTCTGTATTGAACTGTATCGTAATTGTACTGCCCCCTTATATTGTAAAGTGTTGCATAAACTGTTGGCGCTATATAAATCCTGTATAATAAAAATAATAATAATACTAATAATAAGTTTACATCTTCCACCTTACTAAATTCCATTTACTCTTTTCAAAGATCTTAAACCTAAATGTAAAAAGGTTTTACAACAACAATAGTTTACAAACTACTGGGCAAGTGTCTGCTATGGATACCACACTTTTTTTTTTACTCACAAGACATTGCCACTCTTTTATTTTTACCCACCACATCCCTCCCATCTATCACACCCATTTTAGACCAAAGTCCCTTCCTGCCCAGACCAATTTTCAGCTTTTAGGCCCCGTTCACACCTATGCAAATTGGTTGCGGCTTACACCGCATCCAATTCGCATAACATTATAAAATACATTGATTCCAATGAGGCTGGTTCACATATGTGCGATGCATTTGCACTGCGCATTGCCTAAAAAACGTGTGCGTTCTCTAGGCATTGCGGTGCGGCTCAGGTGCGAATTCAGGCCCATTATGTTCTATGGGCAAGCATCTGATTCGCACATGTGTTGCGTTCTGAACAGGGATCTTGAGGGAAAACTCCACGCCAAATTTAAAAAAAAAAACGGCATGGGTTCCCCTCCATGGGTTCCCCTCCAAGAGCATACCAGGCCCCCCCTCCCTCCTGAACCGTACCAGGCCGCATGCCCTCAACATGGGGGGTGGGTGCTTTGGGGCAGGGGGGCGCACTGCGGCCCCCCCACCCCAAAGCACCCTGCCCCATGTTGATGAGAACAGGGCATCTTCCCGACAACCCTGGCCGTTGGTTGTCGGGGTATGCGGGTGGGGGGCTTATCGGAATCCAGGAGCCCCCTTTAATAAGGGGGCCCCCAGATCCCGGCCCCCCACCCTATGTGAATGAGTATGGGGTACATCGTACCCCTACCCATTCACCTGGTGGAAAAAAATGGCAATAAAAACACTACACAGGTTTAAGTAATTTATTAGTCAGCTCCAGGGGTCTTCTTCCGACTTCGGGGGTCTTCTTCCAACTTCGGGGGTCTTCTTCCAACTTCGGGGGGTCTCCGGTGTCGTCTCCACGCTCTCCGGTTCTTCTCTCGCTCTCCGGTTCTTTCTTCCTTCTGCCGGGCCTCCGCTATCTTCTTCCAGCTCTTTTGCTAGCGGGGGGCCCGGTCTTCTTCGTCGCCTTCTTCCCTCTTCTCTCCTGGAGATGTTGACTCGTCGCTGTCTCCGGCTGTAATGCCGTATGAGCGGAGCGCATTCACTTTTAAAGGCATGGGTGTGGTCACCGGGTGATACCACCCAGTGACCTCGCCCCCATATGACGTCACAGTCCCATCATTCCCCGGGACTGTCACATCATATGGAAGAAGACCCCCGAAGTCGGAAGAAGACCCCCGGAGCTGACTAATAAAGGACTTAAAAAACCTGTGTAGTGTTTTTATTGCCATTTTTTTTCCACCAGATGAATGGGTAGGGGTACGATGTACCCCATACTCATTCACATAGGGTGGGGGCCAGGATCTGGGGGCCCCCTTATTAAAGGGGGCTCCTGGATTCCGATAAGCCCCCCGCCCACATACCCCGACAACCAACGGCCAGGGTTGTCGGGAAGAGGCCCTGTCCTCATCAACATGGGGGCAGGGTGCTTTGGGGTGGGGGGCCGCAGTGCGCCCCCCCTGCCCCAAAGCACCCACCCCCCATGTTGAGGGCATGCGGCCTGGTACGGTTCAGGAGGGAGGGGGGCCACTCTCTTGTCCCCCCTCTTTTCCTGCGGCCTGCCAGGTTGCGTGCTCGGATAAGGGTCTGCTATGGACTTTGGGGGGACCCCCACGCTGTTTTTTTCGGCGTAGGGGTTCCCATTAAAGTCCATACCAGACCTAAGGGCCTGATATGCTCCTGGAGGGGAACCCATGCTGGTTTTTTATTTAAAATTTGGCGTGGAGCTCCCCCTCATGATAACAGTGGCGAGACTTCCCAGGTCGGCAAGTCCGCAGCTAAAAACGCAATGGAACCGCTGAACAACTGATTGCAAACTTGGCAAAGACTCCAAGCTCAAAAACGCAACGCATAGGTGTGAACCTAGCCTTAGTGCTCCCACAATTTGAATGACAATTACTCAGTCATGCAACACTGTACCCAAACAAACTGTTTATCATTTGTTTCACACAAATAGAGCTTTCTTTTGGTGGTATTTAATGAAAAAAGAGAGAAAATTTTGAAAAAAAAAACACTTTCTTTTAGTTTCTATTATAAAAATTAGCAAATAAGTAATTTTTGTTCATTTGTTCATAAATTTGGGCCAAAATGTATACTGCTACATATCTTTGGTAAAAAATAAACCAAATTAGTGAATATTATTTAGTCTCTGTGGAAGTTAAAGTCTACAAGCTATGGTGCCAATCATTCAAAATTGATCACACCTGATGTACTAAAGGTCTATCTCATTTCTTGAGGCCCTGAAATGTCAGGACAGTACAAATACCCCCAAAATGACCCCTTTTTGGAAAGTAGACAGTTCAGGTTATTTAGTAAGAGGAATGGTGAGTTTTTTTAAGTTGTAATTGTTTCCCACAACTCTTGGGAAAATGAAGAGATTAATTTATTTATTTTTTACACAAAATTGTCATAATAACAGGTTATTTCTCACACACAGCATATGCATACTTACAATTGCACCCCAAAATATATTCTGCTACTCCTCCTGAGTATGTACCACATGTGTGAGACTTTTACACATGCAGAGGCCCAACATGCAGGGAGCACCATCAGGCGTTCTAGGAGCATAAATTACACATCTAATTTCATTCCTACCTATTACACTTTTGATGGCTCTGCACCAGGACAGTAGAAACACCCACAAAACACCCCATTTTGGAAAGAAAACAACCCAACGTATATTTGATGAGGCATAATGGGTCTTTTGAACATGTCATTATTTTCCACAAATATTTTGGAAAATGTGGAAAGAAGATAAAAACGTATTTTGTTTTCGAAAAATCTTATAAATTGACGATTTTGTGTAACACATAGCATGTACATAGCAAAAATTACCCCCCCCCCCCCCCCCCAAAATACATTCTGCTACTCCTCCTGAGTATTGCAATATCACATACGTGAGACTTTTACACAGCCTGGCCACATACAGAGGCCCAATATCCTAGTAGTACCTTCAGGAGTTTTAGGAGCATAAATTACATATCTAATTTCCTGACTACCTATTTTGAAGGCCCTGGAGCACCAGGACAATGGAAAGGCCCACAAAATGACCCCATTTTGGAAAGAAAACACCCCAACATATATTATTATATTAGTACTCGGGTACTCTGATTGGCTGGAGATGAGATAGGTACTCAGGTACTCCAGGTTGGAGACAGGTATTCGGATATTCTGGGCTGGAGACAGGTACTCGGAAACTCTGATGGGCTGGAGATAGGTACTCAGGTACTTTGGGCTGAAACAGGTACTCAGGTACTCTGGGCTGGAGACAGGTACTGGGGTACTCTGATGGGCTGGTGACAGGTATTCTTTATTACTGGGGCAATATGTTATTTTTACTGTGCACTGTAAATCGGTAACTTGCTGTTACCACAATCTCCTCCTCACACAGGATCTGTGTGTGAGGAGGAGAACCCGGTAACAGCTAGTTACAGCGGTTTATTGACATTTGTGGACACAAACGTGGTAAAGAGACAATTTCTTAGTTTTTTTACCCTGATCAGAGATGGGCTGTGTCAGAGTTACACCCCTCATTTCCGATCGCTGCGCTGTGCACCCCTGGGGCGCGCATGAGCAGCGTGCACAAAGACAGTGCATGTGACTGGCTGTGATTGGACACAGCCGGTCACGTGATAAAGAGACATTTTCATTGGCTCTTTACCCTGATCAGGGATGGGCTGTGTGCCAAGGGACATGCCTCATCCCTGATCACCGCGCTGCACGCCCCTGGGGGTGCGCAAGAGCAGCGAGAACCTGGCGGATGTCATATGATTCCCACCTGGAGTAAGGAAAGGTTCCTGCTGGCGTCATTTTACAGTGCGCCGGTAGGGAAGAGGTTAAGGGTGCCTTTTTAAATACTATTTACAATATGGTGTATGCTGATACTTTTCAAATGTGTAACAACAGATCTAAATGTAAGAATAATTCAAGCAAAGGTGAAATGCACACCCTAAAAACCCTGGAAGAAAATTACGGGTTAATTATAAAACCGGCAGATAAAGGTGGCAGGATAGTAGTATTAAATAGATGTGATTGTTAGGGGCCCAACGATTATCATCCAATCCTGCCACCTATCGAAAACTTACCAAAAACTTACCAAACTTACCAAAGACCCGTTTAAGAGCCATAGCAAAGAATTAAAGCAGTGGTTGATAGGACATGGCTATAAAGTATGATCATTAAAAAGGAAACAGCTGATCTTTTGAAAGAATTCTATTAGATACTATACTTTTACTATTTTCCGAAGGCACATAAAGATCTACTCCATCCCCCTGGCAGATCCATAGTAGCCTCTATGGGTAGTGACACGAATGGCCTTTCCCAATATATTGAGTTTTTTCTTCAGCTGCTAGTTCAGGAATTTTGCCCCCCTACATTTGTGATTATGTACACCTCATGGACATTATACAAAATGATTCATGAGAACGTTTGCATTGCTGGCTCCCATTAGATGTGGGTTCTACAAACACTTCAATTCCACATGAGATAGGCCTTAAAATTGTTGAACATTTTCTATTTACCCAAGCTAATTTACACTACAAACAAGCCTGTTTCATCTTAGATTGGGCAGGTGTTTTCTGCTTGGAATGTAGTTATTTAACTTTTGATGGTCAGTTTTACCTACAAACTAGGAGGTATAGCTATGGTTAGTACATTTTTCCCCCAGCTATGCCAACATGACCATGGGCCTTTGGGACACCCAATCCATACACCCATCAGACTGTATTATTTGACAGATACATAAATGACATCCTCATCATCTGGGATGCCCCCCCTACCACAGCGGCGTTTATTAGCTATTGTAATGGATTATCATTTACACATGTGGTAGATACCATGTCTTTGGTCTTCCTGGGTTTAGAATAGGGCTTTTCTCAAATCATTTCCAAAAAAACATATTAAAATTACAGCAGGAAACTTGTATGTCCAATCCAGTACTTGCCACCATCCCAGTTGGAAACATAACATTCCTAGAAGTCAATTTCACTAATTTTACAGAAATTGCACCCTTGATACAGATTAGATCGAACAGAGTAATGTCCTTAAACTAAAGGGAAGTCATTGATGAAGCTTTTGTCACGTATATACATCCTACTGTCATAACCAAATGCTCCACGCCTAGTTCATACCTAATATCCATTAAATTCATTACCCAGTTTCATTCCAAAAATAAAACTATGGAAAAGCGCTTTATCAGACTCTGGAGTATCCTTCTAGAGGACCCAATTCTGGGGCCACGTATTCTTAAAGCACCTAAATTCACTTATCGGAGAGCTTTCAACATCAAGAGCCGTATAGCTCCAAGTAAACTTAAGAAACAGATGAATACTAGCCCTTTTTTAGAATTCTTCTTCAGTAATTTGCTGGGTATGTTCCAGTGCCGCAAGCTGAAATGTCTCACATGGCAATTTGTACAACACAGCAAAGAAAATCTTTTATGGCCAATGGTAAAGTTTTCTCATTTCTACATTCTACAATTGCTTGATCAAATTTGCTATATATTGTCTCACGTGCCTATGTGGCATATTGTAAGTAGGTCGAACAATTGAGAGCCCAGTTCAGTGTGCATCTCCAGGTTATTGAACAGGGAGGTACAAATTACAGTGTCCTGAGATATTTCAAAGAAATATGGGGGACAGTCAACCATTGGCCTACAAGTTTGGATCATTGATAACATACCCAACAATTGCTCCAAAGCCAAACGTTTTAAAAAGCTTTGTGAGCTAGACACGTAAAGAGTTTTTTCAAGTCTCGGGTAAAGAGGAGCTGCAACCATCATCCAGTGGCTGCACTGTTTTTACTCCATTGTATTACCGTATATATACTTGAGTATAAGCCGAGATTTTCAGCCCTTTTTTTTGGGCTGAAAGTTCCCCCCTCGGCTTATACTCGAGTCAGCGAAATTTTACATTCTAAATAGTACCTGTAAAGAAGTTGCGGCTGCGGAGTCCATCGTTCAAATCTCGCGGTCTCTTCCTGGTCCCTTCCGTGATAGGCGATTCTCATCAGACACTCTCCGCCTATCACGAACGTTCTCTCATCCTCAGTTTCCCAGCAGACGTCTGTGATTGGCGGAACACCCAACACAGTGTCTGCTGGGAAACTGAGGATGAGAGAACGTTCGTGATAGGCGGAGAGTGTCTGATGAGAATCGCCTATCACGGAAGGAACAGGAAGAGACCGCGGGATTTGAACGATGGACGCCGCAGCCGCAACTTCTTTACAGGTACTATTTAGAATGTAAAATTTAAACAGTGAGGATAGGAAACAGTGAGCTAGGGAACAGTGAGCTAGGGAACAGTGAGGATAGGAATAGTGAGGATAGGAACAGTGAGCTAGGGAACAGTGAGGATAGGAACAGTAAGGATGGGAACAGTGAGGATAGGAACAGTAAGGATGGGAACAGTGAGGCATTATTGACCCTCGGCTTATACTCGAGTCAGTAAGTTTTCCCAGTTTTTTGTGGCAACATTAGGTACCTCGGCTTATACTCGAGTCGGCTTATACTCGAGTATATACGGTTAGTCTTTAGGACTCTTTTAGCCTCAGAGTCCCTTGCTTCTCATATTCTATATTGCATTTTTACATCAGAGTTATTACTTTGACTTAGTAAACCTAGTATATCTCTAAAGGTTTGTCATTTTTCCAGTTCATGGTGCAGCTAGAAGTTGTTATATATATTTAACTGGACCTGTTCTGTAACGTAAAAAAAATTTTGCAGCTTATCCAAGCCACTTCTTCCACTTCTTCTATTCGGTATGTTCCTGACACTCATTAGAACCTGAAGAAGCTACTTGGGTAAGCTGTAAAAAGTTTTTAACATTGAAGAACCTGTTAAATGTGACTAACTACTACTAGCTATCTATCTAGTACACCAAAATGCTATATACATGTAGCACACCCACGCAGGAGCTGCTGGTTTAGATTTGGGCCTTGCACGTTACCTCACCATTCGTTGTCTAGGGGATGAGAGTCTATAGTAACTTCAATGTCCACACAAGTTATGAATCCTTTTCGTCAGGTTTTATTTCCAAACAAACTTGCATAGGTAGAGGGATGGATGGTTAGGGGAAGGTTCAGGCACATGATGCAGATCACTGGGGAAACTTCTCAGTTTCAAAAAGTCACACTCAACACTCTCCTTCAAGTGGGTATTGCCCACCCGGATAGGCCCCTGTCACTAGCCTAGCAGCCGGGATGATGCACAAACAAATTGAAGAACAACAGTCTCTGCCACAGACTTTCAGACGATAAATATAAACTGTTCCTCTGCCACAGGATATAGTATCCGGAGATCCAGCCTTACAGTTTCAGAGCCTTTAAGTCGACCCAGCACACTGTAAGGTAACATAAGCTACGGTGCATCCTCCAATAAGGTCCCCAGGCCTTCCCTGAGACACCAGCCTTCAGCTTGTTCCTCTCCAGAACACGTCCCCTGGTTTCCTCCATTGAGTGGCTTCCTCCCGCAGGACAGACAGCACAGGAACACCTTCAAAGTGCAGGCCCCAGTCAGGATAACTGGGCCTACCTGGTAGAGATGCAGCCTCGTGCCAACATTGGCCTGTGGTGGTAACGCCACCTTCAGGCAAACAATAGGAAAATCCCTCCAAGCACAGCCATAGCCGGAACAGAGGCTGATTTAGCCTTAATCATTAAAGTCTGAGCTAACTACCAGCTCAGACACCCACTAAATTTAAACATAGCGCCTGGTCATCAGGAGCAGGGCGCTACATACTCCCCCCACTATAACAAGACACTGTCCCGAGTGTCTGGAAAAAAATATGGCCCTCAATCCTGAGGACCAGTACCTGAACCTTAAGAAAAAACCTGGATGGGGAAGGGAAGAGGAAGGGAACTATAGATATAAAACATTAGCATGAACTTGCAATAAAATCACAATAGTATACATATTATGACCTCTCTCACTAACTGTCTAGACCACCCACTCTCCATTTTTTTATCATGGTTTCCTTTTTCACTATTTTTTATCAAAATAATAATTCAACTTGTAAGGAAACAATGTCATCTATGTCCCTTCCCAGGAGCTGCTTCTACGAAAGACGTCAAAAGGTGATCCAGAGTTGCAGTAGACCAATCACTTGCTACTGGGCTGCAAATGGGTTTCCACATCACCCGAGCAGTGACACGGACACTCAAAGAAAAAAAAGACTCAACAGTGTGGGCATCATGTGACATGGATTCAGGTGAGTATCTTGGGCATTTTGAGGATTCATTTTAAACTAACCTATAAATTTGTTGGGAGGGTGCGACAAGGAGCAGAGGGAAGGGTCAATGGCCAGACATTTTCTTTAATGAAATGCCCCCTAATAGTTCATTTGCATTCTGGAGCCTACCTTTACTATTGCAGCCTAGAGGTAGCATTTAGGGCCATGCAATAGCTCTGAAATTAATGATGTGGTACAAGACATTCCATTCCTATGGCAGACATGAGTATTAAATGATGGTGTCAGAGAACACCTCATACAACAGGCTGGAAACAGTAAAGCATTTTACTTACTACTGCATTGTGAAAAACATTTAGTGCAATAGGTGCACATGGCAGGGAAACATATTTTAGTGGAGATTGCAGTACTCACAAACAGGGCCGCTGTTAGAAATCATGGGGCCTCATACAGCGTACCTGGGTGGCGTGGCCTGGACCGGCATGTGAGAGGACACAGCTCTCACAGCTCCTGAGCTTGATCCGTGACCGATCCTCCCTCAGCCAAACTACTGACATTCTGCCGCTATATGCTGCAAGCACCTGATCCCAGGACCTCAGGGGAACCTCTGCCAGCCCTCTGTACTAGGGGAATGACCCGAAAAGTGCAGTCAGACATGGGTCCCGATTTCCAAGATGGCGCCGCTGCGCTCACAGTGAAGGGGACTCCACGTGGCGCTGACAAACTGAAGGAGTAGGGACCTAAAGGGCAGAAGCAGCCAAGGACACAGGGTAAGGAAACACCCAAGGACATGGTATACTATGCCCAGAAAATGAATGGGCTCGTGGGGACTGATGCAGCTGGGCACTCGCAGCACGCAGATCCTGCTGTGAATGGGACACAAGCACGGGCGGCCATCTTAGCTGCACATAGTGAGAATGATGAGATGGACCAGACTGACTCAGGGGCCCTAAATTCGAATGATCCGGATGCATCTGGGGCTGTTCAGCCCACACTGGCAGATATTCTCAGGGCAGTCAATATTGGCAATACCTCCGTAGCAACCATGCGAGAAGAATTGTCGCTGCTGCGACAGGACATGCAAAAAATGAGGGAGCACACTACTGCTGTGGAGAGCAGGGTGAGTGAAATAGAGGATCATTTACCTACCATTGAAAGAGATACCAAAGCTGCTTACCAACTCACGAGTAGGGATGAGCTTCGTGTTCGAGTCGAACATACGTTCGACTCGAACATCGGCTGTTCGATCGTTCGACGAAGATCGAACGATTTGGGCCGTTCGCGCCAAATTCGAGTGACGCGAACGGCCCACAATGCACTACGCCATCGCAGTGTCATCCAGGCGCTGTGATTGGCCAAGCATGCACTGTGACCCCGCATGCTTGGCGAATCACAGCGCCGGCAGCGAGGAGAGCAATGATTGGCCACAGGCAGGATGCCTGTGGCCAATTATTGCTGAGGGTGTTTAGTACACGCCCCACACTATAAAAGGCCGCCGGCACGGCGGCCTAGTGTAGTGTGTTCCGGAGCAGGGATAGAGCAGCATAGGCAGGGACAGTGACTGTTATTTCTTTCTTGCTTAACCTGGATTCCTTTAGTTTAGGGAAAGAGAAGGATAGGTAGGGAGAGTGTCAGTGTGTTTTGTGCTTGTGCTATAGTGTGCTTAAAAAAAACATTTATTCTAGGGACAGAAAACTGTAGGTAGGGACAGTGTCAGTTTCTTTCACTCTGCAAGTCCTTGTTTCCAGGGACCTGGAAGGACAGTGAGTGAATTGTCCTTGTGCTATATTGTGCTTAAAAAAACATTTATTCTAGGGACAGAAAACTGTAGGTAGGGAGAGTGTCAGTTTCTTTCACTCTGCAAGTCCTTGTTTCCAGGGACCTGGAAGGACAGTGAGTGAATTGTCCTTGTGCTATATTGTGATTAAAAAAAACATTTTTTCTAGGGACAGAAAACTGTAGGTAGGGAGAGTGTTTTTTTTCTTTCACTCTGCAAGTCCTTGTTTCCAGGGACCTGGAAGGACAGTGAGTGAATTGTCCTTGTGCTATATTGTGCTTAAAAAAAACATTTTTTCTAGGGACAGAAAACTGTAGGTAGGGAGAGTGTTTTTTTTCTTTCACTCTGCAAGTCCTTGTTTCCAGGGACCTCTAAGGACAGTGAGTGAATTGTCCTTGTGCTATATTGTGCTTAAAAAAAAACATTTATTCTAGGGACAGAAAACTGTAGGTAGGGAGAGTGTCAGTTTATTTCACTCTGCAAGTCCTTGTTTCCAGGGACCTGGAAGGACAGTGAGTGAATTGTCCTTGTGCTATATTGTGATTAAAAAAAACATTTATTCTAGGGACAGAAAACTGTAGGTAGGGACAGTGTCAGTTTCTTTCACTCTGCAAGTCCTTGTTTCCAGGGACCTGGAAGGACAGTGAGTGAATTGTCCTTGTGCTATATTGTGCTTAAAAAAACATTTATTCTAGGGACAGAAAACTGTAGGTAGGGAGAGTGTCAGTTTCTTTCACTCTGCAAGTCCTTGTTTCCAGGGACCTGTAAGGACAGTGAGTGAATTGTCCTTGTGCTATATTGTGATTAAAAAAAACATTTTTTCTAGGGACAGAAAACTGTAGGTAGGGAGAGTGTTTTTTTTCTTTCACTCTGCAAGTCCTTGTTTCCAGGGACCTGGAAGGACAGTGAGTGAATTGTCCTTGTGCTATATTGTGCTTAAAAAAAACATTTTTTCTAGGGACAGAAAACTGTAGGTAGGGAGAGTGTTTTTTTTCTTTCACTCTGCAAGTCCTTGTTTCCAGGGACCTGGAAGGACAGTGAGTGAATTGTCCTTGTGCTATATTGTGCTTAAAAAAAAACATTTTTTCTAGGGACAGAAAACTGTAGGTAGGGAGAGTGTTTTTTTTCTTTCACTCTGCAAGTCCTTGTTTCCAGGGACCTCTAAGGACAGTGAGTGAATTGTCCTTGTGCTATATTGTGCTTAAAAAAAACATTTATTCTAGGGACAGAAAACTGTAGGTAGGGAGAGTGTCAGTTTATTTCACTCTGCAAGTCCTTGTTTCCAGGGACCTGGAAGGACAGTGAGTGAATTGTCCTTGTGCTATATTGTGATTAAAAAAAACATTTTTTCTAGGGACAGAAAACTGTAGGTAGGGAGAGTGTTTTTTTTCTTTCACTCTGCAAGTCCTTGTTTCCAGGGACCTGTAAGGACAGTGAGTGAATTGTCCTTGTGCTATATTGTGATTAAAAAAAACATTTTTTCTAGGGACAGAAAACTGTAGGTAGGGAGAGTGTTTTTTTTCTTTCACTCTGCAAGTCCTTGTTTCCAGGGACCTGTAAGGACAGTGAGTGAATTGTCCTTGTGCTATATTGTGCTTAAAAAAAACATTTATTCTAGGGACAGAAAACTGTAGGTAGGGAGAGTGTCAGTTTATTTCACTCTGCAAGTCCTTGTTTCCAGGGACCTGTAAGGACAGTGAGTGAATTGTCCTTGTGCTATATTGTGATTAAAAAAAACATTTTTTCTAGGGACAGAAAACTGTAGGTAGGGAGAGTGTTTTTTTTCTTTCACTCTGCAAGTCCTTGTTTCCAGGGACCTGTAAGGACAGTGAGTGAATTGTCCTTGTGCTATATTGTGCTTAAAAAAAACATTTATTCTAGGGACAGAAAACTGTAGGTAGGGAGAGTGTCAGTTTATTTCACTCTGCAAGTCCTTGTTTCCAGGGACCTGTAAGGACAGTGAGTGAATTGTCCTTGTGCTATATTGTGATTAAAAAAAAAACATTTTTTCTAGGGACAGAAAACTGTAGGTAGGGAGAGTGTTTTTTTTCTTTCACTCTGCAAGTCCTTGTTTCCAGGGACCTGTAAGGACAGTGAGTGAATTGTCCTTGTGCTATATTGTGATTAAAAAAAACATTTTTTCTAGGGACAGAAAACTGTAGGTAGGGAGAGTGTCAGTTTATTTCACTCTGCAAGTCCTTGTTTCCAGGGACCTGTAAGGACAGTGAGTGAATTGTCCTTGTGCTATATTGTGATTAAAAAAAACATTTTTTCTAGGGACAGAAAACTGTAGGTAGGGAGAGTGTTTTTTTTCTTTCACTCTGCAAGTCCTTGTTTCCAGGGACCTGTAAGGACAGTGAGTGAATTGTCCTTGTGCTATATTGTGCTTAAAAAAAACATTTATTCTAGGGACAGAAAACTGTAGGTAGGGAGAGTGTCAGTTTATTTCACTCTGCAAGTCCTTGTTTCCAGGGACCTGTAAGGACAGTGAGTGAATTGTCCTTGTGCTATATTGTGATTAAAAAAAACATTTTTTCTAGGGACAGAAAACTGTAGGTAGGGAGAGTGTTTTTTTTCTTTCACTCTGCAAGTCCTTGTTTCCAGGGACCTGTAAGGACAGTGAGTGAATTGTCCTTGTGCTATATTGTGATTAAAAAAAACATTTTTTCTAGGGACAGAAAACTGTAGGTAGGGAGAGTGTTTTTTTTCTTTCACTCTGCAAGTCCTTGTTTCCAGGGACCTGTAAGGACAGTGAGTGAATTGTCCTTGTGCTATATTGTGCTTAAAAAAAACATTTATTCTAGGGACAGAAAACTGTAGGTAGGGAGAGTGTCAGTTTATTTCACTCTGCAAGTCCTTGTTTCCAGGGACCTGTAAGGACAGTGAGTGAATTGTCCTTGTGCTATATTGTGATTAAAAAAAACATTTTTTCTAGGGACAGAAAACTGTAGGTAGGGAGAGTGTTTTTTTTCTTTCACTCTGCAAGTCCTTGTTTCCAGGGACCTGGAAGGACAGTGAGTGAATTGTCCTTGTGCTATATTGTGCTTAAAAAAAACATTTTTTCTAGGGACAGAAAACTGTAGGTAGGGAGAGTGTTTTTTTTCTTTCACTCTGCAAGTCCTTGTTTCCAGGGACCTGGAAGGACAGTGAGTGAATTGTCCTTGTGCTATATTGTGCTTAAAAAAAAACATTTTTTCTAGGGACAGAAAACTGTAGGTAGGGAGAGTGTTTTTTTTCTTTCACTCTGCAAGTCCTTGTTTCCAGGGACCTGTAAGGACAGTGAGTGAATTGTCCTTGTGCTATATTGTGCTTAAAAAAAACATTTATTCTAGGGACAGAAAACTGTAGGTAGGGAGAGTGTCAGTTTATTTCACTCTGCAAGTCCTTGTTTCCAGGGACCTGTAAGGACAGTGAGTGAATTGTCCTTGTGCTATATTGTGATTAAAAAAAACATTTTTTCTAGGGACAGAAAACTGTAGGTAGGGAGAGTGTTTTTTTTCTTTCACTCTGCAAGTCCTTGTTTCCAGGGACCTGTAAGGACAGTGAGTGAATTGTCCTTGTGCTATATTGTGATTAAAAAAAACATTTTTTCTAGGGACAGAAAACTGTAGGTAGGGAGAGTGTTTTTTTTCTTTCACTCTGCAAGTCCTTGTTTCCAGGGACCTGTAAGGACAGTGAGTGAATTGTCCTTGTGCTATATTGTGCTTAAAAAAAACATTTATTCTAGGGACAGAAAACTGTAGGTAGGGAGAGTGTCAGTTTATTTCACTCTGCAAGTCCTTGTTTCCAGGGACCTGTAAGGACAGTGAGTGAATTGTCCTTGTGCTATATTGTGATTAAAAAAAACATTTTTTCTAGGGACAGAAAACTGTAGGTAGGGAGAGTGTTTTTTTTCTTTCACTCTGCAAGTCCTTGTTTCCAGGGACCTGGAAGGACAGTGAGTGAATTGTCCTTGTGCTATATTGTGCTTAAAAAAAACATTTTTTCTAGGGACAGAAAACTGTAGGTAGGGAGAGTGTTTTTTTTCTTTCACTCTGCAAGTCCTTGTTTCCAGGGACCTGGAAGGACAGTGAGTGAATTGTCCTTGTGCTATATTGTGCTTAAAAAAAAACATTTTTTCTAGGGACAGAAAACTGTAGGTAGGGAGAGTGTTTTTTTTCTTTCACTCTGCAAGTCCTTGTTTCCAGGGACCTCTAAGGACAGTGAGTGAATTGTCCTTGTGCTATATTGTGCTTAAAAAAAAACATTTATTCTAGGGACAGAAAACTGTAGGTAGGGAGAGTGTCAGTTTATTTCACTCTGCAAGTCCTTGTTTCCAGGGACCTGGAAGGACAGTGAGTGAATTGTCCTTGTGCTATATTGTGATTAAAAAAAACATTTATTCTAGGGACAGAAAACTGTAGGTAGGGACAGTGTCAGTTTCTTTCACTCTGCAAGTCCTTGTTTCCAGGGACCTGGAAGGACAGTGAGTGAATTGTCCTTGTGCTATATTGTGCTTAAAAAAACATTTATTCTAGGGACAGAAAACTGTAGGTAGGGAGAGTGTCAGTTTCTTTCACTCTGCAAGTCCTTGTTTCCAGGGACCTGGAAGGACAGTGAGTGAATTGTCCTTGTGCTATATTGTGATTAAAAAAAACATTTTTTCTAGGGACAGAAAACTGTAGGTAGGGAGAGTGTTTTTTTTCTTTCACTCTGCAAGTCCTTGTTTCCAGGGACCTGGAAGGACAGTGAGTGAATTGTCCTTGTGCTATATTGTGCTTAAAAAAACATTTTTTCTAGGGACAGAAAACTGTAGGTAGGGAGAGTGTTTTTTTTCTTTCACTCTGCAAGTCCTTGTTTCCAGGGACCTGGAAGGACAGTGAGTGAATTGTCCTTGTGCTATATTGTGCTTAAAAAAAAACATTTTTTCTAGGGACAGAAAACTGTAGGTAGGGAGAGTGTTTTTTTTCTTTCACTCTGCAAGTCCTTGTTTCCAGGGACCTCTAAGGACAGTGAGTGAATTGTCCTTGTGCTATATTGTGCTTAAAAAAAACATTTATTCTAGGGACAGAAAACTGTAGGTAGGGAGAGTGTCAGTTTATTTCACTCTGCAAGTCCTTGTTTCCAGGGACCTGGAAGGACAGTGAGTGAATTGTCCTTGTGCTATATTGTGATTAAAAAAACATTTTTTCTAGGGACAGAAAACTGTAGGTAGGGAGAGTGTTTTTTTTCTTTCACTCTGCAAGTCCTTGTTTCCAGGGACCTGTAAGGACAGTGAGTGAATTGTCCTTGTGCTATATTGTGATTAAAAAAAACATTTTTTCTAGGGACAGAAAACTGTAGGTAGGGAGAGTGTTTTTTTTCTTTCACTCTGCAAGTCCTTGTTTCCAGGGACCTGTAAGGACAGTGAGTGAATTGTCCTTGTGCTATATTGTGCTTAAAAAAAACATTTATTCTAGGGACAGAAAACTGTAGGTAGGGAGAGTGTCAGTTTATTTCACTCTGCAAGTCCTTGTTTCCAGGGACCTGTAAGGACAGTGAGTGAATTGTCCTTGTGCTATATTGTGATTAAAAAAAACATTTTTTCTAGGGACAGAAAACTGTAGGTAGGGAGAGTGTTTTTTTTCTTTCACTCTGCAAGTCCTTGTTTCCAGGGACCTGTAAGGACAGTGAGTGAATTGTCCTTGTGCTATATTGTGATTAAAAAAACATTTTTTCTAGGGACAGAAAACTGTAGGTAGGGAGAGTGTCAGTTTATTTCACTCTGCAAGTCCTTGTTTCCAGGGACCTGTAAGGACAGTGAGTGAATTGTCCTTGTGCTATATTGTGATTAAAAAAAACATTTTTTCTAGGGACAGAAAACTGTAGGTAGGGAGAGTGTTTTTTTTCTTTCACTCTGCAAGTCCTTGTTTCCAGGGACCTGTAAGGACAGTGAGTGAATTGTCCTTGTGCTATATTGTGCTTAAAAAAAACATTTATTCTAGGGACAGAAAACTGTAGGTAGGGAGAGTGTCAGTTTATTTCACTCTGCAAGTCCTTGTTTCCAGGGACCTGTAAGGACAGTGAGTGAATTGTCCTTGTGCTATATTGTGATTAAAAAAAACATTTTTTCTAGGGACAGAAAACTGTAGGTAGGGAGAGTGTTTTTTTTCTTTCACTCTGCAAGTCCTTGTTTCCAGGGACCTGTAAGGACAGTGAGTGAATTGTCCTTGTGCTATATTGTGATTAAAAAAAACATTTTTTCTAGGGACAGAAAACTGTAGGTAGGGAGAGTGTTTTTTTTCTTTCACTCTGCAAGTCCTTGTTTCCAGGGACCTGTAAGGACAGTGAGTGAATTGTCCTTGTGCTATATTGTGCTTAAAAAAAACATTTATTCTAGGGACAGAAAACTGTAGGTAGGGAGAGTGTCAGTTTATTTCACTCTGCAAGTCCTTGTTTCCAGGGACCTGTAAGGACAGTGAGTGAATTGTCCTTGTGCTATATTGTGATTAAAAAAAACATTTTTTCTAGGGACAGAAAACTGTAGGTAGGGAGAGTGTTTTTTTTCTTTCACTCTGCAAGTCCTTGTTTCCAGGGACCTGTAAGGACAGTGAGTGAATTGTCCTTGTGCTATATTGTGCTTAAAAAAACATTTATTCTAGGGACAGAAAACTGTAGGTAGGGAGAGTGTCAGTTTATTTCACTCTGCAAGTCCTTGTTTCCAGGGACCTGTAAGGACAGTGAGTGAATTGTCCTTGTGCTATATTGTGATTAAAAAAAACATTTTTTCTAGGGACAGAAAACTGTAGGTAGGGAGAGTGTTTTTTTTCTTTCACTCTGCAAGTCCTTGTTTCCAGGGACCTGGAAGGACAGTGAGTGAATTGTCCTTGTGCTATATTGTGATTAAAAAAAACATTTTTTCTAGGGACAGAAAACTGTAGGTAGGGAGAGTGTTTTTTTTCTTTCACTCTGCAAGTCCTTATTTCCAGGGACCTGTAAGGACAGTGAGTGAATTGTCCTTGTGCTATATTGTGCTTAAAAAAAACATTTATTCTAGGGACAGAAAACTGTAGGTAGGGAGAGTGTTTTTTTTCTTTCACTCTGCAAGTCCTTGTTTCCAGGGACCTGTAAGGACAGTGAGTGAATTGTCCTTGTGCTATATTGTGATTAAAAAAAATATTTTTTCTAGGGACAGAAAACTGTAGGTAGGGAGAGTGTCAGTTTCTTTCACTGTGAAAGTCCTTGTTTCAAGGGACAGAGAAGGACACCTGAAGGTAGCCCTTATTGCTTTTTTCCCATCTCCCTGCAGGCCATCTATTAGAATGTCTGGAAGGCAAACAAGGAGAGGCAGACAGTCAGGAGGCAATAAAAGAGGGCAAGCAGGCTCTGTGTCTGGGGGCAACAGTGCTGGTCGTGGACGCGGTGCATTGTCATCAGCACATGGCCATGGGACACGCTTGTCCTTCTTTTCGGCAGCTGGACATGTTGAGCCACATCATGCCGAAGACTTGGTAGAGTGGATGACCAAGCCCTCCTCCTCCTCCTCATCCTCTCTCACCCAGGCTCAGGGTACTGGAAAAGCAGCTGCCAAAGCGTCGTCTTCCCTGGTATCAATGTCAGACAAATCATCAGTCACTCCTTCCCTAGACCCACCATGTCCTCCTCCTGAGGAGTCCCCCGAACTGTTTCAGCACAGTGTTGGGTACATGCTCCAGGAGGATGCCCAGCGTTTCGAAGGGTCTGATGATGAAACCCAGCTAGAGGAAGGCAGTAGCGTGAGAGCAGACAGAGGGGATGCTCAAGAAGGACACCAATCTGGCAGTCATGTTCCAGCAGCTGCAGCATACTGCCAGATTGGCTCCAGTGATGAGGAGGGAGGGGATGATGAGGTCACTGACTCCACGTGGGTGCCTAATAGGAGAGAGGAGGAGGAGGAGGATGAGGAGGAGGCACATCTCCAACGAGGCAGGATGCCCTTTGGTGGCCAGCGTAAGGGCAGTACACCGACGGAATCACACCGCAGAGCTCCGCCTGTGCAGGGCGCTGCCTCTGCCCGTCATTCAAAAAGTTCTTTGGTGTGGGCCTTTTTTGAGGCTAGTGCATCAGATCGCACAGCTGCTGTTTGCAACATATGTCTCAAGCGTATATCGCGTGGCCAAAACATCAGCCGCTTGGGTACCACATGCCTGACCAGACATATGTTGACCTGCCATGCAGCTCGTTGGCAAGCCTACCTCAAAGACCCACACCAAAGAACAAAGCGGACCTCTCCTTGCACCGCATCAGCTGGGATCTCCAACCCCACTATAACTTCAGTCCTCTCTGAAACATGCACTGAGAGGAATGAAGGTGTAGAATTAGGTGTGTCACAGCCAAGTACTTGCGCCCACTCTGCTAGCAGTACACCGACGTCCGATTCTAGCAGGCAAATTTCCCTGCCCCAGCTGCTGGACCGTCGAAAGAAGTTCACTCCCAGCCATCCACATGCCCAGCGGTTGAATGCTAGCTTGGCTAAATTGCTAGCGCTTCAACTGCTGCCTTTTCAGTTGGTAGACTCGGCCCCCTTCCGTGAGTTTGTGCAATGTGCGGTTCCTCAGTGGCAGGTTCCCAAACGCCACTTTTTCTCACGGAAGGCTATTCCGGCTCTCTACCGGCATGTGGAAGGCAATGTCTTGGCCTCGCTGGACAGGGCGGTCAGCGGTAAGGTGCATATTACCGCTGACTCATGGTCCAGCAGGCATGGACAGGGACGTTACCTTTCTTTCACGGCCCATTGGGTCACTCTTTTGGCAGCTGGGAAGGATTCAGGACAAGGTGCAGTAGTGTTGGAGGTTGTCCCACCGCCACGCCTCCAAAATGCTACTACTGGTTGTGACACACCTCTCTCCTCCACCCCCTCCTCTTCTTCTTCCTCCATGGCCTCTTCCTGTGGTTTGTCCTATGAACCAGCGGTGCTCCGTAGCCGTTCACGGGGCTACGCAAGTACGCAGGCAAAAAGATGCCATGCCGTGCTTGCGCTGGTGTGTTTGGGGGACAGAAGCCACACTGGGGCAGAGGTCCTGTCTGCTCTGCAGGGCCAGGCCGAGAGGTGGTTGACGCCACGCCAGCTTAAGCCAGGAATGGTGGTTTGCGACAATGGCACCAACCTCCTCTCCGCCCTCCGACAGGGACAACTGACCCATGTGCCCTGTGTGGCTCACGTCCTTAACCTGGTGGTGCAGCGCTTCTTGGGCAGGTACCCGGGCTTACAGGATGTCCTGAGGCAGGCCAGGAAAGTCTGTGTGCATTTCCGCAGATCTTATAATGCCAGTGCTCGCCTGGCTGAGCTGCAAAAGGAGTTGAACCTGCCCAAGAACCGCCTTATATGTGACATGCCCACCAGGTGGAACTCAACGTTGGCCATGCTGCAGCGGCTGCACACGCAGCAGAGGGCCATCAATGAGTACCTGTGCGACTACGGCACCAGGACAGGGTCAGGGGAGCTTGGTTTTTTTTCTCCACGCCAGTGGGGCATGATCAGGGATGCATGCACTGTCCTGGCACCATTTGAGGAGGCCACGAGGATGGTGAGCAGTGACAGTGCATGCATCAGTGACACTGTACCTCTTGTCCACCTGTTGGAGCACACGCTGCGTGGAATAATGGACAGGGCACTTGAGGCAGAACAGAGGCAGGAAGAGGAGGACTTCCTTGCCTCTCAAGGCCCCCTTTACCCAGACAGTGTTCCTTCTGTCCCACCCATCGCACAGGAAGAGGAGGAGGAGGAGGAGGAGGAGGAGGAGGATTGTGTCAGCATGGAGGTGGAGGCTGGCACTCAGCATCATCAGCAGCAGTCTTTTAGGGATGATTTACAGTCCCAAGAAACCAGTGGACTTGTACGTGGCTGGGAGGAGGTGGCTGCGGATCATGTCGTCCTTAGTGACCCAGAGGACTCCGGAGCGAATGCCTCAGCAAACCTACGCTGCATGGCCTCCCTGATCCTGCAAAGTCTGCGGAAGGATCCTCGTATTCTTCGGATCAAGGAGAGGGACCATTACTGGCTGGCCACTCTCCTTGATCCACGGTACAAGGGTAAGGTTGCGGACCTTATGTTACCGTCGCAGAGGGAGCAGAGGATGAGACAACTCCGGGAGGCCTTGCAGAAAGGTCTGTGCAACGCGTTCCCAGAGACTGGGAGGTTGCAAACTCCTGGTCCTGGACAACGAGTTGCTGAGGCTTCGGCCAGTCAAAGAAGGAGCGGTGGGGAAGGTGGCCGTCTGACCGATGCGTTCAGACAATTCTTTAGTCCGCAGCCCCAAAGTATGATCGGTTCCAGCAACCATCGCCAGCGTCTGATAAACATGGTGCAGGAATATCTAGGGGCAAGGTCAGACTTGGACACCTTCCCCACCGAAAATCCTCTGGCTTACTGGGTCTTGAGGATGGATCACTGGCCAGAGCTTGCACAGTATGCAATTGAGCTACTGGCCTGTCCTGCATCCAGCGTTCTTTCGGAACGCACATTCAGTGCTGCTGGAGGATTTGTCACGGATCACAGGGTGCGCCTGTCCACCGACTCGGTTGATCGACTGACTTTCATCAAGATGAACCAGTCTTGGATCACCACCAGCTACCACACACCTGATGCTGATATAACAGACTAATTGATTTTAACATGTCACATCCCTTCAAGACTGATGCTGATGCTGAGTGCCTGTGCTGTTATGTTGACTGGCTATCCTCCTCCTCCGAGTCCTCAATGATACGATTGATGATGATAGCTTGTAAGATCATTTTTGTTTATGGGTGCCGCCACCAGTGCCTAACGCCCAATTTTTCAGCCCCTGTTTAACAGGGGCGTGTAATTACAATTTTTGAAGCAATACTTTGCAACAGGGCTCATTGCTGTGCTCCAAGTACAGTATCTGTGAGGAGTTGCAGTGTTGTGCCACCAGTGCCTAAGGCCCAATTTTTCAGCCCCTGTTTAACAGGGGCGTGTCATTACAATTTTTGAAGCAATACTTTGCAACAGGGCTCATTGCTGTGCTCCAAGTACAGTATCTGTGAGGAGTTGCAGTGTTGTGCCACCAGTGCCTAAGGCCCAATTTTTCAGCCCCTGTTTAACAGGGGCGTGTCATTACAATTTTTGAAGCAATACTTTGCAACAGGGCTCATTGCTGTGCTCCAAGTACAGTATCTGTGAGGGGTTGCAGTGTTGTGCCACCAGTGCCTAAGGCCCAATTTTTCAGCCCCTGTTCAACAGGGGCATGTAATTACAATTCTTGATCTAATAATTCACAGCAGGGCCCATTGCTGCACCCACCAAGAGTAACTGTCAGGGCTTACAGTGTTGTGGCACCAGCACCACCATCAAAGGCCCAATTTTTACTACCACTGTTCAACAATTATATGTAATTAAAATTCCTGATATAATAGTTGACAGCAGGGCGTTCCAGCACCAACCAAGAGTAACTGTGAGTGCTTACAGTGTTGTGCCAACACCAACAACTAAGGGGCCTATTTCTGCAGAGTATATACGGCAGGTCCCTACTTTCAAACATCCAACTTACAAACGACTCCTACTTGCAAACGCAAGAAGACAACAGGAAGTGAGAGGAAATCTACCACTAGGAAGGAAAATTCTCTCCTGTAAGAATAAATATGGGAGAAAGGTGTCTCCTCTGTACTGATGCTTTATCAGCAATCCTTGTTTCAAGAAAAACACCACATTTCAAAAACAGTTGTCATTGGGACGGAAAGTGAGGTGAAATGTTCTGAACAGGGGCACAGACAGCAAAACAAATGTTACAGGGGTGATAACCCTTACCTATGTTTTCCAAAAAGTTTAAAAATAGATTTTTGGTCTGGAGCTACACTTCAACAATGTACCTGTTCAAAATTACAAACAGATTCTACATAAGAACAAACCTACAGTCCCTGTCTTGTATGCACCGCCTGTATAGGGCTGTTCAGAGTATATAGGGCCTTTTTTATTTTATGTGCGGGGTTCCCCTTAATATCCATACAAGACCCAAAGGGGCTGGTAATGGGCTGGGGTAGGGGGGGGGGGTCATGGGGTAGCTATGCCATTTTTCTTAAAGAATTTCATCCATATTACCGGGACCAGACATTACATTAAAGCCGCAAGCAGTTTTAAATGGCTTTTTTTTCCTTTAGAAGTGTCATTTTGTGCAGGGACAGTTCTAAACACGGGAAACACGTGGCACTTCACAGGCATACTTTAGACACCCCCCAGGTACGATATTTAAAGGAATATTTGACTTTTTTTTTTTCACTTTATGCATCATTAAAATGACTGCTCCCGAAAAACGACCGTTTTTAAAACTTCTTTTTGCATTGATACATGTCCCCTGGTGCAGAACCCGGGTTCCCAAACCCTTTTTAGGACAATAACATGCATAATAGTTGTTATAATTAGCACTTTAGAATTCGAACGTTCGCATCCATTGTATTTAATAGGGTTCTAATGTTCGTTCGAACTTTCGGTCCGTTCGCGGGTTCTGGTGCGAACCGAACCCGGGGGTGTTCGGCTCATCACTACTCACGAGAAAGGCTGTAGACAGAGCAGAGGATTTAGAGAACCGCCTCAGGAGAAATAACGTTCGTATTGTGGGGCTGCCTGAGAAGGTGGAGGGCAGGGTTCCCACAACATATGTGGAGGGATGGCTGCTGGACATATTCGGGAAAAACGCTTTCTCTCCCTTGTTTGCGGTGGAGCGCGCTCATAGAGTGTCGTCTCGCCCTCACCAGCCTGGAGGGCCTCCCAGGCCAATCCTGGCAAGACTGCTGCATTATAGGGACAGAGAAACTGTGCTCCGGCTGGCAAGGGAGCAGGCCAACATACAACATAAGGGTGCCAGAGTGTCTTTCTATCCTGACTTCTCTGCTGAGGTGCAGAAACGAAGAGCAAAGTTCTTTGATGTGAAACGCATTGCTCCGGCAGCTACAGTGATCATACGCCATGCTGTACCCGGCTAAGCTGCGAGTGATCGCGAGTGGTCAGGCGCAATTCTTTGAGTCCGCCAAGGATGCAACTAACTGGCTAGACCGGAATGAGCAAGCCCTGAGACGACGTTTTCAGAATGGTTAGGAGGATTGATGTGGTTGCGCCGGCCACCGGAGGACGCCTGAGCTAAGCATGGCACCTAAGGTGCCATATTATGATGTGGAGAATTTGAACTAATCATACCCAGATGAACCCTGGCTGAGGGACATTATATTGCAACAGATCAAGACGAGAGCTTCAGACATCGTAAGAGTGGATTTACAATTTCTGAACCTGTGTGGCCTCCTGAGTTTGTTTCCAGGGGACTGTGTTTGCCCTGCCCTGTGTAAGGTACCTGTGATAGGTAGTGTCCGAAGTGGAACTTGTGTGCTGAGGATTCAGGCGAAAACGTAGTCAGGCAGATTAGGTTGGCAACAGATCAGGCAAAACGGTACACGATCGAAATCCAGAGAGTGGTCAGGCAGGCAAAGGTCATACACAAGCTGACAGTGAAGTACAAAATCAGCAGGCTAGAGAGTAGTCAGGAATTCAGGCAGAAGTTCAACACGAAAATCAAGATCAAAAAGCAGTCACAACACCCAGGGAGTTATTCCACACAAATGGGCGCTGAGAGATAGCATCACTTCCTTTTTATGGGCTGCTTTGATTGAAAATTGTCCACAGCTGGCAGCAGGTGGGGCTAGTGAGTCCAAGGTAATGCTTAATACTGAGAGAACATTTCCAAAAGTCTAGATCTGCCCTGTAGCACAACAGGTAAGGCTGCAGCTGTAGGACCAGGAAGATCCCGGTTCAAATACACCCAGGTACATGACAGGGCCCCCTCCCCAGTGGACCCCTCCAGGGGCCCAGCGGGGCTTAGTTGGAAAGGAGGCATAGAAGTCTCGAATAAGAGAAGGGGCATGCAGATCTTTGGCTGGAACCCAGGAACGGTCTGTGACAGGATATCCCTTCCAATGATCCAGATGCCGAAGGCCACGACCCTGTCTTCTAGAATCAAGAATTTTGGAGACTTCAAACTCATTTTGTCCATCAACAAGAACAGGAGGAGGTAGCTGTTGCGTTCTGGAGTAGCGATTGAAAATTGCTTTTTTGAGGAGGGAAACGTGGAACACAGGATGAATCCGGAGAGAGGAGGGTAATTTCAACCGATAGGAGACTGGCCCGACTCGAGCAATAATTCTGTAAGAACCAATGAATCGAGGGCCCAATTTGGTAGAAGGTTGTTTTAGTCTCACATATTTGGTTGATAGCCAAACTCTGTCCCCCACCACATATGGAGGTATATGGCTTCTTCGTTTGTTGGAAAAAAGTGCATACTTGCCTGCTGACTTCCGTAGTAATAAGCAAATCTTTTTCCAATGTAGCAGAATATTTTTCCCCCACTGATCTGCTGCTGGTACACAAGAAGAAGGCTGAAGTAGGGGAAAAGTCTGAGAGCGATAGCCTAGGGCTGCGTAGAATGGTGTGGTATGAAGAGCACTGTGCCAACGGGAATTAATGGCGAACTCAGCTAAAGGCAAATACTCAGACCAGTTGGAGTGTAAGGCATTGACATAATGTCGAAGATAGGTTTCTAGGGTCTGGTTCATGCATTCAGTTTGACCATCTGTTTGAGGGTGATGTGAGGAAGAGAGTGAAAGCGTTACTCCCAGTTTCTTGCAGAACGCTCTCCAGAATCGGGAAACGAAATGGGATCTGCGGTCTGAGACGACATTGGTAGGTATGCCATGATATCTCACAATATGGGAAATGAAGAGAGTAGACAGTGCTTCCGCTGTAGGTATTCCCGGGAGCGGCACAAAATTAGACATTTTGGAAAAGCGATCCACTATGACCCATATAGCAGTCATGCCCTCGGACTTGGGTAAGTCTGTAATGAAGTCCATAGTCAAATGGGTCCAAGGCTGACGAGGTGCCGAAAGTGGTTGTAACAGTCCAGTAGGCAATGTACGGGGTACTTTATTAGCAGCACAAGTTGGACAGGCAGCCACATAGTCAGTAACATCCCTTTTCATATGAGGCCACCAGACATGACGCTGCAAGGTCTTAAGAGTGATGGTGACACCAGGATGACCAGATAACACACCATCATGTGCCCAGAGGATTACAGGTTTTCTGAGGCTAGGGGCTACGAACAGGCGACCTGGTGGTATCTTCAAGCCTTGGGGAACACGATTCTGGGTTTCTTGTAACTGTTGGGAAAGAGCCGTAGAGATCTGTGCGACAATTTTGTGAGGTGGGATTATATACTGCTCGGTAGGTTGGTCTTCTTCAGAGGTAGCGAACTGTCTGGAAAGAGCATTGGCTTTCTTGTTTTTATGCCTAGGAACATAAGAAAGAACAAAATTAAAACGGGAGAAAAACAAAGCCCATCGAGCCTGACTTGAGTTCAAACACCTTGCAGTCTGAAGATACAGTAGGTTTTTATGGTCAGTGAGGATAGAAAAAGGTTTGGGAGCCCCTTCCAGAAGATGTCGCCATTCTGACAATTTGATGGCCAGTAGTTCTCGATTCCCAACATCATAATTCATCTCCGCTGGAGAAAACTTTCTAGAAAAAAATGCTACTGGATGGATTCTACCGGACTTAGGCTGTCTCTGGGAGAGCACGGCACCTGCTCCTACCTCAGAGGCATCAACCTCAACTATGTACTAGAGATCGGGATTTGGATGCTGAAGAATTGGAGCTTTGCTGAACATGTCTTTTAATTGCTGGAAAGCCGATTCTGCTTCTGAGGACCATACCTTGCAATTTGTACCTTTCTTAGTCATAGCAGTTGGGGGCCGCAATGGAGGCAAAACCTTTGATGAAGCGTCTGTAGTAATTTGCGAACCCTAGAAAGCTTTGGAGCCCTCTTAAAGTGGTCGGTTGGGGCCATTGCAAGACAGCGGAAAGTTTTTGAGGGTCCATTTGGAAACCGACAGCACTTATAATGTATAGAAAAAATATATATAGTGGCGCTAAACCAAGATTAAAGAAACAAATAGTAACAATTTGACATGCTAATTTGTCACACATACAGTGCATGAGACCCTTGTTAATAATGTGTCAAAAAATATAATAAACAAACCTAAAAATATAATTAACATATAACAAAAATCAATAAATTCCCTATATATGTGATATAAATATGAATAAACATATGATATACTACACATATGTCGCACTGAGCGTCAGTCTGCGTATAAATCAGAGAATCAGTCCAAAGCAAATATAAACTGAAAACACCCGTGCATAAAACAAATCCAAAAAATTCCACAGTGCTTGTCTGAAGAGTGACATCCACCACCAAATGCAGGTCAGCAGCTTACCGGATTAAATTGGTCCCCTATGACGGAGGACCTATAATCGCATCAAAGCAATCCCAGTTAGATGGTAAGAATTCCTATATCCACCTCTTCAAACGAAACTCCCACAGCAAAAGGCAGGCAGTATGACCGCAATAATACCATGTAAAAGAGGAAAGGAATGCCTCGCTGGTGTAAAATCCTTTGGTTTATTAAATACAAATTAAGATAAAACACTTACAGAAATGTTGCAAGGAAACAGCCTTAAACTTGCGGCGCCAGCCGGACGCCAACAAGTAGACCCGTCCTAAGAGATCGAGCAGTAAGGGGATGACGTCACCACGTTGCTCGGTCCGCCCCACGCGTTTCGTGATAGGTCACTTCGTCTCGGCTTCCTCGTCAAGGAAAGGAATACGGCTTTGATGGAAACTGCATTTCTTTCTCGTACATCACGGGACACAGAGCGGCATAGTCATTACTATGTGGGTTATATAGATACCTTCAGGTGCTGGCACTGGCAACTTCCAAAACCGGAAGTACCCTCCCCTATATAAGCCCCTCCCACCCGGGAGTACCTCAGTTTTTTGCCAGTGTCTAAGGTGTTGGCCAAGAAGTAACATGTGTTTTTCACTGAGCTTGCGTACAGGTTCTTTTGGGCCTCAGTAAGCTATTCCGGATCCGACCAAAAAAGCTTCATAGCTAAACGGTCGGTACCCGGGCCTTGCAAAAGTGAAGAGCAAGGTTTTGCCTGTAATGCCTCTCTTAGGAGGGCTGGACCCTGGGATCCAGAGCTCTGGTCATACCCACGACCAAGATGTTTTCTGTGCAGGGTGCTATACAGGTCCAGGGGAGTGGAATCCTTAGGAACCCGGTCCCTGAAGGTTTAATTACAATGCCTGCCGTGATAGGTGAAGTTTGGGCTTCTGTGGACCAAACAGAGTCCTGCGGCGAGGAAAAGGTAAGTGGGGGCCCTCGGGAACTTGGTTCTATTGGGGGACCCCCAAACCTATTTTCTTTCTCGTACATCACGGGACACAGAGCGACATAGTCATTACTAATGGGTTATATAGATACCGTCAGGTGCTGGCACTGGCAACTTCCAAAACCGGAAGTACCCTCCCCTATATAAGCCCCTCCCATCCGGGAACACCTCAGTTTTTTGCCAGTGTCTAAGGTGTTGGCCAAGAAGAAACATGTGTTTTTCACTGAGCTTGCGTACAGGTTCTTTTGGGCCTCAGTAAGCTATTCCGGATCCGACCAAAAAAGCTTCATAGCTAAACGGTCGGTACCCGGGCCTTGCAGAGAAGAGCAAGGTTTTGCCTGTAATGCTTCTCTTAGGAGAGCTGGACCCTGGGATCCAGAGCTCTGGTCATACCCACGACCAAGATGTTTTCTGTGCAGGGTGCTATACAGGTCCAGGGGAGTGGAATCCTTGGGAACCCGGTCCCTGAAGGTTTGATTACAATGCCTGCCGTGATAGGTGAAGTTTGGGCTTTTGTGGACCAAACAAAGTCCTGCGGCGGGGAACAGGTAAGTGGGGGCCCCCAGGAACTTGGTTCTATTGGGGGACCCCCAAGCCTAATTTGTCTTTCTGTCTGTTACCTAATGGTATTCCCGCAAAATTCTGTGCATGCCTGTAACTACTAAAAAAATGTAATAATTTTTAATGGTGGTCAAGAAAAAAAATAAATATATATATATTTTTTTATATATATTTAAGATATTAGACTGCGGTACCTGTGTTTGTCCACTAGAGGCCGCTGTGGAATGTTTTCTTGTCATGTGGACTAGTTTCTTCTCAGCAGAGCAAGTCCAGGCAGATGGTGAGTTCTCTTATGGGAAACTGCTTCCTCTGCCATGTTGCAATGCTCGTCCATCCCCCGGCCTGCGGCAAAGAGGAGCCCTGGCTCTTGTCCCTAGTCTCCATTTTTCAAAATTAGCGCCGAAGGCGCACGTGGCCGCGCGCGTGCGCGTGCACGCGCCTCTATATATAGAGGTGAGCCAGGAAAGGGGGCGGAGCCTGGGGGATGACGCTCTGTGTGCGCCGCAGCGCTTCTGCGCATGTGCGGGCGTCCCAGCATGTAGAAACCACAGTTTTTGTGTGGTGAGCTGGCTATGAAGTACAGAGACAGAGCTGGCAACATTTAAAAAAAGGGCATACAGCAAGCGGTTGATACAGGCATCCCCTAGAAAGGCACATTAGTAGACACCAACTGTGATATAGCAGCAATTGTGCTAGACTATTCTCAGTAAAAGTGGTGTATTACGGCTGGAATACCTCAGCTTTAGGCTTAGGAATATGCCGTCCAGAAGCTCCGGAACTGAATCTTCCAGGAAGCGAAGGGGGTCTCATCGGGCTCGGAGGATCTTGGGCATACTTCTGCTGCACCAGTCTCCCCTGAAGTTCAGAGGTAAGTGACCGTAGAGACCCCGCAGGGGTACTTGGTACTGTGGCTGTCCTCAGTTCACCTGCTCCTGTGTATGTAACAGAGGAGGTTTTTTCCTCAGCTCTGGGAGGATTAGAGAGAGATTGTCAACATTTATCGCTGCCTCCCTGTCAGGGAAAGCACGCCCGATCTCCGTCTCCTCCTTCAGAGTGCCTGTTAGCAGAGCAACAGTCCCATACAGGGATCGACCTGCCTGAAGGGGATCAGGATGAGGTTGATTCTGTTATAGAGGAATCAACAGTGGGGGAACCTTTTCTCAGCATCTCAAGCTGAAAGATTATGGGTTCAGTCTCTGACTAACATGGTCCGATCAGCATTTAAAAATGCACCTTGCGGAACCATCAACCACTACTGTATCCTCGTTGGGGTCGCTAGAAGCCCCCAGACTGTTTGTTCTTTTCCACTTCACCCTTTACTGAAAGGGCTCATTTACCAGGATTGGGAACGTCCTGAGAAAATATTTATTCCCCCAAGAGATTTCCGGTGGTCTATCCCATGGAGGATAAGTTCATCAAAAAAAAAAAAAAATGGAAGGTCCCTACAGTGGACGCAGCCATCTCTTGTATGTATAAATCACTGACATGTCCAGTGGATAATGTCCAAATGTTCAAGAACCCAATAGATAAAAGATTGGAGTCCTTATGAAAATCTGCTTGGTGATACAACCAGCAGTAGCAGCTATTGGGGTCTGCTAAGCAGTGAAGGATCAGTTGAAACAGGTCTTGAGGGACTTGACAGATCAGCAGGCTTTGCCCTAGCTGATCTACCTAGAGCCTTAGGCTTTGCGGTTGACGCCATAGAGGATTCAGTCCATCAGGCCTCCCGCCTTACGCTGTCTATAGTACATATGCGTAGGCTCCTATGGCTCAAAAACTGGTCTGCTGAAGCTCCCTGTAAAGAATGGCTGGTTAGCGTCCCATTTCATGGTGAACGCTTATTCAGGGAAAACCTGGACAAATATATCCAGAAAATTTCCAGCGGTAAAAATACGCTCTTGCCGGTTAAAAACAGAGTTAGAGGTCCCTCTTTAAGAGGCCTGCTTCTCCAGTCCCTGGGGCATCGGCTGTGTAACAGTTCCGACGGCCTCCTCGGTCAAATCCCGGGGGTAAAAAACAGGGACAGTAGCAGGGTAATGAGAAACCCTGGGTCAGGGGAGGTACAAAACCTCCCCCAAAGTTAAATTCATTGAAGCCCCCACTCAGTCGGGTGGGGGGGAGGACTCCAGTTGTTCGCAAGAGACCTGGCGGGACACGATCAAGACAGATAGGTGCTCTCCGCAGTAGGTTTGGGATACAGTTTGGAGTTAAAAGACTCTCCTCCTTCCCATTTTTGAGGTCAAACGTGCCAAGGGATCCCCGGAAGAGAGAGTCCCTCCTGTTGGCACTAGAACAACTATTGCTCCAAGGAGTAATTATGGAGGTTCCCCTGGAAGAATGAGGGTTCGGGTTTTACTCAAACCTCTTTACAGTCCCGAAGCAAACGCGGACGGGAGGCCCATATTAATTCTAAAAGGGCTATACAAATTCCTGTATATCAGGACTTTCCGATGGAGTCGATCCGATCGGTGGCCACTGCCCTACAAGGGGAGGATTGGTTAGCCGCGATCGACATCAAAGATGCTTATTTGCACATTCCCATCTTTCCAGTCCACCAAAAATTTCTACGCTTTGCAGTAGAAGGGCGCCATTTTCAGTTCAGAGCCTTACCCTTCGGTTTGGCCACAGCACCACGAGTGTTTACAAAAATTCTGGCCCTTTATTGGCCAATCTAAGAACACAAGGTGTAATGATAATGGCATATCTGGATGACTTGTTGCTGATAGACCACTCAGTGAAAAAACTAGACGTGGTCGTTCACAAGACAATCAAGTATCTGGAATCTCACGGTTGGATTATCAACCGAGACAAGTCAGCCCTAAAAACCAGTCAAAAGTCTGGAATACTTGGGGCTAAGGTTGGATTCAGGCCAGAGAAAAATATTCTTGCCTCGAGGAAAGGTGTTGTCTTTGAAAGATTTGATCCACTTAGTGGGTACAAAAAAGACAGCCGTCCATACGCCTGTATATGAGGCTGCTGGGAAAAATGGTGGCATCATTCGAAGCAGTACCCTACGGTCAATTCCATTCAAGGAATTTGCAAGGGGCCATACTGTCAGCCTGGAACAAAAAAGTTCAGGCCCTAGACTTACAATGTCCTTGTCCCCTTCCGTTCGCAAGAGCCTCCGTTGGTGGTTGGTTCCCCAGAATCTGGAAAAAAGGAAATCCTTCAGTCCGATTTCTTGGAAGGTGGTCACTACAGATGCCAGCCTTATAGGCTGGGGAGCAGTACTGGAGCAATAGTCTCTCCAGGGCAGATGGTCGGATGCAGAAAAGGCCCTGCCCATCAATCTCTTAGAGATACGAGCAGCCCGGTATGCCCTAGTAGCATGGACATCCAAACTCCAAGGGTCCCCTGTCAGAATTCAATCAGACAATGCCACAGCAGTGGCATATATCAATCATCAGGGGGGCACCAGGAGTCGTGCAGCCCAGAGGGAAGTAAATTACATCCTGAAATGGGCAGAAAAATATGTCCCAGCCATATCTGCGGTATTCATTCCAGGAGTGGAGAATTGGAAGGCGGACTTTCTAAGTCGCCAGCAATTAGGCCCAGAGGAAGGGTCCCTTCACCCCGAGGTTTTCTGGACAATATGTCAGTGGTGGGGAACATCGGATGTAGATCTTCTAGCATCCAGATTCAACGCAAAGGGGGACAGGTTTGTCTCTCGGACAAGGGATCCCCTAGCTTGCGGCTCGGATGCCCTAGTGTTCCCTTGGGATCAGTTCAAGCTGATATATGCATTCACACCGCCACAATGGTTACCTCGATTACTCCGCAGAATCAGGGTAGAAAAGAAACCAGTGATTCCGGTGGCTCCAGCGTGGCCCCGAAGAGCGTGGTACGCGGAGATTGTAAAATTTCAGTGGGGAGTCCTTGGACTCTCCCACGTCGTCCGGACCTGCTTTCGCAAGGACCGATATACCACCCTTCCTTACCAGCCCTAGGTTTGACGGCCTGGCTATTGAAGCCCACATTCTAAAAAAGAGAGGGCTCTCTAATGCTGTGGTATCTACCACAATGCCAGGAAGCCGGTATCCAGGCAGATCTACTATAGAATCTGGAAGGCGTACATCGCGTGGTGTGAGGCCAAGAAATGGCATCCACATAAGTACGTAATAGGTAGGATTCTGGACTTCCTACAGTGGGCTGTAGATAGGAAGCTTGCCTTGAGTACTATCAAGGGTCAGATTTCGGCCTTGTCAATATTTTTTCAAAGGCCCTTGGCTTCGCATTCACTAGTCAAAGCCTTTATACAAGGAGTGATGCGTATTAGCCCTCCGGTTAATATTCCCATATGTCCATGGGACTTAAACCTGGTTCTGTCGGTTCTACAGAAGCAACTATTTGAACCATTACAGCACATTTCCTTGGTTCTTCTCACCAGGAAATTGATTTTTCTAGTAGCCATTTGTTTGGCTAAAAGAGTGTCGGAATTAGCAGCTATGTCCTGTAAGGAGCCATATCTGGTTATCCATAAGGACAGAGTAGTGTTACGTCCTCATCCAGCCTTTCTTCCTAGGGTGGTATCGAGGTTTCATTTGAACCAAGATGTGGTTCTTCCTTCTTTTTTCCCCAAACCTACTTCGGTAGAGGAAAAGTTATTGCATTCTTTGGATGTAGTAAGAGCAGTTAAAGCTTATCTAAAAGCCACTGCTCAGATTCGCAGAACGGATACTTTGTTTATTCTGCCGGAAGGCCCCAGAAAGGGTCAGGCAGCGTCAAAATCTACTTTAGCCAAGTGGATTCGACAGGTCATTATGCAAGCTTATGGCTTGAGAAGGAGACCGCCTCCGTTCAAAGTTAGAGCGCACTCCACGAGAGCAGTTGGAACTTCATGGGCAGTGCATCACCAGGCCTCCCTGGCTCAAATCTGTAAGGCCGCAACATGGTCTTCAGTTCACACGTTTACTAGGTTCTACCAGGTGGACGTTAGAAGTCAGGAGGATGTCGCCTTTGGGCGCAGTGTGTTGCAGGCCGCAAAAGATCCTCATGTCTGATAGCGCTCAGCTTATATATGGTGTATCCCCCCCCTCATTTGGCATTGCTTTAGGACATCCCATTAGTAATGACTATGTCGCTCTGTGTCCCGTGATGTACGAGAAAGAAAATAGGATTTTTATAACAGCTTACCTGTAAAATCCTTTTCTTGGAGTACATCACGGGACACAGAGCTCCCGCCCCTCTTTGGGGACACTTATTGCTTTGCTACAAAACTGAGGTGCTCCCGGATGGGAGGGGCTTATATAGGGGAGGGTACTTCCGGTTTTGGAAGTTGCCAGTGCCAGCACCTGACGGTATCTATATAACCCATTAGTAATGACTATGTCGCTCTGTGTCCCGTGATGTACTCCAAGAAAAGGATTTTACAGGTAAGCTGTTATAAAAATCCTATTTTGTCTTTCTGCCTGTTACCTAAGGTATTCCCGCTAATATTCTGTGCATGCCTGTTACTACTGAGAAAATGTAAAAATTTTAATAGTAGGCAAGAAAAAAAAAAATGTAAGACCGCGGTACCTGTGTTAAACACTAGAGGCCGCTATGGTTCTTTTTCTTGTAATGTGGATTTTTTTCTTCCGAAGTCAAATCCAGGCAGTTGGTAAGTTCTCTTTGGGAAGCTGTCTCCTCTGCCCTGTTGCTGCGCTCATCCATCCACGGGCCCTGCGGCAGGGACCCTGGCTCCCATCTAGCTCCTTATTTTTTCAAAAAAGGCGGCGAAGGCGCACGTGCCCGCGCGCGTGTGCGTGCATGCGCCTCTCTATATAGAGGCGATCTGGAAAAAGGGGCGGAGCGGGTGGATGACGCTCGGTGTGCGCCGCGGCGCTACTGCGCATGTGCGGGCGTCCAGCATGTTTAAAGGCAATCACAGCTGGCTATTGAAGTGCACAGACAGAGCTAGCAACAGTAAAAAGGCACACAGAGGCGGTTGATGCAGGCATCCCCTAGAAAGGCACTTTAGTAGACACCAACTGTTATATAGCAGCAATTGTGCTAGACTATTCTCAGTAAAAGGGGTGTATTACGGCTGGAATACCTCAGCTTTGGGCTTAGGAATATGCCGTCCAGAAGCTCCGGAACTAAATCTTCCAGGAAGCGAAAGGGGTCTCCATCGGGCTCTGGGGATCTTGGGCATGCTTCTGCTGCACCAGTCTCCCCTGAAAATTCAGAGGTTAGTGACCATAGAGACCCCGCAGGAGTACCTGGTACTATGGCTGTCCTCAGTTCACCTGCTCCTGTGTATGTAACAGATGAGGTTTTTTCCTCAGCTCTGGGAGGATTAGAAGAGAGATTGTCAACATTAATCGCTGCCTCCCTGTCACAGGGAAAGCACGCCCGATCTCCGTCTCCTCCTTCAGAGTACCTGTTAGCGGAGCAACAGTCCCATACAGGGATCGGCCTGCCTGAAGGGGATCAGGAGGAGGTTGATTCTGTTATAGAGGAATCAACTGTGGAGGAAAATGCACCTTGTGGAACCATCAACCACTACTGTCTCCTCGCTGGGGTCGCTAAAAGCTCCCCAGACTGTCTGTTCCTTTCCACTTCACCCTTTATTGGAAGGGCTCATGTACCAGGATTGGGAACATCCTGATAAAATATTTACTCCCCCCAAGAGATTTCCGGTGGTCTATCCCATGGAGGATAAGTTCATTAAAAAATGGAGGGTCCCTACAGTGGACGCAGCCATCTCTTGTGTGAATAAATCACTGACATGTCCAGTGGATAATGTCCAAATGTTCAAGGACCCGATAGATAAAAAATTGGAGTCCTTATTAAAATCTGCTTTTTCTACAGCAGGCTTGGTGACACAACCAGCAGTGGCAGCTATTGGGGTCTGCCAAGCAGTGAAGGATCAGTTGAAACAGGTCTTAAGGGACTTGCCAGATCAGCAGGCCCTTGCCCTAGCTGATCTACCTAGAGCCTTATGCTTTGCGGTTGACGCCATAAAGGATTCAATCCATCAGGCCTCCCGCCTTACGCTGTCTGTAGTACATATGCGCAGGCTTCTATGGCTCAAAAACTGGTCTGCTGAAGCTCCCTGTAAAAAATTGCTGGTTAGCTTCCCATTTCATGGTGAACGCTTATTCGGGGAAGACCTGGACAAATATATCCAGAAAATTTCCAACGGTAAAAGTACACTCTTGCCGGTTAAAAACAGAGTTAGAGGTCCCTCTTTTAAGAGGCCTGCTTCTCCAGTCCCTGGGGCATCGGCTGTGAAACAGTTCCGACGGCCTCCTCGGTCAAATCCCGGGGGTAAAAATCAGGGACAATCGCAGTGTAATAAAAAACCCTGGGTCAGGAGAGGTACAAAACCTCCCCCAAAGTCAAATGCATGAAGGGTTGCCCCCACTCAATCGGGTGGGGGGAAGACTCCAGTTGTTCGCAGAGACCTGGCGGGACACGATCAGAGACAGATGGGTGCTCTCCGCAGTAAGTCTGGGATACAGATTGGAGTTAAAAGACTCTCCTCCTTCCCATTTTATGAGGTCAAACGTGCCAAGGGATCCCCGGAAGAGAGAGTCCCTCCTGTTGGCACTAGAACAACTATTGTTCCAAGGAGTAATTATGAAGGTTCCCCTGGAAGAATGGGGGTTCGGGTTTTACTCAAACCTCTTTACAGTCCCGAAGCCAAACGGGGACGTGAGGCCCATATTAAATCTAAAAGGGCTAAACAAATTCCTGCATATCAGGACTTTCCGGATGGAGTCGATCCGATCGGTGGCCACTGCCCTACAAGGGGAGGAATGGTTAGCCTCGATCGACATCGAAGATGCTTATTTGCACATTCCCATCTTTCCAGTCCACCAAAAAATTCTACGCTTTGCAGTAGAAGGGCGCCATTTTCAGTTCAGAGCCTTACCCTTCGGTCTGGCCACAGCACCACGAGTGTTCACAAAAATTCTGGCCCCATTATTGGCCAATCTAAGAACGCAAGGTGTAACGATAATGGCATATCTAGACGACTTGTTGCTGATAGACCACTCAGTGAAAAAACTAGAAGTGGTCGTTCACAAGACAATCAAGTATCTGGAATCTCACGGTTGGATTATCAACCGAGACAAGTCAGCCCTAAAACCAGTCAAAAGTCTGGAATACTTGGGGCTAAGGCTAGATTCAGGCCAGAGGAAAATATTCTTGCCTCGAAAAAAGGTGTTGTCTTTGAGAGATGTGATCCACTTAGTGGGTACAAAAAGACAGCCGTCCATACGCCTGTGCATGAGGCTGCTGGGAAAAATGGTGGCATCATTCGAAGCAGTACCCTACGGTCAATTCCATTCAAGGAATTTGCAAAGGGCCATACTGTCAGCCTGGAACAAGAAAGTTCAGGCCCTAGACTTACCAATGTCCTTGTCCCCTTCCGTTCGCAAGAGCCTCCGTTGGTGGTTGGTTCCCCAGAATCTGGAAAAAGGGAAATCCTTCAGTCCGATTTCTTGGAAGGTGGTCACTACAGATGCCAGCCTTATAGGCTGGGGAGCAGTACTGGAGCAATGGTCTCTCCAGGGCAGATGGTCGGATGCGGAAAAGGCCCTGCCCATCAATCTCTTAGAGATACGAGCAGCCCGGTATGCCCTAGTAGCATGGACATCCAAACTCCAAGGGTCCCCTGTCAGAATTCAATCAGACAATGCCACGGCAGTGGCATATATAAATCATCAGGGTGGCACCAGGAGTCGTGCAGCCCAGAGGGAAGTAAATTGCATCCTGAAATGGGCAAAAAGATATGTCCCAGCCATATCCGCGGTATTCATTCCAGGAGTGGAGAATTGGAAGGCGGACTTTCTAAGTCGCCAACAATTATGCCCAGGGGAATGGTCCCTTCACCCCGAGGTTTTTCGGACAATATGTCAGCGGTGGGGAACACCGGATGTAGATCTGCTAGCATCCAGATTCAACGCAAAGGTGGACAGGTTTGTCTCTTGGACAAGGGATCCCCTAGCTTGCGGCTCGGATGCCCTAGTGTTCCCTTGGGATCAGTTCAAGCTGATATATGCTTTCCCACCGCCACAATTGTTACCTTGATTACTGCGCAGAATCAGGGTAGAAAAGAAACCAGTGATTCTGGTGGCTCCAGCGTGGCCCCGAAGAGCATGGTACGCGGAGATTGTAAAAATGTCAGTGGGGAGTCCTTGGACTCTCCCACATCGTCCGGACCTGCTTTCGCAAGGACCGATATACCACCCTTCCTTACCAGCCCTAGGTTTGACGGCCTGGCTATTGAAGCCCACATTCTAAAAAAGAGAGGGCTCTCTAATCCTGTGGTATCTACCATGATCAATGCCAGGAAGCCGGTATCCAGGCAGATCTACTATAGAATCTGGAAGGCGTACATCGCGTGGTGTGAGGCCAAGAAATGGCATCCACGTAAGTACGTAATAGGTAGGATTCTGGACTTCCTACAGTGGGCTGTAGATAGGAAGCTTGCCTTGAGTACTATTGTCACGTACCTGGTAGGAGTCTGATATGATGAGGTCGGCCTCTCTTGTATCTCCAGTCCAAGCCCCACTGAGGGTGGAACAGATGGTGGCTAGGGCCAGGAGGAAAACGAGTGCCTGAGGAAGTTGCTTGCAGGACTTGCTGGAACAGATGTGGCTTGGAGACCCAGACAGCCGGACAGACACTGGACACAGGAACACTTGGAGGATGGGTAGAGGTTTGAGGGGAACTCCAACCCACTTGCAGGTTCTGGGAACGAAGCTCACAGGAACAGAGGTCAGGAGGATAGCCAGGGTTCAGCAACAGACAGGCGGCACGGTACAAAGGATCAATCAGAAGCAGGGTCAGTGGAAGCCGGGATCAGAAGCCAGTAATCAGGAAGTGTTTCAGAGTCCAAAGACAGAGTCAGGGAAAGCCACAGTCAGCAACGGTTATCAAGCAGCATAACAGGAACCAGGAAGTTTTCAGGACACAGCTGAAGGCCAGTCAGCACTTGCTTGAGAGTCAGGACTTCCTTAAATAGATAGGAAGTCTTGTAATCAGGCTTCAGGTCACAGCTGAGGGCAGGAAGTGCTGCCTGTCCCACACTGCCGGAATACACCCACTGGTGGACACCGGTACTACAGTCCGTGGAACATGCATTACCACCAGCAGGTGAGATCCTTGCAGACTGGCGCCAAAGGAGATTAGGGGCGCGCACCCGTGCATGCACGTCGTCCCCGCGCACGCACATGTGTACTAGCACTCTGGAAGGGCTGCTGCAGCCCGGGGGTGCGCACGCCAGTATTCCGAGACTGCTGGCGAACGCGCGCCTGCGCAGGAGAGTTCCTATCAGTTCTCTTACATTGCCCCCCCCCTTAGGGGCAGCCTCCGGATGCCCCTCAAGTCTCTCTTTTCCGGGTGGCGTTGAAAGAAGGCTTGTACCAGTCTTGGGGCATGAACATCAGAAGCTGGTTCCCAAGAATTTTCCTCAGGGCCGTAGCCCTTCCATTTAACAAGGAACTGCATCTGGTTACTCCTACGTCTACAGTCCAGCACGGCCTCCACTTCAAATTCCTCATTACCTTCAATGAGAATCGGAGGAGCGGTTCCAGACACCCGATCAGGGAAGGGATTAGGCGTGGTGGGTTTCAACAAAGAAATGTGGAATACTGGATGTATCTTCATGCTTTTGGGTAGCACCAATTCAAAAGCTACTGCATTGATCCTCCGCTTGACAGGAAAAGGGCCCAAAAATTTTGGACCGAGTTTCTTAGAAGGACAGCTTAACTTTAGATTTGCCGTGGACAGCCAGACTTTGTCCCCAGGTTTTAAATCCAGGTTACCCCTCTTCTTTCTGTCGAAAAACTTCTTGTTGCTAGCCTGGGTCTTGGAGATCGTCTCCTGTAAAACCTGATTGTTAGTACTGAAGAAGTCTAATCGGTCTTGCACAGCAGGTAAAGAAGACTCAACAGGTATTTCCGGCAGAAAAGAGGGATGGTACCCAAAATTGGCAAAAAAGGGGGACTGTTTGGTTGCTGAGTGGATGGTATTATTATATGAGAACTCCGCAAGCGGAAGGAGGGATAACCAATCATCTTGAGCAAAAGAGGAAAAACACCGTAGATACTGTTCAAGGGTTTGATTCGTCCTCTCAGTCTGTCCATTGGTTTGTGGGTGGTAAGCTGTAGAGAGGCAGAGTTCAATATTAAGTGCTTTGCATAGAGCCCTCCAGAATCTAGAGGTGAACTGCACCCCACGGTTGGAGATAATGCTATCAGGAATACCGTGCAATCTAACGACCTCTTTGATGAAGGCTGAGGCAGTCTCAGTAGCGGAAGGAGTTCCTTGTAAGGGTACAAAGTGCGCCATCTTGGTCAGGCGGTCTACCACGACAAAGATGGTAGTGAAGTCTTCAGACGGAGGGAGTTCTACAATAAAGTCCATTGAGATCATACTCCATGGTTTCTGAGGTATGGGAAGAGGCTCCAAGAGACCCCAAGTTTTAGTTCTGTCGGTTTTGTTTTGAAGGCATGTAATACAGGATCTAACGTAATTTTTACAGTCCTGCATTAAATCGGGCCACCAGAAGGTACGGGAGACCAGATCGGCAGTCTTGCGGATCCCGTAATGTCCTGCTAGAGGGTGGTCATGACAGCGACTCAGAATGGACACTCGAAACTGCTCCGGGACAAAGATTTGTTCCTTATGGAAGAAAAGGCCATTCCTTGATTGAAGAGCCAAGTCCTGGGAGGGTGGTTGGTTAACCACACTGGTCTTAATTTGAGATAACAGATCAGCTTGAAGAAACAAAAAATTATTGGCCGGGAGAATGGTATCAGGCTCCAAGGGACTCACAGGATCATTAAACATACGGGACAGGGCATCTGGTTTGCCATTCTTAGAACCAGGACGAAAAGTAATATGAAATGAGAAACGGGAGAAGAACAGCGCCCATCTTGCTTGTTGAGGTCTTAATCGCTTAGCTGTTCTCAAGTACTCTAGGTTCTTGTGATCCGTGAATATGAGGATTGGGTGGGCAGCACCCTCCAAGAGGTACCGCCACTCTTCAAGTGCGGCCTTGATGGCCAGCAGTTCCCGATCTCCCACATCATAGTTCCTCTCGGAAGGATTTAATTTCTTGGAGAAAAAAGCCACAGGGTAGAGTAAGGATTTCGGGCCCTGACGTTGGGACAATATAGCCCCGACTGCACTTTCAGAAGCATCAACCTCCAATACATAGGCCAAGGATGGATCAGGGTGCTTCAGGATGGGAGCTGAGGTAAATAAAAGTTTTAACTGTTCAAAGGCCTCTTGAGCTTTTGGTGTCCAACAGAAAGGGATGTGTTGCTTAGTTAGTTGTGTGATGGGAGCGATGATACCAGAAAAGTTCTTGATGAATTTTCTGTAAAAATTAGCAAACCCCACAAACCTCTGAACAGCTTTTCTGTCTGTAGGGGCAGGCCATTCCAGAACGGAAGTAACTTTCTGCGGATCCATGGAGATACCGTCGGCAGAGATGACAAGTCCCAAGAAATTAACAGTTTGTTTCTCAAAGTCACACTTTTCGGCTTTGGCATAAAGACAGTGTTTTCGGAGTCGGGCCAGCACTTTCTTAACATGAGCTTGATGAGATTCCATGGATTCAGAGAATATCAAGATGTCATCCAAGTAGATTATGACGAATAGATCAAGATAATCCCGAAAAACGTCATTCACTAGGTGTTGAAACGTAGCTGGGGCATTGCAGAGCCCGAATGGCATGACCAAGTACTCGAAGTGGCCAAAGCGAGTTCGAAAAGCCGTCTTCCACTCGTCCCCTTCCCTGATTCTGACGAGATTATACGCACCCCTTAAGTCGAGCTTGGAGAATATCCGTGCCCCCCGCAGCCTCTGGAAAAGTTCAGGAATTAACGGAAGGGGGTACCGGTTCTTGACTGTAACTTTGTTAAGGTCCCGGTAGTCAATGCAAGGTCTTAAGGAGTGATCCTTTTTCTCTACAAAGAAGATACCGGCACCTGCTGGTGACGTGGAGGGCCGAATGAACTTCTTTTTCAAACTCTCGTCGATATAGACACGTAAGGCTTCCAGTTCAGGTTCGGAGAGGGGATAGATCCGACCAAAAGGAATCTCCGCCCCTGGTAAGAGATCAATAGGGCAATCATAAGTCCTATGGGGTGGAAGGGTGTCCGCACCCTTCTTGTTAAATACGTCCAGGTATTCGTGGTAAGCAGCAGGAACCAGATTAATGGTTTCTGGGTCAGGCTGTAGACTCAGGAGAGGAGTGGCACTAGCAGTCCTTTCAGGGAAACAGTGCGTCTGGCAATAGCTGGAGGAAAAGGTGACGTCTCCTGTAAGCCAATCAATGTGCGGATTATGTGCCTTTAGCCAGGGAATGCCAAGAATGATGGGGAACATAGGTGAGGTTATGACATCCAACCGAAGGAATTCATGGTGACCAGAGGAGGCTTGACAGGAAATAGGTGCAGTCTCTTGTGTGACCGGGCCTGATTTAATACCAGAGCCATCGGCCAGGTGAACCTGGAATCCCTGTTTCTTGGGGCACACGGGAAGCTGGTGTAAAGAAACAAATGAGGAATCCACAAAACAGCTGCAGGCCCCTGAGTCTATTATGGCGGATACTAAGAGTGTCCTTCCGGCAACAAAAAGATTAACTGGGAGAGAGATGTGAGACCGAACCTCTCCAGAAGGATGCTCCACAGGAAGCTGACGAAGGCAGGTTCTACTGGTTTTTGCCGGGCAAGTCTGTATGAAGTGACCTGCTTCTCCACAATAGAGGCATAGATTGGCACGTAATCGTCTGAGACGTTCTGCCGGGGAAAGAGGCGATCTGGGGAAACTCCTGTGGCATGTCTTATGCTGAGCCTTCTTTCCAAAAGATGTGCTCAACGGGGCAGCAGATATGCTGGGTGTAGAAGTCACAGAAAGGATTCCTTGAGTCTTTTCGTATTGCCTCTCACGTAGTCGCCGGTCGATTTGGATGGCTGAGCTAATCAGTCTTTCCAAGGATGTAGGAACTTCAATTCTGGCCAGTTCATCTTTGAGAGTGTCGGAAAGACCAAGCCGAAACTGATGGCGAAGAGCAGGATCGTTCCATCGAGTGTCAGCACTCAGGACACGGAAGTCAGTGATATACTCCTCAACAGGCCTTGACCCCTGTTGTAACCTGCCAAGCTTGGATTCTGCAGACTGCTGGCGGAAGGGGTCAGCATATAGCTGAGCCATAGCCGAGAAGAACGAAACTGTGGTTGCCAGAACTGGGTCATGCTGCTCCCGGAGGTGATGAGCCCAGGAGAGTGGTTCGTTCACGAGAAGGGTGATCACAAATCCCACTTTAATGTCTTCAGATCTAAAGGTCCGGGGCAGCAGGGAGAAGTAGAGCTCGCAGGAGTTCCGGAAGGTTCTGAACATCGTACGATCTCCGGAAAATCGTTCGGGAATAGGCACTCTGGGTTCCGGGAGAGGAATAATTCCATGGAAGGAACTTGAATCGGTTTGAGCAGAGGGATCTGCGACAGAGGGAGAAACGCAAGCTGATGCGACTCCTATCTTGTCAGAGAGTCGCTCCTCCATGCGACTGAGATCGCTCTGTAAACTCTGCACGACATGTGTGAGTGTAGAGATTGTCTCAAACAAGTCCTCTGTGGAGAGACCTCCCTTTCAGACTCCATCCCTGGCTGACTGGTACTGTCACGTACCTGGTAGGAGTCTGATATGATGAGGTCGGCCTCTCTTGTATCTCCAGTCCAAGCCCCACTGAGGGTGGAACAGATGGTGGCTAGGGCCAGGAGGAAAACGAGTGCCTGAGGAAGTTGCTTGCAGGACTTGCTGGAACAGATGTGGCTTGGAGACCCAGACAGCCGGACAGACACTGGACACAGGAACACTTGGAGGATGGGTAGAGGTTTGAGGGGAACTCCAACCCACTTGCAGGTTCTGGGAACGAAGCTCACAGGAACAGAGGTCAGGAGGATAGCCAGGGTTCAGCAACAGACAGGCGGCACGGTACAAAGGATCAATCAGAAGCAGGGTCAGTGGAAGCCGGGATCAGAAGCCAGTAATCAGGAAGTGTTTCAGAGTCCAAAGACAGAGTCAGGGAAAGCCACAGTCAGCAACGGTTATCAAGCAGCATAACAGGAACCAGGAAGTTTTCAGGACACAGCTGAAGGCCAGTCAGCACTTGCTTGAGAGTCAGGACTTCCTTAAATAGATAGGAAGTCTTGTAATCAGGCTTCAGGTCACAGCTGAGGGCAGGAAGTGCTGCCTGTCCCACACTGCCGGAATACACCCACTGGTGGACACCGGTACTACAGTCCGTGGAACATGCATTACCACCAGCAGGTGAGATCCTTGCAGACTGGCGCCAAAGGAGATTAGGGGCGCGCTCCCACGCGTGCACGTCGTCCCCGCGCACGCGCATGTGTACTAGCACTCTGGAAGGGCTGCTGCAGCCCGGGGGTGCGCGCGCCAGTATTCCGAGACTGCTGGCGAACGCGCGCCTGCGCAGGAGAGTTCCTATCAGTTCTCTTACAACTATCAAGGGTCAGATTTCGGCCTTGTCAATATTTTTTCAAAGGCCCTTGGCTTCGCATTCACTAGTCAAAGCCTTTATACAAGGAGTGATGCGTATTAGTCCTCCGGTTAATATTCCCATATGTCCATGGGATCTAAACCTGGTTCTGTCGGTTCTACAGAAACAACCATTTGAACCATTACAGCATATTTCCTTGGTTCTTCTCACCAGGAAATTGATTTTTCTAGTAGCCATTTGTTCGGCTAAAAGAGTGTCGGAATTAGCAGCTATGTCCTGTAAAGAGCCATATCTGGTTATCCATAAGGACAGAGTAGTGTTACGTCCTCATCCAGCCTTTCTTCCTAAGGTGGTATCGAGGTTTCATTTGAACCAAGATGTGGTTCTTCCTTCTTTTTTCCCCAAACCTAGTTCGGTAGAGGAAAAGTTATTGCATTCTTTGGATGTAGTAAGAGCAGTTAAAGCTTATCTAAAAGCCACTGCTCAGATTCGCAGAACGGATACTTTGTTTATTCTGCCGGAAGGCCCCAGAAAGGGTCAGGCAGCATCAAAATCTACTTTAGCCAAGTGGATTCGACAGGTCATAATGCAAGCCTATGGCTTGAGAAGGAGACTGCCTCCGTTAAAAGTTAGGGCGCACTCCACGAGAGCAGTTGGAACTTCATGGGCAGTGCATCACCAGGCCTCCCTGGCTCAAATCTGTAAGGCCGCAACATGGTCTTCAGTACACACGTTTACTAGGTTCTACCAGGTGGACGTTAGAAGTCAGGAGGATGTCGCCTTTGGGCGCAGTGTGTTGCAGGCCGCAAAAGATCCTCATGCCTGATAGCGCTCAGCTTATGTATGGTGTATCCCCCCCCTCATTGGGCATTGCTTTAGGACATCCCACATAGTAATGACTATGCCGCTCTGTGTCCCGTGATGTACGAGAAAGAAAATAGGATTTTTATAACAGCTTACCTGTAAAATCCTTTTCTTGGAGTACATCACGGGACACAGAGCTCCCACCCCTCTTTTGGGGACACTTATTGCTTTGCTACAAAACTGAGGTACTCCCGAATGGGAGGGGCTTATATAGGGGAGGGTACTTCCGGTTTTGGAAGTTGCCAGTGCCAGCACCTGAAGGTATCTATATAACCCACATAGTAATGACTATGCCGCTCTGTGTCCCGTGATGTACTCCAAGAAAAGGATTTTACAGGTAAGCTGTTATAAAAATCCTATTTTCTCAATCTTCACGTAAAGATGGTTTTCTCTGTCGTTGCAATACCTGCTTTACATGCGAGATGTGCTCTAGTTGAGTCTTGGAAAAGATTAAAATGTCATCCAAGTAGATGATCACAAAACTGTTGCTGAAATCATGAAAAATGTCATTCATGAAACGTTGGAAGACAGCAGGGGCGTTACACAACCCAAATGGCATAACCAGATATTCAAAATGTCCATTACGAGTGTTGAATGCTGTCTTCCACTCGTCCCCGTCTTTAATTCGAATCAGATTATAAGCCCCTCGTAGGTCTAGCTTGGAGAAGATAACAGCCCCCTTAAAGGGGTTGTAAAGGTTCGTTTTTTATTTTCTAAATAGGTTCCTTTAAGCTAGTGCATTGTTGGTTCACTTAACTTTTCCTTTGATTTCCCTTTTAAATATTTTTTTTCTTTGTTTTCTTTGTCTGAATTTCTCACTTCCTGTTCCTCCTCAGTAAGCTGTTCAGTAAGCTGTTCTGGCTGACTCCACACCACTCGGATGATGGTGTGAAGTTTAGTGAGGAGAAACAGGAAGTGAGAAATTCAGACAAAGAAAAAAAACATTTAGAAGGTAAAATCAAAGGAAAAGGTAAGTGAACCAACAATGCACTAGCTTAAAGGAACCTATTTAGAAAATAAAAAACGAACCTTTACAACCCCTTTAAGTACATCAAACAGTTCCAGAAGGAGAGGCAAAGGGTAGGAGTCTTTTACGGTGATTTGATTTAACCCTCGATAGTCTATGCATGGTCGAAGACCCCTATCTTTTTTTTCAACAAAGAAAAAACCTGCCTCTACTGGAGAAGAAGAGGGTCGGATAAAACCTCTTTCCAAGTTGTCTTTTACATATTCCTCCATGGATTTTTGTTCAGGCAAAGACAGGGGATAGGTCCTTCCTTTGGAAAGAGGTGCTCCAGGGATCAATTTGATTGCACAGTCAAAAGAACGATGTGGAGGTAAAACTTCTGCCTTTTGCTTGCAAAATACGTCTGCAAACGCATGGTATTCATGAGGCAAGGTAGGTGGGATGGCCACGGAAGCCAACATACAAGCAGAAAGTCTTTTGGGTTGAGACAAACAGAACGACCGCCAAGAGGTTAGTTCTCCATTTTCCCAATCAAAAGAAGGGTTATGTTGTTGTAACCATGGGTAACCAAGGATAACAGGCAGAAGTGGAGAATCAATAAGAGACAAGACAACTTCCTCTTTGTGGAGAATGCCTACCTGAAGGGTGATTGTCATAGTCTCAAATTTTACAATGCCATGTCCCAAGGGTTGTCCATTCACGGTGGTAATGTTCAGGGGTCTAGATTTTGGAACAAATGGGATATTATTTTTTTTAGCAAAAGTGTAGTCCAAGAATATGCCAGCAGCTCCAGAATCCACAAAAGCCTCACAGGAGACAAGTTTAGAGGGTAAATGGATAATTGCAGGAATGGTAATCTTGGTCTTGGAGGATATACCTGTAAGGTCTAAGCCAGCTCCTCCAACACTGGTTAGACCCTGCCTTTTACTGGATGGGAAGGGCAGACAGATAGTAAATGTCCTTTAAGTCCACAGTATAGGCATAGGCCCAATGCACGCCTCCTTTGTTTCTCAGACTCAGTTAGGTGGAGACGGCTTACATCCATGGGTTCCACAGGTGCCTGGGGTTCAACTGAGATTTCAGGTTCTGGCTGAGGTGGTGCTTGGAAGTTAGGGGCCAAACGGTAAACTGGCCTAGGAACCTTGCGAGTTCTAAGTCTCTCTTGGTACCTTTCATGATACCGGACATCCAGACAAACACAGAGCTCTATGAATTTCTCTAGGTCTTCTGGGGAATCCTTATAGACTAATTTGTCTTTGATGCGATCTGCAAGATCTTTTCGGAAGGCTGCACGTAATGCCCTTGAGTCCCAAGTAGTCTCAGCAGCAAGGGTACGAAAATCAATAGCATATTGTGCCACAGACCTGGTGCCTTGGTGCATGTCCAAGAGTGAGTACTCAGCTGCAGAAGCTCTATCTGGCTTGTCAAATACAGTCTGGAGAGAAGCCAGAAATTTGTCAGCGTCTTGCAGCACAGGATTCCAGGCCAGGGCCTTCCCCTTTAACAAGGAAATGACAAAAGTCACTTTGGCAGACGAAGTGCTAAAGGTCCCAGGGTTGTTGCGGAAATGCAAACGGCAAACATTTAAAAAGCCTCTGCAGTCCTCAGTATCACCACCAAATTTGTCAGGCAAGGGAAGTTTGGGTGGTACAGAAGAGGCGGGTTGGATCGTAGCAGGAGTAGGATCCGGAGTCTGGACCACTGCAGCGGAAGCAGGCAAACAAGATTTAAGCATAGTACAAGGTTCATCTAACTTGGCGTCCAGGGAAGGAAGATGTTGTTCATGAGCTCCAATCAATTGTCCCTGATGTGAAATCGCCTTAACAATCTCAGCAGGGTCCACTGTCATTGTGGCCCATTTGTAATGTAAGGTACCTGTGATAGGTAGTGTCCGAAGTGGAACTTGAGTGCTGAGGATTCAGGCGAAAACTTAGTCAGGCAGATTAGGTTGGCAACAGATCAGGCAAAACGGTACACGATCGAAATCCAGAGAGTGGCCAGGCAGGCAAAGGTCATACATGAGCTGGCAGTGAAGTACAAAATCAGCAGGCTAGAGAGTAGTCAGGAATTCAGGCAGAAGTTCAACATGAAAATCAAGATCAAAAAGCAGTCACAACACCCAGGGAGCTATTCCACACAAACGGGCGCTGAGAGATAGCATCACTTCCTTTTTATGGGCTGCTTTGATTGAAAATTGTCCACAGCTGGCAGTAGGTGAGGCTAGTGAGTCCAATGTAATGCTTCATACTGAGAGAACATTTCCCAAAGTCTAGATCTGCTCTGTAGCACAACAAGTAAGGCTGCAGCTGTGCAACCAGGAAGATCCCGGTTCAAATACACCCAGGTACATGATACCCTTTTGGCAGGGAACGGTACTAAACGGTTGGTGATGACTGCTGGTTGCGTCCTCCCCTTTTTTCTTTTTCATCTTCTTTGTTGGTGGTTTATCAGCACCGATTTTACTGCAGGTACTATGTACAGCCAATGTGCATTTTACAAGGAACTGTGCAATTGTCTAAGGACCAACAGACTCTTAGGTTTGATGGGGTTACACTTGCTTATTATGTTGTTATACTTTGATGAATGGCTGGGATCCCTATAGTATCGTGGAATGTGAGGGGGATTCACTCACCTCTTAAGAGAACTATGATACGCATGTGCCTTAAAAAATTTCACCCGGGGGTATTTTGCTTCCAGGAAACACATTTGACGGGGGAGACTGTGAGCTGTATGCAGTACAATTGGGTGAACAAAGCTTACCACTCCACTCACACCTCCTATTCTAGGGGGGTGAGTGTCTTGGTTCACAGCTCCTTGGACTATCAGGAGTTGAACAGTCTCATTGACCCTGATGGGCGATTTGTGTTTCTCCATTGCAGGTTGGGTGCCTTAACGTGTATTATTGCTTGTATATATGCCCTTTCACGGCGGTGGTGCTGAGGGCCCTGATCTCCTATGTGGACGGTAGGCCTGAGGTGCCGCTGCTGGTGATTGGGGACTTTAATTGTTGTTTGGACCCCTCACTGGATAGACATCCGGCCATAGGAGCCTCTGCCCTCTACAGGGGTACCCCCCTGGCGCGGTTGTTGCAAGAGGTGGGCTGGTTGGATATTTGGCGACATCGTAACCCGGGGGTTAGACAGTATTCGTGTTTTTCTAAATCACATGGCAGCCTGTCTAGAATACAGCATACCTGACGGGGCCCCCTTGGCCCCCGCCCACAACCCCACCACTGGCTCCGCCCCTGACCCCATGCTGTCATGAAATCTGGGGGAATGGTGGCAGGAGCTGAAACATGTAACATGTCAAAAAGGTGAACCTTTAATAACCATTATTATTCTAAACTTTTTACACTATCATAAAGCAGCAGAGACGTCTTATTTTAGAACTTTTTTGACAGCTGGGATGAGCTCAGGCGTGCTCGGACCGTAGTCTGAACCCACCTTGGCTATAACACCAGGAAGCTTTACCGCACCCCACCAATCTTAACTGGATCTGAATGAGAGAGATTTCAGTGTTTTGACATCTGTGCCCGTTCAGTTTGTGTCCTCATACACAAATTTACATTTAGCTCTGGAAAAATAGAAAAGGTTGTTCTTTTCTATTCTATTTTTTGACCTGAATGCACACGAAGGTAGGTGGATCTAAATGCACACAAGCCAATTCATATCTGGACTCCTGTAGACCTACATGGAGCTTTCAATCAGGTCCACATGAAAAACTGACAGGCAGACCTGATTGAAAAGCTTGGGTGAAAAAATCTCAAAGGGGGTGGTAAAAATGCAGCTTGGCTGTGTGTTTTTACTGTCCCTTCCCCCCAACACATGTGTAAAGTAGCATCTCATTGTGTGCTGATGGTCATTATCATTATGATGATGAGAGCACAGCAGGTGCTGGTATGGCTCTGTCAGTATAACATGCTGTGTGGTGCTGACTTTGTTATGGCTGTGCTGTGTTATAGTCTGTAACACACAGTACAGCCATATATTAAGAAAATCAGCACCCAACAGCATGTTACATTGACAGAGTCATACCAGCACCTGCTGTGCTCTGATTATCATAATGATGATGAAGACCATGAGCACACAATGGGGAGTCTGGGGACTGAGCCTCAGCCTGTGTGATGTGTCAGTGTGTGTGTGTAGGGGGATTGCTTGCCTGTGGACCAGCGTTGGGATTACTCTTTCTGCACTACTGTCTCAGCCTCCTCAGTGATGTCTCTCCCTCAGGATGCAGCACGGCACTTACTCCTGAGGAAAGGAGCCCCATTACAATTGAATCCATCCGACGAGGAAAGCATTCAGTGAGCACAAGGTACACTTCTGCAGAGCAGGGCTGGTATCCCTCCGCCCAAAAATTGAGAAAAAGTCCCTCTTCTGCTCCCACCTCCTGGGCCCCCTCTGTTAACCTTATGGGGCCCAGTAAAGTACTATATACCTTGCCAATCAACTAGGTGCAAGTAAATAAAGTTATTTAGCTAATTTTTTCTTTTTTTTTAACCTAGAAATGAACTACAAAGCTGCTCGGGCCCCCCCCCCCTGCTGGCCAGGTCTGGTACAACAGGGCTGGTTGTACTGCCCTATCAGCGGCCCTGCTCACAAATCTATGAAGGTTACATTCATTTAACCTTGTATACGTTTTTTTCTTATTTTCACCTTCATCTGCCTTTTCAAGCATTCTTTTTTCTGTTCTGACATGAAGCGTGAAATTAAAGTGACAGCATCATGAATGGAGAATATGCTGTTAATAAAGGGATGTTTAAATGTAAATACTAAAGCTATAAATTAGAGCAGAGGTTGGGTGCTACTACCCAATATGATCAGAAGATTGTTTAGAGCTACCTGGGTGCGGAAAGGCAGTCGCACAGCTGCAGTAGCAATCATTAAAAAAGATGGTCCGCAACTCCTTGCTTGCTCTTTGAAATCTTCAAAATGTATTGATTCTCCATAAAAGACACAGGGGGTTATTTACGAAAGGCAAATCCACTTTGCACTACAAGTGCAAACTACAAGTGCAAAGTGCACTTAAAATTGCACTGAAAGTGCACTTGGAAGTGCAGTCGCTGTAGATCCGAGGGGGACATGCAAGGAAAATAAAAAATAGCTTAGCTTAGCTTGCACATGATTGGATAATAAAATCAGCAGAGCTGGGGGCGTGGCCTGGACATGGCGGAGTGAGGCAGCTTTTTCTCAGAGCTCCTGGCCTGAACCCTCATGCCCCGGCATATAATACCTTTTAACCGGTATGAGTACCACTAAAAGATACAGGACCAGAGCAGCATCCAGGGGGACTCCTTCTGCCAAGAAATCTGGGGAAATTCATCGCTACTTCAGGCTCCTACAGGAGGATTCCCCCGGAGCTAGAGCGACGGCACCACGAGGCCCGGCACGCAGAGCCACGCAGCAGGCCCAAGACACAGATTCTGGGGAGCCATTACCGGGCACCCCATCACCGCCCGACCTCTCCTCGGAAAGGCGCACAGAACACTGCCGAGCAGCAATGGCATCACCCCACCCGCCGGAGGCCGTTCTGCTGGATCAGGAGATCAGGGAGATGTTGCAGGCCCTCCCAACTCAGACCGCCATTGAGGCCCTGATCCTCCGCTTGGAGGAGACCCACAGGCGGGATATCCAGGAGGTGAGGGGTGAAGTGTCCTCCCTCACGGATCGGGTAGCGACGGGAGAAACATTGGTGTCATCCCTGGAGGCCCGGGTGTCAGCTCTGGAGCAAGCACGAGACCATCACCGAGACACCGCGGTGGCGCTACAGCTTCACGTCGAGGACATCGAGGACCGGAGCCGCCGCAATAATCTGCGGCTCCAAGGCATCCCGGAGTCCACGGAGATGGAGAACGTCGGCGACACTGTCCGGGGGATCTTCCGGACTGTGTTGGACGACCCCGAGGCGGACATCATTCTGGATAGGGCGCACAGAGCCCTAGGCCCCAAGCCGACGGACCTTAGTAAACCGCGGGATATAATATGCCGGCTCCACCGCTACTCCCAGAAGGAGGCCATCCTGAGGCGCGCGTGGGACCATGGCAACGGGGAGGTGAGCGGGTCGCAGGTTCGGATCCTCCAGGACCTGTCCAGATCAACCTTACGCCGTAAGGCCCTGCTCCGCCCGCTTTCGGACTTAGCTAAACAACGCGGTTTCACATACCGATGGGGATACCCCCTTGCGGTAACCTTCCGAGGTGAACGTGAGGCCTTTACACTCCGGACCTCGGCGGACCTACCAGCCCTATTCCGCTTCCTCGATGCAGAGCCGATCCCCATCCCGGACTGGCTACAGATTCTTTCGCGCCAGCAGAGACGGTCCGGCGCCTCGGCCCAACGCGGACCTCTACCACCCTGCCAGCGACAGCGCGGCAGACGAAGGCAGCGATCCGGCTCTGGAGGGGTGTCACGTGAGTAACCATGAAGTCTCCCGTACCTGATTTGTCCCCCCCCCGTCTGCCCCACTATGCTCGCATCTTCAGTTGCTGGCCGGGGATGCTATCACCCTGACTTCATTTATCTGTGGAAGCTTTGCCCAGGAATGACTGGCCCTTTTTTGTACTTGAAACCCCCCATCTCCCCCACACAGCGGCCTTGCAGCACCCCTCACCATGACTAGAGGGACCCTTCCCCACCGCCACACTCTGGGGATCCGCTGCCCTTCCTCCCGCAGCCGGCGTTATCAGATACCCTGGAGGCCTTCCAGTGACTGTTTGTGACCTCCTGACCCTGCCGCGGCTTTGAGCTGCACACAAGGGCCTCTTGAAAAGACATGGCCAGGTACAGGGCCACCAATCAAGCTGACCTCCACACAGACCTTTACAGTGCTGCCCACCTGGCTCATGACAGGGGTCAGGGGGTACTGGCTGGTTTACACCTACTGGAGGGTCGGGAGAGGTCTGAACTGTTTCCTTCCCGGGGGAGGGGGGAGGGGGGATCTGGAGCACTGCACTGAAAGAAAGGGTACTGCTGCTGTTTTTTGTGCCTGGAGGAGACCTGAGGGGGTGGGGAACCACTTGGGACTGATTGTCACCGTGCCATGCCTGGACACCTACTGAAATACTGTCTCCCCACCCTCATACTTTGATCCCTCACTAAATTGCCTCCCTGGGTTGTTCTTGCACTGCCGGAGTGGGGGGCTTCTTTCCCTTCATCTAGACTGGCTTCTAAGGGGCTTGCATTTCCCGTTTGTATACAAATACACAGGCCCAGCGGGAGATCGGGGGAGGTGGGCTACCTGAGCGGGGATGGGGAGTTTGCTACAAATAGATATTGCACTACGATCCTGCATCTTATGCCGGTAACAATACTTGCACTGTTCCTGTTGCCCTGGTTATACAATATATTCTGTGTTTCTCTTGTCATGCTCTGTTTCCTGTATTTTTGACATTATACAGCTTTTTGACGATTGTTTTACCTTGTTTACCATACTGATACCTGTTTAGCTAACATTGTACTTTGCCGGGGGTGGGTGGGGAAAGCAGAGAGTTCGCCTTCTGGCTCTGTCCAACCACCTTCCCACCTAGGTTTGCGCTCCATCACCGGGGTTTTCTCTGGCGAGCGCCACTGCCGTTTGGGCTGAATTAGATTCCCTACCACTGCCGTACGCTCTAGTAACGGTCTTCTATTTTCTGCGGCTCTCTAGGAGCCAGCTCCTTTCTCTCCACTTTACGCATTCCCTTCCCTGATCTGATTTTTCTCCTACTTTAACAGTTTTTTCTTTTTTCCTTCTGATTTTTATTTTCTGACTCCTCTACTGTTTTTTGTGGTACGGAGACTTTCTTCGAACATGGATGTCCTCAATATACTCTCCCTGAACGTGAAAGGTCTAAATACGCCGGAAAAAAGGCGAATGCTACTTCACGATATGCGCAGTAGGAGGGCGGACGTCGTCCTACTGCAGGAGACGCACTTTCAGGAGAAAAACCTCCCGTTACTTAAGAACAGGCACTTCCCCTTAGCCTATCACTCCAATTATACTGAAGCCAAGTCCAGAGGGGTAACTATTCTCATCTCCGCTAGAGTACCCTGGTGGCTGCTTGACTCTCAGGTGGATAGAGGGGGCCGTTTCCTTTTTCTGAAAGGCTTGGTTTGGGGACAAGAAGGTGACCTTGGCAAATCTTTACACACCTAACCAACACCAGGACTTGTTCCTAAAGAGGAGACTGACTCATCTCATGCGTTTCGCAGAAGGCCAGCTTATAGTGGGTGGAGACTTAAACATCCCCCTGATACCCCTTGAGGATACCTCCTCGGGACTTCATCTATGACACGGGACGTGCGTAAGTGTATAGGACTGGCTCTCCACTCCGCGACACTGATAGACGCCTGGCGCCTATTCCATCCGGGAGAACGTGACTACACCTTCTATTCCAAGCCACACCAGGTGTATTCGCGCATATATTACTTTCTAGTACCCCACGGGCAGCTTCACGCGATTACAGACACCTACATCGACTCGATCATGTGGTCTGACCACGCACCGATCGGTATGCGATACGCTATATCTGACAATCCACTGCGACAGAACCCGCAATGGCGACTCAATGAAGGACTGCTACAGAACCCAGACATTCTGACAGAGGTTGTCAGGGAAATTAAACACTACTTCGACACCAACGCTACCCCTGACAGCAACACCGGGGTGGTATGGGAGGCCCACAAGGCCGTGATTAGGGGACTTCTCATCAAGCACGGGGCTAGACTAAAACAAGCGCGCATGGCCCAATTGGACCTGCTCCTCATCAAATTGCGCACCTTGGAATTGACTCATAAGATGTCCCCGACTAGCCAGACTGCCACCGATCTCGACGCCGTCCGTTCCCAAATAACTGATATCCTACTGTTCAAAGCCAAGGCGGCGTTGCGTGTTTGTCGGAGGAAAACATATGAATCGGGGGACAAATGCGGGAAGCTCTTGGCTCAAACTTTGCAAACACAATGACTGGCGACCTACATCCCGCACATCATGACCAGTACTGGCCAGAAACGAGCGCTGCCTTTACAGATCTCGCAAGAGTTCAGGTCCTATTATAGCTCCCTATATAACCTGACCCCGACCGCACTCCCCCTCGACGCTACGTCAATATACCTGAAGGACTCCCTGATGCCTTCTCTTTCGGAAGAGACTCGGAACCTCTTAGAGGAGCCCATTACACTGTCCGAAATTCAAGCGGCCCTGAAAAACACTAAGCCAGGCAGAGCCCCTGGCCCAGACGGACTTACCAATACCTACTACAAAACCCTACTCCCCTCCCTAGGCCACCACTTGGTGACCTTATACAACGACCTTGGGACTGGGCAATCTTTCCATAACACCACGTTGCAGGCCCACATCTCGGTCATCCCTAAGGAGGGCAAAGACCCGACCCAATGTGGGAGCTATCGCCCAATCTCCCTCCTGAACACTGACCTTTAAGATCTTCACCAAAATTCTAGCCTCCAGATTGCAACAATACCTCCCAAACCTCGTACACATGGACCAAGTGGGTTTTGTCCCAACCAGGGAGGCGAGAGACAACACCACCAAGGTTCTCAACCTACTCCATATAGCGGCCAGCACTAAAACGCCAAGTCTGTTCCTGGGTACAGACGCCGATAAGGCGTTTGACCGGGTCAGCTGGAACTTCATGTATGATACGTTGAAACACGTTGGCCTGGGGAATAAGATGCTGAGCTGGGTGGCGGCAGCTTATACGGCGCCCAGGGCCAGGGTGAGAGCGAACGGAGTGCTCTCTGAGAAATTCCCGATCACAAACGGGACCAGGCAAGGCTGTCCCCTCTTTCCCCTTCTCTTTGCTCTGACTCTGGAGCCTTTCCTGTGTCACGTCCGGCTGAACCCGAATATCACGGGTATAGGGACCCGTGAATCGCGACATAAGGTCTCCGCGTATGCGGACGACCTTATGTTTTCCCTGGCAAACCCCTCGACATCCCTACCAGCCCTCCTACGGGAGTTCGACAACTACGGTCGAATCTCCAATTTGAAGATCAACCTGTCTAAGTCGGAGGCCATGGGTATTGGGATCCAGCAGCAACAGCTTGAGAGCCTCAGGAACAGCATTAACTTAAAATGGACGGACTCAGCCATAAAGTATTTAGGCATATATATACCCGCCTCCTTACCCCAACTGTTTAAGCTTAACTTCCCCCCCTACTCAAAGCAGTCCAAAAACTACTAGATGGCTGGAGTGGTGGTCTCCACTCCTGGCTGGGGCGCAGCAACATACTCAAAATGACGATCCTGTCCAAGTTCCTCTACCTCCTCCAGGCCCTCCCAATCCACATCCCGGGTGACTTCTTCAAACGTGTGAACTACTCCCTCTCCCGTTTTCTCTGGGCGTTGAAGCATCCCCGCCTCAGCAGGAAACTGCTTACTCTCCCCAAACTGCGCGGAGGCCTGGCATTACCGGACGTGCGCACGTACTATCATGCGGCACACCTCAGTAGACTGCTGGATTGGTGCCGACACACTGACTCCAAGTTGTGGACGCAGCTGGAGCAGGACCAATGTGAGGTGCTCCTGAGCAGGGTACCTTGGTGCCAAGCGGCTTTACCACCTTTACTAAAACACCACCCTCTCATAGGCAATACGGCCGCGGTTTGCTCGCTACTGCTGTCAAAATATGGTCTATCCCCCCGCGACTCCCCCTTGAGACCCGTGATCGGACACCCCCACTTTGAACCGGGATTACACGATAAAAAATTCAGTGAACTTCAAGCCGAGGGTCTGTACCAGGCATCCCACTTTAGCGCTTTGGGTCGCTGGAAAACACACACGGAACTGTCAGACCCCAGCGGCCCCTATAAATTAGACTTTCTGAGAGCTCTACAAGTGAGCCATTTCCTTGACGGAATCCCGCCCCCCCCCAATGACTCAAGGCAACAGCTCACACCCCTGGAGGAAATGTGTACGGGGACTGGGGTGATTTCCCACACGCTATCACTGACATATGCCATACTGACCGAGCCTCCGAGTGACTTCTTCCCCCCGTGCTTGACCAAATGGGAGGGTGACTTGAACTGCCGTTTCACTGACGCCAAGAAACTACAAATCATCAAACTTGCTCATAAGTCCTCCTTATGCTCCAAAGTACAGGAGACTAACTTTAAGATCCTTACACGGTGGTACAGGACCCCTGCCCTCCTGCATAAGCTATTCCCTACCTCCTCAGACCTCTGTTGGCGCTGCCAGTCAGAGACTGGCACCCTCCTGCATATATTTTGGTCATGCCCTCTGCTGCAGAGTTTCTGGGGAGAGGTCTGTCGGATCACCCAGGAATTCTCGGATCGACCGGTTCCGGACGATCCGGCCTATTTTCTCCTCCACGCGACGGACACCCCGATGCGAACATACAGGAAATCAGTGGTTAGACACCTCTTGGACGCAGCCAAGGCCTGCATTCCACTATCCTGGAAATCCCCACACCCACCGACCATTGCTCAATGGTTACACAAAGTGGATGACATTGGCCGGATGGAAGACTTGATCCTCACCGACCAAAACCGGCAGGAAACATATACCAAGACATGGCGGCTGTGGGATATGTTTAAATACTCCGATGAGGGACAGCGCCTCAGAGGAGTGCCTGTACCGACCTGACGACTGCTCTCGCCCCGTTCCATTCCTTGTTGCTCTCCTGCCGCATCTCACACCTACTGTAGATGAGCGCCTGCACCTGTGCAGTCCGCGCCCCGGAATCCATGTTCGAGGACCTCTGTCCCTACCTTCTCTCTCACACTCCCTGTTACCCCCTATGTTATACCAGTTTTCTCTCCCACTCTTAATCTCTGGAACTACATTCTGGCTTTTTGTATTCTAAGTTTACTCTTATATTTCCGATCTTTCTTTTCTTTATTATGGAAAAATAGAAAATGTAGTGAGGCCGTGCCCGATGGACAAGGGGAAGGCACCTGCCTCCATCGGCTGGACACTCATGTCGACATCCCACAGGAACGGTCTTACCGAGGTCTTCGGCGGGACAATTCCCTGCTGGATGTCCTGAGCCAGACCTACACATTTGAACTCTATGCTATATATTTTTGTATGTGGGCAATCTGTACGAGAGACTGTGGTATGTCTTGCGAGGGTATTATCTTTGTATCTGTGGTCTGGGTGGACCGGCCTTCCTGATTTAAATAAAATAAAATAAAAAATCAGCAGAGCTTCCCCTCATTTCAGATCTACTTCTTAGATTTAAAGCGACTGCCCTTCCAAGTGCACTTTCAGTGCATTTCAAGTGTACTTTGCACTTGTAGTGCAAAGTGGATTTGCCTTTCATAAATAACCCCCACACACAGCAGATGTAAACACGTTTCAGCCTTGCTGGCTTTGTTCATTACAAATGCCATATACAAAAATGCCAAAATATATAGTGTATAAACCCCTCCTGCCAGCATATGTCATTAATTTGCCAATTAGTAGATAATCATAGTTACTTGAAGAGGTGAAACACCATACATGGACAGACATAGTATATTCAATCGTGATACAACCATGATTGATTGCATGATCAAAAAAATGGCATTAACCACTTACGGACCGCCTGCCGTCATTGTACGTCGTTACTTTAAAGAGGAATACCGTTGTTATGGTAGCAGCTAGCTACCATAATCCCGGTGTCCTCTTCAAGAGCGGGAAGTCCGCTTTCAGATAAAATTGGTCTCTGCGGCTGACTCAAATCATGATCACTTTTATCGGCGGCGGTGCCTCCCGCCGCTCTCAGGTGCCTTCTGCCACTTACCGGAGCCATCGGCAGCGGTGGAGGCGATCGGGTCTGCTCCCTGAGCTGACATGGAGACAAGTGAGGGGAAGATGGCCCCCACCCGTCTCCATATCATTGCAGGGCGGAAGCGATGTCAAAACGTCACTTCCGCCCAATGCTCTTAAAGGGACATTTTTTTTATTTCTTTTTTTAAATGACATTAAAGTAAAAATTCTGTTACAAGGGATGTTTACATAGGGCAATAATTATAGCCCTAGACCTTCTCTGTAACTCAAAACATGCAACCTGTAGAATTTTTTAAACGTCACCTATGGAGATTTTTAAGGGTAAAAGTTTGTCGCCATTCCACGAGCGGGCACAACTTTGAAGTGTGACATGTTGGGTATCAATTTACTCAGCGTAACATTATCTTTCACAATATAAAAAAAATTGTTGTCTTATTTTTTGATTAAAAAAAGTAAATTTTTATCCCCAAAAAAGTGCGCTTCTAAGCCCGCTGCGCAAATACGGTGTGACAAAAAGTATTGCAACAACCGCCATTTTATTCTCTAGGGTGTTAGAAAAATATGTATATAATGTTTGGGAGTTCTAAGTAATTTTCTAGCAACATTTTTTTTTTTTAACTTGTAAACACCAAATCTCAGAAATAGCCTCGGTCCTTAAAGTGGTTGTAAACCCACTTTGACAACTTGCACCTACAGGTAAGCCTAGATTAAGGTTTACCTGTAGATGCATGAAATATCTCCTTAACCTACACGGTTAAGGAGATATTTGCTAAAAACCCAGCAGCGATGACGTCACACACATGCGCATTAGTGGGCCGGCATCATTGCCGGTTTTCTGAATGGGATCTTGCCGGCCCGAGCGTGCATGCGTGTGACGTCATCGCCGCTCCGGCCAATCACAGTGCTGGAGCGGCGATACACGGAAGGGACATCGAGGCAAGATGGCGGCAGCGGTGGAGGGGAACGAGGAGGAATTCGGGGGCTTCGATTTCAGGTAAGAGCCACATAATGAGCTAGTATGCTATGCATACTAGCTCATTATGCATTTCTCTTGCAGGGGTATGTTTAGCTAAAAAATGTGTTGAGGGTTTACTTCCTCTTTAAGTGGTTAAAATCCAAGAAAATAACAATGCAAAAACGAAAGCTGAATAAACAGAAAAAAATTTACTCAAGAGGAGAAAGAGGGAGGGCAGTGTTATCAAGAGGGTTCATTTTAGCTCTCCAGAAGCTCCTGATTCATTATCTGAAATGTCAGATACGGCGGAGTCCAGAGCTCCATCCATCTCTCAAACCCTTCAGCCTCCATATCCTGTATGGGATCAGTTTTCCCACGTGAAAGTAGCAACACTGGTGAGACAAAAAACACCACTCCACTGTCATATTACTGGCTTCCCTTGAAAAAAAAATCCCAAAAAGAAAAATGCAGCAAAATGTGACAACGAAGAGGAGGAAAAAGATTGAGATCCATCTGACAGAAGATATCCACAGAGAAACAAGAAATAAATGTAATCGACGACTTCTGTTGTGAATTTAACTGATCTGGAGTTAACAGAGTATAAAATTTCCTTCTTGTCTCGGGGGTCTCTCCTTTTCACCAATTCATCATTTTGGTGTGTTCAAGACTACCTTGGACACTAATAGATGTATTATAAATCTTTTGTTACGGAAACACTTTGATAAGGATGAAGGTAAAGAAGAAGAATTCCTGCAGACATTGGTCACTGTAAGTAATGATTCTTTTGTTTATTCTGAAATTACTCCTAAATCCTTCAATTTTTCAGATCTAAGAGCCAAATTATGTTTAGAACAATTGGAGTCAGAGTCTCAAACTGGCCTTTTTGGCATTGCACATAGCATATTATCTAAAGTTGATACATTTTTTTTATCCTATACAGCACGGGTGTCAAACACAAGGCCCGCGGGCCGAATCCGGCCCTCCAGGCCATTTCATGTGGCCCTCGCACCTCGCCTGCAGCTGCAGGAGAGCTCCAGGCCTCCTCTGATCCTCCTCCAAACCCTTACTTTCTGCTTTCAAGCAATGCATCCATCTTCTTCCCAGCAGCAGCATAAGAAAAGGGGGATGCACTGTCATGTAAGGGAGAGTGGGGGACTTAACTTCTGATGGTGGGGTGGCTCTTGACATCTAATGTAAGGGGAGGGGATGCGCTGGACATCTAATCCTACAGATACAACCGGCCCTTTTGAGGGAAATCATAATGCTGATGTGGCCCACGATGAAAATGAGTTTGACACCCCTGCTATACAGGCTAGATTCTAGAAATTCCATTGTGGGTGCCTTTCAGGCAATTGTTGAAAAAGAATTATTAGAGCTGAAGTAGAAATCTCTAACTTCACGAGCCTCTAAAATTTACAAACAAGAAAGTATAGCCTTACAACACCTAAAGGGTTATAAATAGTTACCATATTTATCGGCGTAAAACGCACACTTTTCCCCCCTGAAAATAGGGGGGCAAATCGCAGGTGCGTGTTATACGCAGATAGTGTACCTCGGAGGGGAAGGAGGGGGACGAGCGCCGCCGAAAATCACTGAGCTGTCATCTCCTGTTTACTCGACTCTCACTTGGCTCTAACTCGGCTCTCACGTCACACACACAGTCCCGCCTCCGCCAGCCGCGATGGACCAGTGTTCTGTCTATCAGAGTAGCTGGTCCAATGTCGATGGCAGAGGCGGGACTGTGTATGTGACTGCCGACTGAGAGCTGAGTAAACAGGAGATGACGGCTTGGTGATTTCCTACACTGCATTGATGAGAGATGGTGAGGCTGCAGATGGGCATTAATCAGGCTGCATTGATGGGACATGGGCTGCAGATGGGCGCAGATCAGGCTGCATTGAGGCTGCCGATGACTCCACCACTTATTCTCTTTTGTTTTCCAATCCCACTGTCATTTTTCAATCCGCCCTGTCTGAACTCTTGAACAGGGGGAAAGAAATGGGTGTATTATCCCCAAAGACAGTGGAATATTTGTATGCTGAGGATACGATAATTCCGCTGTTCCACCATCTCCCCAAGATCCACAAATCGGGCGACTCAGTTCAGGGCCGCCCGCCTGTGGCTGGGATAGGTTCTCTACTAGAACATCTGGGAGAATGGGTAGATTGCCATTTACAACCGCTGGTTTTGGGATTGCCCGGATACATTACACTAACACAGTTTTAGCACATATACAATCTGTGTCATGATCATCTAATTATATATGTGCTACCTTGGACATTAAGGCTTTATACTCCTCGATCCCCCACAGCGCTGGCTTAAGAGCGTTTCAACACCATCTGAGCAGATATAGCTCTTATTTAACCACTTCCCGACCGCGTCATGGACAAAAGAGGTCCACAGAGTGGTCGAGTTATCCTGAGCTCACGTCCCTGGGACGTCCTCGTGCGCCCCCTGGTGCGCGCTCGCGGAAGTGTCCGTGCTCGCTGAGTTCACGGCTCCCACTGCAACAAGGATCGCGGTGAAGAGCCAATGATAGCGGCTCTTTACCACCTGATCGCTTCCTCCAATGAGGGAGCGATCAGAATGTAAACAAACTGGGGTCAAACAGAGGTCCAGCTCTCTTCTCTCCTCACACCGATACAGCGTGTGAGGAGAGGAGAGATCCTTTTAACAGTGAGTGTCTCATATATATTCAGCAGTGCCCTTAAGTGTCACACAGTGCCACACAGTGCCACACAAGTGCCAATCTGTGCCCCACACTACCCATCAGCGCCCCTACAGCTCCCCTACAGTACCCATCTGTGTAAGCAGTGCCACAAAAATACTCATCAGTGCCACTACAGTGCCCATCAGTGCCACCAGTGCCACCAGAGTACCCATCAGTGCCACTAGTGTCCATCAGTGCCACCACAAGGCTGATCAGTGCCACCACAAGGCTGATCAGTGTCACTACAAGGCTGATCAGTGTCACTACAAGGCTGATCAGTGTCACTACAAAGCTCATCAGTGCCACCAGTGCTCATCAGTGCCACCTCTGCCACTTCAGTGCCCATCGGTGCTGCCAGTGCTCCACCAGTGCCACTACAGTGCCCAGTGCCACTACAGTGCCCCATCGGTGCCATCAGTACCATATCAGCGCCACTATAGTGCTCATCTGCACCCTCATCAGTTACCAGCAGTGCACCCTCATCAGAACCCAGAAGCACCCTCATCAGAACCCAGTAGCACCCTCATCAAAACCCAGTAGCACCCTCATCAGAACCCAGTAGCATCCTCATTAGAACCCGGCAGCACCCTCCTCAGAACCCAGCAGCACCCTCATCAGAACCCAGCAGTGCAGCCTCATTAGACCAGCCTCATCAGCACCCATCAGTGCAGCCATATCTGTTCCAGTTTTCCTACCACAGTTTGTCACCACAGCCCACAGTCACCAGTATGGCGAAAAAAATGTTTTCCGCTGAGGAGGCATACCAACAGCTTTGCTTGACTGACGAGAGCAGCGACGAGCTCTCTGAGTCTGATTCTGGTTCAGAATATGAACCTGTTATAAGCAGTGGGTCTTCTACAGATTCAGAGGAAGAGGAAAGTGTGCCCAGGAAAACGAAGGCGTTCTGACATGGATCAGCAGGCTACCACAAGTAGCGCTGTGGCATCAACCAGCAGCTCAGTGCCATCCACAAGAAATGAAGTACCACTACAGCAAAGGCCAAGAACTAGCGGGGTGTCATCTCAGCCCCAAAGGGTTAGGACCCATGCCAGCCTTCCCTATGCCCTTGAAAACCCTCTGTGGCTTCCCCCCAATTCAGGAGCAGCAAACATCCCCCCTTTCACCGCCCAGCCAGGTGTTCAGGTGAACACAGAGAATTTTGCCCCTATTGATTTTTTTAATTTAATTTTTACCCAAGACCTATTATCCTCCATCGTGACCCAGTGCAACCTCTTTGCACAACAATTCATAACTAACAACCCTGATTCAAGTTATGCCCGTCCCTATGTGTGGAGAGAATTGACAGTGGAGGAATTTAAATTATTTTTAGGCCTAACGTTCAACATGGGGCTCTCAAAAAAAAATGAAGTATACTCCTATTGGTCCTCCAAACCCATCCAGCACATGCCAGTCTTTTCATCCATTATGTCAAGATCCAGATACCTCATGATAATGCGCTTTCTCCATTACAATGACAATACCCAGTGCCCTCCCCGAAATGACCCATCACATGACAAATTATTTAAAATTCGGCCACTTCTAAATTTTTTCTCGGAGAAATTCCCCCAGTTATATATCCCCGCCTAAAATATATCCGTGGATGAGTCATTGGTCCACTTCACAGGCAGGCTTGGCATCAAGCAGTTTATTCCAAGCAAAAGGACCCGATATGGGGTTAAAATCTACAAGCTATGTGACCGGGTCACTGGCTACATTTACGCCTTCCTGGTGTATGAAGGGAAGGACTCCCAACTGCATCCCCCTGAATGTCCTGAGTACATCGGTGCCAGCGGAAAGGTTGTTTGGGAGCTTATATATCCACTCCTTGAAAAGGGTTACCACCTTTATGTGGATAATTACTATACCAGCATCCCCCTCTTCCGCAACCTTTACCGGAAGGGCACTTCAGCGTGTGGTACAGTGCGAGCCAACAGGAAGGGTTTCCCGCAAAGACTCGTTACTGAAAGACTACGAAAAGGGGAGACGGCGTCTTTGCGGAATGAAGAGCTATTGGCTATCAGGTGGAGGGACAAAAGAAATGTCCACATGCTCTCAACGATACATAACGACACCTACGTGGAAATCCCCAAAAGAAACGGCCCTATCCAAAAACCAGCATGTGTTCATGATTATAATTTGTTCATGGGGGGAGTCGATTTTAATGATCAGATGATTGAACCCTATCTTCCCACAAGAAAAAGCCGCTATTGGTATAAAAAGGTCTCCATATATCTTTTCAGTATGGCCCTTTACAATACTTATGTCATTTACCGTAAATCTACAAGGACCCCCTTATCTTATTTTCAGTACCAAGAAGAAATTATCGAAGCCCTTTTGTACCCTGAAGACCCACCAGAAAGCATTCGCTCAGATTCAGTGAGCAGACTCCATGAACGCCACTTTCCTGATAAACTCCCCCCCCCCCATGAAACAGGCCGAAAACGTCAGAAGAGATGCCGGGTGTGCTCCAAAGAAGGAACTAGAAGAGACACTGTGTATTATTGTCCCGATTGTCCTTCCCAACCAGGCCTTTGTTTTGGTCGATGTTTCCGTCGTTACCATACTTTTCTACATTATTAGGAAAGTATGGTAAACCTAATTGTCATTTACCGCCACACCCCTTATGCCACTGTACATACCGCTGCCTTCTCCGGAACTGACCCTGACCTGCTAAACGACCACACCTCTGCCTAACGCTAAACTGTACCTACCTCTGCCTGCCCTGGAACTGACCCTGGCCTGTTATACGACCACGCTTCTGCCTAACCCTAAACTGTACCTACCTCTGCCTGCTCTGGAACTGACCCTGGCTTGTTATATGACCACGCTTCTGCCTAACCCTAAACTGTACCTACCTCTGCCTGCTCTGGAACTGACCCTGGACTGTTTGACCACGTTTTTTGCCTGCCTCTTGGATTGATCTTTTACCCTGCTATGCTAATGGGGACACAGGGGTCTCACATATGTGAGGGGCTCCAGAATTGTTTTTCTGGATGAAGAAAACAAATTTTTTAGTTTTCTCATTCCCGGATTAGGGTCTGGAGACTCGGAGGCTTCAAAGAGATTTGGGTGGGAGAAGCCTCTACCCCTGTCCCCATTCTTTCCTGGCCTGCTACTTGGACCATGTTCCTGCTTACTACCAGGACCAATATTTTGGCACTGCAGGCAATGTCTCTACTTGCACTGACCTTGGACTGTATATGGACAGTATCTCTGCCTGTACTGACTATGGACAATATTCCTGCCTGCTGCCTGGACAATTACATTCACTGACGCTGACCACGTCCCTGCCTGCTGCCTGGATCAGGGCTCTCCTTCTGTGGACAATTGCACTACTAAAACCACAGGTAATCTTTTGTTTACCATTTACTCAGCAGAATGTAGTTCAGGGTGTAATTCTTGGTATGTACATGCTATATGCTAGAAATATGAAGGGCCTTCAAAAATGTGATAGATTGTAAGGAAATTAGATGCGTAATTTATGTCCCTAGGTCACCTGATGGTGCTTCCTGGATATTGGGCCTCTATGTGGCCAGGCTGTGTAAAAGTCTCACACATGTGGTATCGCCATACTCAGGAGGAGTAAGAGAATATATTATGGGGTGTCATTTTTGCTATGTACATGCTATGTGTTGGAAATATCTTATAAATGGACAACTTTGTGTAAAAAAAATGTGTTTTTATTTTTTTTCCACATTTTCCAAAAACTTCTGGAAAAAAATGAACAGTTCAAAAGACTCATAATGCCTCATAGATTATACGTTGGGGTGTTTGCTTTCCAAAATGGGGTCACTTTGTTGGCGTTTCCATTGTCCTGGTGCTCCAGGGCCTTCAAAAGTGTAATAGGTGTTTGAGAGATTAGATGTGTAATTTATGCTCCTAGAACGCCTGAAGTTGCTACTTCAATGTTGGGCCTCTGTATGTGGCCAGGCTGTGTAAAAGTCTCACATATGTGGTACCGCCATACTCAGGAGGAGTAGGAGAATATATTTTGGGGTGTAATTTTTGCTATGTACATGCTATGTGTTGGAAATATCTTATAAATGGACAACTTTGTGTAAAAAAAATGTGTTTTCATTTTTTTTCCACATTTTCCAAAAACTTCTGGAAAAAAATGAACAGTTCAAAAGACTCATAATGCCTCATAGATTATACGTTGGGGTGTTTGCTTCCCAAAATGGGGTCACTTTGTTGGCGTTTCCATTGTCCTGGTGCTCCAGGGCCTTCAAAAGTGTAATAGGTGTTTGAGAGATTAGATGTGTAATTTATGCTCCTAGAACGCCTGAAGTTGCTACTTCAATGTTGGGCCTCTGTATGTGGCCAGGCTGTGTAAAAGTCTCACATATGTGGTACCCGCCATACTCAGGAGGAGTAGGAGAATATATTTTGGGGTGTAATTTTTGCTATGTACATGCTATGTGTTGGAAATATCTTATAAATGGACAACTTTGTGTAAAAAAAATGCGTTTTCATTTTTTTTCCACATTTTCCAAAAACTTCTGTAAAAAAATGAACAGTTCAAAAGACTCATAATGCCTCATAGATTATACGTTGGGGTGTTTGCTTTCCAAAATGGGGTCACTTTGTTGGCGTTTCCATTGTCCTGGTGCTCCAGGGCCTTCAAAAGTGTAATAGGTGGTTGAGAGATTAGATGTGTAATTTATGCTCCTAGAACGCCTGAAGGGGCTACTTCAATGTTGGGCCTCTGTATGTGGGCAGGCTGTATAAAAGTCTCACACATGTGGTACCGCCATACTTAGGAGGAGTAGCAGAATATATTTTGTGGTGTTATTTGTGGAATGCACATGCCATGTGAGAGAAATAACCTGTTATAATGACAATTTGGTGTGAAAAAAAATAAAAATAAAAAAAATCTTCATTTTGCAAAGAATTGTGAGAAAAAATGACAACCTCAAAAAACTAACTATGCCTCTTACTAACTACCTTGGAATGTCTACTTTCCAAAAAGGGGTCATTTGGGGGGTAATTGTTCTTTTCTGGCTTGTTAGGGTCTCAAGAAATGAGATAGGCTGTCAGTACATCAGGTGTAATCAAATTGATACATTTTCAGTGATTGGCACCATAGCTTGTAGACCCTATAACTTTCACCCAGACTAAATAATATCCACTAATTTCGGTTATTTTTACCAAAGATATGTAGCAGTATACATTTTTTCCCAAATTTATGAAGAAAAATTACTTATTTGCAAAATTTTATAATAGAAATTAAGAAAAATTCATTTTTTTACAAAATTTTCGGTCTTTTTTCATTTATAGCACAAAAAAAAAAAACCCAGAGGCAATCAAATACCACCAAAAGAAAGCTCTATTTGTGTGAAAAAAAGGACGAAAATTTCATATGGGTACAGTGTTGCATGACTGAGTAATTGTCATTCAAAATGTGAGAGCACCGAAAGCTGAATGTCAGGGTCACCTGTGGCCAGGTGACAGATGCACACCGTAGGGGGACAGGAGTGCACCGCGAGGTAGTGAACCCTATGGCTGGCTTCTGTGGATAGGAAACTGGGTGGTTGTGGAAAGCGGGACCAGAGGAGCACAACCGGGATCCCAACGGAAGCGAGAGCCAAGATTCCCCAGGGCGCGGAGTCTAAGACCCAGCTGGTCTTCTCCAGGGCCTCTAGTGGTGAGGATGTTACGCTGCAGGCTGGGACCAGGTCGCGGCCCCTGGAGTTTCCTAGCTCACGCCCCGTAGGATAAGGGGAAGCAGCAGCACACGATAGAGAGAACCGAATAACAAGCCGAAGGTCAGGGGCCACAAGCAGACAAGGATAACGAGGAACGAGCCGAAGGTCAAGGGTCACGAGCAGACAGGGATGGTCGGGGACAAGCCAATAGCGTAACAGAGAGACAGACGTAGCACACGGCAGGCAGGAACCCAAACACACAATGCCTAACAAACACGTTGATCAGCAAAGCAGGCTTGCAGTGCACAGGTTAATATAGTGTTCAGTGATAGGGCCTGGGGTGGAGTCAGGCTGGGAGGAGATTATAAAGGAAGCCAGGTGAAGGAGGTCTGGTCTCTAGATGAACACATGAGGAGGAAGGTAAGATGGCAGACAGACATTAATGCATATCCATGACAGTACCCTCCCTCTTACGAGGCCTCCCCCTTCCCCGCCTGGGCCCAGGTTTAGAGGGAAACTTCAGATGAAACTCCTTTAACAGACGAGGTGCAAAGACCTCAGATGCAGTGATCCAAGACCTCTCCTCAGGACCAAACCCTTTCCAATGAACGAGGTACTGAAGAACGCCTTTACAGAGTCGGGAGTCCAGAATTTGACTGATCTCGTACTCCTGATTATCCTCCGAGACAGGCGCCACGGTAGGAAGAGGACGAGAGAATTTATTGAGGACTAAAGGCTTTAGAAGAGCAACATGAAAGGAGTTAGTGATTTTAAGGCTCTTAGGAATCTGGAGTTTGAAACAAACCGGATTCAGTTTAGCAGTTACCGTGTATGGACCGATGAATCGTGGAGCAAACTTCAGAGAAGGAACTCGGAGCTTGATGTTCCTGGTAGAGAGCCAGACTTTGTCCCCTGGCTGAAGAGAAGGCGGTTTACGCCTGCGGCGGTCGGCAAAGCCTTTGAATTTTTCAGCAGCTGCCCGGAGGGAATCATGAACGTGACCCCAAACGGAATTGAGAGACTCCTGAACCGAAGCCAAAGCTGGAATGTCTGGAGAACAGATCATAGGAAGAGGAAGTTGAGGGTGTTTTCCATAAACTGTGAAAAAGGGTGTCTTCTGCGAACTAGTATTCACATGATTGTTATGGGAGAATTCTGCCCACGGGAGTAGAGAGGACCAATCGTCATGGTGAGAAGACACAAAGGTGCGAAGAAAGACCTCTAACTCCTGATTAACCCTCTCAGACTGTCCATTGGATTGGGGATGGTAAGAAGAAGAAAAATCCAAGACAATATTGAGGGATTTGCAAAAGGCTCTCCAAAAACGAGACGTGAATTGGACTCCCCTGTCGGAAACAATATGAGAAGGGACCCCATGTAGGCGGAGAATTTCTCGAATGAAAATGGGAACCAAGGCAGGGGCAGAAGGAAGACCAGGAAGAGGAACAAAATGAGCCATCTTGGAGAATCGATCGATTACCACCCAAATGACTGTATTATTCTCAGACAGTGGGAGATCGGTGATAAAATCCATGGCAATATGGGCCCAGGGTTCCTTAGGAATAGGCAAGGGCATGAGGAGACCAGCAGGAGCTTGTGTGGAGGATTTGGACTGAGCACAGACATGACAAGCTTTAACGTAGTCTTTGACGTCTGAGCGGAGATTAGGCCACCAGTAGTGACGACTGATGAGTAGGAAGGATCGGAGGAATCCAGAATGCCCTGCCACCTTGGAATCATGTCCCCAACGAAGGATCTTAGCTCTTAGCTCAGTGGGGACAAAGGTCTTACCAGGCGGAATTTTAGACTTCAGGGTGGTAGAGTGGGCAACAATGCATGAGGTGGGAATGATCGGCTCAGGTTCAGGGGCGGACTCCTCGTCCAAAGTGTCAAATGACCTAGAGAGCGCATCAGCCCGACCGTTGCAGGAACCAGGTTTGTAGGTAATCGTGAAATTAAAACGGGCAAAGAAGAGACTCCACCTGGCCTGTCTAGGATTCAGACGTTTAGCATTCTGTAGATACTGTAAATTCTTGTGATCGGTAAAGATCGTTATGGAGTGAGGGGAACCCTCCAAGAGATGACGCCACTCCTCTAACGCCAATTTAATTGCGAGAAGTTCCCGATCACTGATGGCATAATTCCTCTCTGCCTGAGAAATTTTTTTGGAGAAGAACGCACATGGTTGGCGTCTCTTCTCAAAGATTTGAAGAAGCACAGCTCCCACCCCCATTGAGGAAGCGTCCACTTCAATAAAAAATGCATTCCCAGGATTTGGTCTCCTCAAGAGGGGGCCAGAAACAAAGGCCTGTTTCAGGTTGTGAAATGCAGAGACAGCTTCGGGAGGCCAGTCTCTGGCATTCACACCCTTCTTGGTCAAAGCGATAATAGGCGCGGCAATGGAAGAGTAATTCCTTATGAACTGCCTATAATAATTAGTGAAGCCAAGAAAGCGCTGCGTGGCCTTGAGGCTAGCAGGAAGAGGCCAGTTGGTGATAGCCAAGACCTTCCCAGGGTCCATACGAAGCCCCGAACATGAGACAAAGCACCCCAAAAACAGGACCTCAGAACATTCAAAGGAACATTTCTCCAGCTTGGCATAGAGATTGTTCTCTCTAAGACGTTGAAGTACAGTGCGGACATGGTTTCTGTGGACGAGCAGATTTTCAGAAAAGATCAGAATGTCATCCAGATAGATGACAACAAACTGGTACAGCAGATCTCTGAAGATTTCATTGACAAAGTTTTGAAACACGGCTGGAGCATTACACAGACCAAAAGGCATCACCAGATATTCGTAATGCCCGTCTCTAGTGTTAAATGCAGTCTTCCATTCGTCACCCTCCCGTATTCGAATGAGATTGTACGCGCCTCTGAGATCCAACTTGGTGAAAATGGAGGCACCCTTCAACCTATCGAATAGCTCAGATATTAAGGGTAAGGGGTATCGATTTTTAATAGTAACCGCATTTAAACCCCGATAATCGATGCAGGGTCTTAAGGTACCATCCTTTTTGGCAACAAAAAAGAACCCTGCCCCTGCAGGCGATGAGGATTTCCGGATGAACCCTCTCTCCAGATTCTCTGCTACATACTCCGACATGGCCTGGGTCTCTGGGATGGACAGAGGGTAGGTACGACCCCTGGGTAGAGTTGCTCCGGGGACAAGATCAATAGCACAGTCAAAAGACCTGTGGGGAGGAAGCACCTCAGCTGATTTTTTACAGAACACATCCCGGTAATCGCTGTATGCGGCGGGAAGATCAGAAGAAACAGAAGTGGCAGCAACCGGAAGACTCTCCTTGGGGGTCACCTTGAGAAGACACGACGAGAAACATGAGGAACCCCAGGCCAGGATCTGCCCAGAGACCCAGTCCACATGTGGAGAGTGGAGCTGTAGCCAAGGGAGGCCCAATACAACTGGGGTAGAGGCCTTGGGTAGAATAAGAAAGGATATCCACTCCTGGTGGAGAATCCCTACCGACATCCTAATGGGCAGCGTCTGGAAGCGAATAGGGCCCCCTGGGAGAACAGTGCCATCAATTGCCGAGACTACCAATGGGGTAGTGAGAGGTGAAAGGGTAAGCTTCATAGAAGAAGCAGTTCTCCAATCCATGAAATTGCCGGCAGCCCCGGAATCCAGGTATGCAAGGGTTGACTGAGGAGAAGTGCCTACATGAAGGGACACCGGCAAGAGCAGGCGAGAAGGTGATGTTTCTGGGTCCAATACTCCACCTTCCAAATGTATTAGACCCGAGCGTTTCCCGGACGAAGCGAGCAGGAGTCACGAAAATGACCCTTGCCCCCACAATAGAGGCACAAGCCCAGAGTTCTGCGCCTAGCACGTTCTTCGGGGGTTAGTCTGGTCCGGCCCAGCTGCATAGGTTCTTCAGCAGGTAGAGGATGCTCCACGGAATGAAGGGAGGGGAGCTCAGACTGGCTAGGACCCAGAGAGTGCTGGCGTCTTTTTTCTAAGGACCTCTCTTGAAAACGAATGTCGATCTGGTTGCATAATGAAATTACATCGTCCAGACCGACGGGAATGGCTCTTCCCGCTAATTCGTCTTTCACTCGGTCAGAGAGGCCATGTAAAAAGGTAGCGACCAGGGCCTCATTATTCCAGCTCAATTCAGCTGTGTGGATACGGAACTGAAGAGCATATTGCCCCACTGAACTAGATTCTTGGCGAAGACGTAAGACAGCACTAGCCGCTGAAGAAGCCCGAGCCGGCTCTTCGAAGATATTACGAAAGAGCTTCAAGAATTCGGACAGACTGGAAACCACCGGATCGTTCCTCTCCCACAGGGGGGCAGCCCAGGCCAAAGCTTCACCGGAGAGGAGGGAAATGATATAGGCTACCTTAGCCCGGTCAGATAGGAAGCTTTGAGGCTGAAGCTCAAAATAAATAGTGCATTGGCTGAGAAACCCCCTGCAGGCCTTGGAGTCCCCAGAGAAACGGAACGGAGCTGGCAATCTTAGTGAGTGTGAGGCTGCGACTGGTGCGATAGGTACAGCCGCTGGTTGTACTTGGGGTTGCGGATTCGGGGTTCCCAAGGAGACCTGAAGCTGCTCGAATCGAGAAGCCAGATCCTGGAGGAATCGCATCACCTGGGTCTGATTTGATTCCTGGGTCTCAAGTCTGCGAACTATGCCCTGCAATGGATCATCCGCGGGAAGCGGGATGTCAGCCGGGTTCATGGCTGATCAAACTGTCAGGGTCACCTGTGGCCAGGTGACAGATGCACACCGTAGGGGGACAGGAGTGCACCGCGAGGTAGTGAACCCTATGGCTGGCTTCTGTGGATAGGAAACTGGGTGGTTGTGGAAAGCGGGACCAGAGGAGCACAACCGGGATCCCAACGGAAGCGAGAGCCAAGATTCCCCAGGGCGCGGAGTCTAAGACCCAGCTGGTCTTCTCCAGGGCCTCTAGTGGTGAGGATGTTACGCTGCAGGCTGGGACCAGGTCGCGGCCCCTGGAGTTTCCTAGCTCACGCCCCGTAGGATAAGGGGAAGCAGCAGCACACGATAGAGAGAACCGAATAACAAGCCGAAGGTCAGGGGCCACAAGCAGACAAGGATAACGAGGAACGAGCCGAAGGTCAAGGGTCACGAGCAGACAGGGATGGTCGGGGACAAGCCAATAGCGTAACAGAGAGACAGACGTAGCACACGGCAGGCAGGAACCCAAACACACAATGCCTAACAAACACGTTGATCAGCAAAGCAGGCTTGCAGTGCACAGGTTAATATAGTGTTCAGTGATAGGGCCTGGGGTGGAGTCAGGCTGGGAGGAGATTATAAAGGAAGCCAGGTGAAGGAGGTCTGGTCTCTAGATGAACACATGAGGAGGAAGGTAAGATGGCAGACAGACATTAATGCATATCCATGACACTGAAAATTCGTCTGGTTAGGAAGGGGGTTTAAGTGCCCAGTTGTCAAGTGGTTAAGGGAGCTGCAAGAGTTCATTTTGATGAGTGTGGAATTTATCAGATAATTATTTTCTTTTTGATGATTGCTTCTATATCCAGCGCTGTGGGGCATCGATGGGGTCCAGATTTTCGCCATCAATGGCAAATCTATACATGGCTGGTGGGAACAGCTTTCTCTCCTCTCTTTGGATAACCCCTTTTCAGACAATATAGTCTGGTTTGGTCGCTTTATTGATGATCTGCTGATGGTGTGGGATGAGGATGACTCTTCATTGAATGAATTTGTCAGTTTCATTAATGATAATGAACTTAATCTTCCGTTTACAGTCTCTTTTTATTCCCTGAGCATTGACTTTCTGGATATCTCCCTGTGTGGGGATCCAGATACTGAAGCTATACACACCTGCACCTACAGAAAGCCATGCTCGGGAAATACTTCTCTCTTTGCCACCAGCTGTCACCCATCCCACACCATCTGTGCGATCCCCATTGGAGAATTCACTTGGGCTCAAAGGAATTGCTCCTCTGATGCCACTTTCAATGCGGAATGCCAGACTATAACTATACGACTAGACCAAAGGGGCTACCCCAAATCAGCTGTACAGAGAGGATTAGATAATGCTAGGGTCAAGAGTAGAGAGAATCTTCTTTCTAATGTTTCAGCTAATACACTAAAAAAACATGAAAATAGAAATAAGCATTTATGTATAGGGACAGATAGGAAGAACAATTGTTTGGCAATATTTGTAACCACCTTCTCAAAAGAGTACCATCAAGTTGCTAATATAATAAAGAAAAATCTTCCCATTCTCTACAAAAGTCGCTACAAAGTTTTAAAATCTGCCTGTCTTTTTTCTAACAGACGAGCACATACTTTGGGCTCCTTGCTGTCACCTAGCTTATTTTCTTCCAAAAAATACCAACACATCTGGCTCTCATATCCAGGTTGCTACCATGAAACTTTAAAATGTGCAGATATAGTCATGTTAATTTATGCACTAAATCTTTCAATTCAGCAACCACTGGAGAAAGGTTTGACATTAAAGAGGAAGGCATGGGGGCGTGGCTTGGACATGGCGGAGTGAGGAAGCTTTCTGTTTGAGCTCCCGACTCCCGACCTGCAATCTATGGCTGAAATGGACGTTTGGCTAGCAAAATCAACCCTGAAATGACATACAAGAGACGGAGGAAGACCAGGGGATCAAGATCTGCTAACCCAGAAGCATCGATCAGAAGATTTCTTACATCCCCGGCTCCGACAGCTATCTCCCCTGCAGCACCACGTGGCGGGAGAGGACAGGGTGACTTACCTTCCACATCCATGGCTGTCTCACAGCAGGGTGTCCCGCGCTCGTTAGAGGGGCTGCCCTCCCTCCTGGTGCCTTCTCATGACAGTCAGGGTGGCTCTATGGCATCTGCAGGATGCTCGCAGACGGACGCGGACATCAGGTCCCTGCTACAGGCGCTTCCGACTAAGGCCTACATGGAAGGCCTCATGGCGCGAATGGAGGAGCAGCACCGCCGTGATTTCCAGGGGCTTCGCTCTGAGGTTCACGCACTGGACGACCGAGTCGGACGGGGTGAGGTGGAGAGGAGCGCTTTGGAGCTCCGGGTCACCGAATTGGAAAAGGGCCAGGAGGCCTTCCAGGAGAGGCTGGCTGAGGTGCAGCTCCAGGCCGAGGACCAGGAAAACAGGAGTCGCCGCAACAACCTCCGGGTTCGGGGGTTGCCAGAGGCAACGGGTCCGGAGAATCTCCTGGACACTGTCCTGGCTATCTTCCGGCAGCTTCTAGGCCCGGAGACTCCAGCCACCCTGGAGTTCGACAGAGTCCACCGCGCACTGGGGCCGAAGCCGCAGGATCCTGACCGCCCTAGAGATGTCATCTGCCGCCTGCACCGCTATGCACACAAGGAGCAAGTTCTCAGGGCGGCATGGACCAAAGACCGGATCGACTTTGATGGAGCGGAGCTGTCGATCTACTCTGATGTGTCCAGAGCAACACTACAAAGACGGGCTATGTTGAAACCCCTTCTGGAGCGGCTGAGGCGAGATGCGGTGCCATATAGATGGGGCTTTCCGCTCCAGCTATCGCTCAGGAAGGGGGGAAATTCCTTCACGCTGAGGCACCATGCAGATCTCCCGGACCTGTTCCTTTTTCTGGGTATGGAACCCTTCCACCTGGCTGATTGGCTGAAACCGCTTTCAGCTAGAGATCCTCGTCAAGCTCCCAGAGCTCCGGGACCGGGTCTGCCGCGCCGCTCCACCAGACGAAGGAGAGGCGATCAGCTGCCGGCTAGAGCCCAGGATAACGAGGCCTGACCAGCCAGTCCTGCTACTGTAAGTTTTTTCTGATACGGGATGGCACACACTGAGAACTGGGGAAAATAGAAAGGGAAAGAAATTTTTTTTTTATTTTTTTTTACAAGTTCATGCTATGGACTTTTCTTGATCCCGCTCATTGGACAGCTGCCCTGTGCCGTTCCCCCTCCCCCCCTTCCCGGGTGTATGCTGAGCTTGATCGGGTTGGCCCTGTGGGATCACCCCCGCTCTGGCGGGGGCCGCCTGACCGGGTTTGCCCTTCCCCTCCCCCCCTGGTGATTGCTGCTCACGGCCGAGCCTCGGTGACTGTTTCACCCCATCCCGGTGGAGGCGTCCTTCCCTGGCTCTCCCTCTCACCCTCCGGGCTATGTGTGACTGTGAGCCGTTCTTCGGTGGGGCCGCCCCGGGGCCGCCCCCCCCTCTCCCCCACCTGCTGACTTTTATTTTGCGCCCCGCTCTCGGAACCCACCTGAGGACAAGCTATGAAGGGGAGCCATAGACTGTCGCTTGATTGAATGGCAGGTGTTTTTGTGTGGGGGTGGTTGTGGGGGGGGGGAGGGGAGGGAGGTCTTGCTGTGCCGTTTTGAAATGGCTGGGCTGGGGGTGGATGGGTGGGATGCTATGTGGGCGGGCGCCAGGGATATGGGGATGCTGTCTACTGATATGTGCTCCCTCCCCCCCCTTGCTCGTTCCCCCCCCTTTCCTTGTCTCCCCCCTTCCTCGTTCCCTTATTCCCCCCCACGTCCCTCCTCACTCCCTTCCCCCCTCCCCATTCCCTCCCATACTCTTTCCTTCTCCTCCCCCCCTCTCCCCCCATCTCTCCCCCTTCTCCCTTACCTCTCCCCCTTCTCCCTTACCTCTCCCCCTCCCCTCTCCCCTCTCCCCCTCTCTCTCTCCCCCTCCTCACCCCCCTTTTCCCTACTCTTCTCTCCCCTCCTCTTCTCTCCCCCCCTTTTCTCCCCCCCCTCTTCTCTCCCCCCCTCTTCCCCTCCCTCTCTCCCCCTCATCATCCCCCTCTCTCCCCCCCCTCTCTCCTCCCCTCTCTTCTCCACCCTCCTCCCTTCTCCACCCTCCTCCCTTCTCCCCTCCCCGCTCTTCACCCCTCCTCTTTTCCCCCTCTCCTCCTCCCCTCCCCCTTACCCCTCCCTCACCTCCCCCTTCTCCCTCCTTCTTCCCCCCCTCCTCCTCTTTCTCCCCCTCTTCCCCCTTCCTCTGTCCTCCCCTCCCCTCCCCCCCTGTATACCTTCCTTTTCCTCCTCTGTCCCCCGGATTTTGGCTTTACCCACTGTCTTCATCTTTGGTGCCCTGGGCTGCCCCCTGGACGGATCTGGGATAAGCCACCTGAAGGAGCGGGCGCGTGTTCCCCATGTATACTCTGGTGGCTTCCCTGGCCCGTACGCCGGGGCGGGGGGGCTGTTACTACGGCGGCCGGCTTCTTTATCGATTATAGGGGGGGCCGGGGTGGGACCCATGCTGGGGTTGCGGTGGGGGGTTCCTCCTTGGGGGGGCCCCCCTCCTGGGCCGGTTTGATCTTGCGGTCCCCGCTCTCCTGGTCGGGCCTCCCCCGTCCTGGGCATGCGGGGGCGCCAAAGCTTAGCTTTCGGTACCGGTGTGTGCATTTTCCCCTTGGCCCCCTTTTTGGGTTTTTGGGTTTTTGGTTTTTTGGTTTTTAGGGCGCTATTTATAAGTTCTCTTGCTAAGCCTCCTGGTTATAATTACTTGGGTTGTGTTCTTTGTTCTGCACTAAGATGTTTAAATGTCCATTTCATGTATTTGGGCCGTGTGATGGGTTACTGTGCTAATGTTTTGTCCTGGTTGGGGTCTGGCCTGGGGGGCGGGTTGCGCCGGGGCTCGGGCGCCCCATGTTGGGGCCCGGGGCTGGCGTTGCCGGGCTGCTGGGCCATCCTTGTCAGGCCACTTTGTTCTGAGAACCATCCGGCTCTCTGTAGCATCTGAAGTGGGTCGGGTTAGGGAGCCTCCGACCCCTGCTGTGTTCAAACACTTTCCCCACATAGGGTCGCACCCGTCAAGTGACTCCTGCTTTCAGGGTTACTGGGGTGCACTGAGACTAGGTCTCCCTTACGCTTGAGGCGTACTAGGTTTCTTTGTTTTCTCCTCTTCTGCTCTCTTCTGTCCTTTCCCTCCTAGCCTCCCCCTTCCCCCCCCCTTTTTTTTTTTTTTTTTTGCCTGCCTCTTCTGGCCGCAGTCATGCCCACGGGTAAAACAGAGCCTGTGCGTCTAGTTTCTATAAATGTGAAGGGGCTGAATACCCCTGAGAAACGCTCCATGGTGCTAACCGATCTAAAACATATGAAGGCCCATGTGTGCTTCATGCAGGAGACACATTTTCGTGCTGATAAGCTGCCAAGACTGCATGGCCGCTTCTTCCCGACAGTGTACCACGGTTGCTCCTCTGACTCTAAGTCAAAAGGGGTGAGTATCCTGATTCGGGGTGATACCCCATGGCAACTGAAAGACCAGTGGGGGGATGCAGAGGGGAGAGCTTTATTTGTGAAGGGGACGCTGGGGAGGTCCCTGGTGACTTTGGTCAATCTGTACCTCCCAAATGCCAACCAGATCGCCTTCCTGGAGCCAATTATGACCAAATTGGTTGACTTTGCTGAAGGGATGGTGATTATGGGTGGAGACATGAACTTTGTCATGGACCCGATCCTGGACTCATCTAGGGGTGTTTCCCAGATCTCTTACGCCTCACTTAAGCGCCTTAAGAAAAACTTCCATGCTCTCCACTTGGTGGATGTATGGCGTATCCTTCATCCAAGCCACAAAGACTTCACGTTCTATTCGCACCCCCATGACTCGTATACCAGAATTGATATGTTCATGGTGCCTCAGGCGATTTTGTCCAGGGTTTCCTCAGCCTCGATTGGTTCTATTACCTTTTCAGACCATGCCCCAGTCTTTATAGACATCGATCTGCTTTGCCCCGCAGAGAGACAATGGTCGTGGAAGCTTAACGACTCGTTAATTCAGTTGCCCGAGGTGGAGGAAGAGGTCTCTAGAGAACTGAGACAATACTTCGCCACGAATGCTGACTCGGAGGTGGCCCCGACAATGGTATGGGAAGCCCATAAAAGTTACATTCGTGGCCTCTTGATCAGAATGGGATCACACATCAAGAAGGAGAGAGCGAAACAAATTGTGGACATTTTAGACAAAATCAGGGTTTTGGAATCGGCTCATAAACAATCCCTCGCTTCCCAGATCCTTCTTGAGTTGACAGCCTTGCGAAACCAGCTGCGCTCCTTGGCACTGTTTAGAGCCAAAGCAGTGATCTCGAAGTGCCGCCGTTCTTTCTACGAGCATAGCAACAAATGTGGTAGGATGCTGGCGAGGGCTCTGAGAGATCAGAGGGCGCGTACATTCATTCCTGAATTGATTAGTGATTCTCACAACAGGGTTCACACCACGGAAGGTATCGCGGAAATGTTCCGGGAATACTATACTACTTTGTATAATCTCCCTAGTCCAACATCTGTGGGGGGTATGTCGAATGCAGGGAGGAAGATCGGGGACTATTTGAGGAGGTCTGGTCTCCCCCGGATTTCGGAGGAGGACCTGATCGAGCTTGACAGGCCTCTCTCAGTGGAGGAGGTGAATGTGGCAATGTCGCGCATGCATTTGGGGAAGGCGCCGGGTCCGGACGGATATTCCCTTCTCTATTACAGGACTTTTAGAGAAGTATTGCTTCCGCATTTTCTCTCTGCGTATAATGCTACAGGGGAGGGGACGCCCCTCCCGGCGGATGCCTTGAGAGCACACATTGCCGTGATCCCGAAGGAGGGAAAAGATCCACTAAGATGCCAAAATTATAGACCGATCTCGCTGCTCAATGTGGATCTCAAGATATTCACGAAAGTGCTTTCCATGCGTTTGATTGACTTAATGCCACAACTAATCCATTCCGACCAGGTCGGTTTTGTTCCTACTAGAGAGGCGCGTGACAACACGACTAAGGCAATCAACATGATCCACGCTGCAAAGACGCGTAAAACCCCTATGCTGCTCCTCTCGACGGACGCCGAAAAGGCGTTCGACAGGGTGAGTTGGCCTTTCCTGTTTGAAACTCTCCGCTGGGTTGGCCTGCAGGAACGCATGATGAATTGGATGTTGGCAATATATTCCTGCCCATCGGCCCAGGTCAAGGTGAATGGCCACCTTTCCTCACCATTTCAGATTGCGAATGGGACGAGACAGGGGTGCCCTTTGTCGCCTCTGATATTCGTCCTCACACTAGAACCTTTCCTGCGTATCATTAGAGACAACCCGGACATTACGGGACCACGCCTGGACGCCACCCTGTCCCCCAAGATCGCGGCTTTCGCAGACGATTTGCTCTTCTTCCTGACCAACCCCCTTGTGTCCACTCCGAACTTACTCAAGGAACTGAAGCTATACGAAGAGGTGTCAATGTTTCGCATTAACTATCAGAAATCGGAAGCACTTGGGGTCGCCTTACCTCCTCCTTTAACTGACCTGCTCCGGGTTGATTTTCCTTTCAAATGGGCTATGTCCCATATCAAATATCTGGGTATCTTGTTACCCAGCAGGACGGAAGAGATTTTCCCCCTCAACTTTCCTCCCCTTTTGACGGCCGTAAAAAAAGATCTGCAAGAGTGGCAGCATGGCCTGTTTTCCTGGTTTGGCCGTTGCAGCATTGTGAAGATGAATGTCTTACCTAGACTGTTATACCACTTTCAGGCATTACCCATACGGGTGCCGGCGTCCTTCCTGAGAGCGGTTAACAGATCGCTAATTCAGTTTGTGTGGGCCCAGAAGCCCCCGCGGTTGGCGCAGAAAATTCTCCGGCTGCCAAAGGTGAAGGGTGGTGTAGCCCTACCGGACGTTACTCTCTATCACAAGGCATGTCATTTAACGCGTGCCTTGGATTGGTGCCGTCACGGCCTTCTGAAGCACTGGGTGCAGATTGAGCGAGCCTTGACTGGGGCTCACCTGGAATCGTTGCCCTGGTGCCAGCCTCCCCTGCCAAAGGAGATTTCTGATCACCCCACAGTAGGGGTGACGATAAGGACAGCTTGGAAGGCCTTCCGTGGTCATTCGATCGCACCGCTCCCGTCCCCGCTTACCCCAATTGTGGGCAACCCGGCTTTTAGTCCGGGTCTCAACGACCCTAGCTTCCTGGCGCTGAAACCGGTGGACAGGTCTCAAGTGCGACACTTTCTCACAAACGACCAATGGCATACTCGACGACAAATCCTAGAGGACCCTGCTCTGACTGGGCTCTCATTCTGGCAAAAGGTCCAGCTGGCCCACTTCATCCACACGTTGCCTTCTCCAAGTGCTTATGGGCGGCAGCTGACACCTTTTGAGTTGTTATGCCTGGACCTGTCCCCGTTGAGACATGCAATATCCCTGATATACCAAATCCTAGTTTCTCCCCCTCCGGACTTTAGGCCGCCTTATGTTACCAAGTGGGAACGGGAGCTGGGCCTACAACTTACGGGGAAACAGGTTGACCGAATCCTTCTCTTCGCTCAAACAACTTCTATCAGTGCAAGGCACCAGGAGATGGAATATAAGCTTCTGTCCCGTTGGTACTACACTCCGGAAAAGATACACAAGATGTTCCCTCAGAGCACGGACATGTGCTGGAGGTGCGGGGAGGAGGTTGGTACGCTCCTCCACATCTTTTGGTCATGCCGCATCTTACAATCATTTTGGTCTGAGGTACAACGCATCGTCCAAAAGTTTACGGACAGAGAGTTGCCGTTGTCACCTGAGCTCTTCCTTCTGCACCACCACAATATCCCAACTAAGGGCTATAGAAAGTCCATATTGCCGCTTCTGATCAATGCGGCAAAGGGTTGCATCCCGCTGAATTGGAAGCAGACTCAGCCTCCATCGGTGGCGGGCTGGTTGAGCAGAGTGAAGGCTGTCCATGACATGGAGGACTTGTTAGCAACGGAAAGAGGCCTAAGTGAGAAATTCTCCAAAACATGGTACTTCTGGCACGAATTTTACTTCTCGGAGGAATGCGGGCTCCTAATGGCTTGATCCACCTGAGAGGATCGAACATGACTGCTCCCCAGGCGGGGAGGCTGTGGCTGGAGGCACCCTGCTCCCCACCCCCCGGGTGTGGGGGTGGTTGGGGTTGTGTTTTTTTTTTTTATCACCCCCCCCTTCCCCTCTTGTATTCTTGCACTCCTTGCTTTCTTTTCTCTTACTTTCCTTGCTTTTTCTGTATTACCAACACTAGAGTGTTGGCCTGTGCAAGCCTGTTTCTCACGGGCTTGACGTTTCTATTTTTATCTAAATCGGCTTTTGCCACAAAAATACGGCCGTGCGGGGGGCGGAGAGCTCCTGTAAGCCTGACACTTGTTGTGACCCCCCCCCCCCCTGACAACGGGCTTTATATCTCCAATGTAATATCTATACTCATGAGGGGGTGGGGAATGTTTGCTGTTTTTTGATAAGCATCTGTGAGCTCTCTGTGTATCCGCATGTCCTTTTCTCTTGAATAAAGAATTTACAAAAAAAAGAGGAAGGCATCTCATAGTAGCCCATTATGTGTCACTTACCTGAAACTGAAGCCTGCAATGTAACCGCTGTCCCCACTAGCAGTGAGCGTCCATCTCCACCCTTCTTCCTTCCGGGGCCTCAAACTCTGGCTCTGTGACTAGCCGGAGTCGTGTGACGTCATTCCCGCGCATCCGCGCGGGGGCCGCCAGTCACGGCATGACCCCCTTTAGAAACGGCACAAAATTTCTTTCCCCCACTGCCCATTCTTTTTTTATTTTATTTTTCAATTTTCCTGTTGATTCAGCTTTAGTTTTTGTATTGTTATTTTCTTGGATTTATTGCCCTTTTTTGATCATGCAATCAATCATGTTTGTATCTAGATTGAATCTATGTCATGTCCATGTATGGTGTTTCACCTCTCCAAGTAACTCTGATTATCTACTAATTGGCAAATTAATGACATGTGCTGCAAGGATGGGGTTTATACACTGAATATTGTGGCATTTTTGTATATGGAATTTGTAGTGAACAAGGCCTGCAAGGCTGAAACGCGTTTACATCTGCTGTCTGTGTCTTTTATGGAGAATCAATAAATTTAGAAGATTTTAAAGAGCAAGCAAGGAGTTGCGAACCATCTTTTCTCACAAATACTAAAGCTCTACTTCAGAAAAGAATTTAAAAAAAACACAAGTGAATGCAGATCTGTATTCATTAATATATAATGTAATTATTTAACTTAAAGCAGTGTAAGTACCTGAATTTAACCTGGTGTCAATAATATTATCAGCTAGGCTCTGCTCGATCTTGTCACGAAGAGCCAGATGGGATGATAAGTGAGATCGCAATCAAGGATCCCAATGCACTTACCAGATCCTTTGACCTCATCATTTTCATAAAGGCAATAAGCACATCTGAAACTAATACTCCAGTTCCCCTGAATTTTCATCCACAGGTGAGCCAATCCAAGTAATATTCTCGATTCTTTAGTGGCCTCCGAGTAATCCACAAGGAAATCCAGCAGAGGAAATGTAAAAAAATAAAAGACTTGATAGTGCAACAAACACGTTTTTCTCCATAAAAACAGTACATGTAAAAATGCAGATTTAAAATTTCTCACACCTCCAACCAGGTATGGAGTATTACATTACAGGCTTCAAGCTCTGCTCGACATGTTTCGCCCAAAAGGTTGTTATGTGGGGCTGGAGCCAGGCTAATAACGATTCATACTACAAAAAGTATTCATTTCAGCTAATTAATAAACCTTACTTTTTTATTAGGAACTTTATTTATTGTCAATAAAGCAATTACTATCCCATTCAACTTTTAAAACCGTTAAAAAACAAATCCAGTGCATTTCACATTTGGAAACCTGTTTCTTTTTACAGCTCCAGCGTAGACTCACTATTTCAATTCACATAACTTTTAGCTTATTCAGATTTCCTTAATGATATTGTGAAAAATGGAGAAAGAATCTGGCACAGCTGTGTAAAGTAACCAATCAACTTCTAGGTTTAATTGAAAAAGCTAAAGTTGGAAGTTGATTAGTTACTATGCACAGCTGCACCAGATTATGTGTGCAACAGCTTTAGTAAATCCCCCCCAATGTGTCATTGACCCTTTCCTGATATTATGTACAGTATTTGTTCACCTATTCGTACCAGCAATGTCCTAGTGGTCTGTCTTTCCCACATTCTGCGTACCACATCGAGCATTTTACGACATAAATTTTGTTGTTGCAAATGCAATGGAAACAAATACAGTTAAGGTAGTTCCATTTAATTTGCAAGCAGTGCACCTGCAGTGGTACAAAACCTTCAGATCTAGAAATGACCTTACTATTGGTTTATCGATTAAATTAGTAACCATATCACCTCAGGGCCACCTGACAACCAGCTCCAAAAGCATTCCACTATGAATCACCTTTTAGAGGGGCAGTAGGGACCGACACTCACATCAACAAAGCCTTATGCCCTGTACACACGATCGGATTTCCGATGGAATAAAATCCAATGAAATTTTCTGTCGGAATTCCGATGAAGCTGACTTTCATCAGTCTTGCCTACACACCATCAGACAAAATTCCGACCGTCCAAAACGCCGTGACGTAAAACACTCCGACGAGCCGAGAAAAATTAAGTTCAATGCTTCTGAGCATGCGTCGACTTGATTCTGAGCATGCGTGGGGTTTTTTCTCCGATGGAGTTCCCCACAGACGATCGGAATTTGCTATCGTTTTTTGGGCCCACACATGATCGTTTTTTCGGATGAAAAAAGTCCATTGGTCTTTTTTCTTCGAAAAAAACGATCGTGTGTACGCGGCATAAGAGAGAAAAGTTGAGATTTATATATACTTTCAGCTGCTTATATTTCTGAATCTACTGATCCTTTTGACATGTAGTTTTCATTGAAGATAACACCACTGCCTCTGTATATTTTAATCGTATGCTCATTTTAAAATACCCAGGGTTCTCACAAATATTTATTTAAGCCCAAGTAAGTGGAACATAACAACCCTCCTTTGTGCTGGGACTACCCCCACACTGCAAAAGTTACATGCTCATTCAGGTCTAGGCCTAGGGGATGGGCAAAACAGTTTTACTTACCTGATCTACCTCTCTCACAGCAGCCTTAGCTGCTACTTCAGCATCAGTCTATTTCTCAGACTATTCAGACTATTTATTGGTTTACTCAAGCACATTACAGGATAATGGACCCTGCAATGGTCTTGATGATGTCAGAGGACCTGAAACTGCTGGGGCATAGGGGAGAAGAGACTGCAGGGACTAGTCTTACAGTACGGAAGTAGCCTGTGGGAGCAGGAGATCGGTAAGTAAAACTGCTTAATTTTTTCACTAGTTCTAAACACACATTAAACTCTTGCAGTGTAGATGTAGCCCCACTGCAAGGGAGGATTTTTACTTTGTTATGTGTTTGTTCTACTCATATTTCCATGACTTGCCCATGTCTTTAGACATTATTGTGAGAGGAGTAACCATGGTCCATTGTCCTCACCTGATCAGGACTGGAGTCGCAAGGAATTCCTTACCGCTTGTCGCCCCAGCCAGGTTATGCCTCTCCTGGGTGGAAGTCCTTCCTGTACAGCCTCTACATGAGCTATATGGTTGTAGCCCCATTCTGGTGTCCTAGAGGGCATGGTTTAGCCTCTCCTGGGCATTGATGGCAGGAAGTAATGCAGCCACTGTGGCCAGTTTCCTGGCTTGCCCTTTTCCTAGATGGTGCTGGGAGCCCACAGACTGTGATCTGAGCATGCTCAGGTTCTAATATCACTAATGGCCAAGGGTACTAGTTTTAAATAGTTTTAAGGCGCTTTTGGGCAACACATGGTGGTGTTCTCTACTCATGCATGCTGGATGCTTACGTGGTCATTGTTTGCAGGTATGTTTCCCTTTTTTATGGCATTTACCTGGGCTTTTCTTATCTCCTTCTAAGTATTGCTCTGGGATCACTGTGTCATGCTGTTTTTCATTTCAGTCTGCTGCTTTGCTCTTTCTATGGGGAACGCTGCTCAGGTAGACCACCCATTGCTTGTAAGATAAAGGGATTAGGTAAGTAGTGAAGATACTGAGAAAAAGAGAGCCAATATCTACAGACTTGTAAAGACCTCAAGACAGAGAGAGCCATCTAAAGGTCAAGACAAGTCGCCATCTAAGAGAAGACATACAGGCAATGTGGCTCAAGGTCATCATCTCACCTCTCATTATCATTGCTCCCTGTCTACAAACATCACAGGTTATGACTAATGGGTGCTGCGTTTATGGTGGAAAGTCATTGCCTGACAAGCTGGTATGTCAAGTCTGCCTGGAGCAAGCGGCATACCACCCTGCAAGGACTTTAAGATAGAGGTAGCCCTTCAAAGGCCAGAACAGTCATCATTTAGGTGCAGACGTCCAGGCAATGTTGATCAAGGTCGTCATCATCTCGCCTCTCTTTAATATTGCTCCCCGTCTACAAACACCACAGGTTTGTGGTGGAAAGTCATTGCCTGACAGGCTAGTCCTCTTGGAGAAAGCGGCAACTGACAAAGAAGGGGATGTCAGGGAAGTAGCGGCCTTGATTAAAGAATCGGTCAAGGAGTCCATGCATGAAACCTCTGCACCTCAGTCTGTGGCTGAATTGCCTAGCACTTCCAAACAGAGCCAGCAGGTGGTTTCCAAACTGGAGAGCTTGTCGGAGGACGAAGAACATTAAAGGAGCCACAGGCTTAGACTTTTGCCTAATAGAGCCTTTTGCAAGGGCAGGTAAGGAGGCAATTGCCTTGAGTTCAGTGGAGGAAACTCTCCACGAGGTTAGAAAGTAATCATTTCCCTTCATTGAAGGACTGGATGAGTTAATCCAGGAAAAATGTCAGGGGCCAGAGAAAAAAGCCTGTATAAACAGTTGTCAAAACTGTATCCCCTGAAAGAGCCACAGGTCAATCTGCTGCTGTTGCCTCTGATGGTGGATGCATTATTAATGCGACTGGCAAGACATTGCATCACCTTGTGCTTTCATTCAAGGAAGCTCTAGTCCAAAAATAAGATCTAGATCTGAAGTGCCCTACATCTGCAGGTGCCTGCAGATCAACAATAACGATCGCAGCATTAGGCAGAGCAATTATGAGCTGGACAGTTAATATTAAGGAAGCCCTTCTGGAGGAAGTGGAGAGAGATAAGGTGGCAACGGCTTTGTAAGAGCTGAAATTGTCAGGAGACTGTGTAGCAGAGGTGTCAGGAAATGTCATTTGAAGTTCTTCAAGAGCGATGTTGCCCAGTCATGGCAAGGAGGGCATTATGACTATAGTCATGGTCAGCGGATCCCACCTTAAAATCAAACTCGTGCAAGATACCGGACGGTGGCTGCAATCTATTTGTAAGTAGACTGGATACAGCCATCTCAAGGGTGACCACTGGCAGCTCAGGGTGGATATCATCTGACAAAAAACAGAAAAATTAAGAAAGGTCCAGCATATAGGTGGCATCTCCCGGGTAGATATGAGGAGGGAAAATCCTACGCACCGGGAAAAGATTACAAAAGGAACTAGAGGAGTACCCAATCTTCATTGTTGAAGCCCAAAAAATTGAAGGCACCTGTCTTGGGAGAACAGCAAGAAGTCCTTTTAAGGGTGCGCTCATCCAGGGGGTGTCTGTGGGAGCCAGATGAAACTCTGCACACACACCTGGATGAAAAACATTCAGGATCAATAGGCCATATCAGCTATATCAGCGTGACATTGGTTTAAGGGGTGTCCACCTTCCGATCCCTTTCAGCCAGCCAGGCTACCAGATTTGATAAAAAGGCAAAACATTCTGATCCAGTTTGTAGCCGAATTAAATAAAAACGAGCGATCGTGAAGGTTCCATTTGCCCAGAGGAGATGAGGATTTGGTTCACCTCTGTTCCTAGTAAAAAAAAAAAAAAATCAGGCAATCTGTGCCCAGTGCTAAACTTCAAAATCTCCACAAGCATAGAAAGTTGCAGTTGTGTAAGATAGAGAACCTCCAATCCATTCTATCATTGATAAATCTGGGAGATCGGATGCTCTCTGTAGGTTTATCAGACGCCTATTTGTCCCAATCTATTCTGCATTTCAGTTCCACTACCTGTTTCGGTGCCTCCCCTTTGGTCTGTCCACCTCCCCTAGGGCATTCACACAGGTCCACATTTACAAAGGTCCTACTGTCTGCAATAGCAAGGGGGATGAGAATACACCACTACTTGGACAGCATCCTTCTAGCCCAGTGTTTCTCAACTCCAGTGCTCAAGGCTCCCCAACAGGTCATGTTTTCAGGATTTCCCTCAGAGGAAACGGCTGTGGTAATTACTAAGGCAGCGAAACTAATCAAATCACCTGTGCAAAATAATGTAAAGCCTGAAAACATGACCTGTTGGGGAGTGTTGAGGACTGGAATTGAGAAACACTGTTCTAGCCAGCAATTGGCAAATGCTTGCTTATTCAGCATCGGGATGCTCTGCTACACAATCTACAAAATCCTGATAGCTAATTAATTGGAAGTAGAGCTAGCTTCCTCTGCCCAGCCCAAAGAATAAGGTGCTTGGGGGCATTTTTGGATACACAGAAAAATTCTGTAGAACTTCCATGGGGGATGAACCATCCTCTGATAGAGAAAGTAAAAGGTGCTTTGGAAGCAAAGTCTCTTCCAGCAGAACAGTTCCTAAGTATCCTTGGTTCTTCCTAATTGACCAATTGTTGTTTTTGAATGGAACATTATCACATCAGACCCCAGCCAGAAAGGTTGGGGGATGCATTTCAAAGAGCAGGCTGCTCAAGGTCATGGGATGGTCAGCTTACGAGGCATAGTGTTGAATGATCTCTAACTGAGAGCAGCCTTCAAAGCCCTTTTGGCATTCACTCCTTTTATAGGAGGGACAAGTGTTGTACTGTGCCTAGACAGCAGTGAAAGGGTAGAATTCTTAGTTTGCCAGTGGAACTTCTAGTATCGATAATTGTAATTATACCATTTTGGCTGAGGAGGCTCTGGTGTCTATCTCTCCAACAGTTGAGCATTGAGTCACTACTGCTTCTGCCAGTGACAACGGATCTGCTCTCTCATGGGCACTTTTGCCACCCAGCCCCATGAGGCTACATTTGATGACATGGAAGTTGAGAGGTGGAGGCTATCAAGTCAAGGGTGCTCAGGGCAGGCAGTGGCTACCTTGTGTCAAGCCAGGAAGGTCTCCATGAATAAGACTTACCAGAGAATATGGGTAAAATTTGCAGATCTCACAGAGCAAAAGCCTGGAGTCCTTTATCACCAAAACCAGCCGAGGTTTCGCAGTTCTTACAACTGGGGCTGGACAGGGGCCTAGGTTCAAATATGTTTAAAGTTCAAAGTTCAGCCTTGTCCGCACCTACAGAGGTTTAAGGAGCCCTTAACTCTTTAGTGATACAATTTTTTTATAAGGCTTGCATAGAGAAGGACCTGCCAGGAAACCATTGTTCCCTAATTGTGACTTGCCTATGGTCCTCAGCTCTATCAAGGCCTCATTTCTGTCCTACAGAATGGGCTGCACTCTGCAATCTAACCCTGAAGATCGTATTTCTGGCTGCTACATCCTCTGTGAAAAGGGTGTCAGAGTTGCAGTCTTTGCACTCGAGGAGGCTCACCTAACGTTCTACCCAGACAGAATAGTCCTAAAACCACAAGACAGCTTTTATCCATAAGGTGTCTTTCTCCTTCCACTTTAAAGTTGAGTTCTACCCCCAAAAAATGCACCAAAATTCTTTAAAAAAATTGAATTTTTTTTTCTTTACTCACCAGAAAGAGCGTTTGCTATGCGGAACTTGCTAATCTGCCACTTCCTCCACCGCGGCAGGTCTTCTTCCTCGTCCTACTCGCGGTGTCTTCTGAGGAATGTGTCACGCTGCCTTCTGGGAACTGTGTGTATCCCAGAAAGCAGCCACCCATTCACAAAGCGCCGCGAGGCTCGAGCATGGGCAGTAGGAAATGGGCAATGAAGCTGCAAGGAGGATGGAGGCGCCGGGACCTGCCAGGATCGAGGGATTGCCCTTGGGGGGGTCGACATCGGGGGCACCTAGGACAAGTAAGTGTATTTATTAAAAGTCAGCAGCTACAGTGTTTGTAGCTGCTGACTTTTTTTTTAAAAATCGCGGGTTGAATCCCGCTTTAACCAGGAAGTCAATTTACCGTCTTTCTTGGTGAAGCAAGAGAACCACATCCCCTGGATGTTGGTCTAACGCTAATGGCCTGTTTGGCAGTTACCTTTTCATTCAGGAAAGCTGAGCCTGTATATGGTCCCACATAGCTTAAGCCATGGACAGTCAGCATCAACACATACAATTACCTCCTAGATTGTTAAGACAATTAAAAGAGCCTACTCTTCACAAGAACTTCCTGTTCCAGAAAAGACTTGAGAGCACATTCAACCAGGGCAGCTCTGTGGACAGTGCAGAACTGAGTGTCTCCTGAGGCTATTTGCAAGTCAGCAATATGGTCCTCCCAGAACACCTTCATTACACTTTATTAGGTGAACCCGGCTCTGCTCAGAAAATTTGTTCTGCTTATGCTACTGACCATTATTTTTTCTTTCACCCTCTCATATGGCGAGTTAGTTCCCATTGTATGCTGCCATGATGCGCCAGGAAAACTGAAAATTGTATACTCACCTTTGCGTAATTTTCCTTTCCTGGTGCATATTAATGGCAGCATACAGATTCCCATCCAAATGATGAGAGTTACAGAGAATGCTGTGAGCCGGGTCTGTCTTTGATTTATAGTTAACCAGTCCTATCAGGTTGTGGGGGTGGAGCCACAACCCATTGTATGCTTCCATGATGATGTACCAGGAAAGGAAAATTAAGGAAAGGTGAGTATACCTTTGATGAAACAAAGAGAAAAGAAGCGACACGTCCAGAGATGAAGAAAAATATTGTTGGTTTATTGTAGAATCAAAGGTTAAAAAACATGACACACGAAGGATCCACACTGTTCAGCAGACGCGTTTCACACAAAGTGCTTAATCATTGCTCAGTTTGATGAACCTTCCCTCCCTCCCTTTTTAGATTGTAAGCTCTGATTTCTCTTGTACCAAATTGTAACTGTAATGTCTGCCTTTATTTTGTTAAGCACTGTGCAAACTGTTGGCGCTATAAAAATCCTGTATAATAATAATAATAATAATAATGAACCTGATTTATTAAATCTTCCAGTATGGGCAATCATGATTTTCTTTGTGGCAAATGCTTGATTCTTCATGCACTCTTGAGTATATGTGCTGCATGGCCCTGGGAGAGCAACAAAATAATTGTCTATAAACTTACAAAACACAAAACACAATTTAATTTATCACTATCTCCTTTATTAGAAATGTTACTTCAAAACATTAGAATACATGCAGACAGAACAATATATATATAGCAATTAATTCTTCATTTTTTATTAGCATTGAACATCTTCACAATATATAGTCTATAAAGTACAAAAAACATTAAAAATAATTACATTGGAGGAAGGGTCACATCTGTACAACTGTAATACTCAACATTATTGATTCTGAAAAACAGACAGGAAGACTTACATAAATCTACCTTCACATTGTCTAGACGGTACATACATACAAAATGTGCATATTGGGTACACTGATACCGACCTAATAAACCGTGTAAGATTTGTTTTGCTGGATTTGATGGAGGATCCTGCATTTGACAATTGTGAATTCTGACTCAAGTTTAACCAGCCCATCTGTTATTTGGAAGCTTTCTAAGAGATTGTCAGTTGGTGTGTGCAAATCTGATTGGTTCATAGTGAGAGTTCGGGGTGATTTATCAATGTAATTATGGCAAAACTTTTGTGACTGTGTTAAAATTGCAGAACAAGAGTCAATTTTGTAAAGAATAACACCTGCAGTATTTTCGGTACTGTGCATTTCGTGCTATTTTTACAAATGGCGATGGTGTTTTAAGATTTTGTTGCACAGATCGGCTCAATCAACTGCATGCACTTAATGTTGATTTGTGGGGTAATTTGCAAATAAAATTCCATTAATAAAGATTATCACACAAGTCTTTGTTCCTTAAAATACTGGTAGTCTCAGACTGGTGATGATTGTGTGGTTCTATAAGGTGGTGCCTAATGAGGGCAGCAGAAAATAGAGTGGCGATACAGTAATGTTGCATAGAATAAATACTGGGAAATAAAGGCTTTCAGTGGTAAAATACTGATTGCACAATTTAAGCAGGCCATACACTGTAAGATGTATCTCTAACCAGCATGCATGGATGAATCTTCATTCCTGGCTATTGTGTTCTGACAGCCAGAGCCCACAGCTGTCAGAATACCCAAACAGTGGCTGCATCTGATTTGGATACAGCCACTATTCAGCCATCAGTTTTCCTCCTGGCTCCTTTGATTTTCAGATTTAAGGATGGTTGGTGGGAGGGCCACCCAAGGCTCAAATTTTAGCCAGTTAATCAGGAACCTGGTGAAAATCCCTCCATGTATGGCCAATTTTAGGGTTATTTATGTTTTGTGAATGAACCATATTGATGAGAAAAGTATGGTCATATAAATCAACAAATGCAGATAAAATAACCCATGAAGTTTAGGAAATTGACCCCCAAGAAATGTGTTCAATCTCCAAGGATAACATTTTAGGGATGGTTTAAATCCAGTTAATCACTATAGCAACTCTTATAAATGTTCCACTGTAGGGGTAAATGTTTGACCAATTGAAGCCATAAACTTTGGCCATTAAGTAAATCATTGCCAATGAAATTATAGGTTTCAGCAAGGGCTGTAGTGGGGTCAAATGTTATTACTAGAACAGTACTGTAATTTAGAAGCTCAGATGTAATGAACATATCATTATTGGCAATAAAGGCTTTAAACTATCTTTTATCTATGTAAGTCTTAAAAGGTATAGTCATGAGCTTTCCAAGTGATACTATTCCATTGTGATGTAATATATTATCTTTTAATATATGTAATATATTATCTTTAATTTCTGTTCCTATTTGTTTGAAAATACTGTCACATGTACAGCTGGACTTATTATTAGTTATTAGTGTGTAAAGAGCAATAGCAACCCAAAGTATTTCAGAATACTGCAGTTTCAGTTTCTGTTTGGTTGCTACAGATTGCTGCTATTTGCACATCACTACTGCTGTCTGATCCGCTTGAAAATGTATATTCTGAAAACGGATCCATACATTTTAGCCAATTGCTGTAAAGTGTTTAAAAATAGCAGCTTTATTGTCCCCATCCGGATCCACAATTCCTACTATTTTTGCATATAATTATGTAGTAGGGACCCCAGCATGGATTGAGTTGGGATAAGAACCTGCTGGTCCCATTTCTATTTTGTATTCTTTTATATAATTGAGTGCTCCCATGTGTACCATAGTCACAGTTGGGCATTCTCAGTATAATATATCCCCAAGCTGAGGACAATTATGACAATAAACTTGACCATTTAGGTATGCGTGTTTAGGTAACAGGACCATTGATCTTAGGAAACTTTTTATTACGGTATCTATGATTAATTGTAGGATGCCTGAGATGGTACATGCACCTCTGTGATAACCATATCTGTGTGTGCGCGGTCAATATATTGTCTCATCTATTAATGCTTGTGAAATGTTTGCATATAATGCATGCCACTTCTGCATCTTTCAGGTCTGACCATTTCAATGGATTTACAGGTATGTGCCCCACCTTTCTTTATGTTAAAATTCTGTATTGGTTTGCAATTTGATTGACAAAAGCCAGTGCACATAAAAGACCCACTGATGGCATCAGTTCCTGAAACTGTTTCTGTGTATGCATATTTCACCCATAGAATGTCTACTGCAGTGTGTAGAAAATGTGACCACTATTTTGTTTGTTTGCATGTACAGTTTGCAAAGATAATAATTCCATGTTCACCATCTGAACAATTCCATTGGTTCTGCCAACAAATAGTAGAATTACTTGGAAGATGTATGAGTCTTCTAAAGAACTGTACCTGATATTTGTAAAAAACAAAACAAAACTATAATAGAGGAAGACAATTTGTAGTTACTAGCCTTTTAATACCTTTTTAAAAGATCCAAACACAACACCAACATATCTGGCAAATTTAAAAATGCAACAATATTAGAAATCCTCATGACAGAAAGAATGGAAAAATTAGTTTCATATCTGCCTGTATTTTGCCCATACAAAGCATGGAAAAAGGCATCACAAATTTATATCACTAGCAGTCTTTTTTGCTATGTGTTTCACGTAAATTGAAGTACCTAACTTAAAGGGTAGCTCCACTTTCGCTGGGAAAAAATAGCAAATAAAGAAAAAATAATATAGTGTTTACAATTGCGACATAAGTCATATTGTAATTGAACGTTATTAAAAGTTTCCTTTTCAATCTGTAGCCACTGTAATTTTCCTGAAAATGCAATGCAATATGGCTACCTGGAGGTGTTCTGTACACATAATGTATACAGAACGCCCCGCAGAAACATAATTTCCTGCTTGTGTGATTGGCTCACTGATTTTCTCAGAAGTCTACACTAAAGCCCTGTACACACGATAGGTTTAACAGATGAAAACAGTCCGATGGACTTTTTTCATCGGACAAACCGATCGTGTATGGGCCCCATCGGTCTTTTTTCCATCGGTGTTTAAAAATAGAACATGTTTTAAATTTATCCGATGGTTAAAAAACCGATAGCAAATTACTATCGTCTGTGGGGAACTTCATCGGATAAAAAACCCACGCATGCTCAGAATCAAGTCGACGCATGCTCAGAAGCATTGAACTTCATTTTTCTCGGCTCATCGGAGTGTTTTACGTCACGGCGTTTGGAACGGTCAGTTTTTTGACTGATGGTGTGTAGGCAAGACTGATGAAAGTCAGCTTCATCGGTTTTCCGATGGAAAAATACATCGGTTAAAAAAAACATAGGAAATCCGATCGTATGTACAGGGCTTAAGATACAAGTCAGATATCAGGCATCTCATGCAAAAAAAATGCCCTTTTTGGTGAGATACTCCCAATAGGTACATGTCTAAAGGGATAAAGGGATGCAGGCGCAGCAGCTTTCCTTATTAGTGCTCTGCAGTTGATTGATAATTATGAAACCACTCCCATTAGACTCACTCCACACAGGGGCACAGATGAACAAATAGTGATTTCTTCAGAATAATAAAAGGTAGGAATTTGCAACAAAGTTTGTTAAATCCTTGTAATGTACATAGATCATAGATTTTTTTTTCTCAACAAAAGTGGAGTTACGATTTAAGTTAAGTGATTCATGCCTTGGGAATATTAGCCACTAAAGTGCTAGTTCAGTAAGTGCTACAGTGATCATAAATAAGGCCAGCTGCTATGGGATACTGTAAATCATCTTTGTTCGTTCGATTGCAGCGTATGACTTCACGAGCAACAATATGTACAAGATAAATCAATAATAACTATTGATTAGCTGCTTCCTAGTATGAACATATTGTTTAAGCATCACATTGTTATGACAAACCCTAGACCTTCATCTGTTCCAGTTTCTCTACAAGAGTTTTCCAATCTTCTCAAAAAATGCTTATGTTAAATTTAAAGCTTTATAGAAAATAGCTTCAAACTGGCCTGATTGTAGAGCGCTATAGAAAGCTTTGCACAATATATAGGTAGAAAATAAATATTTCTTAAGCTTTGTTCTGCCAATTTAGGAGGTAAAGTAACGATGGACATTTATTTTAAAAATGCTCCTCTCTTTTTGTGCTTTAACAAATGCACTTCAAAACACTTTTGCAGTTTATTTACCTGGTAAAATATTAAAATACTCAAAAACTAATCAAAGCTCAAAAATTGCCCTGTTTTTAGTTTGCATTATTGTTATAAATGTCCCCCATAGTCTTTTTGCCATTTTATGTGCCACAATATGTGTATGTGTATATGTAAAGGAAATAGGTAAATGTGTCATATCGTTTTTTATATTCCCAACTGACATTTGCATCTTAGTAGAAATGAACGGGTTATACTGTATCCAACAGCAGCTATTTTTATCTCTTGTGGACCCAAGTGGCGAGACTTTTGCCCTAATAGCCTCCTACAAGGGGTCTGCATGCTTTGGATTTTCAATCTTTTTAATATTAAGGAAATGGATAGGCTTATCAATGTTTTTAGATAGCATATAAAATTAATCAGTTTGATGTAAATACAATTATCAATATGTGGTAATGTTTTAAAAACCTTGTTTTTATTTTAATAGAACATTTCATATTTATTTTATACTTTCTCTTTTTTAATAACATATGCATATAAAGGCCAACTTATTTCTTCATTACATAGACAAACTCTACTTCTCATACATTGCCACACAATCGTTAAGTTTTACTGTTCCTTCTTATAATGCAATCTACAGTATGAGTCAGCTGACGCATTGGAAACAATACAACCTGACTGATATCTTACCAGTTGTTAAGTAGATATGATAGAGGCATAGTTTTCTCTTGTTGCCAATATACAAATCTACTTTTTAATACAATAACAAAATATGACCATATAATATTAAAATGAGAATAAGCAAGTACAGTATGTAAAAATTGAAAGTTTACTTCAAAGTAAGCACTTGAAATGATAAAGCAACATCTGAAAGTATGCCACACTTTTCTCTTTAATAAGAATGAAAAAGTCAGATAGATTTCCTCTGCCCCAGTATGAAGAGTGAGTGTCTTGGGACTTGGGATCTTGATTGAGAAAATCTTTTTTGCATTTTTAATACTTAAAAAAAAATATATATATATATATATATATATATATATATATATATATATATATATATATAAAATAAACAGTGGGTGATTAAAGTAGAACTATAGGCAAAACTTTTTTTTCATTTTGAATAGAGCAAGGGATAGTTATAACCCCTGTCAGATTTTTCTTTTCGCCATCTGTGTCCCATTTTGGAGATTTCCCTTCACTTCCTGTCCCATAGCCAAACATGAAGTAAAAGGAAATTCCTGCAAACTAAGGAAATTCCTTGGGAACCCAGAACTAGTGTCCCTATTGGAAGATTTGACCGCTATTACTTTTCTGGGGACAACCCAAAATTTGGGATTTTCTTTTACTTTCACTTTCAATGATAATGTTACCAGAACAAACAGAGAGGGTGAATCTCCTAAACGGGGGACACAGATTTATATTAGAGGCTAGCTGGTTGATACAGAAGCTGGAGACCTATTGCCACATCCCATATAGCAAGACCAATGCACACAAAGGATTCCCCTGTGACTTTATAGGCAAGGGCCACACCAGGCAAAAAGAGTAAGAAAGTATATATAAAAATACTGAATTTTATTACAAATTTTAAAGATAAAAGGTAAGCATAAACATCAAAGTTCCAATAATAAAATACACATTGGTAACCATACAATACAAAGCTGATGTCAGAGGGGTGCGGTTGGTTTGAGTAGTAGGACACTAAACCGCAAACAATCAACTGGGAGATCCCAACATGTTTCGGAATATGAGAATATAACAGGAAAAAAAAAAACATTCTAATCCCTCCTCCCTCCAAAAACTCCAAAACGAAAAAAAAAGTTTTGCCTTTAGTTATACTTTAAGCTCACCCAAATTGTTTAATAATGGAAATATCATTTGAAGATTTTTTTTAAGGAGAACTCCACCTGTTCTTGTGATCATCTGTGATCAAGCTCTTGAGTGGAGCACTTCTGCTCTAGCCCTCCTTCAGCACCTTCTGCTTTTATATCATATAATTTCCCATTTACACCAATAAAAAAATCTCCAAAAACATGGTTCAAGCAGAGTGCTGAAGAAGAAAGAGTTTGATCCAAGGCAGTGGATCACTGCATTGACAGCATGGAGGTAGGTAGTATTATATAATGTGCTTGACCATCCCAAGCCCCCCTTGTAATAGCTTTTTATGTCACATAGTATCAACGTTATATTTTGCTAATGTGTAAACTTATAAATAAAAAATACTTTGGATTAGAAGGTAGTTAAAGTGGAATTGTAGACAGATATATTGACAGTTGATACTGTTTTGCCCCCACTTTCGTGTATTTTTTATGTCTTGTATAGAACTTTATGAAGTTATAATTTTTATGTACTATGCTGACATCTAGTGGTGGTTTTGGACCACTACAACTTTTTACTAATTTAATTTTGGTATCTTCTTCTGTCTTCCCCTCTTGTTTAGAGCTAGATAGTTTAGTCTTACCTAGACCCACCCTATGTCTTCCATGTTCCCTCTGCCAGTGTTAGTAATTTGCAGAGACAGGGCTCAGGAAAGTCATTGTCTTTTTACACTTCAACAGACCGTAAAAGCATCCTCTGTACTGCAATTGTTTGAAGTAAAATTGTGTTAAATTTAATTTCTGTGTGTTAATAAAGAGTTAAGCTGCTTGTGGATGGTGCCAGGTCAGCAGGTTACCATACTGTCTGGATAGACTGGGTCCAAGGAGGTATGTCAATACATAAAGCGGCATTTGAAACAGAACAGAAAAAAGTGTATGAACTGTCTCATTGTCACACAAAAAAATGTGTGTTTCTGTTTAGTCACTTTTCTAATCCATGCGTCCCTGCCAGTGGGCACAGTCTGATTCTGACCTCATTTGTATCTACTAAAGCAACACAGCTTGGTTAAGGTCTGTCTAAAGCCTGGTACTGAATAGTGAAGGAGCAGAAATACACCAATCAGGTCAACTATACTCCCTTCCCTCCTTTCAGCCAGTTCCCTGTGCACTGTGTGATGTAGTAAAGCCTGATTGATTTATGATTTACTGATTTACATTGCTGCTACTTCCTTTCCCAGCCTGAACCCTGCTGTGATGGGAAGTATAGGAAGCTGAAATGAAGACAGATCGAGGTACTATTTAAAAATGCATGTAAGGATATTTAATGAATTCATAATTAAGTTAAATATTAATATCTGCCTACAATTCTCCTGCAGTATAGCATCTTTTATAATAGCAGCGCCATTTAGCTAGAACTGCAGAAAGTATATATAACCTATTGATCACTGAACAGAAAGCTATCCCTCTCGCATTGGGATTTCTAATGAAACACAGTAGCATTCAGGGCAGTGCCAGCCAGACTGCTTTGTTAACTGAGCTCACTTTCTGTTCTGTATCTCTTTTCAGTGTCTGGTTTTCAATAGACTGGAACCTGGAAAGTGTCTGAAAATGACGACTTGCCAAAACTTGACTGTGCAGGTAAACTACGGAAGAGTGACATGAGCCTGCTACTTTAGAAACGAGTCTGCCAAATCCCACTTACTAGTAGAGAATTGTTTTTTGTGTGTGTGTATTATAAGGGGAAGATGAGGAAAAGCAAGCTTTCTTTGGCTACGTAGTATACAAGGAGCACATTTTTGATTGTCAAGTGGAAACAAAGGCCATTCTGAGCTGCCCATAATTTGTGGAAAATGTTTTTTATAATATAAAATCACAGACATAGTTGATTTAAGGAACCATTTTAAATTACATATACAGTCAGGTCCATAAATATTGGGACATCAAAACAATTCTAATCTTTTTGGCTCTATACACCATCACAATGGATTTGAAATGAAACAAACAATATGTGCTTTAACTGCAGACTTTCACCTTTAATTTGAGGGTATTTACATCCAAATCAGGTGAACGGTGTAGGAATTCCAACAGTTTGTATATGTGCCTCCCACTTTTTAAGGGGCCAAAAGTAATGGGACAATTGGCTGCTCACCTGTTCCATGGCCAGGTGTGTGTTATTCCCTCATTATCCCATTTACAAGGAGCAGATAAAAGGTCCAGAGTTCATTTCAAGTGTGCCATTTGCATTTGGAATCTGTTGCTGTCAACTCTCAATATGAGATCCAAAGAGCTGTCACTATCAGTGAATCAAGCCATCATTAGACTGAAAAAACAAAACAAACCCATCAGAGATATAGCAAAAACATTAGGTGTGGCCAAATCAACTGTTTGGAACATCCTCAAAAAGAAAGAACGCACCAGTGAGCTCAGCAACACCAAAAGACCCGGAAGACCACGGAAAACAACTGTGGTGGATGACCGAAGAATTCTTTCCCTGGTGAAGAAAACACCCTTCACAACAGTTGGCCATATCAAGAACACTCTCCAGGAGGTAGGTGTATGTGTGTCAAAGTCAACAATCAAGAGAAGACTTCACCAGAGTGAATACAGAGGGTTCACCACAAGATGTAAACCATTGGTGAGCCTCAAAAACAGGAAGGCCAGATTAGAGTTTGCCAAACAACATCTAAAAAAGCCTTCAAATTTCTGGAAAAACATCCTATGGACAGATGAGACCAAAATCAACTTGTACCATAGTGATGGGAAGAGAAGAGTATGGAGAAGGAAATGAACTGCTCATGATCCAAAGCATACCACCTCATCAGTGAGGCATGGTGGTGGTAGTGTCATGGCGTGGGCATGTATGGCTGCCAATGGAACTGGTTCTCTTGTATTTATTGATGATGTGACTGCTGACAAAAGCAGCAGGATGAATTCTGAAGTGTTTCGGGCAATATTATCTGCTCATATTTAGCCAAATGCTTCAGAACTCATTGGACGGCACTTCACAGTGCAGATGGACAATGACCCGAAGCATACTGCGAAAGCAACCAAAAGCAACCAAAGAGTTTTTTAAGAGAAAGAAGTGGAATGTTATGCAATGGCCAAGTCAATCACCTGATCTGAATCCGATTGAGCATGCATTTCACTTGCTGAAGACAAAACTGAAGGGAAATTCCCCAAGAACAAGCAGGAACTGAAGACAGTTACAGTAGAGGCCCGGCAGAGCATCACCAAGGATGAAACCCAGCGTCTGGTGATGTCTATGCGTTACAGACTTCAGGCTGTAATTGACTGCAAAGGATTTGCAACCAAGTATTAAAAAGTGAAAGTTTGATTGATGATTGTTAATCTGTCCCAATACTTTTGGTCCCTTAAAAAGTGGGAGGCACATATACAAACTGTTGTATTTCCTACACCGTTCACCTGATTTCGATGTACATACTCTTAAATTTAAAGCTGAATGTCTGCAGTTAAAGCACATCTTGTTTGTTTAATTTCAAATCCATTGTGGTGGTGTATAGAGCCAAAAACATTAGAATTGTGTCGATGTCCCAATATTTATGGACATGACTGTAAGTAAAAGTGAACTTTCAGAACTAAAATGTATTTATTTCCTTCTATACCACCCCATTTTTGTACTTCCCTTTACCATTCTGCTTCCCCCGAATTTTAAAGCAAACCTGTCCTACCTGACAGGTCATTAACCTGTTATAAAGGGGACTATTTATAAAAAAGAAAAAAAAAGAAAAAGGTGAAAAGAGGTTTCTTAAACTTACATTTTCAGAATAGTAAAAATGTAATTTTAAGCCTCACAAAGGTAATAAATAGGGATGGAGAGACCTATATAATATCGATCTTAAAGACCCTGGAGATCAAGGTGACCAGTCACCTTTTTAGGTTTGAAAGAAGATGTGGATGAGATGATGATGATGATGATGATGATTTAAGGTCTGGGTTGAGTTAATTAAAATGGAATTGCAGCCAAAACTTTTTTTTCTAGCTTTAGATGTAATAGGGAAGGCTTAGAACCTCTGTCAAAAGGCTGACTTCTCAACGTTATAAAAAAAAGAGAATTTGGCAAAGTTTGCAATAAACTTTACTGAAGATGAGTTTTATGAAAGCTGCAAAGTTTAAAAAAAGAGAAGAAGTGAATATACAAAGTGTCATATATACATAGTATAAACTTTAATGCCATGAAAACTTGAAAGTATTTTCCTTAATTTGTTTATTAGGTTCCAGAAGATAAACACAAGCATAATTAATTCATTAGGTTCCAGAAGTTAAAAGCAAGCACCAAGTTGTGTTTGAACATATATTTAGCATCTTCCTGAATACTGCAGGAACCCCCAACCCTGGGAAATCAGTCTGGAAATGAGTTTACCCATCCATGCATCACTGAATGTTTTTTCATGAATCTTACAAACCAATAGAGGGGCTCACATTACAGGAAGCGTGCCAGAGCGCCAACCTATACGCTTCCTAAATTCCTGGGTTCTGGAGCTCCAAGGGCAAATTAAAAAGGTACATCTAGGCACCTCTTGGCTTCTGGATTTTTGTCAGATTGGCTTTCTGATAGGCAGTACAGTTTTTATATTTGCTTTATAGTTATGGAGGACCAGATTGCTGCCTCCTCACATCGCAATTTACTTTTACTCATGACAACTGTGCTTATTGCAGTTTATGCCAAAAATAAGAACAGATCTAGGACAGGGTTCAGCAGGAGTATATCCTTGTTTAAACAAATGTATGATGTACTGGTAGTTTTCTTGTGAACATGTTTTTCCAGATAACCTATTCGCTCTCTGACTTAGAGGCTAGCTATTATATTTATTTGTAAGGTGTTACTGTAAAAAAATGACCTAAAAGCCTAATTCTCACAGAACCCCATGGTTCTTTATCTATACCCTTAAAGTAATCTTTCAACCAATACCTGAATCGTTCTAGAATTATACCAACCACTACAGGATATTGTTTTCATAGCTCAGTGAAAGAGGTTTCTGAGCTATAGAATTATTTGTTTACTACAGTACATGTAGTACATGTATATGTACTCTGTTTTCTGGACATGTCAACCTGCACCCAAACAGTTCTGGGTCCTCTGGGCTTTTGAGTCCCATTGCAGTCACATGAAGCAACTGTCTAACCATAACACCTAGAACAGGAGTCTCCTAACTGTGGCCCGTGGGCCAAATGTGGTGCTTTACTTGCCTTTACCCAGCCCTTGGGGAACTATTCTTCACCCTGATTTGAGGCACTATTGCTCCCACTGACACCAACAACGAGGCACCATTCTTTCCACTGACCCCACCAGTGGGGCAGAATTCCTGCCATTGACACCAACAATGGGGCACTATTCCTTCTACTGACACCAGTGATGGGTCATTATTCCTTCCATTAATACCGATGATGAGGCACTACTCCTGCTACTGACCACAAGCACTAATTGTTGTACTCCCACTTACCACCAAGCCTGAGACATTGTCTACTCCCACTGATTCTGGGGCCTTTCCCACTCCCACTGGCTACAGTCTGGCCCCCCATAGTCTAAAGGACTGTAAACTGGACCTTTGTTTGGAAAGTTTGGAGACCCCTGATCTAGAATTATACCTCATTGTTCAATGTCTACAAGTACCCTTGCTGAGAAATCATGCTACTGAATAAAAATGTATATTATATTAGTCTACATGGTTTGTTTTTAGCAAACTCCATGATAAATGAATGGTTCTACTGCAACCCAATGCACATAATCAAACCACCAAACCCACATAGAAAGTGTAAAATGAGTCGAGCACATTTACTTTCAGAGCTGGAAGGCGAAGTTTATTTTAGGTCAAACTTTAGGAGGTGTTAATGCAGAACTGGATTTTGCAAAGGAAACGGCATCTACTTTGCCATTACGTGCCAACTATAGCCAAGAAGCTAAAAAAGCTAATACTGCCAGAGATTAGGTCATGACACAGTTGCTACACTTCACAAAGACAGCAGTCTCTGCCAGCAATACACATATTTATGGTTACAGAATGTGAAGCACAAGAAAAACGTCAGAAAAGCAATAAAGATGTAATTTAATACAGCTGTGAACATTAAAATGCATTGATGTGAATAACTATTAACTTGCATAAGAAAAAAACTACAATTCTGCCTTTCCCTTAAATTTATATCATTCAGCATGCAGGTAATTGACAGAGCATAACTCTTATAGCTTTGTATTGTGTGCAGATTAATTCCCAGTCTTAAATGTACATCACAGGCTCAATGTATGAAGTCTTTTCCAGTTACAGGGATTATTTTCACTCTTCGAGTCCTACTGTGATAGCATTTCTTTTTTTTATGCAGTTATCTACTTTGCAAATTGCTGGAGAGTGTATTTGGTAGAATAGAATTGTAGCTGCATTTTGATACCAGTTGTTTCTATTGCTCCCCAATAACCAATTCAAGGTTTAAAGGCTGCATCTGCCCATTCATTTCCTACAGGTTTGCAATGAGAGTATACACACCAAATAATGCACTTGACTAATTTGTTTCCACACACTGTAACATAGCATGCGTATTTTCACAAATTTGAGGTGTGGTAATGGGCCAGTTGCACTGTTTACTGTCTAGATGTGCATACACTCCATAGAGCATATTTACATCACTATGCTGACAAACATGTATAGGTGTAAAGCCAACTTAATTCAGCAATAATTTTTTCTACCGCAGACTGAACTCCAGACAAACGGCTTAATCCACAGTTGAAATATACATTGGTTAACTTATCTGGCAGGGAATTTGTGCTTTTGCCCAACCACTTTTGTGACAACTACTTTCTCTGTTAGAATTAAGTAGTTGTCACCTCCCAGCCTGCAGCCTGAACATAGAATGAGTAACACACTGATACACTATAATACTATAAAAGTATTGGGACGCATGCCTTTACACGCACATGAAATTTAATGGCATCCCAGTCTTAGTCCGTAGGGTTCAATATTACATTGGCCCACCCTATGCAGCTATAAGGCCCCTTTCACACGGGCGGATAGAATTCAGCTTTTAGCTGCGGATAGATCAAGTTATCTACCGCAGCTAAACTCAGACAATGCTTTCCTATGCCCCCATTCACACACTGTGTTTAGCAACGGTTTCATTACATGGGGTTTGGTGCGGATAGAAAAAATAAATTTGACTGCGTCCAGGAACGATTTAATGCAGATATCTGCAGTGTACTATGTCACCTGCAGATAGCAGCGGCAACAAGGAAAGAAAAACAACAGAAAGCAATGGAACAGAAATGGCAAGAATGTTCCAACGCAGCTAAACGCAGCCGCACGTAAATACAGCTAATTGCAATGTACAACTGCAAGTGAACGCTGTGCCAGGATTCCCTGAATTTCAAAATAACATAACATGCTTTTAACTGCGGCAGAACAGCCGCCCATGTGAAAGGGGCCTAACAGCCTCAACTCTTCTGGGAAGGCTGTCCACAAGGTTTAGGAGTGTGTCCATGGGAATGTTTGACCATTCTTCCAGAAGTGCATTTGTGAGGTCAGGCACTGATGTGGTCGAGAAGGCCTGGCTCACAGTCTCCACTCTAATTCAGCCCAAAGCTGTTCTATCAGGTTGAGGTCAGGACTCTGTACAGGCCCGTCAAGTTCCTTCACCTCAAACCCACTCATCCATGTCTTTGTGAACCTTGCTTTGTGCAATGGTGCGCAGTCATGTTGGAACAGGAGGAGGCCATCCCCAAACTGTTCCCACAAAGTTGGGAGCATGAAATTGTCCCAAATGTCTTGGTATGCTGACACCTTAAGAGTTCCCTTCATTGGAACTAAGGGGCTAAGCCCAACCCCTGAAAAACAACGCCACACCATAATCCCCCCTCCATCAAATGATTCGGAGGGGTGGCCCAATACTTTTGGCAATATAGTGTGAATGAGCTAATTTGGGGTGAAGGAACTTGACTGGCCTGCACAGAGTCCTGGCCTCAACCCGATAGAACACACTTTTGGGATGAATTAGAGCAGAGACTGTGAGCCAGGCCTTCTCGTCTACATCAGTGCCTGACATCAGAAATGCGCTTCTGGAAGAATGGTCAAACATTCCCATAGACACACTCCTAAACCTTGTGGACAGCCTTCCCCGAACAGCTGGGATGCCATTAAAGTTCATGCGCGTGTAAAGGCAGGTGTCCCAATAATTTTGCCAATATAGAGAAAGTCATCAAATGCTTTGTTAAAATTACTTCACCCACGGGCTGTCCCACTAAATACAATAAGGTGTGGGACCCTTGGTGTTCATCCACTCTCACTATCACAATTACCTGAGGACTTAGAGCCTATACTTGGTTTATAGATTTGGACGTTCTCATACCTCCATGCCTGATAGAGTATTGTCTGATGCCCGACTCTCCATTACTTAACTAATAAGTGACTGGATGTCATCTGTTTATGTGAAAAATGTATCATTGATCTCTGTATATACAGCTGTAAATATGATACGTAATTGTGTACTGAACTGTATGTTCATTGTGTTCATGTTGAGCACATTGGTCGTTGTACCAACATGTCTTTCTTTTTGTACATCTTGTCAATATAAAGAGTTTAAAAAATAATTATAAATTACTTCACCTAAAAAATAAATTGGTTAAAACATTTTGGTCAGTACACAATAATATTTCTGCTCCACCCTCTGCTTGTTGACCAAGCACTGCAAAGGGTCTGTGAACCAATAGACAGCTATTGACAAATGGAATAACTGACCTGCGTTTCCCTATTTTACACCAGTAACCTGACCACTAACCACTAAACACTTTCCACGGATTACATTTCATTTCTGCGCAGTGCAGCTACACCTTTAACATCAACTCGTTCCTATCTCAGAACACACAGCTGAAGAGCTGACTTTCTACATTTAATAATATCAAAGTAATATGCAATATTCGTAACATAGCCATTCTGAATTCATGTAACTATACTACATACAACTATAATCTACCGTGCAACACCAACAGAATACAGATTTTCCAAAACTGTAATATTTTTACTTCCATAAAAATTACAAATACTCGAACTTCACCATCAGTATCCATCAAATGACTGTTCTTCTCTATCTCCTTTGTATTATTGCCTTCTTTTAATCTTCAGTATAAAATGATCCCAATAGATCATAATCTGAATCTATTTTAGATCTGTTATTGACATGATTGGTACTGGCTGTTTGAAGTGCTGATTGAGGTAGTCTGTGCTAAAGTGTAAATTTACGTCATCAGAGGTGTCGGTAGCAGCGTGCCATTTCCTATGGGGCACTGCTACGTACAGTATATATATATTACATGTAAAGTCATTGATTGTCTTAAAGTTTAATTTGAATATTTATATGAAATGTTTACTCTGTAAACCTTAAATAACATATAGGCCATGAAAAAATACAGACATTTTGTTTTATATGTTTTGCTTGTAATAATATTTAGGTGTAAATAAATTACTGTCTCGGAGGTTATCTATGTTGTATCAAAGTTTACCCTGTTTTGGAATTGAAAAGAACTGCACAGTAAGAAATTAGTAATTCATTTCATCATTGTAGAGTTTTGTAATGTTGTAACCAGGATGCATAAAGCTGGCCATTTATAGTTTTGGCTGTTTGTTAGGAAATGATCCAACTATTATCCTTTGTATGTCTGAGATACACATATATATATATATATATATATACACAATCACACGTATGATAAGAGCCAACAAGCTATGTACAATGTGCTACAGTAACCCATAGCAAATGATCAAGGGCAGAGGCGTAGCTTAAAGTTTGTGGGCCCTGATGCAGAAGTTGTCCTGGGGCCCCTCACTACTACCTACCCCTTCCACTGAGCACCAAGATACTCCCATTATGCGCCAAGATGCTCAGAGTGGCTAAAGAGTTATTTCAGAGATGTATGTACATATTGAGAGGGTAATTCAAAATATTTTGTAGAAACAATCGCCCCCCCATCCTAGCAATGACATGACCTTGTCCCTTCCTCTCCCCATCCTATTAATGACATGGCCTCACCTCCCTCACCCATCCTAGTAATGACATGACCCCAGCCAATAAGAGCAGAGGAAGGTTGTGGACTGAGGAGAAGGCAAACAACTGGAAGCTGATTACTGGATTATAGAACTTGGCTTGGGCCCTGGGGGCACAAGGTGGATCAGAGCTGGACTCCAGCTCTGGGATTTTGTGGAGGAAATTAAATGTAATATGACAGCAGGGAGCAGAGCTGTGGGCCCCCTGGAGCTAGGGGTGGGGGTCACAATTGCAACCCCTGCAACCCTTGATGCTACGCCCATGATCAAGGGCCATCTTTTACTGAACAGATATTAAGAGCTTACTTAATTTCTCTTTTCCGTGCTTTATTGAAAGAGACAGATATTTTATAGGCTCAATCACACTGCCTCTGCCCCCCATTTATTTTTTAGTATTTCACAAAATAGGCAAAATGTATGAACAATCCAATATATATTATTTTTCACTGGACCTACAGTATGTTCACCAAGCAGGGTATTGTGAGAAAATGCATTTTTACAGGCACTTTCACAACCTTCCTAGTAATGGAAAAAAAGCTTGTAAAATGCATGGACGTGTTTTTATAAAATGTATATATATTTTCAAAGTTTATATCTTTAAAAATAACAGCACTCGGTATTACGTAGAAAATGATAGTGTAACAATGTATACATAATGCATGTGAACATAGAGGAGGTGCAGAGTCCAGAAGCACATTGAAAAGCATAGATGTGTATCTATGAAAACAGATATCTTTTTGAACACATGCAAAGAAGGTGTCAGAGAGCAGAACCCACTTCTCCATTGTTATTATTCAATAACCTTTTCTATAACAAGTTTAACGCCTTTGTTCATACTAAACAGAACAAGGGTCATCATGTTCTCCTACCTTTAGTAAGTAGGATTATAGAACTGGTACATAAATGTTAGTTTTGTCTTGTGTTCATTCGCAGTTTTAGCAAAGATCATTTTTCTGAGTTCCCTAGTAAAATATTTTAATGTCTTGTATTACATGAACTGGAGTACAAAGTGAGGATCATTCCAACATTATGAAGTGTTTTACTACATGAGGTCCTCAATGCTGTTACGGCATTGATTGAAATTGGTGCTTTCACTGACAAGTGGCTGAACACCGGCAAACCTGCTAAAGAAACATTAATGACTATAATCCACTGTATTTCACCTGCCAGTATGCATTACAGTGTACAGTGATTTGAACAGTTTATATATGTGCCAAGATGATGTGGTTAAATCCCCCAAATGCAGTATAACTAGTCCATTTGGCTTAGTGAATAAAGTGAAGCTGATTTCACGTCAACCATCCAATCGTTTAAAAAGTTGACAAGAAAAATATTGGTTTTTTTTAAGCTCTCCTGCACATGATTGGATATTCAAAGTGAACATACACTATATTATCGAAAGTATTGGGACACCTGCCTTTACACGCACACAAATTTTTTATGGCATCCCAGTCTTAGTCCAAAGGGTTCAATATTGAGTTGGCTCACCCTTTGCAGCTATAACAGCTTCAACTCTTCTGGGAAGGCTGTACACAAGGTTTTGGAGTGTGTCTATGGGAATGTTTGACCATTCTTTCAGAAGTGCATTTGTGAGGTCAGGCACTGTTGTGGAGGAGAAGACCTGACTCGCAGTGTCCACTCTAATTCATCCCAAAGGTGTTCTATCTGCTTGAGGTCAGGACTCTGTGCAGGCCAGTCAAGTTCCTCCAGCCCAAACTCGCTCTTCCATGTTTTTATGGACCTTGCTTTGTGCACTGGTGCACAGTCATGTTGGAACAGGATGGAGCCATCCCCAAACTGTTCCCACAAAGTTGGGAGCATGAAATTGTCCAAAATGTCTTGGTATGGGGACATCTTAAGAGTTCCCTTCACTGGAACTAAGGGGCCAGGCCCAACCCCACACCATAATCTCCCCTCCACCAAATGATTGGACCTAGTTTTGGAACTGATTCCATCTACGTCTGACTTCCTTACCAGCGGGGAACAATACACATGGCAGGAGCTGGCGGCTTCCTCTGCCTACAGCTGTGCCCGTTTTTATCCTACCTCTGTGAGTTGCCATTTGTCTTGTCATTAAATTGTCCCATGCTCCTACACTTAGAGGTGCCTCTTTTTTTTGTACACTCCTAAACCTTGTGGACAGCCTTCCCAGAAGAGTTGAAGCTGTTATAGCTGCAAATGATGGGCCAACTCAATAATGAACCCTATGGACGAAGACTGGGGTGGCATTTAAGGCTATGTGCATGTAAAGATAGGTGTCTCAATACTTTTGGTAATATAGTGTAGCTTCACTTTATCCACTAATTTAAGGGATTATTCACAACATAGCACATGCATTAACGTGCGCATAAAATACACATGCTGGCATGTATTATTTTACATTGCACTGCATGTGCTGAAGTGCATTTTTTTTTTTTGGACCCATATGCTTTTACCATGTGCTGCAAATTACAGCGTGTTTCAGTGAGCTGCGCTGAGGTAAACTACAACCTGTCCTATTTTTTCCCAGCACACCATAGAAAATAGGGCTATTTATTTTGGCCTTGCGTTGTGATAAACAATTCTCTGTGCCAACCAACCCCAATTATAGTCATAATTTTATTTAAGATATATATGATATAAAAGCTCAGTATATTCAGTTTATGTGCAAGCTTCTGATATTGTAAGAATCTATGGCCAGAAAAATAACCTGTATATATATGCAAGGTATATACACTTTTCCAAACCTACACAAAGATTTTCTTTATTGATTGATAGTCACTTTTCCTACTATTTAAAAAAAAAAAAAAATTAGGTTAATAAAAAAATTCTGTTTCTTGTTTTCATTTAAGAAGACATATTTTGCTCTTGCAAATTTTTGTTTCAATCATTTGTTACTAAAGAGCATAACTAATTACCAGCAACATACAAATAGTTTTGTGTGCCCTACACAATTGCTCCTCACACACCACCCATTGCTCCACACAAAAGGATACTGTGAACACAATGCTATGCAGCCAGTGGTTTAAAAAGACACATACCACTGCTGGTGCTTTTCCCTAATTAAGAGAGGTGAATTCATAGTGGTATGTTTAGACATACATGATACATAGTTAGCATTTCATGGCAGACAGGTGGGCAAAAAGCTGGGTCCCCCATACCTGCACAGTTGCATAGCTTGCCTACACCCCTAGTCACCGCTAATCATCACCCACCATAAAGACTTTGCTCTTTCTCTCTTAGTAAGGTTAGGGCCTTTTCTCATTTATGTGTTTTCCCCTGATGTGTTTTCCATTGAGGTCAATGAAAACGCATCAACAAGTGTTGTTGCGCATTGTTGCTCATTATTAATGTGCATTACAATGCATATGGATCATAACACACATCAAATTATAATTGCATTGACATACACCATGGGTTGCACTGATACTTATACCGATATCAGTGACGATACTAAGTATTTGCATGAGTACTTGTATTTGTGCAAATGCTCCAATACCTAAAACTGATACTTTTTTGGTGCAATTTAAGCCCATACAAAATGAATGGGCTTAAATCACACTTATTTGAACAGGAAAGCAGTGCTATTCCTGTCTAAATCACATGCGGTTTCCTGCAAGGCTCCTGTGCGAACCCAAGCTTGTCATAGTGACTTCAGCCTAGGTTCACACAGGAGCGGTGCAGGAAACTGCATGTGATTCGGACAGGAATTGCACCACAATCCTGTTCAAATCACATGCCATTCTTTGCAGGGCGATTTGAACCCATTCATTTTGCATGGGTTCAAATCACACCGCACCACACGGTATAGGGAAGTGGTATCGGCGCAAGTACTTGAGCACAAGTATCAGCATCCGTACTCGCTCTTAAAAAAACAAGTATTGGTGCATCCCTAACCATAGCATGATGTGCATCATGATGTACATTGACATGTGTCTTAATGCAATCAACAGAACATTTTTCAAGCAAAGGATGCAAAGGTGTAAATCCAGCTAAGAAATCCACCTAAAATAAATCATTATTATTGGTATTTTATCCTTCTGAGTGTTTAGAAATTATATTATGTCTGCACCCACCTGTTCCTTCTATTACGTGCTGGTTTCACTCTAAGTTCAAATTTTATCTGTGTTGTATTACGGTGCAAGCAGAATGCAAAACAATAGTCTTAATAGCAGATAAGGGGAAAGAACCAATTCCCATACTCTACTTATAGAAGTAGAGTATGGGAATTGCCAGATACTGCCGTGAAGTCCTTGAAGGTTTAAAAAGCCAGTGTAGGTTTGACCAATCAGAATCCAGCCGCAAGTGAAATATCAGCTTTGGGTGGTACAAACTTTCATACATATCCTAGATAATAACAAGGGAATTTGGCTTAATTACCACCATCAATGATACTCAACTGATTTCAAACGCATAAAACATATTCCATAAAACGTACATGACAGTTTAGAAATGATATCACTGTATGATTAAAATGTGGAGAAATTAAATTGAATGATTGCTGAATAGATTAGGTGCAGAACATTGAAATGTACAAACCAGTGACATTATTGTGCATTGTATTTATAGAATCCCACAATGCTGCAGTAAGCCAGATACTATATTTCAGTACCTGTTAGAATCAATGTTATTCATACTAACAAAAAAGTTAATTTATTTTTGTGAGGAAGTTGTATCTAATATGACATATATATGACAATACTCATTACTGAACTGGATATCATACTAGATAGTTTACCACTTGTAATTTGTGAAATTGGAGGAGTCCATGTTATTATTAAAGCCATCAATCAGATCTAATTTATGGGCCATTTCTCATATTTAACTTATCTGTATAATATTGCTACTTCATCTTTTACATTGAAGAGAAATATATTAGGAGCCAGAACTCATCTTCCCCCTTCCCATGGCCTTTGCAGCAAAAACACAATATAGTTTTGGTGATTATCATTGCCTGAGACCAGATCAGTAGTTACCAACCCTATCCAGTGCATATAGGTTTCCTTAGAATTGGGTGCATACTCTATGATGGACAGGCGGATCATGTATTCATAAGGAATAATGGCTAGTCTGTTAAGACCCTTTTTTTATATTTGTGCATATTTATTATTATATATTATTATTATACTTGATTCCAATGAAATCTAGCAAAGCTGTTAAACTCTGCAGCAGCCCTGGGCTGGCAAATTGGGAAATGCCTTTGTAGATTACTGCTGGCTTCTTTAATTAAGTCGCTTCTACAGAGGCTAAAGGGAACGAATAGTAAATGTTTGAGGAAAGTTAAACTTATCCTTTAAATGTCATGTGGGGGCACAGGTCCCTCTGCTAGAGCAATTTCTGAACAATTTGATGCCCCGGTGCCTTTTGCACTGCCTCCTTATGCCACTACCAAACAATGACAACATCACCACAAGTAATATCTTTTAGTGCAGTGGCTCTCTTATACTATATGTCTACCCCCCTCACATAGATCCCTTTAGCCCTTCACATCCTTCTGATAGTGTCAAAGACAGTCATATATCACTCCTATACCCATATTTTCTGACCTCCTATATGTTCTTCTAGCATATCCCAAATATCATGTGTCCGCAATACTATGCTGCAAAGGGTAGGGTGAGTCAATATGCTAAATTGTTTGCCAAATGTTCGTACACTGTATGTTAATGACTAATCCGCTCTACTTTGTGTCTGTTGTTCATCCCCTGTCCATAGACCATCCTTCCTTTTTAGTGTATTCAGCTACTTTGTACTGCAGATTTCCTCCCATACAAGTAATGTAACTAGGGGGTTGATTTACTAAAACTGGAGAGTGCAAAATTTGGTGCAGCTGTGCATGGCAGCCAATCAGCTTCTAACTTCAGTTTGTTCAATTAAGCTTTGACAAATAAACTGGAACCTGATTGGTTTCTATGCAGATCTGCACCTGATTTTGCACTCTCCAGTTTTAGTAAATCAACTCCACTGTGTGGAGGTTTAGGCATCATATCTTATATGGGTGTAGGTCTGCAGCAAAGGTGAGACTATGGCAGGGTAATAAGAGCCAACACTTTTCAAACAATGTCAGACTTAAGTCAAATTAGCAAGCTTAGTGTGAAATTTCACAAATAAATATTTACAAATATTATCTGACCTCCAAATTTCAGACTACTATATATCATTTCACCCATGTGCCCTCTCTTCAGCTACTTGCACTCTAGGTGACCACCTAATTTGCTGAATCCAAAAATGGTCCTGACCATACTATTGCTTGATTTGAACTCCAACACGTGCTTATCATATTTGAAAAACTCTAAACTTGACTTTGGATGTCTGCCAAGGCTTACATTTATATATAAGCCTGGCCCAAAGCCAAAGGACACGTGTCTGTACTACGTATAATGTCTGCCTTTGAATATTTGAAATGTTGGCTATTATGTTAAAGTGAAAATGCTTTATTGATCAGTATTATATACTGAGAATGGGTACAAATATTTTTATGTAATTGAATTGTAATTGATTCTGCTTGCAGCAAGTCTTCACATTAGCAAGCCAGTATAGGGCAATGCAGTCATATGTTTTCAGATGTATTCAAGGCCATGCTTTTATTAAAGACACGTTTTCATTTTTTTCTGGCTTAGCAAACTCATGTGTACTACAAACTCTCCATCAAGTTAAGAGGCAATGAAAATTGACTTTTATTTAGATCATGGCTAAGTAAAAGTGATCACCGGTTTTCTGCTCTAAAATTAAATGCATACGTTGACCAAATTCAATTTATTATTGAATATATAAACAAAATTTTAGTCACTGAACCCAGAGAATGTCAATGACTCTCTTGTGAGACATACTCTAGGTAGAAAATGTATAGTAAAAATATTTTTTTTCTTATTTTAAGCGACCCTGTTGCTAAACAAAAAAAAACACAAAAAAATAATTATTAAAACCTAAAGATCCTGAAATGGAAACAAGATCATACCTACCTGATCTGTTCATGGGATCTTAGCCGTACTGCAATGCAAAATTGCCTGAATAATCTTCGTATTAAAAACACACAATTTTGACTCTGACCCCCACCATGCTCCGTGGTCCATCCCGCCAGCCCCTAACAGCACTAGTAGAGCACAATGGGGGATGCCTACACTTCAGAAAATTATGGGATATGCTATAAATAAAAAGATGGAATTTCAAAATTTTTATAAGGATGGATACTTTGTGAAGAATATTAAAGGCTAATTCTACCCAAAACTGAATCAGATTTCAGAATATAATTTGACAAATGATTGAAAAATTCATAGGGAGGTGGAGCCTTAACTACCGCAAACAAATCTTGTCCAAATGGAACAAGTATCATGAATAGTGCTGTCTGAAATACGTACCAGTTATTGTACAATTTAGGTAGAACAGTTTGGCAGGAATTAGCCTTTTTTGTGCCATGTTATATAATAATAAAATAATAAAATGATAAACGAATGTCAAAGGATGAAAAAAAAAACAAGACCATTTGTGATCGTTTAGTCTGACTGGGTAAAAAAGAATGCTTTATTAAATGGATAAACAGTTAAACTAAGAATGAAAACCACACATAAAATTGTTTACAAAAATGTATAATTTGTGAAAATCCTGTATAATTTTATATCAAATTAATAAAAAATATGAAAATGTAATAATACATGCAAAACATTGTAAGTTATTACTATACAAAAACCTCCTAACTTAGGATAACTTTTTTTCTTTACAAAAACATTTTTAAATGGTAGAATTATAAACTTAACTAATTGGAAGGCAGAAATTCAAGGATATATGTAAAAATTCAAGTTTAAACCATATCATGCAAGATGCACAGTGCTAAAAGGGGAGTTTTCATTGAGAGGAATTATGGCTTACTGTACAGTTTTATCTATCTGGGCAACACATTGAACCATTTTTTTATGGTAGTAGTAAGGCCCAATCACTAATATGAATTTTCATGAGACGTTTATACTACAACCACAGCAACCAATCAAGTAATGTCTTTCATCCATCAAATGCAGTTAAGTTAGCAACAGTGATTATTCTACAGTTCTCCTAGATTGTATATTAATAGAGTATTTTTAACTAATTATTAGCATTAATGCCCATACAGCTGAGAAACCAGTATAGATAAAAAATATAATGCAGAAAAACTGGACGGTTTTCTTGTTCCCTAGTATTGACAAATATCAGATTTGGTGACTTCTTTGGCAGTATCATCTCTTAGGAGTTTAATAAATAAGACAAAGGTCCCAAACCAACCAGTCACAAATTATCTTTATTGTTTTGAGTGATATAATGTGAAAATTATTGGCTGGTATGTGTTGTAACATCACTGCTGGTTGCACTGCCTTATTAAAGAGTTTGCTTTTTGGTAAATTTGCTTTTATATGCCATACCCATCTGGCTTTTAATTTTAGCCCTACCCCTCAAATTCATGGAATTCTTCCACGGTATGCTATGTTGTGGCTTCTCGTCTTTTTAGATATCTGTAGAGATGCTCATAGTACTATAGGTGTCTTATTGACTAGACACTTTCATACTATTGTAAATGTCTATATATTTAGTGATACTTATATATGAAGCGTCATGTATGTCCGTACTGCATTGTGTGCGTGTGTGGGTCAGTGGTTTAAGACACTGAACTAATTTACCCATGTCCATGAAGATAATTCTTAATGAACATTATGGACATTTGTTCTTTCAAGTCTCTAGTTCAATAGCAAATACAGTATATTAATGTCTGTTACCTGTGTTATATAACTAGCTATAAGAAAGCCTTTAGAAGTTAACTTAGGGGTATTAATATAATATCTACAGGTAAAAAAAAAGCATATTCACAGTCAAAACATAGTTATGACTGCAAACACCCACTCTTTGTTCCTTCAACTGTTAATTGTATGCATCAGAATGCATGACTTATTTCAGATTCAGATAGTTGAATAGCTGTGAAAATGCAGTGCTTCAGTTGTATACTTAGTAAAGCAAACAATAACCAAAACCAAACTGGTCACAGTTTTAACATACAAGGCACAAAAAGTATTAGAAGTAGCATTTTATACTATAAAGGTACTGTCATGGCCTAGTTAAACATAGTCCTGTTTCTTCTATTTTGCAGGATTTTTTAGTGTAATAAAGCCCCATACACATGGGCTGAATGCTGGGGCAACATCAACCAGTTTAATAAAAAAACGGCTGACATTCGCCCCATGTGTATGTCAGCCAGTCTGACAGAAGCTGGCCATTTGGCAAACAGATATTATGTTTGTAGCACAACATAAGGGGTGGGGGAGAGGGGGAGAACATTTTAAAGTGGGGCTTTGCTTAGGGTGGAATGTATGGGTTAGTTGATTACAGCATAAGACATATTCTTTCTGGAGAGTTATGCCGCGTATACACGATTTTAAATTCCGACAAGAAAAGTCCGATGTGAGCTTTTGGTCAGAAATTCAAACCGTGTGTAGGCTTTATTGGACTTTTCCTGTCGGAATTTCCGCCAGCAAAAATTTGAGAGCTGGTTCTCAAATTTTCCGACTGAGAAAATTCCAATCAGGAATTCTGATCGTCTGTAGCAATTCCGACGCGCAAAATTCCGACGCATGCTCAGAAACAATTCGACTCATGCTTGGAAGCATTGAATTTCATTTTCTCGGCTCGACGTAGTGTTGTACGTCACCGCGGTCGCAAGTTCAGAGAACCTTTGTGTGACCGTGTGTATGCAAGCCAAGCTTGAGCGGAATACCGTTGGAAAAACCATCCAAGGTTTTTTTCCGAAGGAAAATCCGATCGCGTGTACGCGGTATAAGAACTAGCCATTTAGACAAATTAATTTTGAAAACTTTTGTTTTAGGGACATTCGTTTGATTCACTAATGATTAGTGTGGTCAAATCGTGTTCGATTTCAACTGTTGTCATGAAAGCATTTGAAGGAAGAGAATTTTTTTTTTTTCTCAAACTAATGCATTTCTAACAGTGAATATGATTTTTGTTTGGAAAATTACAATCCTTTCAAAATTAAAATGTTAAAAACGATAACATTTTTGAAAAACACTTTGGAACAAGATTTGTCAAGTCATTAAATGTACATATGAACTCTTTCATATGAATGTTTGTTTGAAAATCTAATGCCATGTACACACGATCGATTTTCTCGACGGTGAAAACACAGTCGAGAAAATCGACGGGAAAAACAAGGGAACGGCTTGGTTCCCTACACACGTTTGTTTTTCCCGACATTTTTTTTTTGGTCGAGAAAAACGACCATGTGTGGGCTCTGTGGCAGTGTTTCCCTATGGGAAAACTGCCGCGGAAAAAAACTACGGGAATCACGACGAGAAAAATTAGAGCATGTTCTAATTTTTCTCGTCGTGATTAATGCCGTTTTTCCCGTCGGGAAAAATGACAAAAAGCACACACGGTCGTTTTTCTTGTTAAAAAAATTTTTTTTTATTTTTCCCGACGGGAAAAATGATCGTGTGTATGCGGCATGATAGTGTTTGTCCAGCTTAGCTTTTAGTTCATGCATTACGTTCCATTTAAAGCCTAAGGCCCCATTCACACCTGAACATAGCGTTTTCAGGCAGAAAGTTGCGCAATTTTACCGCGATTTTGCAGCGTTTTTTACCGCTTTTTTGCCGCGATTTTGTACAGGTCCAAGGGTCACCAATGTGAAAAGCAGAAAAACGCCCAAATCTGCCTGATTCGCGCGACAAAAAAGGGTCCTGAACTTGTTTGAGCTTCAGGCGTTTTGGAGTGGAGATGTGAACCATCTCCATAGAGAATAATGGATTTTTTCCCCTCTAGCGTTTTGTAGCTTCAGGCGACAAAACGCTCAGGTGTGAATGCCCACACTGCAAGGGTTTAATGCTCATTAAGTGTAGGAATAGGGATATGGGAAATAATTATAGACACTGACACACGTGCACCTACAGAGGTTGGACTGGATGGACTATGGTCTTTATTCAACCTTACCTGCTATGTAGCTATGAGTAGAAAAAAAAGCTGTAATGCTTACCTTATCCCTCACTCCAGCAGGTTCCCTTCATCTGTGCAACCAGTCCCCTGAATCCTCCTCTCTAAGACACTCCTGGCCACGGTTGTATGCGTACGTCCACACATACAATGCAGTATTAATAATCTTGCATTGTAGATGATGACGCTGAGGGACCACCCAGAGCTGGCAGTGTCAAGGAGAAGAGAAGAGCACTGAAGCCTGCTGAATTTGGGAATAGCATAACTAATAGAGTCTCTTCTTCTACCCTGGGGCCTGTTGTGCTGCCTGTGGGTAAAAATGGGTTATTGACCCAATGCACTGAATAGTGTATGCTCATGTTGGATAAGGGATCTCCTAAAATGATGACTATTTACGAATGAATGATCATCTCTGCCTGTGTATAACCACTGCCTAAGGGCTATTTATTATGTCTGTTAAACTAATCTGAGAGAACCCAGACAATAAACTGTTCTTAAGAAGGTTTAAATTCTTTGATCTTGATTTTGCCAATCTGTTCACTACGGCTTTTTTTAAAACAAATATAGAAAACAAAATGTGAGCAAAAGCAGCTGCGTTGCCCATAGTGACTGTTTTATTTTCCCAAAGAATAAAAAAAAGAATCAATAAGGGCAACAACTCCGCTCGTGTCCCAGTTTTGTTTTTTCATTTTATTTGTTAAATTAACACATTTCTTTTTGAATTATTATTAAAAATCTTTAAAGAAATATCAAACAAAAGTGGAAGCTGTGGCAAAAGGAAAAGCAATCAGTTTGCTAATCTTTATAACCAGGAGCTATATTGTTAGCCTATTCATGAACAACCTGTAGCTACTAGAAATGTATATCTGGGTATTACTTCAACTAAAATATTTGTGATTAAAAAAGATTTTTTCAGGCTAATGGGTAAACATCTTCTGCTAACTAGAATTGTAATAATTAAATTTTCGGTCACAACTTAGGCCCCTTTCACACTACTGTGCGATTTTACCGCAATTTCGCAGCCGCTATTTCAGGGAATGCCTGTGTAAGTGGCATCAAAATCGGACCAAAGTTGTGCAGGGACTACTTTGAAGTCGGAACGACTTGAAGTGGTACTAATATGAATGGTTGTCATTGGAAGTCATGGGAAACGACTTGTCATGCTACTTTGCCATCACAAATCGTGGGACAAGTCGTATAAGTGTGAAAGGGGCCTAAGGCATACACTTTCCACAAATTCATAGCCACTGGAAGCTACAGCCCTATATGAAATTGCACAGTCTCATGGAAAAGGATCCCTATAACAGCCCTATTGAAAGTGTCCAAAATAAAAAACTATTATTGTAATCAGCAACCAATCACAATATTTCTTTCAACCTTGCAGCACGGTATGAAACAATAAATGAATAGGATGTAATAATCATTTGCATGTGTATACATATTATGGAATTTCTGGAAAAAAAAACATGCTGTGCATCTTTGGTTCATAAATAACCCTCAGAAGCCATTATCAGTTGTGGCAACACACATGCTCTATATGTGGTGCCATTCATTGTGAATGGCACCCCAAGACCCTGTACAGTAGAGTGCAATGAACAATGCACCACATATACCATGCATTGTGGTACACTGCATTGTGTAAAGAGCCATATGAGTTTTTGATCCTTTGTGGTGCCTTGGAGGCCCCAATCATAATGAATAGGGTATCTTAATACAATGCACAATAAAGCGTGTTAACGCACTGCAACAAAATGCTAAAGTGTGAATCAGCCCTCAGAAAATTACCACTATACTAAACTAAGTCCATGTGAGATTCTAGATCATTTTACTCAAGAAGACTGTAGAACTTTGTTGTTCCATGTGATTGTTTAATAGAAGCCTGGCACTATTTCTCTAGAAACATGAAATGTTAATGTTTTTTTAATTCACGTAGGTGGAAAAATAGGAGAAAAATTGTAATGTTTAGCAAGTTTACCTTTGTGTAGTTTTTGAATTTCTGTAAAGAAAAGAGAAAGGCCGCTGATTGGTCAAACAGATTTCCCAGCATGGTGGAAAACAACTACAGGCAATTGTAAAATAAATAACAGAGTACTGCTAAAGCCAGCCATAGATGGTTCAAATCTCAGCCAGTTCAGCAGGGACCGGCCGAGATTCGAACCATCCATGGGCAGGTTGTATCCAAGTCGATGCATCACTCAACTTGGGTACAACCACCTTGTCGGATTTTCATGTGATTATCATCACATATAATCACTGTATGAGGGGGGGGGGGAACCGGGAGAGCACAATAGCTTCACGGGAGGAACTTCTCAGTCAATGTGGATGACGGAATCAAGCAATTTTCTTTCTTGCAACCATCTATGGCCAGGTTAATCGCACCATCTATGGCCAGCTCAACACTTGCATTTGGTTGCTAAAGCTTGGAAGCTAAAACACATATCTGCTTGTTGCAAATGATACTCAGTTTGGTTTCTTGATGATTTTGAGTACAAATAAATACATGAGTTGCCTTATTTATACAGCCCTGATTTCTGTGTTGTCTCTCTTCAGTCATTACCAGCCAACCAACAACACGCTAATAAGAATTTAGAGTTTGACGAGCTGGATCTGCATAGAGGAAATCTGATTAATGAGAAAATATAATTACTAGCTTTTATGCTGGTTTTGTAGTTAAGTTAGTACCAAAGGAGTTAAAGATACAAAGTGACATGAAAATATCACATAAAGAAGTATGATTTTTATGGATTTGTCATTTGTGCGAGCAAAAACACGTTCTGAGAATTTCTTGCAACATGAAAGCACAAAAGATTTTCGAAGATCAATTAAAGTTTTTTTTGGGCTTAAAAGCACATCTTTATGTTCTTTTAGACTTTAGTGAAGATTTGAACAAATGGTAATTTTCGTACTGTTGTAACATTACTGTGAACCACAGATATACCCACAAATGTTGACTATAAAGACTATTAATGGCAGTCTATTCTAAAGAACATATAGAGATAAAAAGTATCTTTGTTCTCAGTAAAAATGCTTGCTCACATTTTTAACCTGTAGTACAAAAACGATTTGATTTCCTCTTATTGTTAATTTAGTAATTTATGAGCCAAAATTTTTTAACATTTTATGGTTTCTTATTAAAGTAATATTTTGAGAAGAGGCAATAACAATTTCAAGCTTTTCCTTCTTTCGTGATATTGGTCTTTCCAATCTTTTTTGTCTTTATGTAAATGAGGAGATGCAATTAATTCGGATATTATTGCATATTAAAATAAACAAACCAGCTTTAAGACAAATTTGACCAGCTAGCCCAGATCTAAAGGAAAACAGTTTAGGTGGGAGTTAAGGTTAAAAGATATTCATGGATATCCATTGGTCTACACTTAAATTCTTAGTGCTCTCAATGTGATCTCATGTGGTCAATGGTAAGGATATCCATGGCATTATAAGTTGAGGGGAGCAATTATCTAATTCTACAACATAGAATAGAGGTGGGGAATAAGCCTGTGATAGGATGCAACCTGCTAATTTGCATATGTTGACTTGCTTACTTACTGTACGATAGTTAATCAATAGATATAGTAGGTTTTTATTAATTTTTGTATGTAATTCAAAGAGCTTAAACCAGGTTAATTCTGTCTCTGCCTTTGTATATCTGGTTACTTATTCTGTGTATTTTTTGTTGAATATTAGGACAGTGACCTAGTTGATCCTACTTATTAACCTGCCCATGATAAAAAATGCCTTTTAGCAAGATCTTGAGTTTTAAAAGTTTATCAATTACTATATTTTTGGGGTTAACAAATAAGAACAGTAGGAGGTCTTAGTTTACTTAGAAGTGCTTGAATCAATGTGTCAGGAATCTGATAATTAAATGGATATGGGCAATATTGGCTATGCCAGAGATAACTTCTTTCTGACAGATGAATGCATCTAATAAATGTGACATACAGTATATGTACTGTGCTTTGGGAGTGGCTGTCTAGACATGTTTAAATATCTAAGCTGGCATCCTACTGTTAAAAGGATAGATGTACCCTATATTTTCCCTATAATATAGAACTATTTCTTGACATCTGCATGAATAAATGGATATATATTTGATAAAATCCTCTATACATTTCACATAAACTGCTCTAATCACTGTGCCTATTGCAACAACCTTTTTTTCTCTCCTTACAACTGTATACAATGTAAAAATACAAGTCTTGTGGAACAGCTACTGGCAGCTTCAGTAAAAAGAAAGGAATGAATTTTAATATATACAGTATTGTAAAACAACCCCCAAACAAAATTAATTAGAAAATTAACCAATAAAACTCATAAAATGCTACACATGCTGCATCAATGCGTAACTAATCCATAATTTTCGTAAAAAAAAAAAAAATCTACTTAAAGATACACAAAATGCATACATATATTTATGCATTCAATATTCCCTGTCTGCTGGAATGTTATAGTTAGATACACTTATAAGTGACTAACATGGTTCATTGCTTTTCACTAATACACCAAGTTCCCTTTTTTTTTTTTAAAGAGACAAAACAAACTGAAACCCTAAGCAGGAGAATACTGCTGAAAAATAATAATAATAAAAAAGGAAACAAAATTAATTTAAAACATATTCAATAGCATAAAAAAAAACAGCAACACATTTTATAATAATATTAAAACAATCTGCATAACATAAAGAGAAATTTAAAAGTGAAATTGCACCAAAACGTCTAGATAAATAAAAATGGAACCAAAATGCCCAAAAAAGAAACTCTATGGAATGCAATGTATCAATGCCCGAGTGTTCGATATTTACTGTTACTATGTAAAATATCTCTCTGAAATTGCTCTAATTTTTATTTCATTATTATTATTAACAGATAAAAATAATATATTGTCCACTCTGAAGAACAGTCCTAACAAAACAATAAAGATATAGATAGGTTCTTTTCTCTAGGGTCTTCCGACAACATACTGTGCAATGGTGAACCCAACAGGTAGATTAGGTCCTTACAACATAATCTCCTGCTGATCAAGAATTGTCAACCATATGACCATTTGCAGTTAGTCTAGCCAACTACACAAATCTTGGCATCTGTGATAGTCATTAACAACCCAAGCATTGCACAATCTTTATTACAATAGGTTATGTAACTTGTACAGGTAATCTAGTTAACTGCACTAAATTGGAGAACGATGGAAAAGGACTTCTTCTGGGGCACATATTAAGGTGATCAAGAATCACCCCCAAAGCATGGCCCTTGGTCTCATATGCTGGAAGGTAAACACTGAAAGTGTTCAAATGGTTCTTGTGGTAATTACATCTGTTTTCCTGTTGTTAGCGTGCAGTGATGGAAATCGAATAGGTCCTATAAACAGGACAGCTGATTTGTTTAAGGACAAAATTACCACTGTACTTTGCACAGAAAAATCTTGTTGTCATTGGCAGCAGTTGAATCTTGGATTGAATTGGTTCATAAATATATTTAGTGCTCACTTTAATTAATTATTTTACTACTGTAGCACTAGTGACCCTAATATTCACTATAACCCCGAACACCATGATTTTTACTGATCAAATTAAAGTGGTTGTAAACCCGATACTACCACTTTTACCTACTTGCACAGTTTAGGAGATATTCACTGTATCCGTATGTTCCGACGTCATCGGCACATGCGCACTAAAGAAACGGCTCGCTCGTGACGTTTCTTCAGTAGCTGTGCCATGACCGGCGGCTCCCACGTGCTAGACGTCATCGCGGCTCCGGCCAATCACAGCGCCGGAGCCCGCAAACCTGGAAATAACTCCGGGAGACATGTCGCCGGTCACAGCAGTGTAAGGGGACCTCTGCAACAGCTTCGATCTAAGGTAAGTATTTAATGATGAACTAGCATGTGATGCATACTAGCTCATTATGCCTTTGTCTTGCAGGTTGTTGTTTTTTTTTTTTTTTAGTTTACAACCACTTTAAGTCAAATCTGGTCAGTGGTTTCCTTTTCCTTTCTTCTACAATGCACTGGGGGAGACGGGGGGCACGTAGAGAGAGAGACAAACAGAATACTTGAAATCTGTGTTGGCAGACAAGAGCTACCTTCAAAATTCATCATCTTAAAAAATTTCATTTAAAAGAGAACTTCAGACAAAATACATCTGAAAATATTCTATAATGAACTCTGCACTATTTAACTGTACCTGTGTCTACGTAACTGTGTGCGGATCCACTGTTTGGAATAGAAAGCTTCTCCAGGATTCTTTGACCTGTAGCAAAAATGTAATCCTATCTACAAGACTACTTTACTACTGTGTGCTGTGGATAAAGATTTGACAATACATACTGTACATTGCAAGTCAATACAAATAGTGTATAATAGCACTCATTAAAGGTTTTCATTTCAAACCTGCAGTTGCTGTAAAATGATTTATAGCCTTCAGTACCCAAGTTCTACAGCTCATAATAAAAAAACGAATACCAAGTGCTTCAATCTGAAATGTGTATTTGTGCTAGTAATTTGTAGCAAGACTGAAGTTCTCTTTTAAGAGAACATCCTATTTGAAGGGCCAATTTTGTAGAGCAACTCAAAAATGGGAAATCATTGACCTGTTAATGATATTCCACAAATATTGCATCTATATCAAAATCAGATAGTCTAGTCAAATTAATGTAAAGTGCGCCTGTGCCTAGATTATGGACATTATAGTGTTTGCATATTATTAACAAGCAATAAAAAGCCTTAAACAATCCATTACTTATCTCTCCAGCTTCACGTTTTGTGAATTACAGGCAGTCCCTGAATTATGAACATTCGAGTTACGAACGACTTGAACTTACGAATAGAGGGAGAAACAGGAAGTGAGAGAAAATCTGCCCCTAGGAAGGGAAATTCACTCCCGTAGGAGTTATCATGGAAAAAAGGTGTCTCCACTCAAGGCTTATCACCAATCTTTGTTTCCATTACAACACAACATTTTCAAAATCCAATTGTCCCAAGGACAACATTACAGGGGTGTTATCTGAAAAACATAAAACTTATTTTTTTGGCTGGAGTTACACTTAAAAAAATGTACCTCTTCCGATTTACATACAAATTCAACTTAAGAACAAACCTACAGAACCTATCGTGTTCGTAAACCGGGGACTGCCTGTAATTCATCCTCGCAGATCCTCAAAGATGAAGAACAACAAAGGCTCTAAAGTCAGGTTTCATTTGGTTTCTAGTAGCTTACAAATATCTGCTGTGCGTTTCCCTTAGAGGGCTGGTAGACTGTCATGGAAAATAAATGAAGATGAGCTGTGGTATATCTCTGTGAACTTTAATGATCAATTTCACTACAATGCCTATAGATATAGAGATAAATGAGGTCTTGTTTTAAAGTGCTTTTGATTCTCATTTAGAATATGTAAATACTTAGACTTGGCACAGACACACTTTAAGCTTTATATAAGAAAATGCAGTTATATTTTATGAAGCCCCCATGTGCTTCTGGGTGGGTCCGATGTTGTGTTGTTCAACTTTCCCTCTGTCTGTCTGTCTGTCTATGAAGGCTGCAACTTATAGCTGCAATATGCCTTTACTTCTAAGTTACAACTAGTTCATATGCAGTAGATTATATTAAAGCATTATACTTCAACATGAACCTTTTACTTGGAGAATAAAGTTGTGTACTGCACAATGCCCTTTGCAGTTGACACCACAGAGGGTTTATTAATTACAGTTATGATGGGAAAATGCAAAAACCCACAGCAACCAATCAGAACCACAATTGACCTGAATAATGTCTGACATCATAGGTTATTGTACTTTGCAAATCATCTCTGCCTTGTGCACCAATATATTAAACAAGCCTGTATGTGCTTTGTACCCCATGATACACACATACTGTACATTTCCAACACAGAAAGTAGTAAGAATCCCTTAAGAGCACTTCACATTAGGTATAGTTTTTAAAATGTTTCTATAATCTTCCAAACCTACCCTAATGTAAGATCCTGATGTAAAACTACAGAGTGGTACAAAGCTGTACTATAATGAAAACCAGAAAAATGAAAATTGTGGCTTTATAGATCCTGCTACAAAACCGTATTGCAGTTTACTGTTTCTTATATGTATAGATTTATATATTTATAGATATTATATAGAAATACACAAACACGCTCAAAAACCCAAAGTGCAATACCCTATTAGTAGTGAAGCTGATAGTTTTATGCATAAAAAAACATTTGATACAGATGTAGTCAGACTTCTGCTCCTCTTCATGAACGCAAAATACTAAATGCAGGCCTTGCCCAACAATGCACCACTTACCATGGCAAGTAAGACTGGCTGCATCAGTATGCAGACATACCATATAGTGAAGAAGTACCACCTTCCTAGACACATCTGAATAAATTGGTGAGCAAGCAGCACTATGTGACGAAGACAAATGTACTAATGGAATTTCAGTCAAATAATAAAGGATATGTTTAACAAAATGGTGCAATTATAATTAGAACCTATGAATTACGCAGGCTCACAGAGCAAATGTTTAATTATCAAACCCTTGAAAAGGTGAGCTACAATGGAAATTGCCATTTTCAGTGGTTTAAAGGTTGTCAGTACTTTGACACATTTTCAGTGATTTTCAAGTTTAACAATTATTTGAATCAATGAAGTTATAAATGCTTATGTCTACTGTGAAGATCTGCCATTGTGACCTTTCCCCATTGACCTTCTACTGCTGTGTCTGATGGTGTATCAGAAAGAGCTCAACTGATATTCAGCAATAGGGGAAGATTGATGGTGGAGGTTTACACAAATGGATCTATAAATATATAAATTGACACAAGAAGCACCCTGTTCACCTTTCACACCAAGCCAAGTCAATATTTTTTGAGTGAAACTTTGGTTAAATTTTTATAAGTTAAGGCTGAACTCCAGGCAAATATAAAATACACAAATAAATGCAGCTAAGTAGTCATTAAAATTTATCACATGCATTTCTTTAAATCCAACTAGTGTAAAATCCTTGTAATTGACTTGGAATCAACCACTTACAATCCCCAGTACAGCAGACTGGGAATTGGAAGGGCAGGACTGGATACCAATTAGGTTAGCTGCATATAAATAACCTGACAAGAAACAGGAGTTAAGCCCCATACACACAGGCTGAATGTTGAGCGTCATTGGCCGGTTAAAAAAAAAACTGCCAACATTTGGTCCGTGTGTGAGGCACTCAGTCCAACAGAAGCTGTCCATTTGGTTGGCTTTTGTCGGACGAGCATGGTGGAAAACCAGCTGACTGGCTCCCGATCACCGGTCTCAGCCAAAGGTGGAGACCGCTAAATCGGAGTGTTCTGGTCGGGGGCTGTCCCCCTGTCAGAACACAACAGCTCAGCGGGGAAGATCGCTCTACTAACGTCGTTGGATCATCAGTACAGCGGCTCCGACCGGAGCTGTCAGGTTTTTTTTTTCATTCAACCCGCTGGGTTGATCAAAAAAAACTAGTAGTGTGTACCAGGCATAAGTGAGTAAAGAGACAACCTAATCAATCTGCTACTACTCTTTTACTGTCCAGTCAGCAGGCTGGGGATGGAGAGAGGACAACACTGTATAAATTCTACAGAATATAACTGTAATAGAGAAAGTGGCCCAGCTGACCTGTGTGGTAGGGATGGGAAAAATCTGAGCACTAGATTGACAATAAATCCGTTGAAATGTAAAACAGCTCCCATTTATGTATTTTATATGTGTACTTAGTTGTATGCCAGGAGTTCAGCATTAAGCATTTTTACAGAAGCCATTTCTAAGGTATGTTAAATAGTAATATTCATACATGACAGCATGTAGACATAGCTGCCTAGAATTCAATTATAATCATACATGCCGTTCAGTAGTGTCAGCAAACAGGTATTGTAATTTGGCTTAAATTTTGTGACAGCCTGTTAAATTTCTGATTAATGGCAACCATAGTGGCTTGACCGCAGGTAGTGCTGCTTTCTCAGGCACTTATCAACAGTGACTCGGTAAGAGGCTCTTTAATTTCATGACCTGATACAAAGAAAGAAAGTGCACTGAATCCATCCTAGACTGAAATGAATAGAATGCTCATTGTAGAGTTTACAGTACAGCCCTTGAGCATTACGCGCAAGTATAATCAAAGAAAATACTAAAACTTATACTGATACTTAAAATAGCCACAAAGCTGAACACCACCATTCACACAAGCTTATATGTGTGTGTTTGCATGCGTGCATGTGTTTGTTTTGCGCACGTGTGTATCCGTGTGTACATATTTGACATGGCTAGGAATAATATATACATTGAAATCATTAAAAAAGGAAAACTACCGCAACAAAACCAGAATTACCACAGCACTGTACGGGCACCACGTTCCAAGACTTTGCATTGTGCCCATTACCAAACTAAATTTTGAGTGAAAAAAAAAAAAAAAAGGAAAATTGAGAGTAGAACCTCACAAAGGATAAGGCTGCAGTAAGAATTTGACTTCATTGTACTCTTATAACCTATAAACCAATCCCTGAGAGAGGGGAGTATTGAAGAGGAGGTGAGATTCAACATTGCTGAACTGTAAGCTGTAGATAAATGCTTTTGTTGTGCAAGTTTTTTTTTTTTTTGTGTCCTGAGGTGAAGAAAGTAGTTTATTTGCTTGTTGTCCTTTTGGAAGTATATATTATCTTTTGATGAACTGGAGACAAACATGATGTATAGCAATTGAGGAATATGACTGCAAGAGACAGGTTTGGGAGATTCTCCAAATACACAAGAGATGAATTTAAGGAGGTCTGATCCAGGACAGACTTGTATAGTTCTGTGACATTTAGTGTAGGGGGTTATGGTTTTATAGAGATATATGTATATGTATTTTCTATACAAAAGCAGAAGATTTCATGAAATCTGGAGGTAGAAAACGGAGGAAGTACTGAATTCTGAAGATCCAAGAAAGAATCACCTGTAAAATTTTGGAGATCCAAAATAGATTTGTTAAGAGAATTCTGGAAATCCAAGAGAAAGGCAGCCAGGAAAAGTAGAAAGGACGTGTTCCTTATATTGGTAACTGGTATTTGTTCTGTTAGTTTAAAATAAGTTGTCTTAAATCACTTACAAATCAAAAACATAAAATAAAAAAACGTTAAATGCAGGTAAGAAAAAGTTCATTTCCCAAAGTATTCCACATTAGCAGAGGAAAAGTGCTAATGTCCAGTGCAAGTAGACTTAAGGGGAGCTTGCTGGGCTGATAGCAGGACTAGATGCGTCGGAGCGGCTGTAGTCGCTGACAGATCCGTTTCTAGAGCTGGCACCCCCTCGCCCTTTAAGCATGCTGGGCTGGAAATTGGCATGGCGGCGGGCATGCTTGGTCAGGTGGTCACTGCGCATAAAGCGCTTTTCACAAATTGGACAGCAGAATTTCTTCTCTCCAGTATGGGTGCGGTAGTGTCGAGCAAGCTCGTCTGACCTAGCAAACTTCTTGTTGCATTCTTCCCAACTGCATTCGAAAGGCTTCTCACCTGTGAATAACAGAAACAGAAAAAGGTTAGTGAAGGCAAATGTACATGTTGTTGGGTAATACAGGTGGGTTTGGAAAGACATCAATTAAGTACAATGACAGCAGTGTACAGGGCCATAGTTTATGGAACACACCGGCATACAGGTGTGCAATCTAATACAACATATTTTAAAAGCCCTTAATTTTTTCTGTAATTTGAACCAACCACAATTTATATAATGAATGCAAGAAGCTACCCTGAACATAAAAATGTTTCTGACATTGCTTTCTTCTGTTATATTTTTACCAGTGTTCTTAAAGAGGAACTGCAGTCTGCTCACTTAATTTGTAATAAATACATCTTTGCCATTCTGAAGCTTCCCTCCAACCACTTATTTTATGTATACTGTGATTCTGTACTTGCCAAATATGCTGCAGAAATCTCTCTCCACTGAGTCTGGCTACAATCAGTTTAACTGTGGGCAGGTGAAGCTGCTGCCTGTTCACTTCCTGGATTTACACAGAGGCACACCTCCAGCTATGCAGCCCTACAGATCTCATTGGCCCTCTTATTACTTATCCCCTCCCCCTTCCTGGCAAACTCTCACGTGTGTGAGAGAGAGAGAGAGTGAGAGAGAGAGCTGTGCATGATGTCATAAGCCTAGGCTTTTTACCAGACAAGAAACAAGTGGGCTGTATAAGGTATTTAAAATTTACTGGCAGAAAAAATGTTTTACTATCCAAAGTTAAAACAACAAGGGCAGAAGATTTAATAGGTGGAAAGTTGAAAAAATTACTGAAGGTCCGCTTTAAGTTTAACCAGAAGCAAACTTTGGCCATTTTAGTTTAGGATAGTATTTTTACTGAAAAGAGATAACATTTTTATTTTTTGAGCTTTTGAATATTAAGATACAAGTTCCATACTTGTACACTAAATAAGGCCCCTTTCACACTCCCCACTGCGGTGTGCCCACAGCACGGGTGCAGGGCAGTGTTTACCCGCGATTTGCATGTGGGCTACCCATGCTACCCATAGACTTCTATTAGAACAGGTGTTTTTGGTGCGTTTCTGAAAATGCACCAAAACCGCCCGATCCAAGTCTATGGAAAAGCATGGGTAGCCTGTGCAGTGTGAAAGTACCCAAAGTTTTTATTTTCAAGCCTGGATATGTTACTACAACACGCAGGCCTGGGTTTAGGTGGACAGGACTGCTAGGGGCAGCAGCCACATTATCTTGCCAAACATACAAATCCTGTGCTAGACTATAGCTTGCCTCAAGTTGGAGTAATATGACCCCACCCACAATGTACAGAAAGACAGCATATTTCTGAGCTCATGTTACTCCAATCCACAAATTATTTATTTTTTCACTTTTAGTAAAACATTGCAGGTCCCCTTAGGCCTCCTGGCCACTGATACAATATGGACAGACAGCTGTAACACAACCTGATTTCCTATGTCATGCCAAGATGCCATGAAGACATGACCTGAAAAAACATTCCATAATGCCAGGTCCAAGGAGGGTGGGGTGGCCCAATATATAGGACTATGGCCCGGCCGTAGACAGAGTGAATTTATTTCCTGAAGGATGGGTTGCAGGAAAGAAATGTACTTATTTCCCCCATTACCATAGACAGTGTTGACAGGTGAATCCCTACCGCAGAGTCATCTTGTTCTAACAGCCTCTAGCAAGAATCGCATGTAAAATACGGTAGCCTGGTTATACCCAAGTTGATCGATCGATAAACTTGGGTACATTCAGTCTGCCCCTACATGGTTTGAATCTCAGCCGGTTGAGCCAGCCGAGATTAGAACCGTCTATGGCCGGCCTAAAGGAATACAACAATTTTGGAACCTCTATAAACTAATCACCTCAAACAAAATTGGCTTTAAAAAAGAACAAGGTTATGTGCTAGATGTTTAGGGTATCTAAGACAAAACGTATTTAGCCATTGCTTTCAGGAAGGGATTTAAAGAATTATATTGGCTTTGCATTGATAACTTATATAATATTGCTAACAATTCATGAGTTACGCTTAATGTGGATACTGCAAGTGAATAACACACAGGCAAATAGACATCCGTCTTATAACATTTTAATGTAGGATACTGCTTCCGATTATTTTTTTTCAGTGATGGATAGAGCAGGGACACGGTAAAAGCTCCCTTGAGTTTTTTTTTCAACTAGGTCCCCTTTGGAGAAATTCACCCTCACTTTCCATTTTGGGAACCAATGGAACAAAGGGAAATCTAAGAAAATCGTTCAAGGAAAACACCTTATTTGGCGACAGCTTTTAAAGGCGGAATTTCCCTCACCTTGGGGAGATTCCCTGTCTCTTTCTGAAACGTATAAAACATAAAGAAAGATCTGTACTGTAAGAGTTATGGACAGCAATAAAAATCTGACCAAAGTTTTACCCCTCTGCGCTCTTTGGCTGAAGTTCCACTTTAACCACTTGCCGACCAGCCGCCATCATTATTCTGCGGCAGGTCGGCACGTTCCCGCAAACCATCATAGCTGCACGTCGGCTCCTTAAAGCGGGGATAGCAGACGCCATTACTAGTAAAAAAATAATAATAAAAATGCCATAAATCTTTCCCCTATTTTCGTAAACGCTATAACATTTGTACAAACCAATCAACATACGCTTATTGCGATTTTTATTACCAAAATCATGTAGAAGAATACATATTGGCCTAAACTGAGGAAAAAATGTGGATATTTATTATAGCAAAAAGTGCAAAATATTGTGGGGGTTTTTTTCAAAATTGTCGCTCTTTTTTGTTTATAGCGCAAAAAAATAAAAACCGCAGAGATGATCAAATACCACCAAAAGAAATCTCTATTTGTGGGAAAATACATGGGTACAGTGTCGCACGACTGCGCAATTGTAAAAAGCGTTGCAGTGCCGTATCGCAAGAAATGGCCTGGTCATTGAGCAGCCAAACCTTCCGGAGCTGAAGTGGTTAAACACTCAGAACATATTTTCCTACCTGCCATTATTTAAAACATTTAGAATTTCCTCATTTAAAATAATAATTTTGTAATTTCGGACATATTTTTGGAACTCTTCAAAAATTTCAAGTAAATACACCTTTAGCAAACGGGATTTGCTGACTGCACATTTCACACTTTATGACGTTGATTAAGCCCTTAATTATAAAACTTTAACAAATACTTGACACAGTCTTGGGTATCAGCTATCCGGTTCTTTTTAGTTATACATGTAAACAAGGGTGAAATGCCAAGAAAGTAGAGTTTGTGGCATGGAAGGTATATGCCAGATGTTCTGCATTCACACTACCCGTTTGATCTTGTGTAGCCCCAGACACTGCTGATGCCTAGAGAAGGATGTGGTTTTAGTTTATCAGAGCTGTATTTCTCTATTTCCCAACTTCACTAAATGTAACTGTAACTGACTGCACTTAAAAGTGCAGAGACATCATGGGGGCTATGAGGGTCATGTTACTTTTCTTCTGGGCCCATGAAGCTACAGCTTGGTATGGCCTTGGCTTTTTTGCAAATCTTTTAGGCCAGATAGGTCTGGACTCTTTTTGCCGTTGAGTATGGTTCCTTGTTTTTGCAGTAGCGGTCCTCCTTGGTCCCCACTTTTTGCATCTGCTGCTCTACACTGCACCACACACTGCACTGTACCTTGCTCTAATTATGGAATTTTGATTGTGTACTCTCTGCACATCTGACAAGTCTATTCTTCTCTAATAAAAAAAAAAAAAAAGCACACAGAGACATCTAATCTACAAGCATCTTCGTATATACACATAAATCTGTATTGAAAGAAATAAAGGTGGTTAGCATTGCTGACCACTTTCTGGAAATGTTTGTTTTCTGGCTGTCGCAGGACTGGACTAGCCATAGGGCACACCAGGCATTTGCCTGGTGAGCCGGAGCCGCTAGTCTGCATAACATAAGCTAGATAATGCAGGGGTCTATAACCCTCGGGCCGCACACCAGTACTGGTCCATGTCCTGTTGACCAAGCCGCACAGCGGGAGGTAAGCAGCAGCCGTGGTCCGGAGAGGGCTAACACAGACCACGGTCACTGCTCACCTCCCGCTACGTGGCCATGCCTGTGTTTCCTCTTCCGGTTCTCCCACCCCGCCAATGATGTCATTCTAACAGCAGGACAGGGGGGCGGGAGGAGCTGGAGAGTCTTTTTATATTAAGAAACGGGTAATTACCCACTTGTTGATATGATCCAGATCGGCAGCTCCTCCCGCCCCCTGCCCTGCTAATAGGATGACATCGTTGGCGGGGCAGGAAACCCTGGAGAGGACACACAGGCTGAATCCTGCCTCTGCCCTGCCGAAGGTAGGACTGTGCATGGGAGGCAGAGAGTAAAAGGGGGCACTGTGATTAGAGAATAAAAAGGTCATTATAGACTTTTGAGTTTAGCTTTTAAAAAGATGTGTGGTGGAGTGGTTGCCCCATGGAGTGAGCAGAGATGGGTTCCAGTGAATGGGTTACAGGAACCCTTGTTAGAAATAGGTTTCAATTGATAGCTAGAGACTTCAGGGAAAAACAGGTTAGGAATGACCTATTGGAAGAGACTTTAGTGAGGACTGGAACACCCTAAAGCCTCATACACACGATCTGATTTACATCCGTGGATTTTTGTCCGAAGGGTGTTGGCCGAGAACATTTTCAGCCAACAGTCACGAAACTACGTGTTTTTCTGCTCTTTAGCGCCACCCTTTGGGCAACTTCTGTTAATGTTGTCTTATGGTTAGCATTTGTTCGGAGCATGCTTGTTTGTACTTTTGGATTTTAGTCCGACAGATTTGTGTACACGCAAACGGATAATCCGACGGAACACATTTGTTGTCGGACAATTTGAGAGCCTGACCACCCAACATTTGTTGTCGGTAAGTCCGAAAATAATTGTCCGATGGAGCATATAGACGGTCGGATTATCCGACAAAACACGTCCATCGGACAATTGTTGTCGGAATATCCGATCGTGTGTACGGGCCTTAAGAAAGGAAAGATTTTGATTTTTGGAAAAGCATTGTTAAACCATTCTGATGGCGGTCAGTGGCAGAATAGTCATGGGGTCAGTCCTCCGCACTTTAAAGTAGAGGGGCACTGTGATATAAAGGAGATTGCACTGTACAGGGGCAATGATTACAGTATAATGATTACAGTGCCACTTTATAGTGCAGTCCCCTATATGTGCTCCTTTACATTACCTGGCCCCTAGTAATCACAGTGCCCCTTGCAGTCACCCCCCCCCGGAGGACTGTCCCCATGACTATTCTGCCACTGACCGCCATCAGAATGGTTTAACAATGCTTTTCCAAAAATCAAAATCTTTCCTTTCTTAAGGCTCGTACACACGATCGGATATTCTGACAACAATTGTCCGATGGACGTGTTTTGTCGGATAATCCGACCATCTATATGCTCCATTGGACAATTATTTTCGGACTTACCGACAACAAATGTTGGGTGGTCAGGCTCTCAAATTGTCCGACAACAAATGTGTTCCGTCGGATTATCCGTTCGCGTGTACACAAATCCGTCGGACTAAAATCCAAAAGTACAAACAAGCATGCTCCGAACCAATGCAAACCATAAGACAACATTAACAGAAGTTGCCCAAAGGGTGGCGCTAAAGAGCAGAAAAAACACGTAGTTTCGTGACTGTTGGCTGAAAATGTTCTCGGCCAACACCCTTCGGACAAAAATCCACGGATGTAAATCAGATCGTGTGTATGAGGCTTTAGGGTGTTCCAGTCCTCACTAAAGTCTCTTCCAATAGGTCATTCCTAACCTGTTTTTCCCTGAAATCTCTAGCTATCAATTGAAACCTATTTCTAACAAGGGTTCCTGTAACCCATTCACTGGAACCCATCTCTGCTCACTCCATGGGGCAACCAATCCACCACACATCTTTTTAAAAGCTAAACTCAAAAGTCTATAATGACAAGGATGTTACCTGGTGACAAAAAGGCAGGACCTTTCCGTTAAGGGGCTCTAACACCTTGCACATTCATAGCACTACAGAAATGCTGTGCTGGTAAAGCACCTGACTGAGGCCAGATGAGGATTTGTCAGATTTAACATCTAATTTTCATAGGAGTGGAGCACTGGGGGGGGGGGGGGGGGAGAGGGTTTTATGCTCAAGCAGGTGTGGCTCTAAGTAGACCATATGTGACCCCCTGGGGTATTATTCTACTCGGTTTATCTTTCTCTTTCATTCGAGTCTGACATGGCTGGGCAAGTGTCATACAAAGGATTTGCATGCCTGTGGTCTTGCCAGATAAGAGGATCTTCTCACACATAATGCTTTATATCTGGCGGGATAAGAGTATTGCCATATACAGACATAATGCAGTGATTATCAGCTCAATGAATACTGTGTATCCTGGGATTTTTAATAATAATAAAAAAAAAAAAATGGAATCTGTTAAAAAATAGCAATTGGCACAAAGTGACACTTCCATTACTTAGAGGCATCAAGTCTCATAAAGAAAAAAATGGTAATGGACACGTGAGTATGGTTAGTGGGAGAATTTACACACTGGATACAATTACCGTACATGAAATAAATCACAAATCCAATTTCTGTTTTCTATTCCACTGTGTCCATGAACAAGACTCACTCACCATATTGTGCACCCCAGACTGGGATTGTCCTCCCTCCACCAAGTACAATGCATACAAATGGCACATTATGCTAGATTCAGAATACAGCTTACAGTATGTCCTAGGGACAAAGCCAGCAGCAGCTTTAACAATAAGAAAACACACACTGAAGGCTCTCACAGAACTAAAGGACGGCTGCTAGCAATAAAATTTTGGCAATGTGACTAATTAAAAAATAATGAGCGCTTCTGATGACTAGAGCTTTCAGCTGTTTCTCTAATCAGCTGCAGTATCCATAATGAGGTCATCAAATGTTTCTGTATTACTGGAGACTTCATCAGCCAGGTGATATAATGATGTCATAACCGTAAAGAGCAATTTCATTCTTGGATGAGTAAATGGCAGCAACACTAAGCCGATTGCAGACCTTGACCTTCATTTGCTGAGGCTGATCCTGGAGGCTGTATGGCAGACAAAGGGTCAGAACTTCTATTACTTCTCGCCATAGCTCCAGGGAACATAAGTAGCTTATTTAGATGATTATGGCTTGGTTATTCACCTGTTGGTCTGTGATATTCAAAAAGCAATGCTGCTGCAAAAAATGGATTAGCAAAACACACTAGCTCATTTCCATAATGATGTTAATGTGATGTTCAATAAACCATCGGTATATCTACTTTTTATTTGTCTCTGTGAGACAAGCTATACCAGGCAGTTGAAAGGTTGTATGCGATTCTGCGCAAGGAAAAAGTATGCGGCAGAAAGAAAAACAAAGAACTGCTGCCTCTACAGATTACTACCACCTAAGTGGCGTAAGATTGAATGAATAGGGGAGTGATGTAGGTGTGGCGCTGTTCTATTAATTAGTGCAGGTGCTAACGAGTGTCCATAAAGTGACTGATGCTAGGTAAATGGTCCAAAAAGACCTACACTGATGCCGCGTACACACGACCGTTTTTCATGACGAGAAAAATTACATTTTTTAAATTGGTCATTAAAAACGATCGTGTGTGGGCTCCAGAGCATTTTTCTCGACGAGAAAAATGGGCATTAAAAATTTAGAACATGCTCTATTTTTTCTCGTCGTTTTTCTCATCATGAAAAACGGCTGTGTGTACGCTTTAATGACGGGAAAAAAACGCGCATGCTCAGAAGCAAGTTATGAGACTGGAGCGCTCGTTCTGGTAAAACTAGCGTTCGTAATAGAGATAGCACATTCGTCATGCTGTAAACGGACTGAAAAGCACAGAGACTGAAAAGCGCGAATCGGCTAACACCAAACTTTTACTAACACGCGGTAACACGAAATCAGCAAAAGCAGCCCAGAGGGTGGCGCCATCTGAATGGAACTTCCCCTTTATAGTGCTGTCGTACGTGTTGTACGTCACCGCGCTTTACTCAAGCATTTTTTTTCACGATAGTGTGTATGCAAGGCAGAAGAAGAAGAATCATGTCGTTTTTTTCCATGACATTAAAAACAGTTGTGTGTACGCGGCATTAGTCCCTTAATAAATATACTGGGAAGTGTGATATACCAGGCAGTTACTGTAACAGCGAAGGTATCATAGTTGCCAAATTTAAAAAAGAATTCCAGGCACACGTTTTTTGCTGTACGTCCAGCCAGCCACTGAATAGACCAGGATGAACCACAGGACGCAACTGAGGCGGGACATTTAGCTAAAACACGGGACTGTCCCGGCAAATGCAGGGCAGTTGGCAAGTATGAGATACCTGACCAAAAACCATCATTACATTAATATGAAGGATCATGCAAAACGCCACTTGCTCACTTGTACCTACAGGTAAACTTATAATAAAGCTTACCATGCACTGTTTAGGAGATATATACTATTTTTGCAGCCAGTGGCATCACTGGTGCATGCATCTGCCCTGTGCTATGGCCGTGGCTCCTGTGCGCATAAGCGGGAGTGACTTAATCGTGGCTCAGCTATTCATATGGTCGAGCCCGCTAACCCAGAAGGAAGACTGGGTGAAGATGGAAGCCCTGTCAGCTGTGACAGTGCGCTGCTGAAGGGATTCGTTTTTGGGTAAGTCTCTCATAATATGCTAGTATGCAATGCATACTAGCACATTATGCCATTACCTTGCAGGGAGAAAGTTGTTTTTGCCATCAAATATTAGGAAACCCCACTATATGTTTGTTATGTATTCTTATTCACACAGCTAACTTAAAATACATTTTTAAAAAGTCTTGCCGTCTAGCTGTTTATTTGGAGCAGGCTTCCGGAAAACTGCAAGCCACTCTGAACAATTTGAAATCAGTGGAAACAGGCTGGCCATAGATGGTGCAAATTTGTCTCCTGGAACCAGAAATTCACAATTCCCCCACCAACACTAAAGCCCCGTACACACGATCGGATAACCTATGGATTTTCGTCCGATGGATTTGTCCATCGGAAATCCGATGAAACTGTTTTTCATCAGTCTTGGCCACACACCATCAGTCAAAAAACTGACCGTTCCAAACGCGGTGACGTAAAACACTCCGATGAGCCGAGAAAAATGAAGTTCAATGCTTCTGAGCACGCGTCGACTTGATTCTAAGCATGCATGGGTTTTTTAACCGATGGACTTGCCCATAGACGATCGGAAATTCCCATCGGTTTTTTATCCATCGGAAAATTTTAAAACAAGTTCTATTTTTTACAACCGATGGAAAAAAGACCGATGGGTACCGTACATGATCGGTTGGTCTGATGAAAACCATCCATCGGACGGTTTTCATCAGTCAAACCGATCGTGTGTACGGGGCTTGACAGTGTTGACAGAGGAATCCCTCCTGCCGAGCAATTGTCTTCTTCCGGGGGGGGATACGCCATCCCCGCTGGGAGAAGACAGTGAGTATCGCTAGCGGCTATAGCAGCTGCTTGTGATAGTCGCAAGTGAATTCAGCAGGCTGGTTGTACCCAAGTTGATTGATCAAACTTGCTACATTTAGCCTGCCCAGTTCAAATCTATGGCCGGCTTAAGCCTGGTACAATTTGGCACATCTTTATGTGAGCTTAACCACTTCAGCCCCGGACCATTTGGCTGCCCAAAGACCAGAGCACTTTTTGCGATTCGGCACTGCGTCGCTTTAACTGACAATTGCGCTGTCGTGCGACCTGGCTCCCAAACAAAATAGAGATTTCTTTTGGTGGTATTTGATCACCTCTGCAGTTTTTATTCTTTGCGCTATAAACAAAAATAGAGCGACAATTTTGGAAAAAAAAAGCAATATTTTTTACTTTTTGCTATAATAAATATCCTCAAAAAATATATAATTTTTTTTTCTCAGTTTGGGCCGATACGTATTCTTCTACATATTTTTGGTATAAAAATCGCAATAAGCGTTTATTGATTGGTTTGCGCAAAAGTTATAGCGTCTACAAAATAGGGGATAGTTTTATGGCATTTTTATTAATATTTTTTTTTTTTTACTAATAATGGTGGCGATCAACAATTTTTTATCATGACTGTGACATTATTGCGGACACTTTTGCTATAAAAATGCACAGATTACTGTGTAAATGTGACTGGCAGTGAAGGGGTTAACCACTAGGGTGCTTAGGAAGGGGTCAAGTGTGTCCTAGGGAGTGATTCTAACTGTTAGGGGGCGTGGCTTACTGTGACACGACACTGATCGCTGCTCCCGATTACAGGGAGCAGACGATCGGTGTCCTGTCACTAGGCAGAACAGGGAGATGCTTGTTTACACAGGCATCCCCCGTTCTGCAGCTCCGTGACACACGATCGCGGGACACCGACGGACATCGAGTCCGGGGGTCCTGCGGGCACGATCAAGGAGCTCGCGGCAGGGGGCGCGCGCATGCCCACACGGCGGCAAATTTAAAGTGACGTATATTTACGTAGATTTGCCTGTCCGTACCATTCTGCCAACATTAAAGTGCGTGAGCCGGTCCTTAAGTGGTTAAGAAAAACACAATGAGATATATTAAATAAGTCAGTGGTTAGAGCACTGATGATGTGTAATGCACAGTAAGTCGTAGCAGCATGTTTCAGTTTAATCAGATCAGTGTAACAGTTTCTGACTGGCTACTGTGGTTTATCACACATTACCTTACTAAATGAACCCAGAGGGCTTGTGTGAAAAATACAGTGTGTTGGATGTTGATAAACCTTTACAAAAAATAGGGAGAGAGCAGTGACCTAGGGAATAACAGATGTAAGTGTGCAAAAGGACTGCTAATGTTCTAAGCAATGGTCGAGGGAAAGACTATAACACTTTACCGTATATACTTGAGTATAAGCCGACCCGAGTATAAGCCGAGGTACCTACTTTTACCACAAAAAACTGGGAAAACGCATTGACTCGAGTATAAGCCGAGGGGAGGAAATGTGCCCATTGCCCAACCTTACTGTGCCCATTGCCATCTCACTCTGCCACCTCACTGCCCATTGTCACCTCACTGTGCCCCCTTACTGTGTCCATTGCAGCCTCCCTGTGCCCGAGTCAGTGTACCTGAAAATCTTGTAATTCCGCGGCCGGCGTCCATTGTTCAAATCTCGCACCGTTCTCCCTGTCCCTTCCACGATAGGCGTTTCCAGCAAACACTGTGTTGAGTGTTGCGCCTATCACGGAGGTCCTCTCATTCTCCGACTCCGTTTCCCAGCAGGCACTGTGTTCAGTGCTCCGCCAATCACGGACGTCGGACAAGAGGACCTCCGTGATAGGCGCAACACTCAACACAGTGTTTGCTGGAAACGCCTATCGCGGAAGGGACAGGGAGAAAGGCGCTAGATTTAAACAATGGACGCCGGCCGCGGAATTTCAAGATTTTCAGGTACTGACTCGAGTAGAAGCCGAGGGGTATACTTTCAGCCCTAAAAAAAGGGCTGAAAAACTCGGCTTATACTCGAGTATATACGGTAATTAAAAATTGCTAGTGGGTAGATTTTTTTTTTAGTAGTAGAGACTTGGTAAGTCTCTTCTGCAAAATAAAAGAAAAAGAAAAAAAAATCCCTTCCCTTCCTCTTCCAGAAAAAAATTCATATTCTAGCCAATAGAATACACTAAAGCCAAATGTACGAACATGCATAAACGTAAGCGGATGTGCATAACTGATTGTGGGAAAACACGGCTTTTACCACATTTAAGGCGTTTTTCTCCAGCTAGGAGAAACGGCGTTTAGAGAAGCTGAGCAAATACCGGTACTCAGTTTGCACGAGGCCTTAAACCCTTTTGTTTTCTGCCAAAAAGCTGATGGGTAGGATGTGGATCTAAGCTGGGGTACCTAAATTACAGCAATGAAAAGCAGAGGCTAATAAAACACTCCCATATAAGACACGGATCTATGACCACAGAAGTGGCCTTAAACATTTCTGGAAATTTGGCAGGCAGAATCTTTGACTTGCAGATACAACTCCTATTATATTTTGAAGACTGGCTCTTATGTGTTTAAAATTTAGATCCAATGCACTCAGGCTAGAGAGTTATATACTCATTTGTGATTGGTTAGGTCTTAGGCAGCCCATAGATCTTGGGGGTCAAACTCAATTCCACTGTGGGCCGCATTAGCATTATGGATGCCCTCAAAGGGCCAGTTGTATCTGTAAGCCTAATTATGCAGAGTTTAGGGGTGTGCTACGCACAGGGTGCAGAGTTCAGGAGTGCAAAGTGTAGTGAGTGCAGGGTTCAGGAGTGCGCTACATTAAAAGTGCAGAGTTCAGGGGTGCGCTGTGTACAGAGTGCGGGGTTGAGGAGTGCACTACATACAGGTGCAGGGTTAAGGGATGTACTATGCACAGAGTGCAGGTTCAGCTCTCTTTCACAGGCTGTGCACATCTCAGTTCCACCCCTCCTATGCAGCTATGACCTCTGCATCATTCCCAACCTCTGCACACATCTCTCTCCCCCCAAAAGCTTCCTCGCATCTCACCTACCTGGCTGAGCTCTAGTACCTCCTGGCAGTGTAGGCAGCTCTGCATCTCTCTCTCACTTGCAGGAAGATCATTGGTGGGCATCTGCCCCTGCCATGCCCTGACGTGAGTGTGTGCAGGGTAGGCAGGGATCTGAGAGAGCTGCGAGCAGCTGAGAGGAAAGTTGTCATTGTAAACACAGAAGGCTTCTGTGTTTACAAGCAACAATGGTGAGCGGGGAGCGGAGGGCGAGTCCCAGAATGGAGTTCTGCCATGTTTCGGCTGAAAAAAAGTTCTGGGTGCGAGGGCCACATGAAATGGCCTGGTGGGCCAGATTCGGCCTTGTGTTTGACACATGTGCCATTAATGATTATTTTTTTTTTTTTTTTCAACCAGCGGGTTTAATGAAAAATAGACCCAATTCTCCCATCCACACATTTGAGGTGGGTGGGGGAATCCTCCCCAGGGAGCCTTTGTATTCTGGCGGCAGGGAGGCTTCCCCACCGTCAGAATACACTGATCAGTGCTGCAGGCCAGGGCTGGGACAAGTGGTGGGCAGAAAGGGGCGGCTGGCCTGGGCACTGTGGTATCATATGAGGTGGGGTGGCACCACAAGGAGATTGGGGGGGTGCTAGAAGTGGTGATTTAGGGGGATTTGTGTAGGGAGGGGGTGGAGGAAGATGATGTGTGGTAGGAGAAGGGGATTTGGGGGGAATTTGTGCTGGGAGGGGGATTTGCAGTGGGGAAGAAGAAGTGTGCTAAAAAGGGGTGATTTTTTTGGGGGGTGGGCATTTGAGCTGGTAGGATTTGTGTTGAATGGAGGGATTTCAGCAGGGGGGAAGATTTGTACTGGGAGTAGGAGCAATTTATGCTTTGGGGGTAAGCATGCACATTAGTGCTTAGTGTTTTTTTTTTTGGGGGGGGGGGGTTTGCTGACACGTGACACTCATACATCTTGGGGGGGGAGCACAGTTTGGCATGTTTGTCCTGGGCTCTGGATGACCTTGTCCCAGCACTGCTGCAGGCTATAGCCGGCGGTGCTGATCGAGCGGGGAAAATCTAAAAGGCTGGTTTATCGGTAGATCGACTTTTGTATAACCTCCCTGCCCATACATGGATCAAAATTTGTCCGGTCTAAAGTGTCCGAATTTCGACCCACGTATGGCCAGCTTTAGTAGGGTACTACCAAGTTCCAAACATCCCTATAATTGAAACAGCAGGTAACAATTTTGATTTTGGTTTTACATTTTTTTTAATCGGTTGAGAAACAAAGAAAAATATATAAAAAAGGCACCAGGTAAAGAAATTAAGAAGAGCAAAAACATCAACTATGACACGTACAATAAAAATATAATGTCAAAGCTTTGCAATCTGTCAGTAGACAATGAAAGTGTATCAAATAAAGCACTATAATTCTTAAGCACATATTGCTAAGCATTTCTTTTCATTTGGAGGAGCAGGGAAAAGAATCTTGTGGAAAAAAAACATAACCTGCTAAACTGGCTGTCCCATAGAATGGTGAATGTGTAACATTAACAAAACATCTCAATGTCTGTTCTCGCCCCCCCAAGTATGTTAGCTTTGCGTTTCTGCAGGGAAAGGACTAGACAGACAGATGGAACTGTTAGAATTACTGCAGTGTGTGGGGGAGGGTAATGCAGACAAGGGTGGGGCGCCTTTCCTCGCAGTGAAACGGTTCAATCAAGAATAAAAACAAAAAGAAAGCCTTAAATTGTGCTTTGCATGAGTCCATGGTCTGTCAACAAAGCCCTGGCTTCATCTTTTTCAGGGATTCTATAAATACTTCTAGAAGTACATGTGTCAAGGAGCACAAATGTTTATACTGTATTCTTATTATTACAAGCTGGTAAAGTGTACAGAGATTTAAGCAGATGTTTGCACTGCTGAATAGTTCTTTTGCTTCACAAATAACCCTTAAAAAGCATTCCTACAAAAATACGTGTGCAGCGCTGGTCAAAATTGTTAACAGTATATAGCAAAATATCCTGCCACTTTGTATTTAAGGGTTTGTCAAATCTGGATTTCATTAATAAACGTAACGAGAAATCATTTCCAAAACAGAGGTCACCCAATTGAATCCACCTTATAGGAATTACAATAGAAGTCGAATACAACTCTGCTTCAGATACAATATAAAGATCTGCAGGTCAAAGCGATAACCCGTTATTAACCACGCCCATGATATGTAATCAGGAACACAAGAGCAAGCAGATACATCAAGTCAAAAAGAGGAAGAATACAGAAGAGAAACATTAAGAAACTACCTGTTCTGTGATCTCGCATCTCCGTATCCAGTATCTAGCTACAGTGGAACCTTGGATTACAAGCATAATCCGTTCCAGGAGAATGCTTGTAATCCAAAGCATTCGCATATCAAAGCGAGTTCCCCCATAGAAGTCAATGGAAACGTAGATAATTCGTTCCACATTGACTTCTATGGCATGCAATACCACATGTGGCCAGAGGTGGTGGGGGGGCGCCGGAGAGACTTGGAAATACTCAGAGACTGCATGGCTGCACTCGAAAACCTTTGGAAAGGCTTGGAAACACTCGGGAATGGAGTATTTATGAAGGGCTCCGAGTGTCACCAACACCCCCCCCTACTTCTGGCCAAATGCGGTACTGCAGAGGCTTGAATCCTGCTCGTTTTGCAAGACAACACTCGCAAACCGAGTCAGGATTTTTTTTTTTAATTGCTCGTATTGTGAAACGCTCGTTAACCGCATTACTCGCAATCCGAGGTTCCACTGAATTTGAAATCCAACAAACAGACCTGTACCATAATAATCATGATTGACTTATATTCTGAAGAGGACGTAAATTCAATCTGCAACACCCAAGACTTCTAGAAGTGCTAATAGCAGTGCTGCACCCACTCCTCAGCTTCCATTGTGGTCTGAACTAGCATTGCGCCGATACGGATATCGGAGCCGATACTAAGCATTGCCACAAGTACTTGTACTCGTGAAAATGCTCCGATACTAAAACCAATAGCTTTAGACTCGGTTCAGATATGTGTGGGCCGGTTTGCAATGCGATTTCAAAGCCTGGCTTGGTGCAATTTTGTTCAGTGGTTCAGGTGCGATTCCAATGTGAATTGTAATGTATGAAATCGCACAGAACTCTTTTTCATATGTGAACAGGCTGTAAAAACTCACTGAAACCCAAACTGGTGCGAAACTGATGTCTCTGCAAGTGAAATCTGTGTGGTTTTCTTATTAGAAAAATAGGTATCGGTATCGGCAAGTACTTGAGAAAAAGTATCGGTACTCGGTCTTAAAAAAACTGGCATCGGTGCATCCCTAGTCTGAACTGAGAAGCCCCTCTCTCAGTGTGGGACCCTGCTTTGTAATCACAATAATGGTATCAGGCTTATTCCAAAATTACTTGACGTCAGGACATTTCCACCATGGATGCAGGAGCATACCTTCTGATTGCATCCCCACCAGCACTCCACAGAGACCATTGGATATATCAGGGACAGTTTCGCCAGGACCCTATAACATCCAGAGATGAACATATAGCATGATTCTTGTGTTCTAGGGTCCTTTAACACACGGCCCACTCCATGCTATTAAAGGGGTGTTCCAGCCGAAATGACACTTTTTAAATAAAAATACCCCTGTAATACACAAGCTTAATGTATGTAATGTTAGTCTGTAAACTGAGGTCCGTTTTGTTAGGTTATTACAGCCTTTAGAACATTTATAAACTAGAAATAGGCTGTGGCCATCTTAAGTGTGGGCATCTGAAGCCAGACTGCATGTCTTCCTGGATTTCAGACTTGCAAATCTCGCACATGCTCAGTGCTGCACAAGCAGTGTAATAAGTTTCAAGTCAGGTTTCCATAGCAACGGCAGTGTCAGCGGAAGTTGTCCTTATCTCTGCAAACCTCTCCTCCCCTCCCCCCTCCAGGAACCAGTAAATATACTGCATGTAGAAGAAATATTATTCAAGAAATATATATATCTTTTGTTATATATTTATCTTGTTCTGTGTGTCTGTGTCCCCTCCGCAGACTATCTCACCTCTGCTCTGCACATCCCCTCCGCAGACCATCTCACCTCTGCTCTGCACATCCCCTCCGCAGACCATCTCACCTCTGCTCTGCACATCCCCTCCGCAGACCATCTCACCTCTGCTCTGCACATCCCCTCCGCAGACCATCTCACCTCTGCACTTCCCCTCCGCAGACCATCTCTGCTCTGCACTTCCCCACCGCAGACCATCTCTGCTCTGCACATCCCCTCCGCAGACCATCTCTGCTCTGCACATCCCCTCCGCAGACCATCTCTGCTCTGCACATCCCCTCCGCAGACCATCTCTGCTCTGCTCTGCACATCCCCCCCGCAGACCATCTCTGCTCTGCACTTCCCCTCCGCAGACCATCTCTGCTCTGCACTTCCCCACCGCAGACCATCTCTGCTCTGCACATCCCCTCCGCAGACCATCTCTGCTCTGCATATCCCCTCCGCAGTCCATCCCTGCTCTGCACATCCCCTCCGCAGACCATCTCTGCTCTGCACATCCCCTCCGCAGACCATCTCACCTCTGCTCTGCACATCCCCTCCGCAGACCATCTCTGATCTGCACTTCCCCTCCGCAGACCATCTCTGCTCTGCACTTCCCCTCCGCAGACCATCTCTGCTCTGCACTTCCCCTCCGCAGACCATCTCTGCTCTGCACTTCCCCTCCGCAGACCATCTCTGCTCTGCACTTCCCCTCCGCAGACCATCTCTGCTCTGCACTTCCCCACCGCAGACCATCTCTGCTCTGCACATCCCCTCCGCAGACCATCTCTGCTCTGCATATCCCCTCCGCAGTCCATCCCTGCTCTGCACATCCCCTCCGCAGACCATCTCTGCTCTGCACATCCCCTCCGCAGACCATCTCACCTCTGCTCTGCACATCCCCTCCGCAGACCATCTCTGATCTGCACTTCCCCTCCGCAGACCATCTCTGCTCTGCACTTCCCCTCCGCAGACCATCTCTGCTCTGCACTTCCCCTCCGCAGACCATCTCTGCTCTGCACTTCCCGTCCGCAGACCATCTCTGCTCTGCACTTCCCCTCCGCAGACCATCTCTGCTCTGCACTTCCCCTCCGCAGACCATCTCTGCTCTGCACTTCCCCTCCGCAGACCATCTCTGCTCTGCACATCCCCTCCGCAGACCATCTCTGCTCTGCACATCCCCTCCGCAGACCATCTCTGCTCTGCACATCCCCTCCGCAGACCATCTCTGCTCTGCACATCCCCTCCGCAGACCATCTCTGCTCTGCACATCCCCTCCGCAGACCATCTCTGCTCTGCACATCCCCTCCGCAGACCATCTCTGCTCTGCACATCCCATCCGCAGACTCTCACCTCTGCTCTGCACACCCCATCCGCAGACTATCTCACCTCAGTCTGCGGATGGGATGTGCAGAGCAATCTCACCTTTGCACATCCCCTCCGCAGACTATCTCACCTCTGCTCTGCACATCCCATCCGCAGACTATCTCACCTCTGCACATCCCATCCGCAGACTATCTCACCTCTGCACATCCCATCCGCAGACCATCTCACCTCTGCACATCCCATCCGCAGACCATCTCACCTCTGCACATCCCATCCCCAGACCATCTCACCTCTGCACATCCCATCCGCAGACTATCTCACCTCTGCTCTGCACATCACATCCACAGACTATCTCACCTCTGCTCTGCACATCCCATCCGCAGACTATCTCACCTCTGCACATCCCATCCGCAGACCATCTCACCTCTGCACATCCCATCCGCAGACCATCTCACCTCTGCACATCCCATCCGCAGACCATCTCACCTCTGCACATCCCATCCCCAGACCATCTCACCTCTGCACTTCCCCTCCGCAGACCATCTCTGCTCTGCACTTCCCCACCGCAGACCATCTCTGCTCTGCACATCCCCTCCGCAGACCATCTCTGCTCTGCACATCCCCTCCGCAGACCATCTCTGCTCTGCACATCCCCTCCGCAGACCATCTCACCTCTGCTCTGCACATCCCCCCCGCAGACCATCTCTGCTCTGCACTTCCCCTCCGCAGACCATCTCTGCTCTGCACTTCCCCACCGCAGACCATGTCTGCTCTGCACATCCCCTCCGCAGACCATCTCTGCTCTGCATATCCCCTCCGCAGTCCATCCCTGCTCTGCACATCCCCTCCGCAGACCATCTCTGCTCTGCACATCCCCTCCGCAGACCATCTCACCTCTGCTCTGCACATCCCCTCCGCAGACCATCTCTGCTCTGCACTTCCCCTCCGCAGACCATCTCTGCTCTGCACTTCCCCTCCGCAGACCATCTCTGCTCTGCACTTCCCCTCCGCAGACCATCTCTGCTCTGCACTTCCCCTCCGCAGACCATCTCTGCTCTGCACTTCCCCTCCGCAGACCATCTCTGCTCTGCACTTCCCCTCCGCAGACCATCTCTGCTCTGCACTTCCCCTCCGCAGACCATCTCTGCTCTGCACTTCCCCTCCGCAGACCATCTCTGCTCTGCACATCCCCTCCGCAGACCATCTCTGCTCTGCACATCCCCTCCGCAGACCATCTCTGCTCTGCACATCCCCTCCGCAGACCATCTCTGCTCTGCACATCCCCTCCGCAGACCATCTCTGCTCTGCACATCCCCTCCGCAGACCATCTCTGCTCTGCACATCCCATCCGCAGACTCTCACCTCTGCTCTGCACACCCCATCCGCAGACTATCTCACCTCAGTCTGCGGATGGGATGTGCAGAGCAATCTCACCTTTGCACATCCCCTCCGCAGACTATCTCACCTCTGCTCTGCACATCCCATCCGCAGACTATCTCACCTCTGCACATCCCATCCGCAGACCATCTCACCTCTGCACATCCCATCCGCAGACCATCTCACCTCTGCACATCCCATCCCCAGACCATCTCACCTCTGCACATCCCATCCGCAGACTATCTCACCTCTGCTCTGCACATCACATCCACAGACTATCTCACCTCTGCTCTGCACATCCCATCCGCAGACTATCTCACCTCTGCACATCCCATCCGCAGACCATCTCACCTCTGCACATCCCATCCGCAGACCATCTCACCTCTGCACATCCCATCCCCAGACCATCTCACCTCTGCACATCCCATCCGCAGACTATCTCACCTCTGCTCTGCACATCACATCCACAGACTATCTCACCTCTGCTCAACCCATCCACAGACTATCGCTCTGCCACTCCACATGTCACCTCTGCACCCTTATCTACAGCTCAGCTTAATCCATATCTACCCCCACAGCTCTCACTGTGCCCAATCTAAATACACCCCCCCCCCTGACCACTGCAGAACAACCTCAGTTTCTCAACAGCTGTCTCAGGTTTCATTCTGGCTGAAAAAAAGCCCTGCTTATATTATTACTGTGTGCAGGGAGAGAGAGAGAGAGAGAGAGAGAGAGAGAGAGGAGCTTTCAGAAGTTATATTATAAGACTGAGCATGCTGGAAGCTGGTGTTTTGTGTCACACTGTCCTGTATTATAACTGTGTGCAGCGAGAGAGAGAGGAGCTTTCAGAAGTCATCAGCTATGTGTGGGTGGGCGGGACAAAGCAGCTATCGCACACCAGCCAATTATTTGGCTTCTTTAGAAAAGAGGCGGAGCCGCATACACGTAGCGGCCCGCCCTGACCCCATCCTATTGGCTGGTGTGCGATAGCTGCTCTGTCCCGCCCACCCACACATCTCTGATGACTTCTGAAACCTCCTCTCTCTCTCTCTGCACACAATTATAATATGACAGTGTCACACAAAACACGCAAGATTTCGGTAGGAGGCGATTCACATGACGCTGATATCCCAGGAACCCTTGCGAATTGCCTTGTGACATAATAGCCTAGGCTATTAAGACCAGGAAGTTAGGCTGAAAAACGGAAAAAAAGGTATTTACAATCCAAAAAAAATTATAATATTGCCCATTGTGAAAACTATGTGCTAAGGGCATGCAGCACAGACAAACATAAAAAAATGGGTGGAACTCCACTTTAAGGGATCCATTTGCAGATCCTCTGCTGAATCAGAGCAGAACGGGACGGATGTCAGTTTTGTAACATCCGTGTCTTTGTAGTATTTGACAGTGGATTGTGGCAGACCCAAAATGGCTTTATATTAGGTGGGGGGGGGGGGGGGCGATTTAAATGGAGTTGTGTCCGTTCACATCAGACTACCTCCAATCCAGCAAGTTTAGGTTCAGAAGATTGGTAACAAATGCTTTTTCCATTTTTTCCAAATCTGAGCAGGCTCAGAAATAGGTGAAGTTAAATTGACACAAATTTACTTCCGGCTGCCCAATGGTAGCAGGTGCAGTTAGTTTGTCTGCCACTAGATGGCTCTGTTGCCATTATGTATACAAAGGAGAAAGTTATAGGCTGGTGAAAGCTCCCCTTTTAGAGGCGTCCCTCAAGTGATGTCATGGGTGTGGTCAGTGACCATATAAGTGTCAGAATGGGAGGGGCCTTGTGAGATGTGGCATGGGAGCCAAACACCACATAGCTGTTAAGAAGTAATTGGCTACTGATCTAAGTCCTCTGTGTGGCTGAAGTCCCAGGCAAGGTGGTACATAACTCAGAATGAACAGCTGTAACTCTTTTTACAGTCTTCTGCTGGTCCAGAGCAGGGTGCAAGAGGACTTTTAGGCCAGGCTAGAGACCTCTGATGTGAGTACTGGTGACCTCTAGGGGATGAGCGTGCCTGGCTAGGCAGAGCTGTTGAAGGGACATTTGGAGAGTCTAAAACACATGAGGACACCTTGATTCTACTTGGTGAAAGAAGCTGAATGCTGTGGACTTAGTATACATGGGGGGGAAGTGGTCCCAATTCGGTGGTGCTCCCAAGGAAAGCAGGTGTTAAAAAGGAAGGTGGCTTACAAAATGATGTGCTGCCATTCTGCGCCTAAACGGCAACTCTAGAATGTCTTTTTCTGTGTATGGCGTTCAGCACCAAAGAATTCTGTGTGATTATTGTGATGTCAGATGTCACAAAAATACTGCAAAGTTACAGTAAAGTTCTAAAAATGCATTCTGAGTGTGGACATTCCTTTAATTCTAAATATTAAGGCCTATGGCTGGAAATGTCGTAAGCGAGCCTAGAGCCAGCAGCATGCACAATATAGCAGAGGGCATCAGCAGCAGTAGGTGGGCAGAAGTGGGGTGGGAACTTGCAGTTTGGCGCCAACATCTAACCAACCATGAACCCCCCCTTACATATAGACCTACTTGGAGCTTTGATTTCATATATTCAATACACTACATATTCCCATATATTATGTCTTATCTATCTGTCATACGTATGCAAGATGAAAATTTGATTTATAATCATCCACTTCTTCCACCCACAGAAGTTGTGATTAAAGGTCTATCCTACATTGCCACCTACTGGCGAAATCTGGTATTATGGATTGCTCAGTCAAATAATTATGTGGAAATACAATGTGTATTGTAGCTGTTCTCAGAGTAAATGTAAACGGCAGCGGGAGACGGACCTGTTGCTGCTTAAAGCAGAGTTCGAAAAAAATAAAAGTCACCAGCTACAAAATACTGTAACTGCTGGCTTTTAATATAAGGACACTTACCTGTCCAGCTATCCCGCGATGTTGGCACCCCTAGCCGATTCGCCCACCGGTTTTGGGTGCAGGCTCCGGTATCCTTACAAAGAGTAACAGGAAGTAAAGCCTTGTGGCTTCACAGCCCGTTTCCTACTGCACATGCACGAGTCGCACTGTGCTTTCTGAATGGTCCCGCTGTCTTCTAGGACCTGTGTCTTTCCCAGAAGGCAGTGGGGGAAAAGAAGAGGGGCCGAAAATTTTGTAGATCGCTGCATCGTTCTGTGGTGCTCTTATCCGGAGGTGGGAGCGGGTACCTGTTTTTGACAGGTATCCGCTCCCCCCCCCCCCAAAAAAAGTGACAGATTTGGCAGTGGAGGAGGGGGAAGGGGGGCGAACAAGCGGAGCTTCCACTTTTGGGTGGAGCTCCGCTTTAAATATGCAGATAGTAAGGGGGGCTCCCATCTAAGTATACTGAATCTAAAACAGCTGCTGGATAAAAGAGGGACTAAACTCTGGAAGCTGTGACAAAAAAGATGAAGAGGGCAAAAGACTAGTCACCTGCATTGCCTGTAAACTCGTGTAAGCTAATCCTTGCCCCATTACTGACTTACATTGGGCACCAGTGTATAGAGACAGTCATCTTGATAGAGGCAAGGCTTTTCTTCCTCATGTTAAAGCCTCCAGCATGGAGGATAATGAGCATGACCAAGTCTAACCTTTAATCTGCAGTCTGGGGCAACAGTTCTTTTCATCTAACAGTGTAGATTTACAGCGAAGAGCCTGTAGGCAGAGTGCCTGAACACACTCATATGCCAGGAATGCACTGCTGTATTTCAGGAGTAATTCAAGACAAAGGGTACATTTTTAGGGCACTGTTTATGCAGTTAACATTTATAGATGTTTTCTGTGACATAGCAAATGCTCACTTTTTGAGTTCAGGCCCACTTTGATTCACACCTACATGTGTGCATTACCATATGACATGCAAGCACATGGGACCCAATCTTTATTGAGAGAAAACTGAGACTCCCATTTCTCATTCTGAATATTGTCTGGCTATTATGTTGATCATTTAGCTACAAAATGTTCTGGGTCAGTGATGGTTAGTATAACACCCTGACAACCTGCATTTTTAGAATGAAGTCAGAAATGCCAGCCCCTGTATTCCCGCTTAGAAAAGGTTTACTTTAATATATTATGGTAATTGAATTGTTTTGTGAAAAACTTAAAGCGGAACTAAATCCTCCTATTCTTTTTCGACCAAGGAAGCTGCCATCTTAGCATCTGTTTGATCTGCAACTGCCATGATGCTGCACATGTGATCAGTTATGACAGTGGTTCTCAACCTCAGTCCTCATGTACCCCCAACGGGCCATGTTTTGGGAACTTCCCTTAGATAAAATAGCTCTTCTCAATACCATGTGTAGCGGCCTCCTCACCCCCCTCTTCACATCAGCTCGTCTTTCTCTGGTCTAGGGGTACCTTAGAGGGGAGAGAGCGGGGTCACCACGCCAAGCCTTCACATGTGTCCGTGCGGTGTAAGCAAAGTTCCTTCTCTACCTTCGGGTCAGTGTTGTGCACCTGGAGTTACCTTGAACAATGTCCACCAGAAAAAGAGCCCCACACCATTAAAGTCCAACACTCCTTTATTCTTCTCGAGTGAACAGCATAATCAGTTAGACTCCCTTAGAGAACGGAACAAACAAGGAGGTGTGGATGCGAGTAGGCCCAGACACAATGAACACTCCACTTTCCTTCCTGAAAGTGGGCTGAGGTCTCCTAGCGAGGGGGGATTTTCCTTCCAGGCGGTCTCCGATGGGAGGCTCACCTGTCACTGGCAATCTGCTGCACCCGGTCTTCAAGTGAGGAGCTCCCCCCGGTCCATTACGCCTTCTGGATTCAGGTACCCAATCCCTGGGTTCCCTAGGACCTCCTTCCCTCGCGGAACTCAGTGTTGGGCACTGAGCTCCAGACCTCCATCCGAGTACCTCACCCCAGGCTAAAGGTGCCTGGGATGGAACACAACCTCCGGACGTCCTCCAGGCCTAGGCCGCCTAGAGGACCGACACAAACCACCGCCCACAGGCTGAAGGTGCCTGGGACTCGACCCCCTGACAAAGATGGCCGGCCCCTTTATACCCTCTCCCAGCAAGCACGGCGGGTTTCCCGCCCCACCATACCGCTGCCGAGGGAGGACAAAATGGAGGCACAGCACACAATGATGGTTCAACCCCAGCCCGAGACGACAGCGTCACCCACTGGACCGCAAGGAACTGCACATCACTGGTGTCTCTGCCAGTTTGAATTACACCCGGGAAAGTACATACCCGCTACACATGTCATCGATATTGATTTAAAAGCAGCTATGCAAAGTAAAGGAAAACCTAAAAACATGGCCCGTTGGGGGTACTTGAGGACTGAAGTTGAGAGCCACTGGGTTATGATACCAGCCATTTGGTGGTTTGACAGTGTCATTGACAGCACAAACTAATGTGAATTTGCCGGGAATGTAACTGTTTTTTGAAACTGTTAAGTCGATGGGTTTAGTTCCACTATAAGGGGTATTTATGGTCAAAATGTAAAATCATATTAATTTCCATTTTTGTTTCAATTATTTCTATCCTACTCTCATTAATCTGAATGACCTTGAAGTTTGTAAATTGACTCTGTGAAGTTCCTCACATATTTACTTGAATTCTGTGACATGTATTCGCTAGGTAACCATAGAATATACAGGTACTGTATATAGTCTCTAGAAACTCAAGAGCAGCAGAGGAGAAGCTGCAAAGCATGCAGGGAATTCAGAAAGTGGATGGCCAGCAGACTGGCAAATCTTAAAATATTAAAGTATATTTACCAAGTAGGCCTATATTGGATTTTCAAAAATAACTATTGCATGTATTTCTATTACAATGCTGATGTTATAAAATGATGGTGTATGCTGTGACTATAGGTTTCCTTTAAAGTCTTAAAAGTATATTTTATAAGAAAAAAAATCTATTGTGGTTGATAGATTTTCTTTTTAAAACGTGATTAGTACCATCTTCTCAGACCCAGAGACCTCCAATACTAGAGGAGGACTCCTACTGATGATGTGACATCTGGCGATTCCACATGAAGACGTTGAAGATCATACTGTAAACTTTTAATTTGGGGAATGCATATTTGGTTCTGGATAAACTGAAATCGGGAGACCATACAGAAAAATTTTAGACACATGCCCCTCTTTGGCGAATTTGTATCCCGTTTCATATACAACTAAACTGGATGGTCAATTGACTCTCACTACATTTTTTAATGAATACCAGTCCATAACAAGCATAATCTGAATTGGTATTCAACTGGCACTCTGCATTTAATTTTGACTGCTGCTAAAAAAGCGAATACAGTACTTCATTTTTCAATGGGTAATTATTGCCAGCTGGGGGTCATACACTGACTATAGTGTTACAGGGAGAAACTGGGGGAGGGGGAGTGTAGGGGGGGTATATTAGAGTATCCTGGCTGTTACTGTATTCTAAATTTATTTTTACCATTCTATCTATCTATGATATTTACATGTCTTCATGACCTGCTCAAAACCCAAAAACAAGAAGCTCAGTCAATGCCTTTGGGTAAGTGGGTGGGATCGTGCAAATAATAGTTTTTTTAATGTCTTTTGGGCATTTGTGCAACCAGACCGGCGGATATATGGCACAGATATAGCCATAATTGCACTGAGCCCACTTGCATACAGCTATTTCAAGCCTCTTAGCACTCATCAGTGCAAGATATAGCTGTTCTGGCTCTATGGTGTAGGGCTTGTCTAGGTTCAACCATTAAGGGTGTAGTGAGGCAGTACCATTCTTTTTGAACCGATTCACTACGACCTTAAAGTGGTTCTAAAGCCAAAACATTTTTTTACCTTAATGCATTCCCTACAAAAAAAAAATGTTTTGCCACCATCCTTCTTCACTTACCCTCAAAATCCTTCATTGGCCATTGGCTCCCACTGCTGCCAGTCAAATCCTGTGAGCACATAGGAGGGGACAGGGCCGCATGTCTGCCCCCATAGCATGTGGCGTGCTATGGGGGCAGACACAGGAAAGAAGGAGCGCAGATCGCTGGCAGGTGACCCCAAAAGAGGATGAAGGTGCCGTTCTGCGCAATACCATTGCATAGAGCAGGTACTGTAAGTATAACATATTTTAAAAGTTGCATTTAGAAACACTTTAATAGTTTTACTGTGCCTTTGTGCATGCCAATATAATTAGTGTATATAATATATAAAGGTTTAAACCCATCTCTGGTGAAAAAGAACAAATGCTCCCTTGCAGTGGGTCTGCCCCCCACAGCAAGAGATAAATGCTTGTTTACGTCTAGAGGGCCACAAAAAGCAGTTTTACTTGCCCAATCCTCTACTTTCCCGTAGCCAGCTCTCTCCTCCAGCAGTGGATTTTCCCTTAGCGTCTTCACGTCCTATGCAGGGAGTTCTGCATTGGATTTGATGACATCAGAGGATCGGTTACTGCCGGAGTATGGGGGAAAAGAGCCTGCAGAGACCAGTCTTACAGCCTGGAGAGAGCCTCTGGGAGAAAGGAGGAATGGCCGAGTAAAACTGCTTTTTTGTGGTCACTTAGACCTCAATGAGCATTTAACCCTTACAGTGTGGAGGTATCCCCATTGCAAGCAAGCATTTTTCCTTTCCCTGGAGTTCAGCTTTAAGATGTTCATTGATGGTCCAATCAGCTCCTCTATATTTATCTGTAGTTTGGTGGATGTCATGCTAGAGCTGTTGGACCAATCCACTAATTTCTACTAAAAAGTCACAATGAGAAGTGCAGGATGGCACTTCTACTGAAGTCTAAAAAGTAGTGTTGGAAAAGACAATTCAAGTTGTTTTGCAATGCCTAGTGTCCTCCTAACATAGCTACTACTTCCTCTTTTATAAAGTAAACTTGTCATTTGAGGAAAAATGGACAATGCTATTGTTGGCCTCCTTCTGAAAGCAGTTTCCGGTCTGTCTCTGATTTGAATGCAAGGTCACACAGCATGCAACATGAGTGGGGCGAGAGTAAATCAGAATCCCTCATATTCATACTTACTACTGGGATGTAAATTAGGGTAGCCATAGATAGTCAGATGATTCCTGCTGAATTGGCTAACATTTGAGCCTTAGGTGACCCTGGAGACACAACTCCGCTCATCAAAAGTTGATCTTTCGATCAGCCTCTGTTGATGGAGCCGACTGGAAAAAATTTTGGTCAAACACTGCTTGCTTTTAATCTCATGCAGGCACTGTCTGGATATTCAGCAGCCACTGCATACAATAGCCGGAAACAGTGAATCCTCTATACATGCTGTCAACCATGGACGGAGGAACCAATCAATTCACACATGTACGGTATCACCAGTTTTAGAAAGTATTAGGGCTAGAGGATAAGAAAGCAAGGCAACTTGCATTTTTAGAGATTATTCTGGCCCTTGTATTTCCCTCATGAAAGATTTCCTTTAAAGTTAGAACTATACTCCCCCCTCTGAGCTGTACAGGTACATTCAAATCAAACATTTCTACCACAGTAGGGGCACCCTAGATTCCCAAACACACATCACTCAATATGAACACATATGTATTCACTCTTCTAGCGATAAGGGGGTTATTTCCAAACTCTATTGTTTGCTCAATGAGTTTGCCCTGGCAGCGAAAACCAAACCAATGCTTCGGTGGGAAGGTGAGATAGGCAAAACTTTTGAACCACCTGAGTGGGAAGAAATGCTGACTAATATGTTCAAAAACACTAGAGCGTACTCCATCCGCGAAACTGCAGTCAAACTACACATGAGGTTGTATATGACCCCCACGCAACTCCATTCCATCTACCCTGCGGTGTCCCCTCTATGTTTTTGTGGCTGTACCGAGTCAGGCACCTTGGCTCACATCTTCTGGTGTTGTAGACACCTTAAGCCCATCTGGCAGATAGCTGCCTCAAAGGCATCTACCATCGCAGGTCGCTTAATTACTCTCACCATACAAATGTGTCTATGCTTCACATCCATTCCTGATATCCCTACACCTTGTGTAAAACGAATCCACACGCTTTTCATAGCCATACATTGGGTAACTGCGCTGAACTGGCGTACTTAAGCCCTCTCATGGTCGCAAGTGCTAGCTAGAATGGACGCCATTAAGCTATCCAAGCGCATTCACCACACCCTGTATGATACCATGCATATTCACGACAATAAATGGAAACATTGGAATAAAAGTCAGAACTATACAGTACCAGAAAAAAGGTCATAAGAAGGTAATACATGCCAACAGAGGAGTAGTTTAATTCATCTTACAGTGTTACTAAACCCAGTGCCCTGCAGTCACTATATCTGGTCTCCCACAGTACACAGAACATGGAAATGCAATTATTTTAGTAAATATAAACTGCTAACTGCCTTTTCTCATGAGAAGTATCTATCAGTGTCTGGTTAAAGCTTGTAGGAGTCCTCATTTTCCCTTGATCCTTTGTCTGGACAGTGCCGATTGGCTCTGTGCTGATCACATGCACTTTTCCAAGAAAAGAAAAACTCTCCAGCAATACACACCAAACTGAGCATGTGCAGCTTGTCCCCTAATGCCCTGTTCTATCAGGAGATGGATTGAAGTCAGTTAAAGAAGAGGTGGATCAGAGAAGGCAGGATTACACAGCCTTTATATACAATGCAGAGGATTAACCCCTTAGGTTCCCCAGTGAGTAGAACAAGCTTGATTTACGGCATATACAGACTGATTTTACTGTTGTGGGTTTAGTAACACTTTAACCGCTTGCCGACCGCCTCACGTAGATATACGTTGGCAGAATGGCACGGGCAGGCAAAGCAACGTATATATATACGTTGCTTTAAACCTGCCCCCTAGTGGGCGCCGCCGTTGGGGCGCCCGCCTGCCGCGGTCTCTGTGACCGTGCCCGTGGGCTCGATGTCTGCCGTGTCCCGTGGCTGAGTCACGGAACGGCAGAATGGGGGGGATGTCTTTGTAAACAAGACATCTCCCTATTCTGCCTAGTGACACAGCACTGATTGTCTGTTCCCTCTCATCGGGAGCAGCGATCAGTGACGTGTCACAGTAAGCCACGCCCCCTAACAGTTAGAATCACTCCCTAGGACACACTTAACCCTTTCAGCGCCCCTAGTGGTTAACCCCTTCACTGCCAGTCACATTTACACAGAAATTAGTGCATTTTTATAGCACCGATTGCTGTATAAATTTGAATGGTCCCAAAATAGCGCCAAAAGTGTCCGATGTGTCTGTCATAATGTCGCAGTCATGATAAAAATCGCAGATCGCTACCATAACAAGTAAAAAAAAAATTATAATAAAAATGCCATAAAACTACCCCTATTTTGTAGACGCTATAACTTTTGCGCAAACCAATCAATATGCGCTTATTGCGATTTTTTTTTACCAAAAATATGTAGAAGAATACGTATCGGCCTAAACTGAGGAAAAAATCATTTAAAAAAAAAAAAAATGGGGATATTTATCATAGCAAAAAGTACAAAATATTGCTTTCTTTTCTAAATTGTCGCTCTATTTTTGTTTATAGCGCAAAAATAAAAACCACAGAGGTGATCAAATACCACCAAAAGAAAGCTGTATTTGTGGGGAAAAAAAGGACATCAATTTTGTTTAGGAGCCACGTCACACGACTGCGCAATTGTCAGTTATAGCGACGCAGTGCCGAATCGCAAAAAGTGGCCCGGTCATTTGGCAGCCAAATGGTCCGGGGCTGAAGAAGTTAATGGATGATGGAAGTGGAACCAACACATAAGAACACAAGTGGTTGCACACGCACCCAGATAATACCTAGAACAATTCTAAACACATACTGGATTGGAGAAATGGATTGCAGAAGAGAAAGATGAGAAATGCCCATGGGTTTTAGGCCTAGAAAATGGCTCAAATACAGTGATGAAGTGGCTACAAAAGAAGGATTGACATTGTATACCAATCATTAGCAACAAAGTATGCTTTATTTTATAGCAGACCATTTGTTATTTATTGAGAAGTAAGTTTAGCTCAACCACCCACTGTAACCTTATGTATCCACCCTCCTAGCTCGCCCTCTCCAGCTGCACTGTCATGAATTTTTCTGCATTTTCCATCGCAGGCAAAAAGCATGTTTTTCTATGAACAATATGGTTTTCAACTTCTGAAAATTATACGTGTATTAGTTGTGTATAAAAACACATCTGTCCCATTTTCACACCCACCTTTCATATCAACTTGCCAATACATAATTATACATAACCATGATTACAGTTGAACTACAGGTAGTCCAACACATAGGCTTCCCATAGTTGAAGTGATTTTTTTGTCTTAAAGTCGTTTTTTATTTTTAAACTTTATTTGGTTTTATGCATAGCAGACCAACATATATCAAATATTTTAAAGAAACAGTCTTAAAGTGGTTGTTAAGGCAGAAGGGTTTTTTATCTTATCTTAATGCATTCTAGTGGCAGTTTACTACGAGCCGGTTCACACTGGGGCAACACGACTTCCAGCTCGACTTTACAAGGCAACTCCGAGGCAACTTCAAGTTTCCTCCAGGACAGGCGACTTTGCCAGTGGCCAATCAAACAATAATCAGCTCTGTGGGAGGGAGGGGTTTGCCTGAGAAAACTATTTTCTCTTCCTGTAAAGTTGCTTCAGTTAAGACAGTGATCTGACTTTGGAGGCAACTTCCATTGAAATCAATGGGTACAAGTCGTCTTGAAGTAGTACAGGAACCTTTTCTGAAGTCGGAGCGACTTCAGTAGTGTGCATAAAGATGGCTCCATAGACTAACATTACAGCGCGACTTGGGGCGTCTCAGGGCGACCTGAAGTCGGATCCTGAGTCGCCCTGGTGTGAACCGGCTCTACTGCTTTAAGCCAGCCATAGACAGGCATGTATGGGCAGGCTGAATGTACCGGTCAATCAACTTGGGTACAACTTTGGTATGAACCAAACTGATGGATTTTACATGCGATTATTGCCAGTGGCTGTTATAGCCGCTAGCAATAATTACTATGTTCTCCCAGCGGCTTTCCCTGACCCACCCTCCGCTGGGAGAACACAATGGCTCAGCAGGAGGGATTCCCCTGTCAACTCTGTCTGTGGGTGCAGAAAATAAATTTGCTCCATCCATGGCCGGCCTTCTGGAAGCAGAGTAAAAGAAAGAACCAAAATACAACACAATGGGGCTGATTTACTAAGGTCAAATGGAATTTGCACTTTGCAAAGTGCAAGAGCAGTTGCTCCAGAGTTTAGTAAACGAGCAGAAGCTCTGCTGACTTCTATCATCCAATCAGAGGCGTTGCTAGGGGGGTGCGGGGGGTGCGGTCCGCCCCCGGGTGACACCCGCTAGAGGGGTGACACCCTCCCTTTTATTTTTTATTTTTTTTAATTTTTTTTTTTTTTTTACAGCTGACCCATTCATTGATTAATTTCACCCCGCTGGGCTGGAAGCCTGGAACAACACCTCCAGCGCCGCGGCCGCGCCTGGTGTGTGTCCTCCGGCTCCTTATTCTTCCTATTCCTAAATTCCAATCCTCCTCCCTACCCTACAGAGCCAGCGAGCGACTCAGCCTGTCACATCATCACACTGCACTGTGATGATGTGACGACACGTCACTGCAGCACACACACAACTTTCTCCGCCCGGGCGGCGCGGCTGCTGTGTGTGACGGTCGCTGCCCACAGTGCCCAGCCCTCCTCCTCTCCACTCTCCAGGAGTACACTAAGACTTTTTCTGTTTGAAGAGCGCAGTCACCTAGTGGAACATGCAATTAAGCAGGCACATTTAAAATCTAAAGAATATGGAATTGCCGTAGAGAGAAGAGCCAGGTTTAAGAAGAGGATGGCAGGGGAACAGGCACGTGATGCTGGAGGCATAAGTCTACAAGACGAGAACAAGAGGGCAATGCTTGAGTGCATTGATCGCTTCCATTCTGAACTCCAGATCAGATTAAGAGCCATCATGGAAGTTGCAGCCATGTTTGAGGCTGTTCAAGCAAAGAGTCTCATATATGAAACTGAAGAAACATTAAAGGTGTCCATTCCAAAACTGACCACTTTTTATGACGAAATATCTGAGAGTGAGCTGTTAATGGAAATACCCAGACTGAGGAGACATCTCAAAGCAGCCAAGATCAACCTAGAAGAAGTCAAAGATTGGTCGGCTTTACAAGTTTTGACCTTCATAGCAGAATGGGACTTCATTGAATCTCTTCCAACCCTTTCACTATGTCTAAAAATATTTCTGACAATCTGTGTGTCTGTGGCTTCATGTGAGAGGAGCTTTTCAAAGTTGAAGCTGATAAAAAACTATTTGCGTTCAACGATGGGACAGGCAAGGCTTTCTGATCTTGCAATATTATCAGTTGAAAGTGAACTAGCGAAATGTATTGATTTTGATGATGTTGTTCACAATTTTGCAGCTGTCAAGGCTAGAAAAGCAAAGTTTTGATTTAGATGTTAACTAAATGCTTTCATATTTGTTCCTGTTTTTGTGTTATTTATTTATTAATTCAGTAAAGTTTAAAGTTAAAATAAATACAGTTCTTTAACAGTTTAAGCTTTGATTTCTATTATTTTCATATGATTTTGTTATTCAAATTTGCTAGTTGATTGATAGTTATTAACGGCACTACTGTTGCCAATATATGCAGTGTTATTAGGGTGAAATATTGGGGGGGGTGACACCATGTTATACCGCACCAGGTGACACCAACCCTAGTGACGCCACTGCATCCAATCACATGCAAGCAAAATAGTTTTTTTTTGTCTTGCACGTGATTGGGTATTCTCTGCAAAGTGAAGCGTTACCTTATTTACTAAGCTCTGGACTTTGGAAAGTGCACAGTCTATTTGCCTTTTAGTAAATCAACCCCAATGTTTTTTCTGAACAGTTTAGATTAATCTAAAATGTTATTGCAGGGAGGGATATGAAGAGGAGTTACAAGATGCTATAGCTCATAATTTCAGTTACAGATTTGAATCTCTAATGTATTTCTCAACAGGCTGTGTACTGGTGGACAAAACAGTGTTCTATGGAAATCATTTGAAATGTTGTCAAACTGTGTTTTAACCACTTCAGCCCCGGAAGATTTTACCCCCTTCCTGACTAGAGCACTTTTTACAATTTGGCACTTTTAACTGACAATTGTGCGGTCTTGCGACGATGTACCCAAACAAAATTTGCGTCCTTTTTTCCCCCATAAAATATAGCTTTCTTTTGGTGGTATTTAATCACCTCTGCGTTTTTTTATTATTTGCGCTATAAACAAAAAAAGAGCAACAACTTAAAAAAAAATATATTTTTTACTTTTTGCTATAATAAATATCCCCAAAAATGTTTCTAAAAAACAAAATTTCTTCATCAGTTTAGGCCAATATATATGTATTCTTCTACATATTTTTGTTAAAAAAAATAAAAAATAATCGAAATGAGCATATTGATTGCTTTGCACAAAAGTTATAGCATCTGCAAACTATGGGAAAGATTTATGGCATTCTTATTTATTTTAAAAATTTTTTACTAGTAATGGCGGCAATCTTCGATTTTTAGCGGTACTGCGACATTGCAGCGGACAGATCGGACACTTTTGACACATTTTTGGGACCATTGACATTTATACAGCGATCAGTGCTATAAAAATGCACTGGTTACTGTATAAATGTCACTGGTAGGGAAGGGGTTAACACTAGGGGGCGATCAATGGGTTAAATGTGTTCCCTAGTTAGTTTTTCTAACTGTATGGGGATAGGACTGACTGGGGGAGGAGACATATCGTTGTTCTTACTTACTAGGAACACAAGATATGTCCTCTCCCCTGACAGAACAGGGATTTGTGTGTCCCCGTGCCGCGCGCGCCTTTGGCGGCTCTCAAAGGGAACAACGTATCCATACTTTGTTTTGTGCAGCCGTGCCATTCTGCCGACGTATATCGGCGTAAGCCGGTCGGCAAGAGGTTAATCTCCTACATTCTATTAAAATTATGTAACATAAGACTGTACAACTGTTATGGAACAGTAATTCCCAGTATGTCAGTTTCTTCCATGGCAATGCTCTTGTAAAAATTATGAGTCATTGAAACTAATGTAATTGAAATTAAAAGAGAGGGTGTTACAGTAACATGTATCTGGAGCAGCATACATGGAATTGTACAAAAGCTAAATGAAAGGTCGACAGAATCAGTCTTTTAGGAATGATTAAAGTGATACTAAAGGTGCATTCTAAAGAAAGAAAGAAAAAAGAAGAAAAGAAAATAACATACTTACCTCTTCTGTGCAAGGGCTTTGCAGAGTGGCCCCGATCTTCCTCTTCTGGGGTCCCTCAGCAGTGCTCATGGCTCCTCCTCTTCTCAAGTTCCTCCACAGAGAGCCGCATTCTATGGGGTTACTTGTGCGGGCACGCTCCCAAGTCCTACTTCTGTTTCCATTGACACGGACAGCAGGACTCCGCCCCGGCCCCCGCATCACTGGATTTGATTGACAGCAGTGGGAGCCAATGGCTTCTGCTGCTATCAATTTATCCAATGATGCTGTGCTCGTTCTCGTCGCTGGAAAGATCGGGTTTAGGTAAGTAAAAGGGGGGCTCTGGGCTGGGGGCTGCTGCACCACAGAAGGTTTTTCACCTTAATGCCTAGAATGCATTAAGGTGAAAAACACTGAGACTTTACAGCCCCTTTAAAGCTGGGTTCACACCGCAGCACGGAGCGGCTCACAGCAGGGGTCCGGTGCGTCCCCATTCACCGTTTCAGGTCTGATTTCAGCCCGAATTTTTGGCTGAATTCAGACCTGAAGTGGACCAGAAGACGCACAGGACTCCTGTTCAGTTCGCACTGAAGCCGCTCCGGAGACGTGTGAACCGACTCCATAGAGAGCCAGTCACAATCACCGGACATTTGAATTGGATGCGGGGAGTCTGGCAGATGTGGTGTTCAATGTTATACAGCGTTTAATAAGTGTTCGTATGAAAGCGGTTTACATTGACCAGAGTGGCCTTTGTATGACCATTGTCCATTTCAGCCGTATAAAAAATAAGAAGATATCTGTTGCTCTTGAGGAGATTGGTGACCAATACGTAGTTTACAATGGCCATACATGGATCAAAATTCCCTGCTGAGCTGGTCCAATTTTAATCCATGTATGGGCATCCTAGCTTTACAGAAGTCTCGACTTCTGTACAACCAGCCTGTTTTTTTCCTGATCGATAAGTGCTGCTGGTTATAGCTGACAGCATTGATCAGTGTGCTCTGTCAGCGGAGAAGGCCAGGGAATGATAGAAGTCTTTAAAAACTTTTTTGTTTACACCAGCAGCTGTACTGAACATGCCCAGAGTGAATAATCCCAATGCGCTGATCCAGGTTTACCTTTTTTGTTAGAATTTTATTGAAATTTCACAGGTAACATTTCATTAAAGTGGTTGTAGTGGCAGAAGGTTTTTTACCCTACTGCATTCTACCCAAAGTACCCACCCCCCCATGTTGAGGGCATGTGGCCTGGTATGGTTCAGGAGGGGGCGCTCACTCCTCTCCATCCCCTTTCCTGACCTGCCGGGCTGCGTGCTTGGATAAGGGTTTTGTATGGATTGGGGGGGGACCTCACGCCATTTTTTTGGTGTGGGGGTTCCCCTTAAAATCCATACCAGACCGAAGGGTCTGGTATGGTCTTGGAGGGAAACCCTATGCCGTTTTTTTGTTTTGTTTTTTTTTTGGTGTGGGGTTTCCCCTAAGGATTCATACCAGACTCAAAGGGCCTGGTATTGTCGGGATCAACGTAGAATCCCGTTCATTGAAATCAGATGGAGGTCGGACTTAAATTTGCAGGGCAAAGTAGGATCCACAGTTGTATGACTGTCGTGTCTTACCAGTGTGAACCCAGCCTTAGTGCAGCATAACACTTTTGGTGGGTAAATAATACATTTTGTTATAGACATCTATACAAAAAGTGGGACATTAAGATAGAGACTGCTTTCAAAAGGGCAGCCAGGGATGATTATAAAAAGCCTATGTTTTACCACCTACAGGGGGCTGTTCAAATGCTGCGTCCACGATGCTTTGCGTTGCAGCAAATTTAACACAACTGTAGCGCTGGTCCCAAATTTGGTCCACGCTATGTCTAAATTTAGGGGTATGTCTGAGTCATAGTTAGACTCAGACTTGTTTAATTGTGTTGAAATTCGGTTTCTGCTCTGGTTGTGACACTGCCTGGCAGTCATTCCCCTTGGTCGGTAGGTGGCACTGCCGCCACAGACTTAGGTTGGATTACAGGCATGACACAGCATATTGGGTGTCCTTTCTCGGCAGCCGCGCAGTGGGCGTGATCAACCCGCTGTGCATGCTGGGAGTCGTGGTTCGCCTCGTGGCCCTCATGGCATGGGGTCCGTGTGTGTGTGTGTGTTCTAGCCCCGGGCACCTTCAGCCTGAGGCTACATCGCTACCTGGTAGGCCCAGTTTTGTTGACTGGGGCCTATGCCTTGGAAAAGGATCCCAAGCTGCCCACCTGCGGGAAGCCCACTCCTAAGGAAGGAGGCCAGGGAAGGATCTGCCCCAGAGGACACTGGCAACGGTACTGTTGTCTCGGGAGGAAGCTTGGCAACCTACCCAAGGAGAGATCCATTACTTTACAGGCCCTGCAATACGCCAATCTGGCATAAAGTTCTCCTTATTACTTGGCTAGGAGGTTCGGGACTTTAATAATCCTGTGGCAGAGGATTCCTGGACGCATCCCTAAGTTCTTTACAAAACTGATCCGTGCGTCATCCCGGCTGCTAGGACCGAAAGAAACGGAACTATCCGTGTGAGCAATACCCACTCAGGCTTGAGTGGCGACGTTTGTAAATTCTTTGTGCCTTTGGAGCTGCGTGCCTGAACCTTCCCCTATACTTCTCTCGTTTCCTGCTTTCTTCTCAAGTTCTCACAGCAAAGAAAATAAAGCCTTAAGCCCCGTACACACGATCGGATAACCTATGGATTTTCGTCCGATGGATTTGTCCATCGGAAATCCGATGAAACTGTTTTTCATCAGTCCTGGCCACACACCATCAGTCAAAAAAACGACCGTTCCAAACGCGGTGACGTAAAACACTCCGATGAGCCGAGAAAAATTAAGTTTAATGCTTCTGAGCATGCATCGACTTGATTCTGAGCATGCGTGGGTTTTTTAACCGATGGACTTGCCCATAGACGATCGGAAATTCCCATCGGTTTTTTATCCATCGGAAAATAGTTCTATTTTTTACAACCGATGGAAAAAAGACCGATGGGTACCATACACGATCGGTTGGTCTGATGAAAACCATCCATCGGACGGTTTTCATCAGTCAAACCGATCGTGTGTACGGGGCTTCACTGTTTAGGTTTTACATCTGTGTGGACATTGGCTTTTCTAAAGACTCTCTACCCTGACAACGGAAGCCTTGTAGGTAGTTTGCATGACCCAAAACAAAACCAGCAGCTTCTTTGGGGGTAAGTGCTACATAACATTTCGAGTTGACAGGTGGCACCGCCTGTCAATCTCAGCCAATCAAGCCAATTTATTTTTATTATTAAATAGCCAATTTACGCAGCACTTACATACATATTTTACATTCACACAAGTCCCTCAAGGAGCTTACAATCTAAGGTCACCAACTCACATTCATACATACACATACTAGGTCCAATTTAGACAGGATCCAAGTAACCTACCCAGGGGAAACCCACACAGGCACAGGGAGAACAAACAAACTACAGGCAGGTAATGTATTGGTTGGGATTTTAACCGATGACCCTAGTGCAGCTAGACACTTAGCCTATGGTGACCAGATTTTTAAAATGAAATCCGGGGACATATTTTTTTTTTTACTAGTAATGGCAGGAACCTGCGACTCTCTTCCCGTCATCGCCGCCGCCCGCCACACAGCCTGTCTCCAGTCTTACTCTCCAGGCCCCAGCTACTACTGGGTGGAGAGCGGAGGAAGATCACTCCGCCAGGGAAGGCAAGGAGATAAGCAGACAGATGGCTGGCCGGGACTTGAGCCAAGGCAGAAGAACATGCGAGCGGAGCTGAATGGGCACCCGAAACAGAAAAAATATTCCCTCCGCTCTGATCAGCATATGATCATCAGAAAGGGGCACAGATAATGGAAAGAAATACCCCTCCCTAAGCTAGTAGGAGCGGATGAACGGGGGTGTGTAATTCAGAATTTTTTTTTTTTTATTCTGCACTGACTGTCTTTGAAATTGCCCCAGCCCCTGTTCAAATCCAATCCGGGGACCAAACTGGGGACAGACTTGGTCCGGGGACAGTGTCCTCAATCCGGGGACTGTCCCTGGATACCAGGGATGTCTGGTTACCCTAACTTAGCCACTGTGCTGCATGGAGCTGCAACACAACTATAAGCCTAACGCTTGGCTCAAAGCGGTACATTAATTGTTAAAACACAATTTAAATAAAAGGGCATTCAAGATGCATCAGGATCCTCTCCTGAACGCCTGACAGCGGCTGCTTAGCCACACTCTGGATCATATTTCAGGGACTGGGCCAGTGTGTACTTAGTTATTAAAAGAGAGATTTGTTTCCAAATGAGGGATAGTCCCCTCAAATGAAAAGCAGTTGGGAGCCAAGAATTGTATTCAGATTCAGGGGACAAAGAAATGTCTGACTCATGGCAGCACTCCTACTGTTGTGCAATAAAGTCATCATGAACATACGCTATTATAAGCTCATCACGAAAGTCATTTACTCAAGTTTCTTAAAGATAATCCAAAGAAAAACGTCATAACAACTTGAGCGAAACCAGGCCTGTAATGAGATATGCCAATAACTACAATCACAATTTCAGGATGACACATTTCTCGGTGTACTGTAAATTAGAACCCACAAGAAAGGCTCCTGGCATGTCTCACTCCCTTACCCCTAGCAAAACATGACATTTGCAGCTTGTGAGGAGAGCAGGACATGCCCAGACTTCTCGGTCTTCCCCTCGCCAATACTTTGTTTTGTCTTTAGTTTCTTCATGTTTCAGTTACTCAGCAGCACACCACTTTCTGAAATAACAATATGACCGCTCCTTTCATTCTAAAGAAAACCACACAAGCAAGTATAGTATATACAGTATAGTGTATATAGCACCAAAACAATACATTGATTTTAATATTGTATTTCTTTACAGCATGTACAAAGACTACATTCGGAGACTCTGGAATCCGCTTTATTTTTTTTCCAAAATGTTAATATCCTTTAGCATAAATGGCCAAACACACAGCTGAATGGCTTTAGAGCCCATTCACACAGGGGCGGCACGACTTGTCCCGCGACTCTGCCGGGCGATCTTCACACGACTTCAAAGGTGACTTCCGAAATTACTTCTGTATTGAAGTAAATGGAAGTCGCCCTGAAGTCGTCTCGAAGTAGTACAGGAACCTTTTTCTTTTTTTTTTTTTTTTTAAAATATAATTTTTATTAAATTTTCTTAGGGAAACACAAAAAAAAAAAAGGGGGGGGGGGGAAGAAAAAGGCAATAACACAGCCTCCTAGACACATAGCACAGGAAAAACAGTACATTGCAATACACATTAAATAATATATATATCTTGAAATTACCATTATCAATCACTATTCTCCTGATTTCTTTTATAACATACAAACAACAGAAAAAAAAAAAAAAAGGAAAGAGAAAGAAGGGAAAGAAGGACGGTGTTAGACCGAGCTCGCCATCCATTCAGGAATAATAAGTCTCACAGCTCGCATCAGTATGTTGACTATTTTAACTCCCTAAGAGTTCTTTCCCCTCTTTCGAGTGTATAAACATATTCCAGCTAGCCCATGTCGTTGTGTAGGTCTCCTGTCTATCCTGTGCCGTCATTGTCAAGTCTTCCATTTTATTTATGTTTTCCACCTTCCGTAGCCACATCACCACTGTCGGTGGATTCTGAGCCTTCCACCTCATGGGGATGCAGGCTTTAGCTGCATTAATCAAATGTCTCAACACAGATTTTTTATATACCCGGGGTGTTAGGGTCGATACATGAAGTAAGAAGAACGCTGGATCGTTTGGGATCGGAAAGTCAGTCAATCGTTGCAGTGTATTCCTCACCGTCATCCAAAAATCACTCAATTTAGGACAGGACCAGAATATGTGTAGCATCGTACCCCTGTCCTCGCCGCAACTCCAACAGTGTTCCGGTATATCTGGGAAAATCGCATGCAGGCGAACAGGTGTCAGGTACCACCTTGTCAAGATTTTATAGTTAGTTTCCTGTATTTTGGTGCAAATCGAGGACTTAAGGGAGAGGCTAACCATATTCTGTTTTTGAGTCGGAGAGAACGTACATTCTAACTCAGTTTCCCACTTTGCGATGCAGGGTAGATCGGGTTGTTGTTCTGGTGTATTTAAGAGAGCATACATTTTGGAAAGGGTCTGTGATAGCGGATCTGTACCCGAACAATATTTCTCAAAATTATTCAAGGGTCTAGTATAACTTTGAGGGTTCAAAATTGTCAACAAAAAATGCTGCAACTGTACCGCATTCCAGAACGCAAGTCCAAAAGGGCCTGCAGTATCCATCAATTCCCGAATGGTGGGCCATCTGTCGTTAATTACAAACTGAAAGGCCATCGTAAGACCAGAGGTCCTTAGTTGCTTAAATTGTACCGGTGAGAGCCCTGGGGGGAAACTAGGATTACCCAGTATCGGGGTCAAAGGCGATGTCCTATCTGTTGAGGGGAGTTTTGATATAGCTCGGGCACTCTGTCGCAAAGTATTACCTATTAATGGATGTAATTTCAATTCAATAGGTAAAGAGTCTTCACACCACAACGCAGTCTGTAGGGTAATATCTGTCTGGTATTGTTCTATTTGTACCCATAGTTTGGTCTCATAATTTCGCCACCAATCCGTCACCCTGCTCAAGTGGACCACCTGGTAATATCTCCTTACATCTGGTAATGCAAGGCCTCCACATTGTTTTGGCATCGTGAGCTGGGTATGAGAGATTCAAGGTTTTTTATGAGCCCAAACGAACCGGGTAAAGAGAGCTTGGACTTGTTTAAAATATGCAGGGGGTATCCTAATCGGTATGGCCTGGAAAAGGTATAAAAATTTAGGCAGGACGCTCATCTTCAACAGATTGCACCTCCCAAACCATGAGTGTAATCCTCTATTCCAAGTCTCTAATTGCACCCTGGTTCTAACAAGTAAAGGGGAAAAGTTACTCTCGTATAGACGAGAGAGATCAAACGGGATACTAGTCCCCAGGTAATTCAATGCGGTTGTCCATTTAAACTTAAAATTTGTACTTATATTTGGTAGAGCCTGTGATATCGGTAACACTCTCATCGCCTCTGACTATGAGAAATTAATTTTAAAGTTGGACAAAGCCCCGTATTTCTCGAACTCCTTAAGTAAGTTTGGCAGGGAGACTACAGGATTGGTCAAAGAAAACAATAAATCATCAGCATACGCTGAGATCTTACATTGTATCCGGCCTATTGTTATCCCTTCTATATCTAGATTTGATCTAATTGTGGCTAAGAAGGGTTCCAGGGATATGGCAAATAGAAGAGGAGATAGCGGGCATCCCTGTCTTGTGCCATTTTGTATTGGAAAAGGGTCCGATAGGACCCCATTCACCTTCACCTTAGCTGTCGGGTTAGAATATATTCCGGCTATTCGATTAAGCATTACCTCCCCTAGACCAATGTGTCTGAGCACTGCAAACATGTATGACCAATCGACCCGGTCGAAAGCCTTTTCGGCGTCTGTGTTTAAAAATACACATGAAGTGTTTGTCGAGTGTGCGACATGAAGTATATTCAGTACTTTAGTGGTACTATCTCTCGCCTCTCTAGATGGTATAAAACCCACTTGGTCCAGGTGAATAAGTTGCTGAAGGTGATGCGCCAATCGAGTAGCCAGAACAGTAGTGTATAACTTAAGATCCACATTCAAAAGCGATATGGGTCGATAACTACCGCACTCCGCCGGGTCTTTTCCCTCCTTGTGGATCACCGAAATATGGGCTCCCAGTGTTTCTCTAGCAAACGTTCCACCCGCACCTATCTTGTTGAACAATGTAAGCATTTGAGTGCCCAATATTGGTAACAGTGTCCTATAGTATTGTGATGTAAAACCATCTGGGCCTGGGGCCTTCCCTGGTTTCATATATCTAACTGCACTTTCGAGTTCCATCAAGGTGATAGGGGAGTCCAACTCTGTTCCTATCTCCTGTGGTAGAGAGGGCATCTGAGAGGCTGTGATATAATCCTCTAGCTCTGCTCTGTTTGTCGTCACTCCCGACAAATTATATAAACGGGAATAATAATCTTTAAACACTTGGGTGACTTGTGCCGGTAAGACTACCTTTTGACCACTTCTGGTATTAATATAGGGGACATATGTAGAAAGTTTATGTTCTCTAACCGCTTTCGCTAACATTTTCCCGCACTTGTCTCCTGACTCATAGCTCACTCTATGGCCAATTTGCAGGGCCGCTTTGGCCTTGTACCGGAGTAAGTCCGTAATCTGTGTCCTAATTGACATCAATTCGGTCTCTAGGGATTGTGTAGGTGTGTGTTTATGTCTAGCTTCAATCTCTGACATTTGTTGTAACCAACAAAGAAGTTGTTCGTTCCGTTCACGTTTAATTCGTGCCCCGTGCTTAATCAAAATTCCCCTAATAACTGGTTTATGGGCTTCCCATAGAATACCCGGATCACAGTCTGATTGGTCATTCTCCTGGAAATATAATTTCAACATTTCTTTCACCTCCGTTATTACCTCCGGAATCTGTAAGAGGCTCTCATTGAGACGCCAGAAGCGGTGCCGTGGTGTGGAGGTGTCATTGAGTCTATAGGTCAGAAATATCGGTGCATGGTCCGACCATGTCCTATTCCCAATCGACGTCTCACCTACCGCGTGCAGTTGGGTGTGGGGCACTAGAAAATAATCTATCCGGGTATATACCCGGTGCATAGGGGAATAAAATGAATAGTCGCGTTCCCCTGAATGTTGCAAGCGCCATACATCTATTAATTGAGCTCCATGGAGCGTCTTAGCTATCCTTTTAAGTTGGCTTGGTGAAAAAGATGTTTTACCGGTCGAGGTATCCACCGAGGGGATTAGTGGGACATTGAAGTCTCCACCTAGGATCAATTGTCCCTCTTTAAATTCTTGCAGTTTCTCTAGTGTGTCTCTCAAGAAGGTGGCTTGTGATTCGTTGGGGGTGTATAATGTGGCTAGTGTCACCTGTTTATCCCAAATCAACCCTTTAAGAAAAACATAGCGTCCTGTTTGGTCTATAATACAGCTCTGGCATTTCCAGGGTATTTTACTTGAAAGTAACACCGAGACCCCTTTGGATTTGCCTGTTGGGTTAGTAGAGTGATAAACGGTAGGGTAGAATCTATTTCTCAAGTAAGGGAGCTTATCATGTTTAAAATGTGTTTCCTGAATAAAGGCGATGTCGGTATTGTATCTTTTCATATCATTGAGAAGTAGATGTCTCTTCTCCGGGGTATTTAAACCTCTTGCATTGAGCGACATCACCCGAACACCGTCCATCTTTACAAAAAAAAAAAAGAAAAAAAAGAAGGGGGAGGGAAGACCCCTCTTCTATACTAAACTTAGCTAAATGCTAAGAAAAAGAAAAACCGCTCACCGATTATCGGTATCTGAGCGTCTACCTATTTAGGTGCGTGTGCCTGGATTGGCTGACTGAGAGAAAAAAAAGTTACAGTCTCCAGGTCTCATAGACCTCCGCATTCCCTGGATTATTTGTTTGATAACTGATATCCTTGCCGGGAGAACTGGTAAGGGGTGGGGGTAACCGCGAAGGGAGCGGAAAGAGGTTTAAAAAAAAAAAAAAAAAAAAAAAAAAGAAAAAGGGGGAGAAAGAAAGGGAAGGCGAGACAGACCGAAGAAAAAATGGAAAGAAAAAATGACAAGGGGTAGGTAAATTTTTATACCACGGGGGTTCAGGGGAGGGAGGGGATCCACTAACCTCCTTTAGTCTGAGGTTATTTGTATATCCATATACTGTATTATTACATTGTACATTCATATACATCAATATACGTCATATTCTATATATCATTATATCGATTTATATCTCCCTCTTCATCCTCCTATTATAGTGACGGGAATTAATGACATATTATGTAACCTAATATCTATACCAAAAACGTATATTCTTTAAACCATCTATTTAATTTAATTTTTAAATTTTGTCTTATCTTATCTGATCTAATCAATGGAGTCCTCCCCCCTCTGGGGGATAATCCCACCTTTTATGCTACCACCACACTACCACTCCTGTATCTTCCCCTTCCCTCTCTCTACCCCCCAAAAAAAAAAAAAAACAAGGGTAGAGAACTACACCACTCTTGTCTTTTCTACTCCCTCCTCTCACATCTAGGCATAATTCCCTATATTTCTGTGAAGTTATATGTCTCAACTATTCCCTTCCCCACCCTCTTCCCTCCCCATTTCCTCTCCCCTCTCCCTCCCCTCCCCCCACTTCCTCTCTCCAATACTCACCCCCTCACCCTATTGTTTCTAGTGATTCTCTTCATTCACCAGGATAGGGGGGAGGGGAGAGAGGGGGCCCCCGGAATTCAACTGCCACCCCACTCCTCCTTATTACTGTTATCCCCAATAACTGAACTTAGTACATTTTAGTATATTTATTTGTTTATGTATTTATTTATTTATTTATTTTTTTATGTGTTTACTTACTATATTCTATCTTGAGCTCTACCTATATATATATTACTATATATTGCTGGAATTACCGATGGGGGATGAAAGATAAAAAAATTAAAAATATTAAAAAAAAAAGGGGAGAAAGACCCAGTCCTGTGTCTTTGTGAATTCGTGTTTTTTATTATATACCTTGTGTACCTTCCTTAGAGTTTACTTTACTCCAAAAAAAAGAGCCAAGAAAAAAAAATAAAAAAAAGGGGGGAGGTCCCCCCCCAAAAGAACATAGGGGGGAACCTTTGCTGTGCCCTATTCTTTAGTGGTGGTTGTAAACTTGTGTTTAACATGTGTTTTATGTGTCTCGTTCCTGTGGTGTTTAAATTCTTAAAAAAAAGAAAACGGAGCCTCCCCCCCCCCTTATAAAAAAGAGGGGGAAGAGGGGTATACAGAAAAAAAGCAAATACAAACAAAAATCAATTCCACACATCTAATAAAAAAAAAAATGAAAAAAAAAATAAAACATCTCATACCCCTTTGTGAATTTAAGAGGGGGAGTTAAGATAACCCCCCCTAAAAAAAAAAAAAAAAAAAAAAAAAGGAGTATCAGAAGCAAAATACTCTGTACTCCTCTGTGTATGGGTCTATCTCTATCCCTAATTTTGTCTCACTGTGTACGCCATTTCATTTTATTATCCATATCCAAATCACATCAGGCTCTAAGCTCTAAGCATTTCCAAATACAATTCCCTCTGGGTCTTAATTCCCCTCTCCTCCTAAATTAGAAGGGAGGGGGGAGGGTATCATATGTCCTGTCGATCATTCCCATTTCTTGGCTCTCAGGCTCTTAGATACACAGTTCCTAATTTCAGCAAACACACCAAAAAAAAATTAAAAAAGAAAAAGGGGGGCAAAACAGATCATAAGGAAAAAGCAAGGCGAGATTCAGGGCATTCATTCTCTTCAGATTCCCTAATTTGTCCAGATATAGGGGGGGGGGATATTTATTCAATATTAAAAACCATCTCCTGATTCAAGTTCCCCTCTCCTTCAAGTCCCCGGGGGGTTTACATTCTGGGTTCTTTGTCGTCTTTCATTTTCTTGGGAGTGTAACAGGTAGGAGCCAGTTCGGAACCTGGAAAGGTGTAATTGCTAGATATAGGAAAAGTTCAGGTAAATCCGCTGGTGTCTGGAGGGTAAATGTGGTGGATGCCCTTCGAAATGTGACTGTTAGTGGATACCCCCATCTATACGTACACCCCTGCTCTCTGGCTCGGTCCAAAATAGGCCGTAGGCATGCTCTGCGTTGTAGTGTAGCTCTTGAGACATCAGGTAAGATTTTTATTTGAGCCCCCTCAAATGGGACATCTCCCTTGTCCCATGCTGCTCTGAGTATCTGCTCCCTTAGGTTCTGTCTATTTAAACGGCAGATTACATCCCTAGGCCTGTCTAAGTTTAGAGATTTAGGTCCCAGTGCTCTATGTACTCTGTCTAGTTCAATCAATGTCTGCAGTGAATTTAAAATAGCCTGGAGTACTTCCATCACTTTATCATTTAAGTCTTCAATTTTCTCTGTTTTCTCTGTTTCTGGGAGACCCCTAAGTCGTAAATTACATCGGCGACTTCTGTCTTCATGGGCTTCCATTTGCAGTTGTAAGTTTGTTATAGTATCTGCCTGCCCCCCCTGCGTTTTTTCAATAAACTTCATACGCTGTTCCAGGGCAGATACAGAGTTCTCTCCCACCACCACCCTCTCTGTCAATCCTTGCACGTCAGCTCTTACTAGCAGGAGATCTTGACGGTGTGCCTCTTCGACCCGCAGGATTAGTGCTTCTATATCCTGACGGGTCGGTAGTGCCGCAATGTCTTGCCTTGTAGGCAGTGTTGCTAACATTAATTTAATATCTCCTACCTCCATCGCAGCTGTGTCAGTCTCTTTCGTGCTGTCCGTGTGCCTCTGGGTTTCAGTCTGTCCGGGTGTCCTTACTTCCCGTTTGTCCTCTGACCCGGAGGAGCTCCGAGGAGTATTCAACTCGGCTCCCCTGTCACCTGCCAAACTTCTCCGTATTGATCTCCCCGCACCTGGAACACCTCGTAAGATTGGGGCCGGTAGCAGGTACTGCTGGATGTCACCCTGCGAAGGGCTCACACCTCCTTTCCTCGTCGCGGTTCTGGTCTCGTATTTGCGGCCACTCCTCATACCGCACTTGTGGCTTCTCGCTCCCTCATTTGGTCAGGGATATGCGGAGGTCCCGGAGCCTAGTTTAGCGTGTGTCTCTCAGTCCGCCATCTCCTCTTAAAACGGTTCCATTGTACAGAATGGGACGCGACTTGTCAGGCGGCTGAGTGGCCTGACGAGTCGCCCCTGTGTGAATGGGGTCTAACTTGCCACAGAATTTGTAATTAAAGCACATTTTCACCCATGCATAGCACTTCCTCATCTTTGCCTCCCACACCTCTTAAACAACTGGAACAAAAATCATTTTTTAAATCATAAATACCCTTTTTCACATGCCACATGTCTTTGCCAGGTCTAAGGAAATGGGCAGGGGCCCGCCAGGTGCCTTTGCATTCACGACAGCCCCCTAGGCATTCACAGAAAGACACAAAGCTTAATTGTAGCTGGGTAGAGTGGCGTGCACCTTTAGGTCCAGCCTTGTGATACAGTCATCACTGCAATACAGAACAGATTTGAATTGCTGTCGGTGTCCAAAATGACGAGATATGTAAAAGTTGTGAAGCTTCACCAGAACACGGATCTAGATAAATAGAATTTTTTTTTTTTTTTTGCACTGTCATAACGGGGCCCCAGAGTGTAAATCAATATTTATCTACAATGTTGTGCTGGTGACTCTTTGCTTCTTTCACATTTAAACTCAATGGTTCCCAACCTCAGTCCTCAAATACTTCCAAAAGGTCATGTTTTCAGATTTCCTTCACCTTGCACAGGTGCTTTAAATCCATTTCAGTGACAGCTATTTTATCTAAGAGAAATTCCCAGAACATGACCTGTTGGGGGTACTTGAAGCGGAACTAAACTCATTGATTTTAACTGTATTCCAAAACAGTTACATTCAAGGCATGCCGTGAATGAAAACTGTCACAGGTGCTTCTGCTCAACTGAGCTGTCAAGCCATCAAATGGCTGGTGTCATAACTGACCACATGTGCAGCACCATGGCAACTGCAGATCAAACAGAAGCTAAGATGGCAGCGTCCTTGGCTGTAAAGGACAGGAGGATTTAGGCCGGCCATAGACCGTTTAAATCTCAGCCGGTTCAGCAGGAACCAGCTGAAATTCAAACCATGTGAGGCCATTCCTATGGACAAGCGGGTGTAAACGGACCTGTCTCCTCATCCATTTTGGCAGACCGGATCAGAGGCAGCCGGGTGTAAATGGACAGCGGAGTCTGTTTACATCTGGCCGCCCATAGAGCAGAGTGAGGTCTTACCGGTGTCCTCTCTGCATAAACTGAGCGGACACAAATGTGTCATCTGTCCCGATTTGCTCCGACCAGCAGGGATCAGCTCACGGATCACCTGCTGATCAGAACGGAGTCCGCCCTGTCTGAAAGGAGCCTTACTTCCTGTCCTAGTGACAGATAGAAAGAAAATATTGCAAGCAACGAAATTCTAACCCACTATACTAAAATAAGTGCTTTTCATTGCGGTCTGTGTCTCAATTGGAGAGATTATCTTCCTGTCCAGGAGACGCAAGAGAAAGTGAGGGAAAATGGCATTACAGACAGTAATGAAAAACCTGACAGGGATTCTTCTGGTCTTCACTCTTTACAAAAGTAGCAAAAAATTTACTTTAAAGTGTTACTAAACCCACAACAGTGAAATCAGTCTGTATATGCAGTAAAGCATGCTTGTTATTCTCACTGTGGAACCTAAGTAGTTAATCCTCCGCGTTGTGTAAAAAAAAAAAAAAATCCTTCCCTTCTTTTACTGTCCCCATTCATTCTCCTGACAGTATAGAGCCTTGGGGGCACTCTGCACATGCCCAGTTTGGTGTGCATTGCTAGAGAGATTTTTTATTTTTTTTGGGAGGGTGCATGTGATCAGCAACGGGCCAATCAGCACTGTCCAGAGAGTCAGGAGTCATTCAGCCTCATAGGACAGTCAGAGAAGAATGAAAATTCCTCCTAAAAGCTTTAACCAGTGCTTGGCCAGATACTGATAGAAGTCACAAGATTGCTATATACTGCTGAGGAGAAAATGTATTTAGCAGTTTATATTTACTAAAATGATTGCATTTCCATGTACTGTGGGAGACCAGATATAGTGAATGTAGGGCCCTGGGTTTAGTAAGACTTCAAGTTCTACTTTATTGTCTGTCCATTGACAATTCATAACCATTTTATCTGTAGCAGTATCTATACAAATGTTTGTATAAAGTAAATCTGTATTTTCTTAAAGTGAATTAAGTTCATGCAACATGAAAATGTAGTTATACTAAAGTTCTGGGGATAGAATCTGGCTAGCATAAGTCATTCCTCCACTATACAGTGCATACGCACATAGAGGGACGCCATCCAGTAAGCTAATCTCCCTTACTGTAACTATGGAGAACTAATTCACAGCATATGTCCGTATGTGCCTGATACAATGCAGCTCATTATCTTTTATTTCCTTGTGCTTCTCCCTCTATCTCAGATGTTAAAAATATATAGTGATTTGTTCATTTTGGCTATTCGACGCCAACATCTGTGGTGAAATTGTGGTTTTCCTTCCCAAAATCCACCCTTTGAGCTTAGCAGGTGTAAAGTGCCAACTTCCAGACAGCCCAGCTGTTTAAATAAAACGTTTGAATATTGGAACAGGGTGGAAAAGTGGGTTCGTGTAAGGTAAACCTCTGGCTGCGTCTTTGATTTCCACAGCTTATTTCCTTTGGTTCAGAACATGAAATATCGGGGTCTTTACATTAAGGCCAATGTTGTTGCAGAGAACGATGCCAAATACGACTCAAGTCTTTCTCAATGGAGTCTGTGTATTTAAAAGTATGCATTCCTAGGCAAAAATAAAAACCCCAAACAACTGCGAGAAATAAAAACAGACCTAGAGGCACGGCTGGATTTTGTTGACACATTCTGGTTTATTTGCTAGAATAGAGTGTTCCTCAGTATTTGCAGAAGGATCCCAACCCACAAATACTTGCACATTTTCAAATATTACTTTCCCAAAAGAATGTCCTTATTTGTCTAGACCAGCCTATTTCAATCTTTTTATTACAAGAAACTTTGTTTTTTTCTTGGTCTTAGGAAACCACTGTTAAAAACTTTATTACATCTACAGTTTGCAGCACATTAGCGTGATCAGAAAATTGTAGAAATAATATTAAATAGAGAATAAAAATGTGGCATACCTAGGATCCAACTTGTGTGTCAACTATTCTTTCTAATCACCCTCCTGCTCAATGCAATACAATTATTTCAGGAATAATCATGAGATTAAAATGGAACAAACAATAATAATGACCAGAAAAGACAGTTAGCCTCGTTACACATGGCCGGTTTTCTTGGCAAGAAAGCTGCTGGGAGAGCTTTTTGCCGAGAAAACCGTCCGTGTGTATGGTTTCTCGGCGAGAAAACTGCCGGGAATCCCGACGAGAAAAATAGAGAACCTGCTCTCTATTTTCTCAACCAGATTCTCGGCTGAGAAAACCATGAGTATGTATGCTTACCTGTCCCAGGTAAGCCCGCGCATGCTCGATGAGACTTCGACGCATGCGCAGTAGCTTACAAGGGTAGTGTAGGGTGTAGCAAGATGGCGGCGACGGCATCGAAGTCGATGGCGTCACCGCATTCTTGCCATTCAAAAGAACGGCGGTTCTTTTGAATGGCCGTGTGTACATTCGGCGAGCAAGGAAACCTTGCCAGGAATCCCGTCAGGAAAACCGAAGTTTTTTTCCTGACGGGATTCCCGGCCGTTAACACAGTTTTCATTTACACTGCCCTCTTACAATGGCAGTCAGGAAGGAAGGGGATATCTCTGGTGCCTCTCCTATCTCAACAGTAACTTGGGGGGGGATGTTAGGCTATGAAAAGGGTAATTGGGGGAAAGGAGATGATTCAAGGGCTACTCCCAGTGGTGATCTTGATTCCCGTGTCCGCCCCCGGGGGGAACACCCCGATTGGGGTGTCTCAAAAGTTGCTGCATATCGCCCTATGGGCCAACTTTGGTGAGTCATGTCTTGTCGCTCTAACATACTCCTTACAACTGTATGACAAGTAGCTTCGCTACATTGTAGTAAACCTTGATATTATATTTATTAAATTTTACATATCTTCTCAGATGAGAAGATAGACGCCTCCTGAAGAAGTGGCAGATGCCGTGAAACATGTTGAGGAATACGCTACTGTCTACATCAACTTTACCTCTACCTATCTGTGGAGACTGTAAATGTTTTTAACTTCTTGTGTTAGTTACTTAACAGTGAAAATCCTGTCACTGTTGTGACTTGTAATGTTGTATTTTTTTCTAATAAATTGTTATTTTTACATATAACCGTTTTATGTCTGGGTACCGAGATAGTCCTACCATCACTTGCGATCAAGGTCACCGCTGGGAGTAGCCCTTGAATCATCTCCTTTCCCCCCAATTCTCTAAATACTATATATAGGATGATGGTACCCACCCCTACCCTTGCTAACCTAATGAGGCAACCGATTTCAATCTTTTCAGGCTATGAAAAGGGACATCTTTCTTCTACCATGACAATGGTGGCTCAAAGTCTTTTGTAGGCCTTAAACAAGCATGACTGCCACCAAATTCGGACAAAATCTCAGGTATTATCTGCCAGCCATCCAAGGTAAAATTGCACCTTATGTAGGGCTTGATTAAACACCTTTATTGGTGCCATAATCACTGATGTAAAAAAAAAAAGATACCATATCATCAGCAATGAGGCACTTGCATCTACCACTACTTATGCCCCAGCTTCTGATGGTTATGGGAGCTGTGATTGAGAAGCTTGGGTCAGGCGACACTACATACAGCGCACTAAGGCTGCTTTCACACTGAGGCGGTGGGTGCGGTGGCGGTATAGCGCCGCTATTTTTAGCGGCGCTATACCGTTGTGATTGCTGAGGTATTCGGCCGCTAGCGGTGCAGTTTTAACCCCCGCTAGCGGCCAAAAAAAGAGTTAATACCGCCGGCAATGCGCCTCTGCAGAGGCGCATTGCCGGCGGTATTACCGCGGTTTCCCATTGCTTTCAATGGGAAGCAGCGGTGGAGGAGCGGTAAACACACCGCTCCTCTCACCGCTCCAAAGATGCGGCTAGCAGGACTTTTTTTCACGTCCTGTTAGCGCACCGCTCCAGTGTGAAAGCCCTCGGGCTTTCACATTGGAGAGACAGGAGCCGCTGTTTAGGCTCGGTTTGCAGGCGCTATTTTTAGCACAATAGCGCCTGCAAACCGCCCCAGTGTAAAAGGGGCCTATGGGAATTACTACAATGGCTTCACTGCGGCTCCTACTAGAAGAACACAAATGTTACCTTTACCTTTTGTACCACACCCCCTCCCTTTAGAATGTAAGCTCTACGAGCAGGGCCCTCCTGTACCTTCTGTATTGAACGGTACTGTAATTGTGCTGTCTCCCCTCGACATTGTAAAGCGCTGCGTAAACTGTTGGCGCTATATAAATCGTGTATAATCATAATAATAATAATAATAATAATAATAATAATAAATGTTGGTTCATCAGCATACACTAAATATCGGCATATAACGCGCACTTTTTTCCCCTTAAAATCAGGGGAAAATCGTGGGTGCGTGTTATACGCCGATCCCCCGCTGATTGTGAGGAAATTTGCGAGCGGAGCCGAGATACACAAAGCCGAAGTACACTCAGCTTTACTCGGCTCCTCTCGCAGTCACGCCCACCTCCACTGATTGCGAGAGGAGCGAGCCCCACTGACATACAGAAAGCCGAGTGTACTTCGGCTAGTCTCGGCTCCTCTCGCAGTCCCGCCCCTGACTGTGAGCAGAGCCGAGTCTAGCCGAAGTACACTGGGCTTTCTGTATGTCAGCGGCGCTCGCTCCTCTCGCAATCAGTGGAGATGGGTGGGACTGTGAGCAGAGCCGAGTCTAGCCGAAGTACACTCAGCTTTCTGTATCTCGGCTCCGCTCGCTCCTCTCCGCTCACAGTTAGCGGAAATCAGCGCCAATTTTAAATCAGGGCAGAGACTGACAAGGCTGCAAAGGCACTGGGCAATGCTGAAAAAGCACTGGGCAAGGCTGCAAAGGCACTGGGCAAGGCTGCAGATGGACACTGGGCAAGGCTGCAATGATGGACAAGGCTGCAGATGGACACTGAACTTGGGGTGGGTACTATACGCTGATAAATACGGTAAGTTTTGATGGTGGGTTCTATGTGAGGAACAGGCACCACTAGCCCTGGTATTATAGCACCTATACCACCCCTAACCAAATGTATGATGTATCCATTTTGCTAAGCATCTATCCAGCATGTTCTTTTTTTGTTGTGTTTTAAAAACCAAAACCACGTTTTTACAAGACTAGTGTATAAGGCCCCTTTCACACGGGACGGATCCGTGAAGATCTGCCCCGTGAACCTCCGCTTGCTCAGCGGGGATCGCTCCGTTGATCCCCGTTGAGCCGGCAGGTGACAAGGAGGTCCCCGCACACTGTGCAGGGACCACCCTGTCAGATCTCCGCTCTCCGCAGACGGATAGAAAAATAGGAATTTTTCTATCCGGAAAAACGGAGCTTTGCGGACACGGAGGAGATCGGGTGTCAGCGGATGTTTCATCCGCTGACACCCGCAATCTCATAGGGACCAATGTAGGTCCCCTTTTCATCCGTAAACGGATGGATGAAAAAGCGGACATACGGTCCGCCTGTGTGAAAGGGGCCTAAGGCTTGGACTTCCAACATGAACTTTTGAGTGTAACATACAGACAAATGAATGAAGTGTGCACTAATCAATCTACAGTTTTTGGACTGTGTACAACATTTTCATCCAGTCTCTATATTAATTTGATTAGAAAAAAGTAGTCACCTCCAGTGCTTGACCTCTCCATGAACTGACAACTCTTTAAATTGTCTTCAAAGTAATCCATTTCAGAAGGGACTGTGGATACTTGGAATCCCCTGCCTGCACTTGCTTGTAAAATCCCTTTGCTTAGCTAAAGAATTGAGCTCCAACTGGGAAATAGAATTCCTCTAGCGTGTTCTGGGTCTGTCTGGGGCATTCTCCCACTTTCTATTGTCTGTCTTATAAACCAGATGGCCGGGTCATCGAAACAAATAGGTTTATTTTAAAAGATAAGAAGGGAAGGCCAAAACGACTTAAATTGTCTGCTGTGGAGCCAGCCGAAGCTGGACACACAGTCACATTGTGTTACAAATTTGATCTGTCACATCATCAACATTTACCAACAATTGTATAGCTTGACAATCTACTTGAGTAGATGTTTTAAATGGCTTGTGTAGGTAGGTCCTCACACTGCAAATTTGTCGATGAATTTTATTGATCTGACAGATCTTAATCTAAAGCAAACAAACTTTTGATATGGAAAAATATCATTGTGTATGTTTTACGTTGTTTTTCATTTGGTCTCAGCCTTTATTTTTTTCCGTGTTTGCGGCTAATTCATTAAAATCAAAATGTTAAAGTAGGCTTAGCAGTCAGTATTCTTGAGGACTGCATATGACAGGTCCAGCAGCTCTTTTACCCCCCCCCCCCGCTGCCATTGGTTGCAGCAGCTGATCGAATGCTGGTTTTCCAGCAGGACCGTTCAATAAAAGACAATCTAATGAGAGGACTACAAAAGGGATAAATATTCAACCAGTTCCTGCTCAGTCATCCAAATTTTGATCCACGTTTACCCAGCTTTAATCTCTGGTGGGGGTGGCAAGGGAGGTAATAGAAGATCAGTATTTGCAGCTGGGATGGGTGGCAGCTTAATGAACCTGTTGAAGTGCCCTGTATGGGGGAACACACAGGTTCACTTTAGAGGCTCATTTACATCATTGGCTGTGTTATATACCACAGCCGCCAGTGTGTGCCGGGAAGGAAGAGGTGCCAATGCATTTTAATGATGCATAGCACTATAACTTTTTTTTTCACATTTTTTGAAATGTCAGAAAATGACATTTTATTCATCTTTATGCACCGCAGACCTCAACAAGCTGCGCTCAGAAAAAAAAAAGTGGACTGTGTTCTATTTTTTTTCCCATTGCACACAACTGCAGTGCCTTGTGAACTGAAGTCATAGGACTCAAGGAAAATTACCTGGTCTAGGCGTTGGGATTACATTGGGCAGCCTAATTCATTCAGTGTGAATGGGCCCTAAAATGTGATGTGAGGAGTGAAACTCAAAATTATATTAGTATAAAAGAATGAAAAACAATTCATCTGAATATTGAGGCTTGTGCTGAATTTGTATTACAGGGGTCATCTAGGGTCATGGATAAAGGAAGTCACTAGTGTAAAAGGACATAGTGTCAGTAAATATAAGGGCCGGTTCACACCAGAACTCCGTGCGAGAAAGGTGCATTCTGTGCGCATTTCCCGTACCACAGGTAAACACGCGGTCCTTACAATCTGCATACGGGTGCCAACGTATTGTTAATGATACCCCAAATGCAGATTGCAAACTCAATGCAGTTTGGTGATGTGTGTTTGTAAAAGTTATTAAAAGTAGTGCAGGTGTTCTGTCAATTTCTCCAACCCACCAGAAACTCCAACAACGTCACTTCCAGGTTTATTTAAACCCCGAAAAAAAAGAGTCAAGTACAGGAAAATTTTGCTGTTTTGACACCACATCGGCTATCAAGGACAAAGTTGTTACCACCTCGGAGTCGGCCATTTTGTTGGCTAGTATCGGAGAGGAGTAAGAATCTCTGCTCATAATATCCTGCACCGTGCTCTATTCGGTTGTCGGTGTTGTGTCCAACCACCAATTCGTTAAAAACTCCAATTACTGCTGGTTTAAAGAAACCAGAAGTTAAGTAGTTGGAGTTTCTGATGGGTTGGAGGATTTGACAGAACACAGACACTACTTTTTCCATGGTCCAGTGTGTTGGGCAGCCCATTCAAATGAATGCAACGTCAAAACCCACCGCATGGGAACACGCAGGAATCGCGCAGTAATTGCACAGATCCCGGAGGGTACTGGCTATCAAACATCTTATTTTGGATAGTTTAAAATAAAGATCTTCATTACATTTATATGAAGGAGAACAAATAATGCAACACTAATTAACTATAGAAGTTTGACATCTTTTCAACAATGACTCAATTCCTAAATTCATAATTTCTATTACTTCTTTCAGCATGACATACAAAGAAAGTGTTGCTGCCATGATTTCACCCACATTTGAACAAGCGTGTCCTGTACTGAGCTTGCATGCAAGTGTGATGGCGCCTGCAAAGGTAGTAGAGGCTCGCCCACATACAAATAAAACATTAGTCATATTGATAACACTGTACATGATAAACGGCGGTTTCAGTTTGGAGATCTGGAGACCAGATCCATTTCTTCTATCATGTTGACACAGTTACAGGTAAAAGTTACTGATCATTGTGTTATCGTTTTGCCATCTATGTGGGCATTACGTTAGATTAGGCAGCCAGAGAGCATTGCATAATATCTGTATAGGTTACTATACAGTGAAGGAATTCAAACTACTCCTTACAAATGCTTAACAGAAGCCTAACCATAAAAGCAGATAAGGTATAAAGAGCGGAAAACTAACAATCTCGTTTGATGAAGTACTTTATACTCTCAGACTTTATACAGAAACCTTTCGGTTTTAGTTAGGGTAGCTGCATACCAACTGCAGTATATGATGCAAAGAAAAAAATGGTGCCTGATTTTCCAAAGAACCATGTCCCAGGTCATATCTTAAGTCAATAATATATAGTGGTACATCAACACACACCAGCACAATATGCACTTCTAAAAAAATTATTGTAATAAAAACAACAATCCTGTATATGCAACAACAAATATACATTTATATGTGGTATACAGTTCATATACACCAGTACAAAGGGGGTGCTCAGTATGCACTTACATGCTAACAGAGAATAGTAACACCCAACGGGTGCAATCTGAATACAATAGCTGACAGCATGGATGGAGGAATCTATTAGATCCCGAATAAGAGGAATCTATTAGATCCCGAATAAGAGGAATCTATGCATATATGACTAGCACAAGATGGCACCCTCTCAATGGATAAAAGGGTTTAGTTCCACTTTGAAAAGGAACAAATATATGCATATGCAATAATTATACAGTCAAATAGTGTATACATATGCATATGTGTAGCGGAGCCTCACTCTCCCTCTCGGGTTTTCTCGTTTGATTGGCTTGTGTCTAGGGGTACCTGGGAGAGGAGAGTGCAGGAACACTACGCCAAGCTCTCCCCTCGTATGTGTATGAGGGTTGAGCAGAGTTACTTGAATTATCTCCGGGTCTGTTCACTGCATACGAAGCCTCATTTGTTCCGTGGAGATGTGTCTGCCAATAACATAGACCCCCACACCAATCGAAAGTCCAACACTCCTTTATTTCTCTACTTTCAGGGTGAACACAATCAGTTTAACTTTCAGTAACAGACAGACAGGGGTGTGGGTACGAGTAGCCCCAGGCACAACTGAACTCTCCTATTCCTTTGCTAGCGAATAGGCCTGGCGCACGGTCTCTGCCACCGACCGTGAGTTTTGGTCGCTGCCACCGACCGGATGAACCGTTGAGGCCCCTGCCACAGGCCTAATAGCAGGTCTCTGCCACTGAGCTGAGTTGAATAGTTGGACCGCTGCCACCGGTCATTGAACATGAACCACCTTCCTCTCTGAACTTGGCCCCTGTTCGGGAAAGATATCCCTCCGGGCGGTCTCCAGAGGTTCACCCGGCACTGGCAATCTGCTGCACCAGGTCTTCGGATGAGTCCCTCCTCCGGTCCCTTACGCCTCTGGGCCCCCTAGGACAATCTCTCCCTCGCGGGACCCAGCGGAGGGTACTGGGCCCCAGGCCTCCGGTTAAGCACCTCACCCCAGACTGAAGGTGTCTGGGATGGAACACGAACTCCAGGTGTCCAGGCCTAGACCGCTGGACACCGACCGCGAACAGCAGCCCTCAGGCTGAAGGTGCCTGGGACTTGAACCTCGTGGTGAAGATGTCAGCCCCCTTTATACCCTCTTCCAGCAAGCACGGCGGGCCCCCTGCTCCGCCGCACAACCGCTGCGAGAGGTCACAAAGGGTACGGCACTGCAGCGATGGTTTAACCCCGGCCCAAAGTGACAGCGCCACCTGCTGGGCCGCAGGGAACTATGCATCACCGGTGTCTTCACCAGTTTTAAAAGTATATACCCGCTACATATGGAATATAATTTTTTTACTGGGGTATATCTCCCAGCCATCCCGGATTCTGTGGGACCATCCTGAGATTTCTAGTATGTCCCTGGGTCCCGCAGATCTGGGCTAGAGTTCCGGAACACTGGGCTCCACTCAGTACGAGTATCATCAGTGGGTGCAATGTGTGCTCTCACACACTGCACCCAGTGAGGATTCTGGTCAGCAGGGAATTCCTGCATGCTGCGCTTCTGCTACCCCCCCCCATTGGTTACTAGGACTACCGGCGTATTCGCAACCCATGACACCCTTTGTAGGTGCGCACAGCAGGAGGAAACAACCTCCATACAGAGCGGCTTGTCCTTCCAGCTCCACCCTGTCGACTCTGGCTCCCGCTTCATGTCTTCAACCGGCTTCCACACTCTAAGGTAAGAAGGACAATGTGTGGTGCAGGGGCGGACTGACTGAGGCCAGTAGGGGGTCTGAACAGCTAGTGGAGGCAAAGACTTGTTGGAGGGAGATTAAGGATTGAAGCAGGGAGGATAGACACAGTCTGCCACCAGGGAAGTTTTACCACCCCCTGACCTCTCACCTTAACCTACCATGGCGTCAGATCCACCTGAACAGTAACTCCTGATACATTTGCAGCCAGGGGACAGTAAAAATAAGTGACTAAGCTGTGGTTTTACACCGCCCACCATAACCCAACATGGCGGCCAGAAGAAGAGGTACACATGCCGTCAAATGCAACCCATTTCGTTACGGCCAATGTTCGTAACATGGAGGAATCTTTCACTGAAACATGGAGACTGAGGCATTATTTTGTGTAGACTGAGGCTTACCTTAATGAATTTGCTCGCTCTGACTGATCAACCCACTCCCCCCTCCCCCCCCCCTTCCGCCTTTCTTCCCTAATCTTTCTCTTCCCATTCCCCTCATCCTCTCCTTACCATCCCTTTCCACCCTCCTTACCCCTTTATCCCTCCCTCTCTTCCCGTTATTTATTGTTTTCCTATTCTTATTTGTGACTTTGCCTTCCCTTTCCCTTGAAGCTACCAATCTGTTTTAGCCGCATTTCATGTTCTTTTGGGCAACGCCCCATCTTGTTGCATGTAACAACCTGTTTTGCAATTTCACATTTTGCCCTGGCATCTGCATAACTCAGAAGATGTCCCTATCACGGTTCTATACTCCTGTACTTTTGGATTTTCATGTACCAGTCTTCGCCATTTTCTATTGCTGCATCTCAGACATTATTGTGTTATGTGGAATTATCTTGAGCCTTGTTATTGGTCTATGCATCATGAACCAATGTTATATAAACTTAGCTAATTTTTATTACTTACCTTTTGCAGCCTGACTTTTTCTGGAAAAAAATAAATAAAATGCAATCCATTCAAGTAAATAGGGCCACACCACAACTGCGTCTAATGCACATGGTTGCTGTGGGCTTTCATGAGTTAAAACGGGCATTCAGGAGGCGACATATGGCCCCCCGGAAACCTGTGAAATGCCCTCTGAACTGGTTTTCAGAATTTCTTTACAAATGGAGCAAAATTTGATCATTTTATGGCCAGCTTGAGTTTCAAACGCTGTACACACAGGTGTCAAAGGGGGAAATGAGCAGCGAATACCGATCATCCACAATTGCCGCCTGGCACCTGGTATACAAAAACTTTATTGAGCTAAATGGCTCCACACACACACACACACATTCTCCCAGTGGAAAAGCTTCTCTTCATGCTACACACATTGCATAGATTGCAGTGTCTGTCAGTGCATGACTCTGCAATCCTGTTCATTTGTAATTCTCCCCCCAGGGTGGGCCTCCTGCCAGGAGAATGTCTGACTCTAGGGATGACATTTTTACACTAACATGCAGTGTGTGTGCATTTTAGGAACAAAAAACATTTTGGTCATCTGCTCTGGAGGAGTGTAGTATACAGTATGTCCTCCAGGCCCAGATGTTGGGATTGCTGCAGGCTCTCTATGTACGGGGGACTACCCCTCTCATCCTCCCGTGTTTGGAATATAGGGAGAGGCGCTTGTATATGTGGCATGGGGTTAATAATAAGGGACCAGCTGGAGTCTAGGTATAGCCCTGCCCTGTCTGGTGTAGAAGAAACATTCAGAAAGGCTTCAGAATCGTTTTTCTGCTTCACATGTATTTGCAGTAAAATTGCCATGTATTATTTTATGACACCATCAGATTTAAAAATATTGAAAATGACTTTTAACATTGCATTAAACATCTTATTATTATTATTATCCTATTATTATTATTAGTAGGTGTACATATAGACTATATTACCAAAAGTATTGGGACACCTGCCTTTACATGCACATGAACTTTAATGGCATCCCAGTTTTAGTTTGTAAAGTTCCACATTGATTTGGCCCACCCTTTGCAGTTATAACAGCTTCAAATCTTCTGGGAAGGCTGTCTACAAGGTTTAGGAGTGTGTCTATGGGAATGTTTGACCATTTCTCCAGAAGCGCATTTGTGAGGTCAGGCACTGATGTGGACGAGAAGGCCTGGCTCACAGTCTCCACTCTAATTCATCCCAAAGGTGTTCTATTGAGTTGTAGGCCATTCAAGTTCCTCCACCCCAAACCCGCTCATCCATGTCTTTTTGGACCTTGTTTTGTGCACTGGTTAGAACAGGAAGAGGCCTTTCCCAAACTGTTCCCACAAAGTTGGGAGCATGAAATTATCCAAAATATCTTGGTATGGAGACACCTAAAAGCCCTGTACACACGATCGGATTTCCTATGGATTTTAAACCGATGGATTTTTCCATCGGAAATCTGATGAAGCTGACTTCCATAAGTCTTGCCTACACACCATCAGTCAAAAAAACGATCGTCCCAAACGCCGTGACGTAAAACACTCCGACGAGCCAAGAAAAATTAAGTTCTATGCTTCCGAGCATGCGTCGACTTGATTCTGAGCATGCGTGGGTTTTTTAACACTGATGGAAAAAAGACCGATGGGGCCCATACACGATCGGTTTGTCCGATGAAAAAAGTCCATCGGACTGTTTTCATCGGTAAAACCGATCGTGTGTACAGGGCTTAAGAGTTCCCTTTACTGGAACTAAGCCCAACCCCTGAAAAACAACCCAACACCATAATCTCTCCTCCACCAAATAATTTGGACCAGTGCACAAAGCAAGGTCCATAAAGACATGGATGAGCGAGTTTGCACAGAGTCCTGACCTCAACCCGATAGAACACCTTTGGGATAAATTAGAGGCAAAGACTGCGAGCCGGGCCTTCTCGTCCAACATCAGTGCCTGACCTCACAAATGCACTTCTGGAAGAATGGTCAAACATTCCAAGCAGCTTGCTATGGGGGCACCCAAGCAGAGTAACAGCTCCCTGTGTCCATTTAGACACGGCCCGCCCCCACCCTCTTTCTATTCTCATTGGCAGACTGACTTTGATTGACAGCAGCTGGAGCCAATGGTGCTGCGCTGCTGTCTCAGCCAATGAAGAGGGGGGTCCCGGACGGCCGAGACATTCCCACAACATCGCTGGAGCTAGAGGGACCTCAGGTAAGTATTAGGGGGGCTACTGCACATAGAATGCATGAAGATAAAAAAAAAAAAACCTTATGACTTTAAAGCTTGTAGGATGAGTTTTCATTCTCTTCTGATTGTTCAATGAGGCTGCATGACCCCTAAACCTCTGCCTGAACAGTGTTGATTGGCCCTGTGCTAATAACATGCTCCCTCCCAACAAAAAACAAAACTCTAGAAATGCACACAAAACCGAGCATGTGCAAAGTGCCTCCTGGGCTCTGTACTATATCAGCAGATGGATTGGAGACAGTGGAAGAAGGGGAGGATCAGAAAAGACAGGATCAAACAGCGTTTTTTACACAATGCAGAGGATTAACCCCTTAGGTTCTACAGCGAGTATAACAAGCATGCTTTACTGCATATACAGACCGATTTTACTGTTGTGGGTTTAGTAACACTTTAAAGAGGAACTGCAGTCTGCTCACATAATTTGTAATAAAAACATCTTTGCCATTCTGAAGCTTCCCTCCAACCACTTTGCATATTATTTTGCATATACTGTGATTCTGTACTACCAAATCTGCTGCAGAAATCTCCCTCCACGGAGTCTGGCTGCATCCATTTTAACTGTGGGCAGCTGAAGCTGCTGCCTGTTTACTTCCTGGATTTACACAGAGGCACACTTCCAGCTCTGCAGCCCAGCAGCTCTCATTGGCCCTCGTACGACTCATCCCCCCTCCCTTCTTGGCAAACTCTCACAAGAGTGAGAGAGAGAGAGAGAGCTGTGCATGATGTCATAAGCCTAGGCTTTTTACTAGAAAAGAAACAGGAAGTGGGCTGTATAAGGTATTTACTGGCAGAAAAAATATTTTTACTATTCAAAGTTAAAACAAAACAAGAGCAAAAGATTAATAGATGGAAAGTTGAAAAAAATAACTGAAGGTCCACTTTAAGGCAGCTCATTCATTTACAGCATGAAACAAGTACTCTTTTTTTTTAGCGCAACATACCCCGATGTAGGGCATGTGCATTGGGGTGAGCTGGAGCTCAGGTACATTGGCTGTTCCTGCAGTGGTGCATTAGAATCACATTACAATGAAGGGCACCAATAGTCTGTGCATTCATGTTATCATAACGCACCAGCAATATCCTTCATTCCTGTGTGTCTTCCTAATGCGTGTTACTACAGGAAAATTGTACAGGAATTTTTTTTTTTCACAACAGTCTATAGAGACATCAATGGGCACTGTGTGTTTTCCTGTGGCAGGCAAATGTGGGTTATACCACAGACTGAGACACGAATAGGCCCTTAGGCCTCGTACACACGGCCGAGATTCTCGTTGAAAAAAACATGTTGTTTTTTTCGACGAGATTCTTGGACAAGAAACTTGTCCCGGCCGAGTGTACACACGCTCGTTTCAAAGAACCCGCGGTTCTTTGAAAGGAGTGTACGCGGTGACGTCATTGACTACGTCGAGCATGCGCTCGTCACATTCGATGCCGTCGCCGCCATCTTGGTCTACCCTACGTATGCCTAGGAAGCTACCGCGCATGCGTCAAATTCATTTCGAACATGCACGGGCTTCCGGGAGGACAGGTAAGTGTACACACACTCACTTTTCTCGTCGAGAAACATGCTGAGGAGAATCTCGACGAGAAAATAGAGAGCAGGTTCTCTATTTTCTCGTCGAGGTTTCTTGTCGGTTTTCTTGACGAGAAACCCGATAGCAGCGTACACACGACCGATTTACTCGGCAAGACCTCTCTGCCAGCAAGTTTCTTGCTGGTTCTTGCCGAGAAAATCGGTCGTGTGTACGAGGCCTTAGGATTCACTCACACCAGATGCATTTACCTATGCAAATGCAATTAATGTGTAATAATCCGTAACAATTAGTAGGCTTTGTTTACACCATGTGTTGTACTCACACACATTAGAATGAAGTGTAAATATAGCATTTTTTACATTTCTTGTGACCTGCACATCAATTCAAGTCAATGGCATCAAAGGCTTACATTAGCTCTGAAATACATATACCCTTTACAACTTAAGTAACTAAAGATACATACAGTAAAACTTTGGATTGCGAGCAACGCGTTTTTTTGAGCGTTTCGCAATACCAGCAGTTTAAAAAAAATAAAAAATAAATCCTGACTCGGTTTGCGAGCGATGTCTCGCAAGACAAGCAGGATTCAAGCCTCTGGGGTGTGCAGTACCGCATTTGGCCAGAGGTGCGGGAGCGCTGGTGACACTTATGGCGCGTACACACGATCGTTTTTCACGTCGTTAAAAATTCCATTTTTTAACTTGGGCATTAAAAACGATCTTGTGCAGGCTCTAGAGCATTTGGCATTTTTAACGAAGTGAAAAACGGGCTAAATTTTTTTAGAACCTCCTCTATTTTTTCACGTCGTTTTTCATGTCGTTTTTTTTCCCGTCGTGAAAAACGGTAGTGTGTATGCTTTTACGAGGGAAAAAAACGCGCATGCTCAGAATCAAGTATGAGACGGGAGCGCTCGTTCTGGTAATACTAGCGTTCGTAATGGAGATAGCACATTCATCACGCTGTAACGGACTGAAAAGCACGAGGCTGAAAAGCGCGAATCGTCGCTCAACAAACTTTACTAACATGAAGGGTGGCGCCATTTGAACGGAACTTGCCCTTTATAGTGCCGTCGTACGTGTTGTACGTCACTGCGCTTTGCTTGAGCGTTTTTTTTTCATGATCGTGTGTACGCAAGACATTGTTGAGAGGAAACAAGAAAAAAAACGAGAAAAACGTTGGTTTTAAAAATGAGATTAAAAACGGACATGTGTACGCGGCATTAGAGACACTTGGAAACATTCCGTTCTGAGTGTCTCCGAGCGGTCTCCAAGTGTCTCCGGCGCCCCCCTCACCTCTGGCCACATGCACAAGCAGTGGCTGTGGAACAAATTATCTGAGTTTCCATTGATTTCTATGGGGAAACTCGCTTTGATATACAAGTGCTTTGGATTACAAGCATTCTTCTGGAACAGATTACGCTTGTAATCCAAGGTACTACTGTATTTAGAATCTGTCTTACCTTCAAAAAGATTTGTATCTAGGTCCATCCAGATCTGAAATTTACACAGTCTTATTTCTCCTGCAGTTAGGCAACATGTATATTCACCACCCCACCCCCAGCCTGGGAGGGGAACTGATTTTATTTTTATTAGGTAATCCTTTTGCTCTCTCCTCTTGTTAGTATATCCCTTGTCAGCACATGTGAATGAAGAACACCTGGTTGGCCCTAAGTATTGCCTCTCCTCTCCTCTGTCTGTTGCTGTATAAATGATTACAAGAGAATGAATAAAGTCAAGATTAGGTATTTAAAATAGTAGCATTTACACTATATTTAATGATTTGTATTACATACACAATGTATTCCAACTGCAGATTCATTAAAGAAGAACTATCATTATCGTTTTTTTAAATCTTTCTGGTATTCCCCAAAGAACCAGTGTGTGGAGCACTTGCTTCCATTCTGATCCATGACTGGGTTGTGCTAAAAAAAAGCATATCTTTTTTTATGTTTAGGCCAGCTGTTTCTCCACCCCAGGCTGAAGCCCAATTTATGGGCGTTTCCATGGGGGAGTTACAGCACACAACTAACCTTCAACCCCATTTATTCTCACTGATCCTGTTTATTGAATGTTGACTTCTCTGCCTCGCCCTCCTTCCTGGAGCCACAAAGCACCTGCGGCAATATGTGCTTGTAAAAGGGTTACTGCCGACTGTTGATCTGGAAAGAGAGACTACTATAGTACTAGCCCTGGCTTGTTTTGTGAATAATGGGGTCCTGGGGACAAGCACCATCCTTCAAAAAAGCACAAGCTGCCAGCTATTAGGCCCCATTCACACTTGCCAGCACACTAAAAAAGAGAGATTAAAGGTGCCATTTACACCTAAGCATACTGCAGCGACACCTTCTTCACTGCGTTTTTTGAGCTTTGTTGTGTGTTTTCATGATACATTTTTGGAGTGGCGCCATTCATTTGAATGGGCCTCCCTCTGCTCCAAAAACATGCTAAAGAAGCTCATTTACCAAATTTTGGCACAGAGCCCGGCGCGTTTTGCATTACAATTTTTTTCCACGATTTTAGCGTGTTTTGCTGCAGAAAAATTGCACTGAGTTTTGGATGTCATTAGGAAATAATGGCATTGCAAACGCGTCCCGTGTTTTGGTGCGATTCTCGAATGAGAGCCTAAGTGTGAAGGGAGCCTAAGTGTGTAGCCTGCAGTCCATTTTGGGTTGCAGTGATGTGCGGCAGGGGGTGGTGTGATAGTGTGATGTGGGTATATCTGCATCAAACATCCCCGTTTTTTTTTTTTTTTGTTTTTTTTAGGAACTTTATTTGAAGTGCCCATTCGGTCTTTTGTTGGTGCCGGCCGTGATGCTAGCTCTGCAGCTAAGGCATGGATCAGAATGAGACCAAATGCTCCATACACCAGGTCACCAGGGGATACCACATGGATTTACAAAACAAATTAATACTTAAAAAAAAAAAAACATTATTTTAAAATAGAACCAGTATGAATAATCTTTGCAATCCTTTGCATAACATACAAGGAGAGGGAGCTGCAGCACAAGCAGCCAATCAGGCTATACTGTAGTGCACTGTGCTGTATATCTAACAGAGTTTCCTGAGAGAACAAAGAATGCAACAAGATATGTAAGGGTGCAATTAGGGCGGCTAAGATAGAACACGAAAGACACATAGCGGAGGAGAGCAAAAAAAATCCCAAGAAATTCTAAACAGTAAAAAAAGGAGGACAGACCATATTGGCCCCATAAAGAATGAGGAAGGACATCTGGTTACAAAGGATGGGGAGATGGCGAAGGTATTGAATTTATTCTTCTCCTCAGTCTTCACCAGGGAATGGGTGCCTCAGTAACCAAAACTGCAGTGTTTGTCCTGATGACAGATCACAGGAAGCACCCGCATGGCTAACAGAAGACAGAATTAGAAATACTTGGGAAACTTAACATTGATAAGTCACCGGGACCAGATGGCTTGAACCCGAGGTACCGTATATACTCGAGTATAAGCCGACCCGAATATTAGCCTGCGGCACCTAATTTTACCACAAAAAAACTGGGAAAACGTATTGACTGGAGTATAAGCCTAAGGTGTCCATCTGCATGCCTCACTGTGCCTCACTTTGCCTCACTGTGTCCATGTTCATGCCTCACTGTGCCCGTGCCTCACTGTGCCCATGCCTCACTGTCACTGTGCCCATGCCTCACTGTGTCCAATCTCCCTACCTGATCTCCTGCGTTGTGTAACTAGACTGATGTTTAACATGGGAGTCTATGGAAGGGTTGCCCGGCTTTGAAAAATTGGTGCTCCCCGGCCGTAGGTCCCCCAGACAACAAACTTTGCACACTTGTAGAGTGGGGCTACATGTGTGCCAGGTTTGGGGTCCAGGGGACCTACGGCTGGCCGGGATCAGGCGCACAAAGTTGAAGATGGACACAGACTCGAGTATAAGCCGAGGGGGGCATTTTCAGCACAAGAAAAATGTGCTGAAAAACTCGGCTTATACTCGAGTATATACGGTAACTTAGGGAACTAAGTCAAGTAATCGCCAGACCATTGTTCCTAATTTTTACTGACAGCCTGCCGACTATAATGGTACCAGCTGATTGGGGAAAGGCCAATGTATCACTGATATTTAAAAAAGGGCTAAAATACATCCCTGAGAATTACAGATCAGTTAGCCTCACATTAATAGTATGCAAGATCTTGGAGGGGATGATAAGGGACTATATACAAGATTTTAGTAATGAAAATGGTATCATTAGCAGTATTCAGCATGGATTCATGAAGAATCGTTCTTGCCAAACCAATATATTAACCTTCTATGAGGAGAGGTGAGTACATGGATTAAAAACTGGCTACAAGGGTGAGTTCAGAGGGGGGTGATAAATGGGGAATACTCGGAATGGTCAGGGGTGGGAAATGGGGTCCCCAGGGTTCTGTGTCCTGTTTAATTTGTTCATAAACGACCTGGAGGATGGGGTAAACAGCTCAATCTCTGTATTTGCAGACGATACTAAGCTAAGCAGGGCAACAACTTCTCCCCAGGATGTGGAAACCTTGCAAAAAGATCTGAACAAATTAATGGGGTGGGCAACTAAATGGCAAATGATGTTCAATGTAGAAAAATTTTAAATAATGCATTTGGGTGGCAAAAATATGAATGCAATCTACTTACTAGGGGGTGAACCTCTGGCAGAATCTAGGATGGAAAATGATCTGGGGGTCCTAGTAGATGATAAGCTCAGCAATGGCATGCAATGCCAAGCTGCTGCTAACAAAGCAAACAGAATATTGGCATACATTAAGAAGGGGATTACCTCCAGGGATAAAGCGATAATTCTCCCACTTTACAAGACTTTGGTCCGGCCTCACCTGGAGTATGCTGTCCAGTTCTGGGCACCAGTCCTCAGGGAGGATGTACTGAAAATGGAGCGAGTACAGAGAAGGGCAACAAAGCTAATAAAGGGTCTGGAGGATATTAGTTATGAGGAAAGGTTACAAGCACTGAACTTATTCTGTCTGGAGAAGAGACGCTTCAGAGGGGATATGAATTCAATTTACAAATACCATACTGGTGACCCCACAATAGGGAGAAAACTTTTTCACAGAATGGAGTTTAACCACTTCAGCCCCGGACCATTTTTGGCTGGTTAATGACCAGGCCCCTTTTTGCGATTCGCCACTGCGGAGCTTTAACTGACAATTGCGCGGTCGTGCGACATGGCTCCCAAACAAAATTGACGTCCTTTTTTTCCCACAAATAGAGCCTTCTTTTGGTGGTATTTGATCACCTCTGCGGTTTTTATTTTTTGCGCTATAAACAAAAATAGAGCGACAATTTTGAAAAAAATTACATATTTTTTACTTTTTGCTATAATAAATATCCCAAAAAAATATATAATTTTTTTTTTCTCAGTTTAGGGCGATACGTATTCTTCTACATATTTTTGGTTAAAAAAAAAAAATTGCAATAAGCGTTTATTGATTGGTTTGCGCAAAAGTTATAGTATCTACAATATAGGGGGTAGTTTTATGGCATTTTTATTAATAATTTTTTTTTTTTTACTAGTAATGGCGGCGATCAGCGATTTTTATCATGACTGCGACATTATGGCGGACACATCGGACACTTGACACATTTTTGGGACCATTGTCATTTTTACAGCGATCAGTGCTATAAAAATGCACTGAAGGGTTTAACCTCTAAGTGGTGCTGTAGGGATTAAGTGTGACCTAATGAGTGATTCTAACTGAAGGGGGCGTGGCTTGGCGTATATGACATCACTGATCGTCGTTCCCTATGACAGGGAATAGACAATTAGTGACACTGCCACTAGGAAGAACAGGGAAAGGTTTGTTTACACTTACCTCTCCCCGTTCTTCAGCTCTGTGACCCGATCGCGGGACACCGGTGATCGGGTCCGTGGGCGCGGTCACGGAGCTTCGGACGGGGTCGCGAGCGCGACCCACGGACAGGTTCTTAAAGGGGACATACCTGTCCGTGCCATTCTGTCGACGTACATCGTCGTGCGGCGGTCCTTATGTGGTTAATAAGAAATGTGGCCACTCACTAAAATTAGAAGAAAAGCTGTTTAACCTTAAACTACGTAGAGGGTTTCAGGCGGTGGTTTCAGCGGGAGGCATCGATAGTTTCAAAAACTATTAAATAAGCAACCTGAACGACCGCAACATACAGGGATATACAATGTAATACTGACATATAATCACACACATAGGTTGGACTTGATAGACTTGTGTCTTTTTTCAACCTAACCTACTAAGTAACTACATGTAACTATGACCATGCAGTAAAGTGAAGAAAAAAAATCACTGTGTTGTATTTTCACTCTCCATTTATAGGCTTGTATGGGTCCTAGATCAAGTCACATTGCTCAGTTGCAAGGTAGTCTGCAGAATGATTTTAAAGCATGCAGAACCTGGGTGTGCTGTCTGGCAGGGGTACCTCAATCACAGGACTGACTGAGCAGAATAACAAATCTATTGGCAGGTAAAACAGTTTACATATACATTTTTTTAAGGGGGTCATTTAGCTGTTTTCTGCTTTAAAATGCAGATCCTGTGTGCATTTAGTATTAGCTTTAGTTTTTACATTAACAATACAGTAACTGTGCCAGGAAAAGCAATACAATATGTTGAACAGTTTTGCAGTGTTTGTGGCTTCCACGTTATTGTCCTGTGCTAGGCACAGTAGCTATAGTAAAAAAAACGTGAGCATGGTCCCGACCACCATATGAACTCCAGCAGCTTTGCAGAGAAAGCCTAAATAAAATGATCACGCGGCGCTTTTACGGGTCTTTTACGGGTCACAAAGTGATGTCACACTAGGAATAAAAGTTTTTTCAGCAACAAACATAATGGAATGTTTGCTAGGAACCAGAGCTCGGTGTGAGTAGCTTTCATGGTTTCCAAATAAGTTCTCTGGGGAAATCTAAAGTAAGCACTTGGCAAGGATTCATAAAAAGGTGTCCTTGAATAACCTGCCTGTAGTAAAAACCTAGAATGCGCTAGAATTCCCTTCAATGCAATTACCGGATTTTCTTTGTGTAGGTTGCACAGTGTTCGAGTGTCTGGGATATCTATGCATTTCTCCATTTATTTGGGTTGATATTATTTAGTGTATTGAAGCGCACACGCTATATAAACTGCAACTGTGTTTTCTTCACCTTTTTCACAAGGTTAAAACGTAATTCCAGGCAAGAAATGAAACCAATCAGCAAGTTAGAAATGCTGTCAAGGAAACCCTGTAGCAGCGCTCAAGTCATACATTTCAATTGATTTACCTTATCTCAGCAATTTGTAAGCCAATGAAGTTAGCCCACAAGCAGCTTCTCACACGTTCAGTGGGAATGTACATCCTGGGGGCTCTTCACACCAGATATGTTGGGCGGCGACAAGCAAAAAGCTTTGTAACTTATTATAGCTGGTAACACCACAGCACTACAATGGTGTGTGCTGAAAAAAAGTACAGGACGCGGCACATTTTTTCAGCCCAACAGGGTGAGAAGCAGACAATCGCCAAAATAATTTAAAGTAATATTAAAGGGGTTGTAAAGGCAGAAGTTTTTTTTTTATATCTTAATGCATTAAGATAAAAATCCTTCTGTGTGCAGCAGCCCCCCTAATACTTACCTGAGTCCCATCTCTATCCAGCGATGTCCACGAGTTCCTCGACCGTCCTGGACTCTCCTTCCTAATTGGCTGAGACGGTGGCGCCATTAGCTCCCACTGCTGTCAAAGTCAGTTAGCCATACAGGAAAGAGAGGGGCGGGGCTGAGCCACAGCTCTGTGCCTGAATGGACACATAGAGCTGCAGCTTGGCTCTGGTGCCCCCAAAATAAAATGCTTGCTGTGGGGGCACTTGGCAGGAGGTAGGGGGCCAGGAGCGCCAGCGATGGACCCGAGAGGAGTATTGGGGCTGCTGTGTGCAAATCCACTGCACAGAGCAGGTAAGTGGTTTTGTTTTTTTTTAAAACAAGACTTTACAAATCACTTAAGGGTTCAGTTTATTTCTTTAAAATAACAAATATTTTTAGTTACCTGCTCTGTGCAGTGGGTTTGCACACAGCAGCCCTGATACTCCTCTCGGGTCCCCCGCCAATGCTCCTGGCCCTCTCCCTAGAAAGCAACTTGCTATGGGTGCACCTGCGCTGCTGCTCTGTGTGTCCATTCAGACACGGAGCACGGCTTGGCACTGCCCCTGCTCTCTCCTCATTTGCGCACTGGCTGTGATTGACAGTAGCGGGAGGCCAATGGCTCCAGCTGCTGTCTCAGCCAATGAGGAAAATGAGACCCAGGAGAGGCGCTGCTCTCCCGCACATCGCTGGATCGAGATGGGGCTCAGGTAAGTATTAGGGGGGCTGCTGCACAGAGAAGACTGTTTACTTTGCATGGAGGTAAAAAAACGTGAGCTTTAACAACCATTTGACCTTTGAAGATTCCCCCTTCACGACCAGGCCATTTTTTGGTACTTTCTGACAATTGTGCGGTCGTGCAACACTGTACCCAAATAAAATGTATGTTTTTTTCCCCCACAAATAGAGCTTTCTTTTAGTGGTATTTGAACACCAGTGTGTTTTTTTTTGCACTATAAACAAAAAAGGACTGACAATTTTGAAAAAAAAAAAATATATTTTTTACTTTCTGCTATAAAACATATCCAAAAAAATGTAAAACGTCCAATTTCTTGATAAATGTAGGCCAAAATGTATTCTGCTACATATTTTTGGTAAAAAAAAAAAATCCCAATAAGCGTATATTGATCGGTTTGCGCAAAGGTTATAGCGTCTACAAACTCTGGGATATATACTGGCCCTGTCCTGCGCAAATTCATGGTGATCGCCAGGTGCCTGGCGGTAATCCATTGGCCAGCACCTGGTGGTCGACAACTGCTGAGTTTAATCACAGCACGACCGGGTCGCCGGCAGCGCAAGCGCGCCCCCTACCCAGAGGTGTCAGGTCACTGGCTGAGAGCGAAAATCGGTAGCTGGTTGGCAGACCTTTTTCAGTCATGCCCCTTTGTCGAGCCAGCTGCCGCACACACGGGCCGACATTCGGCTCGTACTAGGCTTAAGTCACTCTGAAGTGTACCTGTTTACATATACAAAAGGCCCTTAAAAGCTATATTAGTTTTTGTATGAAATGCCACCCAGCCCAAAACAAAATAAATTGCTTTTAACTCCATCACCATCATTGTGATGTAGGTTGTTTGATGGACAAGCCAAATACCGTATTTATGCGTATAACACGCACCCTAACTTTAAGAGGGAAGTTTCAGGAAAAAAACTTTCCACAGCCCCCTGCGTATAACACGCAGGCACAGTTTACCCTCTATTTTCAGGGTAAAAAAAGCGAGTGTTATACGCCAATAAATACAGTAAATGTTTTCCAACACTGTGCACTGCACTTCTGACCTCTGCCGGGTTAGCCCCCCCTTATCAAAATTTTTGAAAAAATCTTATGCAGTTTGTTAGATCTTTGTTAGATCAGGTTAGATCAACCGTTGTTTGCGTTAGATCTCACACAGAAGAAGCAATATTAACAGTTATTTGCTGGGGGGGCTAACCCGTCATCAGCCCCCCCTTATCAAAAAATTGACCAAACAGTTAGCTATTTTGGAAGCTATTTGTTAGATCCGGTAAGATCAAGTGGTTTTTAACGTTAGATCTCACATAATTAGAGACTTATTAAGTGATTAATGAGGGGGGGCTGGCCCCCCCTTATCAAAATTTCGGGCCAAAAATTATTCAGGCTAATAGATATTCGTTAGATCCGGTAAGATCAAGTGGTTTTAACGTTAGATCTCACATAATTAAAGACTTATTAAGTGATTAATGAGGGGGGGCTGGCCCCCCCTTATCAAAATTTCTGGCCAAAAATGATTCAGGCTAATAGATATTCGTTAGATCCGGTAAGATCAAGTGGTTTTAACGTTAGATCTCATATAATTTCAGAGATATGCCACATACAAATACAGATTTTAGGTGGTACATAAGGACAGGTTGGCCCCCCCTTATCAAATTTTCGGGCCAAAAATCATTCAGGCTAATAGATATTCATTAGATCCGGTAAGATCAAGTGGTTTTAACGTTAGATCTCACATAATTTCAGAGATATTCCACATAAAATTACTGATATTAGGTGGTACATAAGGACGGGTTGGCCCCCCCTTATCAAATTTTCGGGCCAAAAATCATTCAGGCTAATAGATATTCGTTAGATCCGGTAAGATCAAGTGGTTTTAACGTTAGATCTCACATAATTTCAGAGATATTCCACATAAAAATACTGATATTAGGTGGTACATATAGACGGGTTGGCCCCCCCACATGCAATTTACTGTCCAAAAATCCTTCAGGCTAATAGATATTCGTTAAATACGGTAAGATCAAGTGGTTTTAATGGTTGATTATACATAATTACAGGGATCTTATGGATATTTGGTATCGATGCACGGATATCCATACTAGTGTCTATATCAGGTGTAGCAATACCCCCGCAGGGGGCGCTGGTTTAAGATTTGGGTCTGCCATTACCTTACTGTTCACCAGGTCCGTCCTAGGGGGTCTTCCTTGAAGAATTTCTCACAAATGTCTGCACCAAACACTTAGTCTCTTTTTCTCAAGGGTTTTATTAACAGAGGGATGGAGGGTTAGGGGGGGATTCAGGTACCTTGCTTGCGGATCACGGGTACTTCTTAATCCAGAGGACAAACAGTCTCCACACTGGATATAGCAACCACCGGATAGGCCTCTCTCACTGACCTAGCAGCCGGTGTGGTGCTCGGCCAAAAGTCTCTATCCACAGACTTGAAGAATACAAATAGTTTCTGCCAGACTTGAAGAATACAAATAGTTTCTGCCACAGACTTGGGTAATCACTCACTTGATAAAGTTCTGAAAACATAACACACAGTGCCATGATCTTTCAGCCAGCCGGCAGCACTGCGAGGCATATTTTTATCCGGATGCGTCATCCAATTGAGCCCTCAATTGTTCGGTCCCTTCCCTCAGGCAAGGCAACACGGGACCATCCAGAGATCAGTAGGCCCCCAGAAACTCCTGGGCCTACTCTCAGCAACAGAGCCTCGGGCCTACAGGCCCCGACGCAGAACACTACTAACACATCCCTGAGGCCAGGAGGGCCGTCAGGTCAGGATCGGAAGACCCCGAAAAACGGTGTCTGCTCCTTAAGTACCCTCTCCCAGAATGCACAGCGGGGTCACCACTCCCACTGCGCTGTCCCTGGGAAAGGAATACCCAATGCATCCAGCCTACAGCAATTCCAACCTTGACCTGTGGTAACAACGACACCTACAGTCAGGTGGAAATGTGCAGCCCAGCTAAACTGGAACAGAGACCATAATTTGGTACAATTGTTCTGAGCTAAACGACAGCTCAGATAACTAAATTTACACTAGCACCTACCCAATAGGAGCAGGGCGCTACACAGGCTAATAGATATTCGTTAGATCCGGTAAGATCAAGTGGTTTTAACGTTAGATCACACATAATCAACTGATATTAGGTGGTACATAAGGACGGGTTGGCCCCCCCTTATCAAATTTTCGGGCCAAAAATCATTCAGGATAATAGATATTCGTTAGATCCGGTAAGATCAAGTGGTTTTAACGTTAGATCACACATAATTTCAGAGATATTCCACATAAAAATACTGATATTAGGTGGTACATAAGGACGGGTTGGCCCCCCCTTATCAAATTTTCGGGCCAAAAATCATTCAGGCTAATAGATATTCGTTAGATCCGGTAAGATCAAGTGGTTTTAACGTTAGATCTCACATAATTTCAGAGATATTCCACATAAAAATACTGATATTAGGTGGTACATAAGGACGGGTTGGCCCCCCCTTATCAAATTTTCGGGCCAAAAATCATTCAGGATAATAGATATTCGTTAGATCCGGTAAGATCAAGTGGTTTTAACGTTAGATCTCATATAATTAGAGACTTATTAAGTGATTAATGAGGGGGGCTGGCCCCCCCTTATCAAAATTTCGGGCCAAAAATCATTCAGGATAATAGATATTCGTTAGATCCGGTAAGATCAAGTGGTTTTAACGTTAGATCTCACATAATTTCTGAGATATTCCACATAAAAATACTGATATTAGGTGGTAAATAAGGATGGGTTGGCCCCCCCTTATCAAATTACACAGTACACACCTGACAGTGACACAAGGCCTGTCTGGTGCCCCAGCCACCTTCCAAAGGCTAATGGAGAAGACCGTGGGTGACATGAAACTGATCGAGGTGTTGGTGCACTTAGACGACATCATCGTTTTCGGCAAGACCCTGGAAGAGCACGAAGAACATCTGGAGAAGGTCCTGAGGAGACTGCATGATGAGGAGGTTGAAGCTGTCTCTGGAAAAGTGCCAGTTTTACCAACCCTCAGTCAACTACCTTGGCCATATTGTGTCTTACGACAAAGTGGCCACCGACCCCCAGAAGCTGGAATCTGTCACCTCCTGGCCGAGGCCTACCAACGTGACTGAGCTTAGGTAATTTCTGGGATTCTGTTCTTATTACAGAAGATTTGTCAAGGGATTCGCTAAGACGCTGATCTGGCGAAGCCTGTCAGACCAGCTGGAGGGCCCAGAAAACCCAGAGAGTCCATTCAGGAACAATGGACTCCGAAGTGTGAAGAGGTTTTAGGCAGCCTAACAACCGCTCCTGTTCTGGCCTATGCAGATCCAACCAAGCCATATGAGCTACATGTTGACGCCAGTCGAGATGGGTTAGGTGGGGTGCTATATCAAGAGCATGACGGTCATCTACGGCCTGTTGCCTACATGAGCCGGAACTTGTCCCCCCGCCGAGAAGAACTACCCCATGCACAAACTTGAGTTCCTGACCTTGAAGTGGGTGGTGGTTGATAAGCTGGGGGATTATCTATATGGAGCGGAGTTCGTGATCAAGACTGACAACAATCCTCTCACCTACATCCTCACTACCACCAAGTTGGATGCCACAGGTCACAGATGATTGGCTACTCTATCAGGGTTTATTTTCAGCCTGAAACAAGATGTGGATGCTTTGTCAAGAAGGCCCCATTGTTCCAGAGACCCCCCAGCTGACACCTGAAGGGGTACGAGCCTTATGTCAAGGAGCAGAACATCAAGCTGGAGAAGGATCCAGGGCCGAAGACATTGGAGTGTCAGCCGCTGGTGTCCCCAGATGTTATTGCAATGTCACCCAAGTCGGGGATAAAGGTCTGCCCGAAGCTGTCAAAGAATGACCTGCAAAGGGACCAGTTGGAGGACACTCCCTGCAGCTTGGCATTGAAGGCCTTGGAGAGCCAACGCCCTAACTTGCTCCTCACTGACTCCCCAAAGGAAACCCGTCTGCTGTACCGAGAGTGGGATCAGTTTCAGGTGCACCAAGGGTTGGTCTACCGAAGGGGCCCCTCTGACGATTCTGAAAAAAAATTGCAGCTATTCCTACCTGAAAAACATAGGGAGACAGTATTAACTGCCCTACATGACAACCATGGCCACCTAGGGCCCAAAAGGACTTTTGACCTGGTGAGGGACAGGTTCTACTGGCCCTGCATGCAGGCGGAAGTTGAGGACTATTGCCACTCCTGCGTCAGATGTATCCAAAAGTAGACTTTGCCTCACAAGCTGCCCCAATGGGCCATCTTCGGAGTCAGGGACCCATGGAGCTGGTGTGCATTGACATTCTGTGCTTGGAGCCTGATTTTAGCGGGCAGGAAAATATCCTGGTAGTGACTGACCATTTCACTCGGTATGCCCAGGCGTTTTCCACGAGGGGCCAACAAGCATCCACGGTGGCCAAGATCTTTGTGGAGAAAATCTTTGTGCACTATGGTCTGTCCCAACGCATCCACTCTGATCAGGGGAGAGATTTTGAGAGTAGTCTCATCAAGAGACTTTTAGACCTGTTGGGCATCAGGAAGTCTAAAACCCCCCCGTATCATCCTCAAGGAGATCCTCAACCAGAGAGATTCAACCAAACCCTCCTGGATATGCTCGGAACTCTAAATTCAGAACAAAAACAGCACTGGAGCAAGCATATAGTGGCTATTGTGCATGCTTATAACAGCACCGCCAATGATGCCACAGGTTACGCTCCCTATAGTTTGATGTTCGGACGGTAGGCCCGGCTGCCAGTCGACTTGGCCTTCGGCACATCCCTCGACCATACCTCAGCAACTTCCCGCTGGAAGTCGCAGCCCTATGTCATTTGCAAGCATCTGCCTGGACTCCCAGTATATCAAATCCGGCCAGAGGGAAGCACAGGACTTGGCATCGCAATCATCTGTTGCCTCTGTCAGAAGCAGTTCATGTGCCACCACAGCCAGATTTACAGCCCACACCCACGGCCTCTCAAAGATCCCAGCCAGTGACTAGATCTCACTCAGTCTGTACCCCTTGCTGAAAATGAAAACCGCGAGGCAGGACAACCTCCCCTCCAATGCTAATTGGTTGGATATTCCTCTGCCATGGTTTTATGCAGATGCAAATTGTATGGTTTCCTGTGCACACTAACCTGTTTTTTTTTTTACGTGTGTATATCAAAAGCATGTAACAGGTCATAGACTCTTTACCACCTTTGGCGGACCTAAGGTTTTTTGGTGGGGGGAGTGTGTAGCGGGGGCTGCTCTGTCTCCCATGGTCCCACACCTCCCTCCATTCCCGCCAGGAACCGTCGGACTGAATAGACACTGACACAGGCACTTACTCAAGGAGAGCACGCCTGTCAGTACCTGGGGGGGATTTCTCCCCCTAACTCTACTCTTCCTTGAGTGACGAGCAGCGGTCACTCACGGGCATCAGTCGGCTCTGCTCTCTTCTCTGTGTTCCTATTGGCAGGGAGAGGAAGTCAATCAAGCAGCAGCAGAGGACCACAGGACATAAAGGCTCATCACAAAATGGCACCATTGATTTTTACTGGGGATGGAGCTGCTACTTCTGCTGTGAAAGAAGGGGGCTAGCTAAAGACTTAAGCTTGTTGGTCTGAAAAGAGATCACCATGAGGCTGGGAGGTGAACGGAGGTGTGAGAAGAGACTACAGGCATCCGCTGAAGAACCATCCAAAAGACGGTTCCAGAGACCATCCAGAGACGGTTGAAGATGGATGTACCTTCTGTAAAACCTAATATCCCTATTTTTATGTGAAATATCTCTGAAATTATGTGAAATCTAACGTTAAAACCACTTGATCTTACCGGATCTAACGAATATCTATTAGCCTGTGTAGCGCCCTGCTCCTATTGGGTAGGTGCTAGTGTAAATTTAGTTATCTGAGCTGTCGTTTAGCTCAGAACAATTGTACCAAATTATGGTCTCTGTTCCAGTTTAGCTGGGCTGCACATTTCCACCTGACTGTAGGTGTCGTTGTTACCACAGGTCAAGGTTGGAATTGCTGTAGGCTGGATGCATTGGGTATTCCTTTCCCAGGGACAGCGCAGTGGGAGTGGTGACCCCGCTGTGCATTCTGGGAGAGGGTACTTAAGGAGCAGACACCGTTTTTCGGGGTCTTCCGATCCTGACCTGACGGCCCTCCTGGCCTCAGGGATGTGTTAGTAGTGTTCTGCGTCGGGGCCTGTAGGCCCGAGGCTCTGTTGCTGAGAGTAGGCCCAGGAGTTTCTGGGGGCCTACTGATCTCTGGATGGTCCCGTGTTGCCTTGCCTGAGGGAAGGGACCGAACAATTGAGGGCTCAATTGGATGACGCATCCGGATAAAAATATGCCTCGCAGTGCTGCCGGCTGGCTGAAAGATCATGGCACTGTGTGTTATGTTTTCAGAACTTTATCAAGTGAGTGATTACCCAAGTCTGTGGCAGAAACTATTTGTATTCTTCAAGTCTGGCAGAAACTATTTGTATTCTTCAAGTCTGTGGATAGAGACTTTTGGCCGAGCACCACACCGGCTGCTAGGTCAGTGAGAGAGGCCTATCCGGTGGTTGCTATATCCAGTGTGGAGACTGTTTGTCCTCTGGATTAAGAAGTACCCGTGATCCGCAAGCAAGGTACCTGAATGCCCCCCTAACCCTCCATCCCTCTGTTAATAAAACCCTTGAGAAAAAGAGACTAAGTGTTTGGTGCAGACATTTGTGAGAAATTCTTCAAGGAAGACCCCCTAGGACGGACCTGGTGAACAGTAAGGTAATGGCAGACCCAAATCTTAAACCAGCGCCCCCTGCGGGGGTATTGCTACACCTGATATAGACACTAGTATGGATATCCGTGCATCGATACCAAATATCCATAATATCCCTGTAATTATGTATAATCAACCATTAAAACCACTTGATCTTACCGTATTTAACGAATATCTATTAGCCTGAAGGATTTTTGGACAGTAAATTGCATGTGGGGGGGCCAACCCGTCTATATGTACCACCTAATATCAGTATTTTTATGTGGAATATCTCTGAAATTATGTGAGATCTAACGTTAAAACCACTTGATCTTACCGGATCTAACGAATATCTATTAGCCTGAATGATTTTTGGCCCAAAAATTTGATAAGGGGGGGCCAACCCGTCCTTATGTACCACCTAATATCAGTAATTTTATGTGGAATATCTCTGAAATTATGTGAGATCTAACGTTAAAACCACTTGATCTTACCGGATCTAACGAATATCTATTAGCCTGAATGATTTTTGGCCCGAAAATTTGATAAGGGGGGGCCAACCCGTCCTTATGTACCACCTAAAATCTGTATTTGTATGTGGCATATCTCTGAAATTATATGAGATCTAACGTTAAAACCACTTGATCTTACCGGATCTAACGAATATCTATTAGCCTGAATCATTTTTGGCCTGAAAATTTGATAAGGGGGGGCCAACCCGTCCATATGTACCACCTAATATCTGTATTTGTATGTGGCATATCTCTGAAATTATATGAGATCTAACGTTAAAACCACTTGATCTTACCGGATCTAACGAATATCTATTAGCCTGAATGATTTTTGGCCCGCAAATTTGATAAGGGGGGGCCAACCCGTCCTTATGTACCACCTAATATCAGTATTTTTATGTGGAATATCTCTGAAATTATGTGAGATCTAACGTTAAAACCACTTGATCTTACCGGATCTAACAAATATCTATTAGCCTGAATGATTTTTGGCCCGAAAATTTGATAAGGACGGGTTGGCCCCCCCTTATGTACCACCTAATATCAGTATTTTTATGTGGAATATCTCTGAAATTATGTGAGATCTAACGTTAAAACCACTTGATCTTACCGGATCTAACGAATATCTATTAGCCTGAATCATTTTTGGCCCGAAATTTTGATAAGGGGGGGCCAGCCCCCCCTCATTAATCACTTAATAAGTCTCTAATTATGTGAGATCTAACGTTAAAACCACTTGATCTTACCGGATCTAACAAATAGCTTCCAAAATAGCTAACTGTTTGGTCAATTTTTTGATAAGGGGGGGCTGATGACGGGTTAGCCCCCCCAGCAAATAACTGTTAATATTGCTTCTTCTGTGTGAGATCTAACGCAAACAACGGTTGATCTAACCTGATCTAACAAAGATCTAACAAACTGCATAAGATTTTTTCAAAAATTTTGATAAGGGGGGGCTAACCAGGCAGAGGTCACTTCTGCCCAAATAAATTCTGACCACTGCAAGAAATCTTTCTTGACTGCATCTTGGGTCATTATGACCTAGAGTTAGGAGAATGAAGAGCAATCCATTGCTTTCATCTTCAACCTCGGGGACTGTTTGATGTTCAGACTCTTGGTGAATTTTTAATGTAACACACGACAGGTGCCAAGTCCAAAATAGTATAGATCATTTTAAACAATTCCTAAATGGGTCAGCAATAATTTTCTGTGACAACTATTATGGTCTCACAAGCACATTTGCGGTTTGTGGTTAACTCAGTACATTGATTTTGCCATAATGCCACATTGGATGCAAAGAAATTGATGATGAACCGATACAAATGCACAACCCTTACTGCACTGAAGCCTATAAAATGTGAATGTGATATAATGGCTCCTCTCCAGAGGATTCTGCTTATTTAGCTGGTCTTATTATATTCAGCACGTCAATCCAAATATACAGACTATCAAATCTATTTCTAATGCTAGCCATACATACAGTACATAGATTCATAGTAGATTCTTATGCTGGCCATACATTAGCCAATTTTCTTATTCAAATTCCTTTGGATTTACCTTCAACTATGTAGTGCAAGGGCCTACCTGATTGTATACAAATGGAAAGTGTTTATTTTTGATTTCATATTACTGTATATACTCGAGTATAAGCCGAGTCTTTCAGCACATTTTTTTGTGCTGAAAATGCCCCCCTAGGCTTATACTTGAGTCACCTTTTTGTGCCTGATCTCCCGGACTTTGGGGACCCGGTACCGGCCGTCCGTAGGTCCCCTGGACCCCAAGCTTGGAACACATGTATCCCCACTCTTCCTCTACAAGTGTACAAAGTTTGTTGTCTGGGGGAACCTATGGCCAGGGAGCACCGATTTTTCAAAGCCGGGCACCCCTTCCATAGACTCCCATGTTAAACGGTAATTTCTCCGGTAACTTTGGGGACCCGGTACCGGCCGGCCGTAGGTCCCCTGGACCCGAAACCCCTTCCATATACTCCCATGTTAAACGGTAATTTCTCCGGTAACTTTGGGGACCCGGTACCGGCCGGCCGTAGGTCCCCTGGACCCGAAACCCCTTCCATATACTCCCATGTTAAACGGTAATTTCTCCGGTAACTTTGGGGACCCGGTACCAGCCGGCCGTAGGTCCCCTGGACCCGAAACCCCTTCCATATACTCCCATGTTAAAAGTAAGTCTAGTCATGGGCACAGTAAGGCATGGGCACAGTGAGGCATGCAGATGGACACCCTAGGCTTATACTCGAGTCAATACGTTTTCCCAGTTTTTTGTGGTAAAATTAGGAGCCTCGGCTTATATTCGGGTCGGCTTATACTCGAGTATATACAGTATATGGTTTTGGTTAATCTAAAAGGAAAATTGTATAATGTATGGCCAGCCTTACATCCACACCAAACAATATTCTACCCTGCCCCTTCAATCTGTGTGCAAATCCTCAATGTGTACAGATTGAGGATTAGGGTCAACAGAGGCTGCCTATGGTCTTTGCTTCAACCCCCCCCCCATCCTCTGTGTAGGACCCTGATATAAGGGGGGATTCTAATGAGAACTCTGATGAAAGGGGGGTTCTGATAGGGACACAGATCATGCAAGGCCTCATCCACACAGGATGTTTTGCCATCTCCCCTAAAAGTCTTTCCTCCTGGCAGCAGCGTTTCAGGAGAAAAAACATCCTGACGCTTGTAAAGGTGTGTAACAGGTTTAGGCACGTTTACAGCATTTACAGGCGTCAAGCACTTGGGTGTTAATTCATTTCACTGGGCAGAATAATAATTTATTATGGCCATCGGGCCCAGTCATTATTGTGAGGCCCAAAGCCCGCGTTGCACACAAATCGTTTTCCTGGTGCAGCCGACCCCCAACCCCCCGATTTATTTTCCGGCTGGGTTAATACAGCAAAAGCACAGCTGTGAGCTGCATGTGCTAGAGCTCGCTCATCCCGCTTCTCCCTCTGTCAGGAGCGGCAGGAACAGAGCGGATGTGACAGGGAGTGCGGCAGATCACCTCTCTATGTTCTCACCACGCTTCTCCGGTAAGCAGCGCAGAGATCAAAGACACACAGAACTGGCTTTGTGTGTGGATTCTTCTCCCTCATCCTTCTCCTGTGAGCAGCGGCAGGACCAGAGCAGCTTGCAGAGGGGAGTTGCAGGTAATCAGTGAACAATACAAGTGTCTAGTAACCACTAGCAACTAATGACTGAGCAGTATTGATGTGCACTAACCTCTAGCAACCAATGGGTGAGCGGTAATAATGAACCGTAAGCTCTAGCTACCAAATTGGTGAGCGGTAATTGTGCACAGTAACCTCTAGCAACCAATCAGTGAGCGGCAAGCATGTGCAGTAACCTCTTTAAACCAATCAGTGAGCAGTAAGGCTATGCTGTAACCTCTAGCAACCAATCTCTGAGCTATAAGGATGTGCAGTAACCTCTAGAAACCAATAGGTGAGTGGTAAAGATGTGCAGTAACCTCTAGCAACCAATGAATTTATAAAATATAGGGTGGGACTCTTGTACTGAAAAGATTGCAGACCACTGGGTTAGAGTTATATTTTCAAACAGGTGCTCACATAAGAACTGGGAAGGAGGCCCCCATATGCAATGACTGATAAATCCTTGCTCACTTTTTATCCTGCCTTTGGTATCTATCCTCGATATTTCACATGCTCTAACCTGCACAAGGCACACAACTCTTGGATCCTTTACACTCGTTTTTCTAAGTGAGGCCTCATTCTGTACAGAAGGCATCTTTTGTTGATACATTGAAACAGGCCCCATGCTGTACTCCGTGTATAGCTTAACAAATACTGACGTGTATAAGGTTTCATATGCTTACCACATGTAACTGAAAACAGCTGTTTACTCCAGTTCTCCTCATATCACTGGGTGCAGGGTGTGGTTCACGGTTTAACCTCCAACAGCACAATACACCACTGAGATGGTACATAGTGCCCAGATAAGAGTGTGTGCAAAGAAAAGCGGCCTACACATTGCTTGCAGAAAAATACCTCCTCACGTTTTGTTTCCTTTGATTTCCTTTGTCTCCTTTGCATGTTTAGAAGTCAGTGCTGTATTTATACTAAATAATAAGGATTCATCTACTTCTGGATTCCATATACTATATTATTCCATATACTAAATTGCTGCATGGAATGTATATTCTTTTCAATGTTATTTCTATAAAAAAAGATTATGTAAATATGAATGATGTAATTACATAAGAATGTACTAGGCCTCATTTATACTTTGGCCAGGATGTGTAAAAGGCAGTTAATCCATGCCGCCCCTCCCCCCTCCCTGAACTGCCTACATTAACCTTCTATGCCATTACATGAGTTTTCACCAGGCTTTTCTGACAATTTTGAAGCTTTTTTGCGTGCTTGGGCATTTATTTTTTCTTTTTTGAACAATGGAAAGCGGTTTCATCTGACATCATATGTTGTTATCGTATGTGCTTACTGTGTTGTTTTTTTTGTTTGTTTTTTTTTGGTGTTGTGGTGTCTTGTGCTATTGGAACTTTTGAACCATGCCCACTATGCCAACTTCCAAATAGGGTGACCACATATCCCGGATTGCCCGGGACAGTCCCGCATTTTGCAGGTCTGTCCCGGGCACATTCATTCCAGGACAATACAGTGTCCCGGAATGAAACTGACACAGCCACCCCCCAGGCCAATCTGATGCCCCCAAAAAAGGCCGCCACATCACCGCTTTACTCACTGACAGTACTTGTCCTGGCCAGGAATGCCTGGAGGAGCACAATCCCCGCCCCCTGCTTGTGATTGGAGAAATCATAAATCCCACCTCTTGTGTCCAATCACTGTTCTATGATTCGTTACAGCACAAGCTGATTTTTGGGAAGGGAGGGTGTCCCTGAATGGTAGTTTGGAAATGTGGTCACCCTACTTCCAAACCCTTTACCGCTTGATGTGATTCTTTTAATAGGCATCACTGGGGTCATAATGGGCAGATAAAAATCTCCATATCCCACACAGTCACTCTTAGAGGAACTGCAGTCTGCTCACATAATTTGTAATAAAAACATCTTTGCCATTCTGAAGCTTCCCTCCGACCACTTTTCATATTATTTTATATATACTGTGATTCTGTACTTGCCAAATATGCTGCAGAAATCTCCCTCCACTGAGTCTGGCTGCATTCATTTCAACTGTGGGCAGCTGAAGCTACTGCCTGTTCACTTCCTGGATTTACACAGAGGCACACCTGCAGCTCTGCAGCCCTCATTGGCTCTTTTATGACTGATCCCCCCCCCCCCTCCCTTCCTGGCAAACTGTCACAGGAGTGAGAGAGAGCCGTGCATGATGTCATAAGCCTAGGCTTTTTACCAGACAAGAAACAGGAAGTGGGCTGTATGAGGTATTTACTGGCAGAAAAAAAAATGTTTTAGTATCCAAAGTTAAAACAACAAGGGCAGAAGATTTAATAGATGGAAAGATGAAAAAATTACTGAAGGGCCGCTTTAAAGTGTTACTAAACCCGTGAAGCACACCCCCGTAGGAGCTGCTGGTTTAATTTGGGCCTTGCACGTTACCTCAATGTTCGTTGTCTGGAATGTAAGAACTCCAATGTCCACACAGGATGTAAAACCTTATGCTGTTAGGTTTTATTTTCTTTTGCTTAAAACATATGAAGGCTAGTAGAAGGATGAAGGGAAAGGGGTAGGTTCAGCTACGCAGTACAGATCACTGGGGGGAAAACTCCTCAACTATAAAGTCATTCACCACTCCTCCTCGAGTGGGTATTGCTCACCCGGATAGGCCCCTCTCACCTGGCCTAGCAGCCGGAATGATGCACGGACAATGATCAGGACCAGTCTCTGCCACAGACTGGTTGTGCACAAAATTGGATAGTCCGGGATCCTCTGCCACAGGACTTAGCGCCCGAACTTCCACCAAACAGTCAAAGAGCATTTAAGCTGACCCGGCAGACTGCAAGGTGAACTTTAGCTATGGTGCATCCTCCAATAGAATTACCAGGCCCTCCTCAAGACACCAGCCTTCCGCTTGGTCTTCTCCAGGACAGGTCCTCCCCTGGTTTCTTCCATTGAGTGGCTTCCTCACGCAGGACGGACAGCACAGGATCACCTTCAAAAAGTGTAGGCACCAGTCAGCATAACTGGGCCTACTTGATAGAGTTGCAACCTCGGACCAACATGGTCCCGAGGCCAAAATCACACGACACGCTCCTCGTGCCAGGAGGGCCGCGAGGGGAAGAAGGACCCCAAGAAATGGCGTCTGCCCCTTAAGTACCCTTCCCCGGCATGCTCAGCAGGTAGACCACGCCCACTAAACTGTTCCCGAGGAAGGATACCCAATGCACTCTGGCCTGACAGTCTTCCACATTGGCCTGAGGTGGTAACGCCACCTACAGGCAAACAGTGGGAAGTCTTCCCAACACAGCCATAGCCGGAACAGAGGCCGATTTAGCATAATCACTTAAATCTGAGCCCAACTTTTGGCTCAGATACCCACTAAATTTGACACAGCGCCCAGTCATTGGGAGCAGGGCGCTACACCCACAATAGTAAAATCAGTCCGTATATGCAGCAAAGCATGCTTGTTATACTCACTGTGGAACCCAAGGCATTAATCCTCTGCATTGTGTAAAAAGGCTGTTTGATCCTGTCTTCTCTGATCTTTCTCTTCTTCTACAGTCCCCAAACCATATCCTGATTAAATAGAGCCTACACATGCTCAGTTTGGTGTGTATTACTAGAGTTTTTTTATTTTCTTGGGAGAGTGTGCATGTGATCAGCACAGGGCCAATCAGCACTGTCCAGGAAGAGGGTCAGGAGTCCTGCAGCCTCATATGACAATCAGGGGATGATGTAAACAAAACTCCTCCTACAAGCTTTAACCAGTGCTCTGCTGGACACTGATCGAAGTCACAAGACTGCTTTATGCTGATGATGAGAAAAGGTATTTAGCAGTTCATAATTTACTAAAATGATTGCATTTCCACATTCTGTGCACTGTGGGAGACCAGATATAGGGAATGCAGGGTCCCATGTTTTAAGGTGCAAAAATATGCAACAAGAAGCAGCTCTACAGTCTTGGGTGCTCTGGTACATCGAAGACGTAAAGTGTTACTAAATTCAGGACCCTGCATTCAATATATCTGGTCTCCCACAGTACACAGAACATAGAAATGCAATTATTTTAGTAAATATAAACTGCAAAATACTTTTTCTTAGCAGAAATACATAGCAGTCTTGTGATTTCTATGAGTGTCTGGTTAAAGCTTGTAGGAGGAGTTTTCATTCTCCTCTGTAATATGAGACTGCATGACCCCAGACCCTGTCTGGACAGTGCTAATTGGCCCTGTGCTGATCACATGCACCCTCCAAAAAAAAAACTCTCTAGCAATACACACCAAACTGAGCATGTGCAGAATGCCTCCAAGGCTCTGTTAAGTCAGCAGATGGATTGGGGACAATAAAAATAGGGGAGGATCAGAGAAGACAGGATCAAAACAGCCTTTTTACACAATGCAGAGGATTAACACCTTAGTGAGTATAACAAGCATGCTTTACTGCATATACAGACTGATTTTACTGTTGTGGGTCTAATAACACTAATAATACCACGCAAAGCCAAGATGCTGTTTCTAAAGCTAACCTTTCCTGTATTAAAAGCGTTCTAAACTCCAGACAGTGAGAGAGACATTATTTTGCCCCTGTACAAATCAATAATAAGACCTCATCTAGAATATGCAGTTCAGGTTTGCGCAGCTGTTTACAAAAAAGGATATCGGAGATCTGGAAAAAAGACAAGGGTAGAGAAGGGCAACCACACTGATAAGAGGCATGGAGGAGCTCAGCTATGAGGAAAGATTAGAGGAACTGAATTTATTCACTCTTGAGAAGGGGAGATTAAGGGGGTATATGATCAACATGTATAAATACATAAGTGGTCCATATAGTGAACTTGGTGTTGAGTTATTCACTTTCAGGTCATTACAGAGGACAAGGGGCACTATTTACATCTGAGGGAAAAGAGATTTAAACTCTCCATACGGAAAGGTTTCTTCACAGTTAGGCTCCATGCACACTGGGCTTAAAAAAACGCCAGTTCCCTTGGCAGAGAAAAATCACTCATATAGAGCATTTTTGTACACAGTTTAGGCAAGTTTAGGAGAATTTAGCGTTATTTTTCTGCCAGAAAGCTCCACCAACGCAAACCAGAAGGGTTGTTTTTCCTGCCTCCAAGGGCACTTTCACACTGACTGTGTGGGAGCTTTACCGTAATTTTAGAGGTGCTTTTCGGCCGCTAGCAGGGCGCTTTTAACCCCCGCTAGCGGCCGAATAAAGGGTTGAAAGTGCCCGCAAATCGCCGCTGCCGAGGCGCTTTGGCGGCGCTGCCGTTTAATTTCAATAGGCAGGGGCGCTTTAGTAGCGGTGTATACACTACTCCAAAAGCGCCTCAAAGATGCTGCTTGCAGGACTTTTTTTAACGTCCTGCCAGCGCCGCGCCCCAGTGTGAAAGCCCGGGGGCTTTCACACTGGGATTGCAGATGAGGCATTTTTCAGGCGCTTTACAGGTGCTATTTTTAGCGCTAAAGCGCCTGAAAATGCCTCCAGTGTGAAAGGGGTCTTATTGGTGAGCCTAAAATATGCCTGTAATCGTCCTAATGTGCATGGACACATAGGATAAGATTGAGCTGCTTCTACAGGCAAAACACTAAGCTCCTGTAGAAGTAGCGATTTTTAGGCCAGTGTGCATGGAGCCTAAAGCCTCGTACACACGACCGAGTTTCTCGGCAAGAACCAGCAAGAAACTTGCTGGCAGAGCTTTCTTGCCGAGTAAATCGGTCGTGTGTACGCAGCTTTCAGTTTTCTCGTCAAGAAAACCGACAAGAATCTCGACGAGAAAAATAGAGAACCTGCTCTCTATTTTCTCGTCGGGTTTCTCGACGAGAAACCCGAGTGTGTGTACACTTACCTGTCGCCGTGGAAACCCGCGCATGCTCGAAATGACTTTGACGCATGCGCGGTAGCTTCCTAGGCATAGGTAGGGTGTAGCAAGATGGCGGCGAAGGCATTGAATGTGACGAGCGCACACTCGTCGTAGTCGATGACATCACCGTGTTCGCTCCATTCAAAGAACCACGGGTTCTTTGAATTGAGCGTGTGTACACTCGGCCGGGACAAGTTTCTTGTCCAAGAATCTCGTCAAGAAAAACGACAAGTTTTTTCCTGATGAGATTCTTGGTCGTGTGTACAAGGCATAAGAGCTGTAAAAATGTTGAATAGCCTACCTTGAAAAATAGTTCTGGCCAGCTTAGTAGATGGTTTTAAAAAAGAGCTGGATGCATTCCTGAATGCATAAAATATAACTCAATGCTAACATTAAGCCTAGGTTCACATTGGAGCGATTTGTCATGCGATTTGAGAGATCAAATCGCATGACAAGTCGCAGCCTATTGGAGGCAATGGCACTGTTCCAATCGGTGCGACACCAATTTTGCGGCGCCGCACCAATTTGCAAAAGTAGCTCGCTCCTGCACTACTTTTGCTGATTTCAGGTGCGACTTCAATAGACATCTGTGCATGAAGCCACACAGATGTCTATCAAGTAGCACCTGAAATCGCGCTGACCATGCTACTTTGAAATCGTGCTACTTCAAGTAAAGTAGCGCGATTTCAAAATTAGCATCAATGTGAACCAGGGCTTATAGGTAAAAATACTAGGGGTAATTGATGCGGGTATATCCGATTGCCTCCTGGGGATCAGGAAAGATTTTTTTTTGCCCACTAGAGCACTGGAGTTTTTTTTTGCCTTCCTCTGGATCAGCTGTGAGTATAGGATTGTGGTCCCTTTAATGAGGGCTGAAAATAATAACTAGGTTATTTACAGAACCAGGTGGAGGCTTGAATAGAGATATGAATAGAGATCAAGGCATGCATGAGCAGGAGGTGTAGAGTCTGAAGGCTTTGCAGCTCCCAGTTGGCTGTGCTGGGAAGATCCCCTCAGGTCAGGTACAGTTAAATATGAGATTTGAAAAAAGGCTTATTGGGGAATGGGGGGGGGGGGGGGGGGGGTTTACAACTTTTATTAAAAGTATCCTTAAAAGTACTGAAACCACAGACAGCCAGGTAAGTAGCAATGGCAGTATAGTGTACACCGCTCCAAGGCTGTCTGCAAAGATCTGTTAATACTACTGTGGCAACAAGACTGGGTGCCAGCTAAGGTCCGCAACCTGGGAAATCTTTGCAACAAAAGAGAAAAAGCGGCACATCCAGAGATGAAGAAAATTTGTTGGTTTATTGTAGAGTCAAAGGTTTAAAAAAAACATGACATACGAGGGATCCACACTGTTCAGCAGACGCGTTTCACACAAAGTGCTTAATCATTGCATCATGGCAACGATTAAGCACGGTGTGTGAAACGCGTCTGCTGAACAGTGTGGATCCCTCGTGTGTCATGTTTTTTTAAACCTTTGACTCTACAATAAACCAACATATTTTTCTTCATCTATGGATATGCCGCTTTTTCTCTTTGTAGCAATAGCAGTATATTTTCAGTACATATCCTTTAACGTACTCTGAATGGCATCTAAAAGATTGGTCAGCAAAAGGCAAACAGAATTGTGCAATAAGGATTGCGTAGGTTCTGATAGAAAAGTAGAACGTTTGCAAACACTAGAAAGAGGAACTGACACGTGAGAACATTTGTGCCAGGAAATATTTTAGGAAGTCTCTTACATTTCAAAGTTGTGTCCCCTTTGTACAGTGTAATAGATGAAGAAAAATGAAAGCACTTAGAAATGTTAGACATTGTAAGAAGAATGTGTTGTGGACAGTGTGAATGCTGCTCAATAGAAACTGGATAGTCATTTACCCCAGGAATGGTTTAACATGTATTTTACTGTGGCCCAACACCTGTGTTACTAACCAACCGATGCCGCATCTGGCAAATGTCTCAATTTCCAAATCAAAGCTGCTGTGCCAATGACAGGTTATCCAGATCTTTAACAATATGGGACATCTCTGCATCTAGCTGCTAATAATCCCTATCTACTATGATAGTCAGTGTTTGCAAACCAGCTGTGTTCTACCGACCTTATACGCCTTTTTTAATTGCATTTTAGGCTTCCTGCAGACATAAGAAAATTCTCAGTTCCTCTGTCAGGGCATTGTGAGAATAATTGTTTCTCAATTGCAAAAATCATATGGTTGCTGGATACCCATGCAGAGATTCCAATAATTCTCGCACAAGGTAAAGTAAATAATTTTAAGAGTGCTTTCACACTGAAAGCGCCCGAGCGTCGGCGGTAAAACGCCACTATTTACGTCGCTTTACCGTCGTTTTTGCGGTGCTTTTCAGACGCTAGCGGGGCGCTTTTAACCCCTGCAAGCAGGCAAAGGGTTAAAAGCGCCCGCAAAGCACCACTGCAGTGGCGCTTTGCCGGCGGTTCGGCAGCACTGCCCATTGATTTGAATGGGCAGGGGCGGTTTAGGAGCGGTGTATACACCGCTCCTAAAGCGATGCAAAGAAGCTGCTTGCAGGACTTTGACGCCCTGCCAGCGCAGCGCCCCAGTGTGAAAGTGCTCGGGCTTTCACACTGAGATTGCAACTGAGGCTTTTTTCAGGCGCTTTACAGGCGCTATTTTTAACGCTAAAGCACCTGAAAAACGCCTCCAGTGTGAAAGGGGTCTAAAGTTGCCTTGCCACCACAGAATCACTTGTGCTAAGCTGCACACCTGTAAAAGAAGTATGAATCTACTTACCTTTCCAGCAGTCTGTGTATTGAAAAGCTGCTGCTCCTGAGGCCGATGAAAGTATCTGACTGTTGAATGAGTCAGGTACTTGCTCCCCACTGAAGCCACTGTACTCATGTACAAGTAGGGTGACCACATGTCTCGGATTGCCCGGGACAGTCCCGCATTTTGCAGGTCTGTCCCGGGCACCTTCATTCCAGGACAATACAGTTTCCTGGAATGAAACTGACACAGCTACCCCCCGGGCCAATCAGATGCCCCCAAAAAAGGCCGCAACATCACTGCTTTACTCACTGACAGTACTTGCCCTGGCCGGAAATGCCTGGAGGAGCACAATCTCCACCCCCTGCTTGTGATTGGAGAAATCATAAATCCCGCCTCTTAAGTCCAATCACTGTGCTGTGGTTCGTTACAGCACAAGCTGATTTTTGAGAAGAGGGAGTGTCCCTGAATGGTAGTTTGGAAATGCGGTCACCCCATGTACAAGACAGCAGGAAGAACCACGATGGCAGCAAATATTTTCAATACACAGGCTGGTGAACAGGAAAGTATATAAATTCTTCTTTTACAGGTGGACTATTATGTAAAAGTGACCGTGTTGTAATAGGGTCACTTTAAGTTAAACACAGATTTGTATCATGTATTTACATTAACTTATTTTTCAAAAACAGACAGACATACCGTATATACTCGAGTATAAACCGACCCAAATATAAGCCGAGGCACCTAATTTTACCACAAAAAACTGGGAAAACTTAGACTCGAGTATAAGCGTAGGGTGTCCATCTGCATGCCTCAATGTGCCTCACTGTGTCCATGCCTCACTGTGCCCATGCCTCACTGTGCCCATGCCTCCCTACCTGATCTCCGGCGCTGTGTGACTAGACTGACGTTTAACATGGGAGTCTATGGAAGGGGTGCCCGGCTTTGAAAAATTGGTGCTCCCCGGCCGTATGTCCCCTGGACAACAAACTTTGCACACTTGTAGAGAAAGAGTGGGGCTACATGTGTGCCAAGGGACCTACGGCTGGCCGGGATCAGGCGCACAAATTGGAAGATGGACACAGATTTGAGTATAAGCCGAGGGGGCATTTTCAGCACAGACAAATGTGCTGAAAAACTCGGCTTATACTTGAGTATATACGGTAACTACAAATCACGATAGCAAAATAACACTTAGGCCGTACATGCAATTTTGCACCTCGAATTGAGGATACCTTTTCATACCTCCTACATATACCTATATACTGGTACTCTGCCTTTACCATCACCCCCCTTCAAAATAATCAAATTTTGTTGCTTTGTAAAGGAAGACAGACACAGTTTTTGTTTTATCCAGCTGTATTTTCTAGTACAACTTATAACATCCAAGTGGAAGATATAGCACTAACATGTCAGAAAAAATCTAAAACAGAATCACTGAGTTGGAAAAAGGATCACCCCCTTATGTCAGTATTTTGTTGGACCACATATTGATTAATTACAGCCTTTAGTCTGTTGGGATTTGTCTCTATTAACTTTGCACATCTAGACTTTGTAATATTTGCCCAATCTTCTTTGCAGAACTGCTCAAGTTCAGTTAAATATGATGGTGACTGTGGACTTCAGTCTTCAAGTCATTCCACAGATTTTCAATCGGGTTTAAGTATGGACTTTGACTAGGCCATGCAAGGACATTCACCTTTTCGTCTGGTGTTGAGGCCACTGTGTGGTCATTTTTGCTGTGTGCTTTGGGTCATTGTCATGTTGGAAGGTAAACCTTCTTCCCATTGATAACTTTCTGGCAGAGGGCAGCAGATTTTCCTCAAGAATTTGATGGTATTTTGCCCCATCCATTTTCCTTCTATCCTGACAAGACCTCCAGGCCCTGCTGCAAAGATACTACTCCATAATATGATATTACCACCTCCATGCTTTACTGTAGGAATGGCGATATTTGGATGGCGAGCTGTACTGGATTTCCACCAGACATATGGTTTGGTGTTGAGGCCAAATAGTTACATTTTGGTCTCATCTGACCACCCTAAAGCGGAGCTCCGCCGTTAAAAAAATATTAAAAGCCAGCAGCTACAAATACTGCAGCTGCTGATTTTAATATATGGACACTTACCTGTCCTGGAGTCCAGAGACGTCTGCAGGAGAAGTTGAGCAATCGCTCGTCTATCTGCTGCCCCCACCGCCATCCTTGGTGAGGGAATCAGGAAGTAAAGCATTCCGGCTTCACTGCCCAGTTCCCTACGGCGCATTTGCGAGTCACGCAGCGCCGTCCTCACTGGTCCCCGCTGTGTTCTGGGAGCCGAGTGTTTCCTAGAACACAACGGGCGGGAAGTGACGCACTACGCGCAGAATACCTGCATAGAGGACTCCCGGAAGTGGGTGCAAATACCTGTCTTAGACAGGTATCTGCACACCCCCACCCCCCTCCCCCCTGAAAGGTGCCAAATGTGACACCGGAAGGGGGGAGGGTTCCGATGAGTGGAAGTTCCACTTTAGGGTGGAGCTCCGCTTTAAAAGCACCTTGAAGATTCTGAGGCAACATGGAAAAAGGTGTTATGGTCAGATGAGACTAAAATTGAACTATTTGTCCTCAACACGAGACGAAAAGGTGAATGTCCTTGCATGGCCTAGTCAGAGCCCAGACCTAAACCCCATTGAAAATCTGTGGAATGACTTAAAGACTGCAGTCCACAAATGGTCACCATCAAATTTACAGTGTAAGTAAACCTCACTATAATTTTCAACCAAAAACGCTGCCATCTTTGCCTCTGTTTAATCTACAACGGCCATGATGCTGCACATGTGATCAGTTATGACACCAGCCATTGGATGGTTTGACAGTTTGGTTGAGAGCACAGCCAATGGGAGTATTACATTTCAGGCACGAGCCGGAAATTAAACGGTTTCATGGATGGGTTAACTTCCACTTTAACTAAACTTGAGCAGTTCTGCAAAGAAGAGTGGGCAAATATTGCAATAAATCTAGATGCGCAAAGTTAGTAGAGACAAATTCCAACAGACTAAAGGCTGTAGTTAAAGCAAAACATGGTTCAACAAAATACTGACATAAAGGAGGTGATCCTTTTTCCAACTCTGTGATTCTGTTTTTTATTTATTCTTTAAAGTTGGTGTTATATCTTTCACTTGGATGTTATAAGTTGCAGTAGTAAATACAGCTGGTAAAAGAAAAACAGGCTGCAAAGCAACAAAATTAGATTTTTTGTAAAGGGGGCGATTCTTTTCTATACCCACTGTATTTTCACTTCTTTACACAGAGAATGAGAATATAGCCCCCCCAATAAAAGTCCCCTTTACATATGTAGTGTCCAAGCCCCTCTTACATAGGTCAGAGGAGAAAGGCCCCATACATACATAGTCAGTGGAAAAGAAGAGCCACCTTACACGGAATTTTTCCCCTTATGTTTTTGGTCAGGGCAGAAGACATACCGCTTACATTGGGGGTAAGGGGAGAAGATGAGCCCCTTTGTAGTGGTGACCAGTGGCAGAAAATAAGCCATTCTGACATTAGTGGTTAGTGTAAGAAGACGGCTTCCTTATGTTAATAGTCAGCGGGAGGAGGAAAAGTGTCCCTCTTACTTGGGTGGTATGTAGGAGAAGAATGTGTTTTTTATTGGTGGTCAGTGGGAGATGTTGGGCATCCTTACACGTAACTGTGACTGCACTAGAACGATGCAAACAGCAAAGTTCAAGCTCAGAATCCAGCCTAAAACACTGCCCCAGGCCCCAAATCAGCCACTAAAGTGTCCATGGTGGTAGTCTGCTCCTGTAGTTGCAAAAACATAATTTTTACAAAAGCAGCCAACGCACTGTTCTACACATCTATTTCCCTGCTGATGATAAGTTGTGAGGATCACTTTTGTAACAGTTCACACAATTTCAAATTGTGAACATCGTAAAGTAGGACTTTAGGCAAAACTTTATTTTTTTCATTTTGGATAGAGTAATGGAGGGTTATCACCCGTCAGATTTTTTCGCCATCTGTGTCCCATTGTGGCGATTTTCCTTCACTTCCTGTGCCATAGCCAAACAGGAAATGAGGAAACAGGAAATTTCTGCAAATTAAGGGAATTCCTTGGGGACCCCCAGGTCACCAGAACTAGTGGAAGATTTCCGCTCTATTACTTTTCTGGTGACAACCCAAAATGTTCTTTTCCTTTTTAATGATAATGGTAAGCAAGACAAATAGAGAGAGTAATGAGGACACACACAGCAATAAAAATGGACAGGTGTTCTAATCCCTCTCCACTCTATCCAAAACTAAAACAAAAGTGTTGCCTTTAGCTGTACTTTAAGTCTCCTAGTGTGCGTGTGTGTATGTATAATTATATATATATATATATATATATATATATATATATATATTATACATACACACACATATATATGTATACACACATACACACACACATACATACACACAGTGGAACATCGGATTGCGAGTAACGATTAACAAGCGTTTCGCAATACGAGCACTGTGTTTTTAAAAAACCTGACTCAGTTTGCGAGTGTTGTCTGGCAAAACGAGTAGGATTCAAGCCACAGCGGTGTGCAGTACTGCATTTGGCCTGAGGTGGGGGTTGCCGGCGCTGACTCGGAAATACTCCGTTCCCGAGCCTTTCCGAGGTCAGCCGAGCTGTCTTTGGGCCTTTCCTTGTGTTTCCGAGGCTCTCCGGTGCCCCCCACCTCTGGCCACATGCAGTATTGCATGCCATTGAAGTCAATGCGGAACAAATAATTTTTGTTTCTATTGACTTCAATGGGGAAACTCGCTTTGATATGCAAGTACTCTGTATTACGAGCATTCTCCTGGAACGGATTATGCTCGTAATCTGAGGTTCCACTGTAATATTATATATATATATAAGTTAGCCTTGGAGGGTCCATTCTGCACAGTATAGCGATATATCAAATATAGAAAAATCAGGAATAGTTAGAAAGTTGCAAGAGGTCTCTGAGGAGCTTGAAAAGTATGGGTGCAGAAGCAAGGACCCCATTCTTCTACTTCATCTTTGGAAAGTGGAAAGCACTTTATAGTATTCAGAAAAAGATTAATTACCTCCAAGCATGTTAAAAGACAAATTTACTTCAGTCTAATCCATTTGTAATCCTTTTTTCTCTCAAATAGCCGGAAGGAAACTGATGCACAGTTCAAATACTAAATTTTGCATATCCGCATGGACATTAGCATTATATTTTCTTTTCTTTGTATTTTTTACCATTTAAAAAAAGTGAAATGTTGCAGTTTGCATCATACTCGTTCTTGTTTTTTTACACTGCAGTAACAATCAAGCATACGAATAACGAGGGTTCATTTTTATTTCTATTTTTAATAAAAAAAATTGTGTAAATACCAATGAAAAAAGGAATTACAATGGAATAAAGACTGAAAGAAAATGATCAATGTTTAATAAAAGGATTAAATATTGTTTCAATTTAATTTAACAAAGATTAAAAAAATCCTTGAATTGTAGTTAACATAAACTAAGCATACTGTTGGTCATTTTTACACCTAATTATAATATGCAAAAATATCATCGCAAGTTCACTCGTAAGAGATTCTATTGGAAGAACTCATAGGCACAGGCCAGCAGATATACAAAATTGATCAAATATATTAATAGAATACACTATATTGTCAAAAGTATTGGGACACCTGCCTTTACACGCACATGAACGTCTTAGTCCATAGGGTTCAATATTGAGTTGGCCCACCCTTTGCAGCTATAACAGCTTCCACTTTTCTGGGAAGGCGGTCCACAAGGTTTAGGAGTGTGTCTATGGGAATGTTTGACCATTCTTCCAGAAGCCCATTTGTGAGGTCAGGCACTGATGTTGGATGAGAAGGCCTGGCTTGCAGTTCCGCTCAAATTCATCCCAAAGGTGTTCTATCGGGTTGAGGTTCCTCCACCCCAAACTCACTCATCCATGTCTTTATGGACCTTGCTTTGTGCGCTGGTCCAAATCATTTGTTGGAGGGGGATTATGGTGTGGGGTTGATTCTCAGGGGTTGGGCTTGGCCCCTTAGTTCCAGTGAAGGGAACTCTTAAGGCATCAGCATACCAAGACATTGTGGACAATTTCATGCTCCCAACTTTGTGGGAACATTTTGGGGATGGCCTCTTCCTGTTCCAACATGACTGCGCACTAGTGTACAAAGCAAGGTCCATTAAGACATTGTCCAATCAGCAGGCTAGGGGTGTGTTGTTGACCAAGCTGTGCTGTCTAGCTGGATGTCTGAATCACAGGAACCACATTACAAATCCTCTTATAGGTAAAAAAAAAAAAAAGTTCCTATATATGTGTTTCAGCTACACTTTAAGAGGTACAGTATGCAACCCAAAACCAAATATGTAATATTGTATATACTGTTTTAAAGTAGTCGTAAATCCTTTTTTTTAAAAACAAAAACACCTGCAAGACAAAGCCATAATGAGCTAGTATGACTAGCATACTAGCTCATTATGCATCACTTGCCTTAGATCGGGGCCCCCAAAGCCATCCTCGTCTCCCCCTCCAGCCGCAGCCATCGCTTCACAGATACCCGGAAGGTTACTTCCGGGTATAGCCGCCCAGGCGCTGTGATTGGCCGGAGCGGCGAAGACGTCACTCTGCGCATGTGCACGGAAGCCGCCAAATCCGGATTTGTGAATAGGGATTCGGACTGAATGCACCGTTGTCTACGGCGCGCATGTGCCATAGACATCGGTGCATGTCTTTTTTTGCAAATATCTCCTAAACCGTGTAGGTTTAGGAGATATTTCTTGCACCTACAGGTAAGCCTTAATCTAGGCTTACCTGTAGGTGCAAGTTGCATAAGTGGGTTTACAACCACTTTAAGTTAGAGAAGGTGATTTACAAAAAATTGGGGAAATTGAAACCTAAGTAAACCTGGAATCATTTTCCTTAGCAGCTAATTAATGCTGAGTTACAGTTGTAGCTACAGCTTGGACCAATGCAGTTATGCATATACTATACCTGTGGGATCCCTCTGGAAGCTGGACATCCCTGCAGTTTAGTTACTACAGGGGATCGCCCGCTCAGCACAGGTACAATTCACAGAGCGTCTTAAATTTTTCCTCAATGAATGCAAGACATTCTCTGATTGGACGAGGTGCAGAGGTGAGGCGGTACCGTTCATGATCTCCACCTACGCCAGAGAACGCCTTATACTCATTGAGAAAAATGCAGGAAGCCCATGCCAAGCAAGAGACCCCTGGGCTCACTATGCAGTAGGGCAGCCGTTTGGCATGGGACCTAAAAAATAGCAGCAATCACTATAGTAGTGGAGGCTACTACAATGATTTCCAACTTCCCCAGGAATCCCACAGGTGTGGTATATCATGCATATGAACAATGTGGACCCGTGTAACTGTACTATAAAATCCATATCTGGAATACATCTAATTAAGATTCATATATCAAATGCAGCAAGTAATGCTAGGAGTGTTATGGGCTGCCATGGGTAACAGCTCCAGCATTGCTCTACTTTGTTTAAAGTGGAACTTTACTCTTTCAGTCAACACTGACTATTTTTAGGCCCCATTCACACAGGGGCGGCACGACGCGGCACGACTTCTGGGGGTGACCTCGGCGGCGCGATCTCAAGACGACTTGAGACGCCCGCCGAGGCGATTTGCATAAAGACTTCTGTATAGAAGTCAATGCAGGTCGCCCCCAAAAGTAGTACAGGAACCCTTTTCTAAGTCAGAGCGAACTGAGTCGCTCCTATTAGAACGGTTCCATTGAACAGCGTGGGACGCGACTTGTCAGGCGACCGAGTCGCCTGACGAGTCGCCCCTGTGTGAACCGGGCCTTAATCCTTACGCTACTAACATTAGTAAATAGCTAGGATAGTATATCACATTTACTTGTTTTAAAACTTTTTTCTACATTACAGTTAGGCCCCTTTCACACTGAGGCGCTTTGCAGGCGCTATTGCGGTAAAAATAGCGCATGCAAAGTGCCCGCAAAAAGCCGCTACTTTGTATCCAGTGTGAAAGCCCTCAGTGTAAAAATACCGCTCCTATAGCGCCCCTGCCCATTGAAATAAATGGGGTAGCGCCTCCAAAACGCCCGCAAAGAGGCATTATTGCGGGCATTTTTAACCCTTTTTCGGCTGCTAGCGGGGGTTAAAATCACCCCGCTAGCGCCCGCAAATCGCGGCAAAAACGACGGTATAGCAGCGCTAAAAATAGCGCCGCTATACTGCCAGCGCATCCAGCGCTTCAGTGTGAAAGTAGCCTTACTTCCTAGTTTCTGGCCTAGGAAAATGATGTCATATATCCCATCCCATCTTCAGGAGGGGAGGAGGGGCTTTATCAGCTAAGCACACCCTCCTGCCTTCTATGCCTCAGCTAAGTGCAGATGGCTTCCAGGTAGTACTGTAAATGCTACATCAGGGGTCTCAAACTGGTGGCCCTCCAGCTGTTGTAGAACTACAAGTCCCATGAGGCATTGCAAGGCTGACAGTTACAAGTGTAGCGGGTATTTGAATTATGTGAGGACTCTGGTGGTGTGAGGTTCCTTTGGGTCCCTGGGTGGCGCTGTTGCTCTGGGCCGAAGTTGAACTCACACTGCGAATTGTGCCTTTTTGTCCTCCCCTGAAGCTGGTACGGCGGGGCGGGGAACCCGCTGTGACGCAAAGGGAGATGTCATAAGAGGGGCGGATGCCCTGACCTTAAGAAGAGAGTCGGAGGATGTGGCCGCACCCAGGCACCTTCAGCTTGGGTGCTGGCGTTCCGGTGTTCCAGGTCTAGGCACCCTTGGCCTAGCTGGAGCGGAGATGGAGTCCATCTCAGGCACCTTTAGCCTGGGGTGAGGTACTATGGCGGATGCCTCGGGCTCAGTACCTTCGACTGAGTTCCACGAGGGTGGAGGAATCCGAGGGGGCCCTAACTCCTTGGGTGCCCGTGTCTGAGTTCGTGAGGACTGGTGCGCAGTAACTTCTCCGAAGAGTCCGGCGCAGCATCGCTGGTGACGGAGAGGCCTCCATTTCTCCCTTGGACGGATTTCTTCCTCTGACAGGGGCAAAGTGAGCGAAGGTAATTCACGTTCTATATTACCTAGTCAGTGGCAGTGACTATTCACCACTGGTGACAGCACAGTGGGCAGCAGCAAGAAGGGAAAGGATTGTGCCTCGATCTGTCCCCATTTTCCAAAGGAGAAAGATTGTTTTATTGCTTGGCAAGAAGAATAAAACTGAGTTGTACCTATTCACTGTGTGGAACTTGGGTTACTAAGCAAAAGGAGTCAGGGACAAAGGACTGGACTTGGCTCTAGGACACCTACACGAAAGCCCAATCTCTGGCCTTCACCTCCCAGTTACGGGAGGACATGGGCCGTGGTGTGTCTTATCCCTCTCTCCCAGGTACCCCTAGACAACAGCCATATAACCGATGAAGCAAGGGAGAGGGGTGAGGCCGCTACACAAGCATGACTCCCACCGGCAGAGGCATGATGGGACTTGTAGTTTTGCAACAGCAGGAGGGGCACCAGTTTGAGACCCCCGTGCTACATGAATCATCTGCCCTTACTCAAGATGGCCACTGCCTGAAATGCTATGGAGGGTATTTTGAGGGGATGAGGGAGTATGCTTTGAATACTAAAAATGAATTAAATAGAATTTTTGGTTTGCGATGCTGAGATGCAGTGTAGTTCCACTTTAAATTAGCCATCTAAATTTACTGGGACTTGTAGTTCTAATACAGTTAGACAAAATAAATTGCATCTTATGTCTTCCCAGTTCCCAGTAAGTACAGACGGTCAGAATTTTCTGGTTACTATAAAGCCACCTCACATTAACACCATAGGCAGCACAGAGAGGAAGTATTGAAAATATATTTGCACTTTTGTATGTGTGTTAGTGTGTCAAGGAAAAAAGAGCATTCTTGCAGTGCAATTATACGGGCATGTACTGGTAATAAGCAAGTCCTGGGGTTGTCTGTTCTAATTATTCTCCAGAGAGGGAAGCTTTATAGCACAGGAACACGACTAAGGCCATTATAAGAGGATGTCCAATTAACATGTCTGAATTATATAATTCTCACTTAAAGCAAAACTTGGGGGAGATGAAAGAACTACCCTTGAAGTGGGGCTCACTCCGCACAGCAAAGGAAAATGTTTGTTTTTGCCTCGGGTACCATTAGGAAGCACTTTTACTTACCTTATCCTTCACTCCCACAGGCTCCTGCTCTCTGTGTACTTTGGTGCTCCGTCCGTCGGTTGTGCTATGATGTCATCACATACAATGTGGAATTTCTGGCCCTGCATTGCAAGTGAGGACGCCAAGGACCCACCTACAACCCACAATGCTGGAGAAAAGAGAAGAGTGGTAGCTTGCAGGGGAGTAAGGGATAAGGGGTAAGGGATAAGGTAAGTAACTGAGCATTTTAATTATGAAGTCAGTTAGTACCTGCCCCATTCCTAACCAGCCTAAAGCCTCATACACACAAGTCTGGTTTTTGTCAAAAGGGCGTGTGCCAGGATCTTGTCTTGCATACTAATGTTACACAATTGTCGTGCCACAAACACGAACGTAGTGACGTACTACGAGGAATTTCAGCTCTTGAGCGCCACCTGTTGGGCCCCTTCTGCTAATTTCGTGTTTGGTGAGCATTAAAGTGGAGCTCCACCCTAAATAGCAACTTATGCTATTTGGAACCCTCCCCCCCTCCGGTGTCACAATTGACACCTTTCAGGGGGGAGGGGGGTGAAGATACCTGTCTAAGACAGGTATTTTCACCCACATCCGGGAGTCCTGTCTCCGGGAATCTGCGGGAGTGACATCACTTCCCGCAGACTTCCCTTGGTGTTCTGGGAGACACTCGGCTCCCAGAACACAGGAGCACCAATCAGAACGGCGCAGCGCGACTCGCGCATGCGCCGTAGGGAACCGGGCATGAAGCCGCAGGGCTTCACTTCCTGGTTCCCTCAGCGAGGATGGCGGAGGGAGCAGCAGAGCGACGAGCGGTCGCTCGTCCTCTGCTGCGGACGTCGCTGGACTCCAGGACAGGTAAGTGTCCAAATATTAAAAGCCAGCAGCTGCTGTAGCTGTAGCTGCTGGCTTTTAATTATTTTTTTCCGGTGGAGCTCCGCTTTAATTCCGAGCATGCGTGTTTGTACTTTCGACTTCTGTGTGACGGATTTGTGTACTGACCATACGAAAATCAGACGTCCGCCAAAAATTTACTAGCCTGCCATCCAACATTTGTTGCCCGAAAATTGGACAACAAATTGTCAAAAGGAGCGTACTAACGGTAAGAATTTCAGACAACAGTCTGTCAACAGAATCCCCTTCCAACAATCGTACCGAATGTACGAGGCTTTACTGTCTTTGGCCTGTCCCTTTCATATATTTAATTTCATTTTTTTGCAATCATGGAGGCTCAGCATCACATGAGAGCATTACCTGGGGGAAGTCTGCCTGCTTAGCAGGGTGGATAAAAATCAATGATTAAAAAAAAAAATCAAACAAATCTGTTTTTATTTAAAGCGGTTGTATACCCCCCCAAAAAAAATAAAACCTGCAAGACAAAGGCATAATGAGCTAGTATGACTAGCATACTAGCTCATTATGAATTACTTACCTAAAGCCCCGTACACACGGTCGGACTTTTGCCCAACAAACTTTGTTTTAAGCAAGTTGGACCAACAATCCGACCGTGTGTACGCTCCATCGGACAAACTTTTTTCCGTTTGGTTTTGTTTTCATCGGACAAAAGTTGGGTCTGCAAACGGACAAACTTTTGCCCAACAAAAGTCAGATGGACAAAACAACTAATGTAAAAATCAACCAACAATAGCAGAAGTTGACCAAAGGGTGGCGGTAAAGAGCAGAAAAACCACGTGATGTTGCAAAAAGTTTTGGGAAAGTTTGCAGAAAAGTCCTGTGGTGTGTATGCGATGGGTGTTCCCGACCAACTCCGTTCGGACAAAAATCCACGGAAACGTCCGATGGAAGTCCGACCGTGTGTACGAGGCTTTAGATCGAAGCCCTCCAAGCCGTCCTCGTCTCCCCCTCCGGCCGCAGACATCTCTCCCGGAGGTTACTTCCGGGTATCGCCACTCCGGCGCTGTGATTGACCGGAGCGGCGAAGACATCACTCCGCGCATGCGTGTGGGAGTCGTCAAAGCCGGCATTGCCGGTTTTATGAATAGCTATTCTCAGTGCGCATGCGCCGTAGACATCGGTGCATTCTTTGTGGCAAATATCTCCTAAACCATGTAGGTTTAGGAGATATTGCAAACACCTACAGGTAAGCCTAAAGCCCCATACACACGGTCGGACTTCCATCTGACTTTTCCGTGGATTTTTGTCCGAACGGAGTTGGCCGGGCACACCCATAGCATACACACCACAGGACTTTTCTGCAAACTTTCCCAAAACTTTTTGCAACATCACGTAGTTTTTCAGCTCTTTTCCGCCACCCTTTGGTCAACTTCTGCTATTGTTGGTTGATTTTAACATTAGTTGTTTTGTCCATCGGACAAAAGTCCGATGGTTTTCTGTACACACGGTCGGACTTTAGTCCATCGGAATTTTGTTGGGCAAAAGTTTGTCTGTTTGCAGACCCAACTTTTGTCCGATGAAAACAAAAAAAAAAAGCAAAAAAAGTTTGTCCGATGGAGCGTACACACGGGTCGGATTGTTGGTCCAACTTGCTCAAAATGAAGTTTGTTGGCCAAAAGTCCGACCGTGTGTATATGGGGCTTTAATCTAGGCTTACCTGTAGGTAAAACATGTCAAGGAGGGTATACAACTGCTTTAAATCAGATTTTGGGGATTTCAAATCAGATTTTTATCAAATTTATTTTAATAAAATGCTTTTGGAGTAAAAATAGAGTATAAAGATATTTTTCTATTTAAGATACATTAATAATTTTGTTTATTCAGCATGAAATGGAGCTTAGTTATGTAGCATGAGGCTGTATATTCTGCAACAATTACATTTTTGGTAAACTCATTTAATGAATCCAAGCTCCGCAAAGCTGAGATAACATGCACTGCATTGATGCATTCACACAATTTCACAGTAACCATGAGATGAAACAAAGTTTAGGAATATTCCTTTATCACATTGTTTTGCAAATCTATGTACACTGCAAACTGTATGATTAAATTCTAAATAGAAAACCTTAATTTTGTTTGCAAATATTAAAGATTCTAACTACCAGCAAGAATGAGTCCTTACATTCAAAGAGCACCTGTCACTTCAGATCCATCATGGCAGCGCCCGTTAGTGGTCATCCACTCACCTGCTGCCACCCCGTCCCTCACCTTGTTGTGTCACTGCTGCATCACCAGCCGTCCCATTAAAGTGAATGAGACTGTCGGTGAGTCAACAGCGGGTCAGAGGAGGAGCCGCCACTGCGGGACAGAGATGACCATTGCTCTTTAAAAATTATGATTTAAATCAAGCCTTTTTACTAGTGATTTAAATCAAATCCATTCTGCTGCTTAGGAATGCCCACCCCTCCAGACTGACATCCACCTATCAAGGCATGTTTTTATATGTATAACTCCTCCCAAGAGCCAGTCCTTTGCATGTATCGGCTCTTATAAGGAGTACTAAGGCAGGGAGCTGTGATGTTTTCAGAAACATACATACAGCACCCAGCCTCTCCTACCAGCCATGATCTGCCTGCATTGCATTGAGAAGTACATAGAACCAGTAATGATGTCATGGGTCCAAAATAAACAATGTAATGAAAATGGAAAAATGTATTAAAAAAAATATTAGTATGCTGATAAGGGGGAAAGAAGGAACCAAGAAAGGCATAAGATAAGCAGGTTAACTTCAGCTTTAGAGTACAGGGGGTCCCCTCTTACTTACGAACCGGGCGCTGCGGGGACCCTCTGCCGTTCTTCGCGGTCCATCTGCTGTTTTGCGCATGCGCGGCCAGATGGAGCCTCTGGAAATGTCCGTAATTGGCCGCGCATGCGCAGAACGGCATTCGTCGGAACATCGGAAAAGTCCGTAATTTTCGTTCTGCGCATGCGCGGCCGACTTACGACCATTTCCGATTTACAAACAGGAGGAAAGTCCCTAACGGGTTCGTAACCCGGGGACCACCTGTAGTTCTAAGACCCCTTTCACACTGAGGCGTATTTCAGGCATTTTAGCGCTAAAAATAGCACATAAAAAACGCCTGAAATACTCCTGCCCCAGCATTCTCAATGTGAAAGCCTGAGGACTTTCACGCTGAGGCGACGCGCTGGCAGGAGAAAAAAAAATCTCCTGCAAGCCACATCTTTGGAGCGGTGTGTATACCGCTCCTTTATTGCTCCTTTCCATTGAAATCAAGGGAAGCCTGCTGTAGCCGCGTTTTTTTCGGGCAGTATTAACCCTTTTTCGGCCGCTAGCGGGGGTTAAAACCGCACCGCTAGCGGCCTAATATCGCGGTAAATATGACGGTATAGCGGCACTAAAAATAGGGCCGCTATACCGCCACCGCACATGCCCGCCCCAGTGTGAAAGGGGCCTAGAGGCTCACTTTTTCTTTACCTTCATGCATTCTATGCATGAAGGTAAAAAACTTTCTGTGTACAGCAGCCCCCCCTAATTCTCACCTGAACTCACTCTTGATCCAGCGATGTGCACGGGAGTCAATCACAGGCAGTTATCCAATGAGAAGAGAGAGGGGGTAGGGTTGAGTAGCGGCTCTGTTTGTGAATAGACACGCAAAGCCATGGCTTGGGAACAGGCCTGCTTGGGTGCCCCCATTGCAAGCTTCTTGCTCTGGGGGCACTCAACAGGAGGGAGGGGCCAAGAGCGCCGGCAAGGGACCTGAGAATAGGGGGATCGGGGCTGCTCTGTGCAAAACCACTGCACAGAGCAGATGACTAGGACATGTTTATTATTTTTATTTATTTTTTTATAAATCAATGAGTTTTCTCATAATTATGTAATTTCTGATCCATATTTGAATAAATGTCAAGAGATTTGAACTCCTTGTTATACAACAATTTCAATTGTTTGTGATTTCTGATTTTGCAGAAAGATGTAACCGATGCAATATTTAATGTCAGAAGGATGGCATCTGTCTATCACACCAGCTTGTCTGCCATGGGAGAGTAGCAAATGGCAGAACGATCGTGTTGAGTCTAGAAGGAGGGATTCATCAAATTCTATTAAGGCTCAATGCTGCCATTTTGCCTGGAACTACCATTTGTGTCAATAGGATTTAAGACCACATTAACATGTAATGGGGGTTGATGAATCTCTCCCAATGGAACAGCATGCAATTTTCAGACTTGGCTGTGGTTTTCCTTTGGAAAGGAAGAAGCGGTTCTATTATGATCTGATTTATGAGTCAACCGATATACTGGCACTAAAAGGATCATGTCTCTGTGGTCCTTTATTCAAGAATAAATACAAAAAAGGAGCGGCATTAAAACGGCAAAGGCTCTTCACACGTCCACCTGCCGAACATGGCGATCAGGAGGACGGAGACACAATGACTGCGTCTCCAGTATAATATATCTGGCAGACGATTTGACACTGTGCCAGGCTGGAGTAAAACCTAATCCTCCATTTAATCTAAGATGAGGTCTGCTTTCAGTAAGACTCTACAAATAATAGGAACGGAGGAAGTAAAGTTGGCAGCTCCTAAACTTGGCAGAGAACAAGCGTCTTCACTTGACCCATATCACTGTCAATGGAGCTGGCAAAACAATTATGTGGAAAAGAAAGCAGCTATTCGTAGGCTTCCCTCCTTAGGGATCTTCCACATGATCAGAATTGTTCGGCTCATAAAGATGTATGATAATATCTTCATATTAACGTCGTTTACAAGACATAATCATTTTGCCATATTCAAGGCCATCAGTAACTGCAACCACGGACACTACTAAACACCGGCACACCACCATTTTAGCTTTCTCCAGGGAACGGGAAAATTGGTGTCTAATCTAAAAAGCCATAAAATGGAGGAAAAATTGAATTCATTGGGGACTGAAAACATATGAAGCTCAGGAAAATGTAAAATCAATTAGTTTAAAATGCGGTTTTGAATGTACAGTGAGGTGGCGTTATAAAAGGGAATCATAATATTTCCAATTTCTAGTAGTGGAAGCAATAATATAATATAAATGATCTACAAACCATTTGAGGTTCAAGTGTAAGGCAAATATAACAGACTCCACTTAATTCAGCTATGTATTACAAATACTGAAATATATCATTAAAAAGTACTTTGATCTGTCTTTATACTAGTCTCCTTTAATCCCTGGAATTCACAATCTCCGACTCAGCCAGTCAAAGGAAGCTTTGTATTCATTGATGGAATACAAAGCTGCCTATGAATGGTATAGTGCCTCTCAGACCAATGCCATTTTGTTCCGGGTATGAGGCAGGAAGGAGGTATCCTCTCGTACCCGGAACACAGTGCTTCAGAGCCTCAGCTATGTACAGTTTTATACAGCACACCCAGCATGTTCACATGTTAGTGATGGAAATACAGTGGAACCTCGGATTACGAGCATAATCTGTTCCAGGAGAATGCTCGTAATCCAAAGTACTCGCATATCAAAGCGAATTTCCCCATTGAAGTCAATGGAAACTAAAAGAATTTGTTCTGCATTGACTTCAACGGCATGCAATACCGCATGCGGCCAGAGGCGGGGGGACGCCGGAGAGCCTCGGAAACAGCTGGAAAGGCCGAGGACAGTTTGGCTGACCTCGGAAGGACTCCGTTCCCGAGCCTTTCCGAGGTTTGCAGAGGTCAGCCAAACTGTCCTCGGGCCTTTCCGTGCATTTTGGAATGGCGCCGATTGGCTGCGATGGGCGCCGTTCGGCTCCGGCGTCCCCCACCTCAGGCTAAATGCGGTACTGCACACCGCTTTGGCCTGAATCCTGCTCGTTTTGTGAGACAACACTCACAAACCGAGTTAGGATTTTAGGAAATACATGCTCGTATTGCGAAACGCTCGTTAACCGCGTTACTCGCAATCCGAGGTTCCACTGTAGTTTGTTTGGGCCAGCTATTTAAAGTGAACAGAAACCTGGACATCAGCTTTAAAAGAACCTTCAGGGCAGATCACCAGAAAAAGCTACAGATATAAGAATATTGAAAATAATTTTTCATAATACACGTTAAAGTGGTTGTAGAGCTTCATTTTTTTCTAAAATAACAAACATGTTATACTTACCTGCTCTGTGCAGTGGTATTGCACAGAGCACCACCAGCACTCTAGGTTCTTACTCTTCTTGGTGCGCCACCATAGATAGCCTCTGGGGACACACCTGTGCACTTGCTCCTGAGCTGGGCTGTTTGTGCGTCTACACACATCACTCAGACGATCCAGGCTCGGGCGAGATCCTGACCATTTGGTAGGGATTCACCCAGATGCTTGGACTGGCACCCAGCTCAGCCTTTCAGCAATCCGCTGAGTGCCTGAGTCAGCCCCTCCCACCCCCTCCACAGCCCAGAGCTCCAGTGAGCGCTGGAGGGGCAGAGCCAGAGAGCTGAAGACTGACTGTCCTGGCTCTCTTCTCAGAGCAGAAAGAGAGAACTGAGCAATCAGTGGTGTTTGCTCGCTCAGTTCTCGTTGCAGAGCTAGCAGGGGACAGATACAGCATATCCAATGCTGTATCCATCTAATTGATTATAAAGGTTTGGTTTTCTTTAAAGTCCATACTTCTCTTTTAAGATATAATATCAGCCACACAGGGACTGCATTGTTTTCAGTATGTCTGGACTCCTACTGTAGACTTGCACTGCAAGAATGAGCATTACAGAACAACAACTATTGCATAGCAGAAATTTGCAAATATGGCTTCCTCCATGTTCATACAGTATAAAATTACAGACTTTACACGGAAACAGTATACCGTATATACTCGAGTATAAACCGACTCGAGTATAAGCCGAGGTACCTAATTTTACCACAAAAAAACTGGGAAAACTTATTGACTCGAGTATAAGCCTAGGGTGGGAATGCAGCAGCTACTGTAAGCGGAAAAGAGGGTCAACAATGCCCATTTGCACGCCTCACTGTGCCCATTTGCACGCCTCACTGTGCCTGAGTCAGTGTACCTGAAATTCTTGACAGGCTGCGGGCGTCCATTTATTGTTTAAAAGTCACGGGCTCCTCCTGGTCACGTTCCATGATAGGCGTTTCCCAGCAGACACTGTGTTCAGTGTTCCGCCCATCACGGACGTTCTTTCATCCTCAGACAAGAGGACGTCCGTGATTGGCGAAACACTGAACACAGTGTCTGCTGGGAAACGCCTATCACGGAAGGGACCAGGAGGAGACCACGACTTTTAAACAATGGACGCCCGCAGCCTGTCAAGAATTTCAGGTACACTGACTCGAGTATAAGCCGAGGGGGGTATTTTCAGCCTTAGAAAAAGGGCTGAAAAACTCGGCTTATACTCGAGTATATACAGTATATTAAATTAACACAAATTGATACCGTTATTTGCCTGATGATGATGATCTATTTTACACCTATTGGAAAGGCTATACAGTACATAGTGAGGATGTGGCTGCTATTTTAGCCACGTGGCTATGTACTGTAGAAAACATGTACTGCAGACATTTGGCTGTGTTTCTACTGAGTTACACCACTTGTATAGATATAGGCATGTAATCTATGCAAGGGTGACTTTGTGTGTGGAATTTCTTTACGTAGTTTTGCACAATATATAACGTGCTTCTCATTAAAATACAATAAGAAATATAAATACGGTAAGTAAATGTCAAGTTAGTAAATCAACATGAGTGAATCCTTTAGGAGTCTGATTGATCTTTCTTTTTTCTTTTCACAGAGTGCAAGCTGTCAACCTTTCTGTCAGTGATAATTTTATTGTCCAATGAAATAAATGCATATGCATCATTGCTAAAGAACAGCATACACCAGCAGATAACACTGCGTATGGTGAGTGATATGTATCAACCAGTATATGGTACAAAAACAAATGTAAAAGAAAACAGTGTTGGCATCCGGAGCATTGGGCTAAGGCCTCGTACACACGACCGATTTTCTCGTCGTAAAAAACACGTCGTTTTTTTCGACGAGATTCTTGTTAAGCTTGTCGATTTTCTCGTCAAGCTTTCTATGCGTACACACTGGCATTTCCCAATTTCCTCGTGGTTCTCTGCGCTCACGTCCAGCACGTACGACGGCACTATAAAGGGGAAGATCTTTTTTCTTGGCGCCACCCCTTGGGCTGCTTTTGCTGATCTCGTGTTACCGCGTGTGAAGTAAAAGTTTGGGAAGAGACGATTCGCGCTTTTCAGTCTTCGTGCTTTCAGTTCGTTTTAGCGTGACGAATGTGCCATTTCCATTACGAAGGCTTGTTTTACCAGAAGATGCGCTCCCGTCTCATACTTGATTCTGAGCATGCGCGCTTTTTGAAGAGTCGTAAAAGCATACACACGAACCATTTTCTCGTCACAAAACAGGCCGACGAGAAACACGACGAGGAAATCTGGAATCCTGACGAGAAAATAGAGAGCAGGTTCTCTATTTTCTCGTCGAGATTCTCGTCAAGTTTCTCGTCGTAAAACCATACACACGAACGTTTTTCTAGACAAAAAAACTCTCGCGGCACTTTTCTTGACTGTTTACGACGAGAAAATCGGTCGTGTGTACGAGGCCTAAGTGTCAAAAATTTATATGGAGGGGAAAATAGGTAACTCTGATAGTGCCCCAGATATGATGGATTGCAGGATACAATATACGTGACCTAAAATGTTTTCACAATTGCAAGTTGCAATGTGTGCCCTTATAGACAAAACAAAGTGTTTCTCCACTCTCCAGACAAAAATTTAAAAAATTCATTATAAAAACAGTCTTTTGTAAGTGCTCAACCCCAATGTACATTACAAATTTTCTTAGCGTAAGTAATGTTAAAGAATTTTCCTGCTAATCTTGCCATTTCCCAAATTCTATCAAGGTTTACTTGCCCCTCCTCTCCTCTCATCCATTCACAGAACGCCTTGTATTCAATGAAACTAATACAATAAGGTGACCAGATTTTTTTAAATGAAATCCGGGGACATATTTTTTTTTTTACTAGTAATGGCAGCCATCAGGGACTCTCTGCCCGTCGCCGCCGCCTCACAGCCTCTCAAGTCTTACTCTCCGGGTCCCAGCTACTACTGGGTGGGGAGCGGAGAAATAACTCCACCAGGGAAGTCCAGGGAAGTCAAGGCAAGGAGATAAGCAGGTAGGCGGCTGGCCGGGATTTAAGCCAAGGCAGAAGAACATTTGGGTGGAGCTGAATGGGCATGCACCCGAAACTGAAGAAAAATTCCCTCCGCTCCGACCAGCACATAATAATCAGAAAGGGGCACAGATAATGGAAAGAAATACACCCCCTAAGCTAGTAGGAGCGGCGGAGAGGGAGGTGTAATTTAGGATTTTTTATTTTAATCCTGCACTGACTGTCTTTGAAATTGCCCTGTTCAAATCCAATCCGGGGACAAAACCGGGGACAGATTTGGTCCGGGGACAGTGTCCTCAATCCGGGGACTGTCCCCTGAAAACGGGGATGTCTGGTCACCCTATAATACAAGACATTTTGTGAATGGACATAGTGAAGAGCGAGTGACCCACTATCATCACAGTACCGGAGCTGTAAGTCTAAGCAGCCGAAGCTCATGTCTGATGCTAGTATCAGGCAGAATACAGCAGACATTTTTCGCATTCCCAGCAACCATCTTATTCTAGCCAAAGATGGCAAATCATTACACATAACTTCTCTGGACCAGACAAAATTCTGTGTAATGTTTAAGCCTCGTACACACGATCGGACTTCCATCTGACTTTTCCACGGATTTTGGTCCGAAGGGGCATTGGCCGTGAACTTGGTATGCATACACACGGCAGAACTTTTTCAGTCAACATTCACCAAATCACGTGGTTTTTCAGCTCTTTACCGCCACCCTTTGGGCAACTTCTGCTATTGTTTTCCTGATCTTTAGCATTGGTTCTGAGCATGCGTGTTTGAACTTTGGACTTTAGTCCGATAGACTTGTGTACACACGATCGGATGATCCTCCATCGGACATTTGTTGTCGAAAAGTTTGAGAGCATGCACAGCGAGCGAATATTTGTCCGTTGAAAAACCGAAAACAATTGTCCGATGGAGCATACAGACGGTCGGATTCTCCGATAAAACACGTCCGTCGGACCGTTGTTGTCAAAAAGTCTGATCGTGTGTATGGACCTTTACTGGTGTTCCACTTAAAATCCTAATTCCAGCCATTTTGAATATTGAATAAGAATGGAACATTTTTTTTTATTGTTCTGTGTTGCTGATGGGGACATTTTACCTTAAGGCTGCTCTCACACTGGGGCGGGGTCGGCGGTAAAGCGCCGCTATTTTTAGCGGCGCTTTACCGTTGTCTTTGCCGAGGTTTTCGGCCGCTAGCGGGGCACTTTTAACCTCTGCTAGCGGCCGAAAAAGGGTTAAAACTGCCGGCAAAGCGCTTTGCCGGCGGTTCGGCGGCGCTGCCCATTCATTTCAATGGGCAGGGGCGCTTTAGGAGCGGTGTATACACCGCTCCTTCACCGTTCCAAAGATGCGGCTTGCAGGAGTTTTTTTAACATCCTGCCAGCGCATCGCCTCAGTGCGAAAGCACTCAGGCTTTCACACTGAGACTGCAGGGGGGCTGTTTTTCAGGCGCTTTACAGGCGCTATTTTTAGCCCAAAAGCGCCTGAAAAATGCCCCTGTGTGAAAGGGGTCTAATGGAATTTCACAAGGAGTTGTATTCTAAACTGAAAAAATTAAGTATTGGTTATATTTGAGATTTAAAGGAGAAGCTTGCTTGGCTGGACTTCTATGGATCACAGGAGTGCAATTCGTTTTCAGCAGGCTGAAGACCGCTCTCTGCTGACGTCACCAATGTCAGTCCAGGCACCGCATCATCCCGACCACGGAGTCTAGATCCGCCAGGTGCCTGGACTGACACCAGTCTCAGGCTCTCAGCGAGTCGCTGAGCCTAAGATGGCCGCTCCGCCCCCTCCACAGCTCAGCGCTCCAATGTGACTGACAGTCTACAGATCTCTGCACTTACGGTGCTGTGAAAACCGAGCAATTGGCAGTGTTCGATCGCTCGGTTCTCAGTGCAGAGGCGCCGGGGGACAGATGCAGCATCGGACCCATGCTGCATCCACCTAGGTAAGTATTAATAGGGGGGAAAAAATCCTTTACTTCTCTTTTAAATCATATGCATATAAACTAAAAAAATAAATAAAGTATTGATTGTAGTTAGGATTTAAATTCTAGAAACTAAAAATAAAAAAAATAATAATATAATATATGGATACACAGTATACACACCACCAATCAGCCATAACTTTATAGCGACCCACCTGATATTGAGTAGGTCTCCCCTTTCCTTTTGCTGCCCTGACCCGTCGAGTCATGGATGCCACTAGACCACTGAAGGTATACTGTGGTATTTGGCACCAAGCTGTTAGGGATCCTTTAAGGCCTATACGTTGCAAGGTGAGGCCTCCATAGATCAGAATTGTTTTTCCAGCACATCCCACAGATTCTCAATTTGCTTCTAAATTCTTCAGATTTCAATCCAAGTCAAAACCTTGAACTAATTGCTGTGTTGCTCAACCCATTCCTAAATCCACCTGAGCAGGCCACCTTCTTCCATTGCTCCATAGAAAAGTTCTGATGCTCACATGCCCATTGTAGGCACTTTTTGGCTAGTCTATGGCTATGCACCCCCATACAAAACAAACTGCCACATACTGTGTGTTCTGACAACTTTCTATCCGAACCAGTATTTATTTTTTATTTTTTTATTTGAGCTAATGTACCGTAGCTCTTATATTGGATTAGACTACATGGGCCAGCCTTTGCTCCCCATGTGCATCAATGAGCCTTGGACCGCTTTTGGTTAGTCCTGACCACTGCAGACTGTGAACATCCCCCCGAGAGCTGCAGTTTTGGAGTTGCTCTGACCCAGTCGCCTATTTAATGCAATTTGGCCCTTATCAAAGTTGCTCAAATCCTTATGCTTGCCCATTTTTCCTGCTTTCAACACAATAAACTTCAGGGGCAACATGTTTACTTGGTGACTAATTTATCCCACCCACTTTCAGGTGCCATTTTAAAGCCTTATGCCTTGTACACACGATCGGAATTTCCGATGGAAAAAAGTCAGACGGACTTTTTCCATCGGAAATTCCTACCGTGTGTGTGCCCCATCGGAGAAATTCCGATGAATTCTATCGGAGTTTAAATATAGAACATGTTCTATTTTACTCCGATGGAATTCCGATGTGAGTTTGGTCGGACAAAGGTCTGATCGTGTGTACGGGGCATAATACACACTATCAGGTTTGTTTTTCGTTCAACCCAGCAAGCTGAATGAAAAAAAACTGAAGCGCTCAGGAGGAGCCATTGGCTAATAGTGCTGATTGGATGCTGATCAACAGATCTTTTACGGTTATGCCCCTTCGACAGGAGTCGGACGTTCGGCCGGCCTCTGTCGGACCGGCTGCCGTATCCATGGGCGCAAATGTCGACCGGGTTTTTATTCAACAGTCCGATACTGCCCGATATTCGGCCCGTGTGTACGGGGCTTAAAGTGGTTGTAAAAGCAGAAGGATTTTTTATATCTTAATGCATTCTATGCATTAAGTTAAAAAACCTGTGTGCAGCAGCCCCCCTAATACTTACCTGAGCCCCATCTCGATGCAGCGATGGGCACTTGTTCCTCGGCCATCTGGAACTCTCCCTCCTGATTGGTTGAGAACCAGCAGTAGCGCCATTGGCTCCCGCTGCTGTCAATGGCAGTTAGCCATTTAGGAGAAAGGGGGCAAGGCCGAATGAACAATTGGAGCTGCGGCTCCGGGTGCCCCTGTAGCAAGCTGCTTGCTGTGGGGGCACTCGACAGGAGGGAGGGGCCAGGAGCACCGAAGAGGGACCCGAGAAGAGGAGAATCTGGGCTGCTCTGTGCAAACCACTGCACAGAGCAGGTAAGGATAACATGTTTATTATTTTTAAAGAGAAAAAAAAAAACAAGACTTTAGTATCACTTAGAGATAATCAATGTTATTCACTTTACCTGTCAATGGGCATAATCTTATGGATGATCGGTGTATGCACTGTATATATTAATATATACATATACAGTTTATATAAAAACAAAATTAAGTATAACCATTAGTAGGCAAAAGAAAAAAAATACCGTATATACTCGAGTATAAGCAGAGGTTTTGGCTTATACTCGAGTCATTTTTTTGTGCCTGATCTCCCGGATTTTGGAGACCCGGTACTGGCCGGCCGTAGGTCCCCTGGACCCCAAACTTGGCACACATGTAGCCCCATTTCTCCTCTACAAGTGTGCAACGTTTGTTGTCTGGGGAACCTACAGCTGGGAAGCACCGATTTTTTAAACCGGGCACCCCTTCCATAGACTCCCATGTTAAACGTCAGTCGAGGCATGGGCACAGTGAGGCATGCACATGGACACAGTGAGGCATGCACATGGACACAGTGAGGCATGCAGATGGACACCCTAGGCTTATACTCGAGTCAATACGTTTTCCCAGTTTTTTTGTGGTAAAATTAGGTGCCTCGGCTTATATTCGGGTCGGTTTATACTCGAGTATATACGGTATGTTATTCTTATAAAATATATGTTATTTTCTGGTCACACCTTCATAGAAGAAAGATACATTTGCATGCCTGGTTGCAATAAGAATATTTTGCATTTCTGCTCTTCTACGTTCGCCCAACTGTCGATACATGTTTGTCTGTTACGTTTTGTGGCAGTAAATACATGAGATCACTTTTCCATTTCAGCTAGCATAGGAAGGACATTGAACTTTTTATGCTTTTACTCCTAATGGAGGCTCATGGGGACTTGCTGAGTCTGCAGAGCAGGATGTAAGTGTCTGCATACGGTTTTGCACTCAAATGACCCTCATTGTATCCTAACAATACAAGATCTTAATCTGGCAAGTCATGTGATCTCAAACATAACACAACCGCTACAAAAAAAAAAAAAAGGACAAAACACAAAAATAAATAAATAATAGAGAGCAACCAATGATATTTTATTTTTAACACATGTATCTAAATGTGGAGAGGGATTTCATTTTTCTCTCTGCCAGGCCTTTTCACTTTTCCAAAACAGCTGATGTAGAATTGGAAGAAAGAAAACATATGATTTAATTCTAAAAGCAGAACAAAAACCACATGTCAAATCTATTCAGCATCCAAGTTTATCGTTTGACTGCTTGGACTTTCTTCGGATTTTCACCCAAGGCAAATAATAATATACTGTAATCCTCACTTTTTTATACAGCACATTGTGTGGTTCAAAAGAAAGAACTCTTCTCTAGGTAATTGAAGGGTAAGTAGTACTAATATGGCTCCTGTGCATTTTAGATCTGACTGTACTTCTAAAAATGCATCCAAAACAGCAGACCGATCCAAACCCACTAGGCACAAAAAACAATTCATTTTCAAACACATTAAGTAGCTGTATTCACATTGGATCCCTCTTCGGGGGGCATTTGACAGGCATTATGTCTCCTCCCCACCCCCTGAATTATCCCTGTAAATGTCGCACTACTGTGCCACAATCCCCTGCATTGCTCTCAGCTGTGGGGTGGTTGTGGTGTGGGTCTGTAGATTTGCATTAGTTGCGCTCGGTAGCGGGAACGCCTGCAAAATGCAACATGCCGTTTCGTTTTTGCTGCACCCAGGAAGGACAGCATTGTGCCGATGGTATGTACAGCCCTGAGCAGCTGCATGCCCACATTGGTTGTCGGATTTTCCGCAGACAAATGTTGGATAGCATGCTTTAAAATTGTCCGCCAACAAATGTGTGTTGGCCGATTATCCAATCGTGTGTACACAAGTCCGTCGGACAAAACTCCAAAGTACAAACACGCATGCTCAGAAGCAATGCTCACCATAACACAATATTAGCAGAAGTTGCCAAAAGGGTGGCGCTAAAGAGCTGAAAAACCACGTAGTTTCGGGTTTGTTGGGCGACAATACTTTGCCGTTTGTATGCAATACAAAGTTCCTGGCTAACGTCCTTCGGACAAAAGTCCTACACTTTGTCTGCAGAAAATCTGATTGTGTGTATGAGGCTTTAGAGGCATTTGGATCTCCTTCTATGAAGTAGCAGGTATTGCAAATAAGAAAATGCATAGCAAAAAAAAAAAAAAAAAAGCTGTGTGTACAAGGGTGCTGCACTGGCAAGAAAGAGGAGCTGGAGGGGAGATAGAACTTTTCCCCACCTCCTCTGGCACTCGATTGTGTGGGTGATCTCTTTCCCCCTCCTCTTTCCCATCAGAGCAGTGCTCCTGTATGTCCTTGAACACCTCTGCTGCCTTCTGAATACAGTAGTGCTGCACTGGCAGAAAGAAAGAGGGGGGAGAGAGAGCACAGCTGGCACCATCTCCCAGCTCTCTCCTGCTGACTTTGCTGCTTCCAGTGATGGGCTGACAGAAGCAATGATGCTGCTGTCACTACTTCCGTCAATTCTGTGCCTGGAGCATCCATCCCTCTTGCCCACCCCTTGTCCCAGCCCTGAACGCAGCTCCACGCACCTGGTGGGAATAAGCCCTTAAAGCAGGCAGGTCCAAAGTCCGGCCCGCGGGCCAATCATGGCCCGCGTTCCGGCTTCGGACGGCCCGCCTGGTGATCTTGATATATATATCTTTTGTGGCCCCCAACGAATCTCCGGGGACAAGACGAGTGACGTGCATACAGGAGAGTATTTTTCTGTTTACACGGCGTCCTGTGTAAAAGGAAGTCCCATCACCTGCGCTCCCATTGGACAACTGTTCTGTCCATCACAGGAGGCGGGACTTTCAATTAAAGCGGAGGTTCACCGGGATTTTTTTTTTTTTTAAAAGCCAGCAGCTACAAATACAGCAGCTGCTGCCTTTAAAAAAATGGACACTTGCCTGTCCAGGTCGCCCGCGACGTCCGCAGCCGAAGCCGAGCTATTGCTCGGCTCTCGGCTTCCCCCGCCACCATCCTCGGTGAGGGAAATCGGGAAGTGAAGCGCTGCGGCTTCACTGCCTGGTTCCCTACTGCGCGAGTCGCGCTGCGCGTCCTAACAGGTCCCCGCTGTGTCCTGGGAGCCGAGTGTTTCCCAGAACACAGCGGGAGGGGGGGTGACGCGAAGGGGCGGGACTCCCGCGGGAGTCTATACCGGGAAGTGGTGCAAATACCTGTTTTATACAGGTATCTGCACCCCCTCCCCCCTGAAAGGTGTCAAATGTGACACCGGAGGGGAGGAGGGTTCCGAAAAGCAGAGGTTCCATTTTGGGTGAACCTCCGCTTTAAAGAGGCCCGTCAAGAAAACAGGAGTTTCTCTTGTTTGTCTGTTGGCGCTCGTCCCACCCCCTGCCTGTCTCCTCTGCATGCTGCACTGACGATAATGGTGGGTGCTGCATTCATGGCAATGTAGTGGGTGCTGCATTCATGGCAATACGGTGGGTGCTGCATTCATGGCAATACGGTGGGTGCTGCATTCATGGCAATACGGTGGGTGCTGCAGATGGGCACTGACCCTTATTTTGCTTCACAGTTCTTTATTTAAAATTTAAGATTTTTTTTCCTGAAACTTCCTTTTTTTAAAGTGAAGGTGCGTGTTATAAGCCGATAAATACGGTATATCCAAATAACATGCCCAAGCTCATCTCTTCACCACACACAGCCACAAAGGTAAGAGAATTCTTGTTGGGCAGTATATTAGTGCTCGGAGGAACACACGGCCCCTTTCACACTGGGGCGGTTTGCAGGCGCTATTTTGCTAAAAATAGCACCTGCAAACCGAGCCTAAACAGCGGCTCCTGTCTCTCCAATGTGAAAGCCCCGAGGGCTTTCACACTGGAGCGGTGCGCTAACAGGACTTCAAGCAGCATCTTTGGTGCGGTGAGAGGAGCAGTGTGTTTACCGCTCCTACACCGCTCCTTCCCATTGAAATGAATGGGATACCGCTGTAATACCGCCCGCAAACCGCGGCTGTAGCCGCGGTTTGCGGGTGGTATTAACCCTTTTTCGGCCATTAGCGGGGGTTAAAACCGCATCGCTAGCGGCCGAATACCTCTGCAATCCCGACGGTATAGCGCCGCTAAAAATAGCGGCGCTATACCGCCACCGCCCCCACCGTGAAACCGGCCTTAGACCGAATTTTAATGGTTCAAAGAATGTCAGGCAAAATGGTCAGCCCTCAAGCATGTTCACTTCATCAAATCTGGCCCTCTTTGAAAAAAGTTTGGACACCCCTGCCTTAAAGTAAGCATGTCCATAACAATAAACGCATCCGCATTAACCAGGCTCCTAAACTGTAACAAATGCAATGACCATTGCCAACACATACCTTTGAATTGAGACTTCTGACACTCACTGGTACTTGGACTGGAACTCGGGCCTGTCGCCTCTTTCCTGTAGTTGTTTCCTATTGGCCTATCACTATGACGAGTGGCCTTACTGGTCAGTAGCACTATGTGGAAGGTGAAGGGGGCAGGCCAGTGCATGACACTACTAGAAAGTATTAAAACTTGCTTGTTGTAGCACTCCTGGTTTTAGGGCACCCGGGGTGACCCAGCCATGACTAAGCACTCACTTGAAGTGTGAAACGCGTAGGCTGTACATCCCTGTATTTTTCTGCTGTGACTTGTAGTGCTTTTATTCTCCTTTTTTTACAATAAAGACAACCATTTACGTTTTTTTGGAGTGCGGCTGTCCATTAATTTTCTTTACCATTTTACCCGGGGTGCTAAGGCAAGCAAGTAAATCTGAAGTAAATGTCAAGGCACCTCTCAGTTCCTGCAACATAATTCTGGATCCTGCCGAGTACCTTTTATCATACCGACATGTATACTTTCAGTACAGTTCACTAGAAGGCATTCATTGCTGACAGTAATCAATACCAGCGCTCGCTAATTCATGAATTTGAGAATGCGTTTACAATAATCCCCGCCATTCAACAAGAAATCATCAGCTATTACTGACTGTTGCAATGACTGACTGCATACCATTGTACTTTGCAAATTTGCATTAAACTTAAATCGGTAGAAAGCAGCAAGATTTATATTGCCGGCAGAAAAAAGGACGAATACAATAAACGTATTTAACCTGCCACTCGTGCTGGAATTACAGAAGCCTGTTGTACTGTAATCCTGTTTATTTTTGTACAGCCGGGCGAATGGAATTTCACAAAAAGAATCAAATGAGGTTAGAGCGTCCAACAATGCGTGGTCCTGTTCTGCTTCATTTTGACTATGCTAGAACGGAGTAATTTGAGAATAGGGAAGGTGGTGCCTGAACCATTCTAACGTTGGTGGGGCCAGCAACCTCAAGCGGGCCATGTGCCAAGTCTTATTTAGGCCAAATATAGAGCTATTTTCCTGTTGAAGTCACCTTCATTAAATACGCTAGCTTCAAACTCTATTTTTGCACCACTTGGGAAGTCTGGAAGTTGGGTTGGACAACAGTATAAACCAAGCAAACAGAATTCCTTTTAGTGAGGTTCCACCTAGGCATGCCAGTGCACTGTGTGAGGTCGCCGCCGGGATGAACTAAGCCTGACATAATGTTAGCCGCGTTTTTATGTGATGACCCGACAATAAAAGATGCATTGATGCCTCGGTACGCACTGCACAGCAAAGCATAACTCTGCTACCACATAAAACTTTCACTCCATAAACCAATATGCAAAGCGAAGCAACACATAACAACCGCTTTCTAAACACATTGCATTGGTCGCAATACGTGAAGTCGGAAAAGACGTTTCGGTGGTTTGCTCCACAAAGAAAGAGTTATATAAATATATCAGTCTTAAGTCAGCACATACATTTTTTTTTTTTATAAATCAACATATAATATAATGTAATGTGCAACACCCAAATAATACAATTTGTAGCTGCTGGCTTTAAATTTTTCTTTGACAGGCTGGAACTCCTCTTTAACCGCTTTCCGGCCGCCGCACGCCGATATACGTCGGCAGAATGGCACGGGCAGGCAAATGGGCGTACCTGTACGTCCCTTTGAATTTGCTGTCTAGCGGGCACGCGCGCCGCCGCCGACTGTTCGCCAGCGGCCCGCGATTGCGGTGTGGAGAGGCAGAGCAGGGGGATGCCTATGTAAATAATGCATTTCCCTGTTCTGCCTAGTGACATGACAGGGATCTACCGTTCCGTCATCGGGAGCAGTGATCGCTGTCATGTCAGTGGTAGCCCATCCCCCCCCACAGTTAGAATCACTCCCTAGGATACACTTAACCCCTTGATCGCCCCCTGGTGTTTAACCCCTTCCCTGCCAGTGACATTTTTTACAGTAATCAGTGCATTTTTAGATCGCTGTATAAATGCCAATTAAAAGTGTCGGAAAGCTCTATTTGTGGGGAAAAAAAGTACGTCAATTTTGTTTGAGTACAGCATCGCACGACTACACAATTGTAAGTTAAAGCAACGCAGTGTCGAAAAGCAAAAAATGGCCTGGTCATCGAGCAGCCAATTCTTCCGGGGCGGAAGTGGTTAAAAAGTGTTAGCTGGGGTTTGGCTTCAATTTGTTAGTCAAGTCCATCTTTATCTGCTACTACATCTAACACTACCCTCTCCCCAGGCTGATAATACTGCTGTCTAAAAGGTATCTCCATTGCTCCTCCGTCTAGAGTGGGGACACACTCATGCCGCGTACACAAGGCCATTTTTAATGTCATTGAAAAAAAAAAAGTTTTTCTCAATGTGATTCTTCTCAAATCTGCCTTGCCTACACACTATCGTGAAAAAAAATGCTCGAGCAAAGCGCGGTGATGTACAACAGCACTATAAAGGGGAAGTTCCATTCAGATGGCGCCACCCTTTGGGCTGCTTTTGCTGATCCTCGTGTTAGTAAAGTTTGGTGAGAGACGATTCGCGCTTTTCAGCCTCATGCTCTTCAGTCCGTTACAGCATGACGAATGTGCCATCTCCATTACGAACGCTAGTTTTACCAGAACGAGCGCTCCTGTCTCATAACTTGCTTCTGAGCATGCGTGTTTTTTTCCCGTCATTAAAGCGTACACACGGTCGTTTTTCACAACGAGAAAAACGACGAGAAAAAATAGAGCAGGTTCTAAATTTTTAATGCCCATTTTTCACGTCGAGAAAAATGCTCTGGAGCCTACACACGATCGTTTTTAATGACCAATTTAAAAAATTTCATTTTTCTCGTCATGAAAAACGGTTGTGTGTACGCGACATTAGACAAGAAGCATGTTACTGGTAGGATCACCAGGCAAGAATAAATCAAAAAAGCCTTATGCCGCGTACACACGACCATTTTTCTTGTCGGGAAAAAATGAATTTTTTTCTCTTTGACGAGAAAAACGACCATGGGTGGGCTTTTGATCATTTTTCCCGATGAGAAAAACGGCATTAATCACGATGAGAAAAATTAGAACATGCTCAAATTTTTCTCGTCGTGATTCAGGGCATTTTTTTCCGCGGCAGTTTTCCCATAGGGAAACACTGCCGGGGAGCCTACACACGGTCGTTTTTCCCGTCGATTTTCTCTACGGTGTTTTCATCGTCGAGAAAATCGATCGTGTGTACGCGGCATTAGGCCCCTTTCAAAGGGGCTTGACTGCTTGACGGACTCCGCTCACTCAGCGGGAGATCGATCCGCTGAGCAGGCGGGGGACAGGTCCATCTACGCTCACTGTGCAGAAACTGACCTGTCAGAGTCCAGCTCTCCGTTTTCATCCGATCCCAAACGATCCGCCAGACGGATGGAAAATAGGGCCACCATCCTTCTGGATTTTTCAGACAGGTTCGGAACGGATTGCGGTGGGTGTCAGCAGACATGTCACTGCCGACATTCGCCGCTCCATAGGAGTGAATGGAGCGTCCGATCAGGTCCGCCTGAAAAACTGACAGGCGGACCTGATGGGAAAGCCAGTGTGAAAGGGGCCTTAAAAAGAAAACAAATGCCGTCACCACATTTAAAAATTGGTAAACTACATGATAGTTTTTGGGTTTATTACCACTTTAACACATTTTGATAAGATACGTTACATCAAGCGTATGTCTTTCATAACAAAAAAAGGAAAAAAAGATGATACATTTTAACTTTTAAAGTGCATCTCCAGACAATGTTTTCTTTTTTCTTTTTTGAGTGGGAAAGGGATTTCTTTCTATGTTTACTCCACTCTGTAGCCACATTGGAGAGCTTTCCCTCACTTCCTGTCCCTGAGGACAATGAGGCCATTAGTAGAGTAAATGAAAGGGACATCTCCCCAGGGAGGCTTTCCTTGGCAATTTGATTTGAAGGAGGTTCTTACCCTTCTCTATTAATCAGACTAGGCTGTTGTCAGGACAGTGCCCCCAATGGTGGTATGGTGGGTGAGGGCAATAAGGACACACTGTTCTCAGTATCTCAGCTCTGAACCTATCAGACATCCCATCTTTGGCCCCCAGGTGGGGGAGTTGCAAACATGACCACCTTGGGCAGCATTAAGTTTGTGGCAGAGGCAATGTAGATGCAGAGTTGATGAAACTTGGCTTTGGGAAGAAGACAGGACAACAATTAGAGGGGTATGATGGTAAGGGTAGGAGGACGATGATGTGGGTCCAAAGCAGTGTCAGGAATGAGGATGGAGGGAGTGTGCTGAGATCACACTGTCATTGGAACGTAGCATGATGCCCCTGATTATAAGGTGTGGGTGGGTCACCCATATTAGTACAGTCTGTCTTCCTACGTTATCTTGAACAGAACACACCAAAGACCCCGATCTTGTATAGAGTTCCCTCTTGCGCAATCCCAACAAAAACCTAAACTTCAATGTACTGAATGTAATAAAAGTGCACAATGGCATCGTGCTACAAGCTATGAGGAAGGTTTCAGCCGAAACGCGTTAGTTCTTTGTGGATTCTGTATCAACTATTTTGTGACCAATAAATTACTCATATGAAGAATCGTCCGAGTTGTCGGCTAATATCTTTAGCCAAAGTTCACACTGACAGCGGAAATGAAATCGTGCGAGTTCAGCTGAACTCTTGCAATTTCATTCCCGCATGTCAGTCCCGACTTCGGGGGGTGATTTCAGAGACATCTGTGCGGGTTTCTGCACAGATGTCTATTGAAATAGCACCCCAAAGTCGCCAAAAGTAGTACAGAAACTACTTTTGGGAATCGATGCGGCACTGCAAATGCGACACCGCACCGATTTGGATGGTGCCATTGCCGGCAATAGCTGGCGATTTGACATGCCAAATCACTGCAATGTGAACCAGAGCTTAAGGACTTATGCTACACGCTGGCTGTGATTTAGACCCCTTTCACACTGAGGCGTATTTTAGGCGTTTTAGCGCTAAATATAAACGCATAAAAAAACGCCTGAAATACTCCTGCCCCAGCATTCTCAATGTGAAAGCCCGAGGGCTTTCACACTGAGGCAATGCGCTGGCAGGAGAGAAAAAAAATCTCCTGCAAGCCGTATCTTTGGAGCGGTGAAGGAGCGCTCCTTTACCGCTCCTTCCCATTGAAATCAATGGGACACCGCGATAATACCTCCCGCAAACTGCGGCTGTAGCCGCGGTTTGCGGGCGGTATTAACCCTTTTTTGGCCGCTAGCGGGGGGTTAAAACCGCACCGCTAGCGGCCGAATATCGCGGTAAATACGACGCTTAAAATCGCGCCGCTATACTGCCACCGCACATGCCCGCCCCAGTGTGAAAGGGGCCTTATACAGAGGCCAGTTGGTTAAAGCTGGGTCTACACCAGCAGCAGTGCAGGCTGCTCCTCTGAAAAGTGATTCACTGTAGATTGCTTTTCAGAGGTACCTGACAGGCAGTGAGGAGGCAATATGCCACCTGCTTTATCCTCAAAATGCCGACACTTTGCACTGCAACCACGTGCATTGCTTGCAGTTGCAGGACGGTTGCAGCGCAGCATTTGTATTCAGTCCTGCCCACTGAACTTAATGGGGGGGGTAATTTTTGAAAGCCTACTCCCCCGTCCTCCCCTGCAGCTAGGAGGGGGCAGTAAAAAGAGTAAGTAAACAAGCCCTTAAAATGTAAGCTCACCCTTTTCACAAAAAAATGAAAAGGTGAACTAACACACTACACCTTCTCCAACCTCTCGATCCTCAGTAACGTGCCAGCTCCGACCAATCACAATTGCTCTGATCTGTCCTGGCGTCCCTGAAGAAAGAAGGGGAAGAAGACCGCAGCTAACAAATCCTCCAAGCCCTGCATTGGCTGCGTGGGCAGTGAAAGCCAATCATCTACAGAGTTAGGTGCAGCGGGGACTGGGGTGGTAGGGAGGGTGTAGGGTGGTAGTTTGCCTTTCTGAACTTACACTTTAAGGAATTCTGCATTTTACAAAATAAAGAGCCTTTTAGCTTAAAAAAAAAAAAAAAAACTCTTGACGCATGTAAACGAGCGTTAATGCTGGGCGCGTTTAGCTTTTGGACATCAATTCAATTAATTAATTGATTGATTATAAGCTGGGCTGTGTGTGTCTATAGACAGGATCGTTCCTAGCCTACATGGCCGCCTCTTCGTTTACGTAAGCTGTGTGGTGAGAATGAGCCGGCCCGCAGCTCATTGGAGTAAAAAAAAGAGTGCGAGTTCAGCGCTCGGCTAGAGATAAGTGTGGAGGATGCCCGGGCTCATTCTAGTGTGTATGGGTGTGAGGTAGAGACCGGAGACTGGAAGCTCTTGGAGAGCAGGGACCAATGTGAACACACAGCATGTAAAGTGCTGTGTAAATTGTCAGCACCTTATAAATACCTGTAATTGATAAATAAATAAGGTCCGCTTTAAAGCTGAACTCCAGCTTTTGCTACACTTAACATACACTATATTATCAAAAGTATTGGGACACCTGCCTTTACACGCACATGAACTTTAATGGCATCCCAGTCTTAGTCCATAGGGTTCAATATTGAGTTGGTCCTCCCTTTTCAGCTTCAACTCTTTTGGGAAGGCTGTCCACAAGGTTTAGGAGTGACTCTATGGGAAGGTTTGACCATTCTTCCAGAAGCACATTTGTGAGGTCAGGCACTGATGTTGGATGAGAAGGCCTGGCTCGCAGTCTCTGCTCTAATTCATCCTAAAGGTGTTCTATCTGGTTGAGGTCAGGACTCTGTGCAGGCCAGTCAAGTTCCTCCACCCCAAACTCACTCATCCATGTCTTTATGGACCTTGCTTTGTGCACTGGTGAGCTGTCATGTTGGAACAGGAAGGGGCCATCCCCAAACTGTTCCCACAAAATTGGGAGCATGAAATTGTCCAAAATGTCTTGGTATGCTGACACCTTAAGAGTTCCCTTCACTGGAACTAAGGGGCCAAGCCCAACCCCTGAAAAACTACCCCCACACCATAATCCCCCCTCCACCAAATGATTTGGACCAGTGCACAAAGCTAAGTCCATAAAGACATGGATGAGCGAGTTGCCTGTACCAGATCACATGATACAAAAGTACCACGCAATCTGGTTGCAGTGTGTTTTTTAAAGTAGCGTAGGCACTACTTTTAGTGCGGTAAAGTGCGATTTCAGCCCATTCAGATGTATCTGCTCCCAGACTCGGCTCCATGTGGAAGAGGCCATATCCATGTATACACAAAGACCCCTTTCACACTGGGGCCGCCGCCGCGTTAGCGCTGAAGCGCCGCTTATTTAAGTGGCGCTTTTTGGCCACTGACAGGGGTCCTTTAACCCCAAATAAGGAAGAAAGGAATAATTGGAAGCACCGCGCATTCATATCAGTGGGCAGGGCATTTTGGGAGCGCTAAATACAGCGCTCCCAAACCGCCCCAAAGATGCTGCTTGTAGGACTTTTCCTAATGTCCCGCAAGCGCACCGCCCCAGTGTAAAATGTCACACTGAAATGACTGGGAGGTGTTTTTCAGGCGCTATTTCTAGCACTAAAACGCCTGAAAACCGCCTCAGTGGGAAAGGGGTCAAAGTCTTTACAGAACATAAGGTCTCGTGCACACAGGACATTTCTGACGCTGCTTTTAGGGGCGTCTGGTGTTTTTTTTCTCTGCCTCTAAACACCTGCGTGTTACCTATGTGTTCATCCACACAAAGGTGTTTAGAGGTAGAATAGGATCCACAGCCAGCGTGTCCAGGAGCAGCGGCGCTTGGCAGATAAATTCCTGGACGCGTGTAAATGCATGTTCACGGGTCTAAAGGCGTGTTTAGCACTTTTCAATGGCTAGAATAAATTATTATTTTGGCCAATGAATTGAATTAATGCCCAAGGGATTGACGTGCCTAAACGCATTACACGTTTTTTTCCTGACAAAACATAGCCGCCAGGAAGAAAGGCGTCCAGGAGAGAAACGTCCAGGACACATGAGGCCTGAATCAGGATCTTCCTGTCAGAACACTCCTGAGTATAAACATCAGTAAATGATTCCGTTCCTGTACAAGACGCCATAATAGAGGCCACTTGTATTTTACTATGGAATGCCGGTCGGTTATTTAGGGACCCCCCCCCCCCTGGATTTTGGTTCTTCGATGGTTTTTTCCAGTGTCCTGGGACCTCCATAAGTATTTATCTTAATTCAATTATTTTGAAGTGCTGTGAGTGGAATCTTTGTTATGTTTTGGTGTGTAGTCAGATGTGACAGTAATAACAAAACCACTTCCATATGTCCCCCTCCTATAGAAATCATTACATCATACAGATCCTCAGAGATCATCAAATAGTATTTCCAGTACAATGGAGCGCAGCCACACCATGATACATTGACCACTGTAATATGTATTATCTGGCCATACACCATGCAATCCGAGTGTACAATCTCCTTCAAGAGTTACCAAAACTATATGAGGACGAACCTGAAATGTTTTTATATCATGCCTATTAAAATTAAATCAGTTGATGGTAGATCTAAAGGTGGTTGTACAATCAGATTGGAATGTGTATAGTGAGCCTTACAACCCACCATATCTTTACTGATCAGTGTGAGAATTGCTGTAGTGTCTCTGAGCAGCACAGGTGACATGACCTCTGTGTACCTGGCCCTGCCATGTTCTGTACTATATGGAGGAGGCAGGGCAGCTGTCACACACAGATCAGTCTGCGATCCCTTAGTGATGTCTGTTGCTGGCCAGAAGAGTGGGCTGCCCTGCACAGGGCGAGGTCGTGTGATTAGAGGGGAGGTGGGCCTGTCTAGAGTGGAGTGGGCGTGTCAGGAAGGAGGAGGATGCCAGGGTGTGGGCGTGGCACACAGAGGGGCGTGTCGGCTATAACAAAGAGCCCAGAAAGGTTCTCGTGCAATGTTATGTGCTGTCATTCCCGGTGTGTCCGTGTGTATGGGAGCCGGGGGATCCTCCGACAGCGGGACCCCCGCAATCCTCCCCCTACACACACCGAGCGGAGATTATACACAGGTCATATGAGGTGGGCTCCCTCCCACCCGGGACAGCACGGCCCCTCCCACCGGCTCATCAACTTCTACAGCCAGCTATGTATTACTAATGTCACCGGACACGCCCACTGACACCCTACACAGGACACCCTCAGGTCACACCCACCCATCAGGGGACCTGCATACACCCCACTCGTTGATCCCCCCAATCAGTGCACACACCCCACTCACTGATCCCCCCCCCCATAATCATTCCACACACCCCACTCACTGCTCCCCCCCCATAATCATTGCACACACACAACTCACTGATCCCCCCCCCATAATCATTCCACACACCCCACTCACTGCTCCCCCCCCCATAATCATTGCACACACCCCACTCACTGATCCCCCCCATAATCATTGCACACACCCCACTCACTGATCCCCCCATAATCATTGCACACACACAACTCACTGATCCCCCCATAATCATTGCACACACTGATCCCCCCCCCATAATCATTGCACACACACAACTCACTGCTCCCCCCCATAATCATTGCACACACCCCACTCACTGATCCCCCCCATAATCATTGCACACACCCCACTCACTGATCCCCCCCATAATCATTGCACACACCCCACTCACTGATCCCCCCCATAATCATTGCACACACCCCACTCACTGATCCCCCCCATAATCATTGCACACACACAACTCACTGATCCCCCCCATAATCATTGCACACACCCCACTCACTGATCCCCCCCATAATCATTGCACACACACAACTCACTGATCCCCCCCATAATCATTGCACACACCCCACTCACTGATCCCCCCATAATCATTGCACACACCCCACTCACTGATCCCCCCCATAATCATTGCACACACCCCACTCACTGATCCCCCCCCCCATAATCATTCCACACACCCCACTCACTGCTCCCCCCCATAATCATTGCACACACACAACTCACTGATCCCCCTCCCCCATAATCATTGCACACACCCCACTCACTGCCCCCCCCCATAATCATTGCACACACCCCACTCACCAAGCCCCCCATAATCATTGCACACACCCCACTCACTGATCCCCCCCCATAATCATTCCACACACCCCACTCACTGCTCCCCCCCATAATCATTGCACACACACAACTCACTGATCCCCCTCCCCCATAATCATTGCACACACCCCACTCACCAAGCCCCCCATAATCATTGCACACACCCCACTCACCAAGCCCCCCATAATCATTGCACACACCCAACTCACTGATCCCCCCCCATAATCATTGCACACACCCCACTCACCAAGCCCCCCCATAATCATTGCACACACCCAACTCACTGATTCCCCCCCCCCCATAATCATTGCACACACCACACTCACTGCCCCCCCCCATAAACATTGCACACACCCAACTCACTGATACCCCCCCCACAATCATTTCACACACCCCACTCACTGCTCCCCCCCCATAATCATTGCGCACACACACAACTCACTGATCCCCCCCCATAATCATTGCGCACACACCCCACTCACTGATCCCCCCCCCATAATCATTGCACACACACAACTCACTGATCCCCCTCCCCATAATCATTGCACACACCCCACTCACCAAGCCCCCCATAATCATTGCACACACCCAACTCACTGATACCCCCCCATAATCATTGCACACACCCAACTCACTGATACCCCCCCCCATAATCATTGCACATACACAACTCACTGATTCCCCCCCCCCATAATCATTGCACACACCACACTCACCAAGCCCCCCATAATCATTGCACACACCCCACTCACTGATCCCCCCCCCATAATCATTGCACACACCCCACTCACTGATCCCCCCCATAATCATTGCACACACACAACTCACTGATCCCCCTCCCCCATAATCATTGCACACACCCCACTCACTGATCCCCCCCATAATCATTGCACACACACAACTCACTGATCCCCCTCCCCCATAATCATTGCACACACCCCACTCACTGATCCCCCCCATAATCATTGCACACACTGATCCCCCCCATAATCATTGCACACACCCCACTCACTGATTTCCCCCCCCCATAATCATTGCACGCACCCCACTCACTAAACCCCCCACTCACTGAGCCCCCCCCAATCATTGCACACACCCCACTCACTGAGCCCCCCAAGACATTGCACACACCCCAGTAATTTCACCCAGCCATGTCACTGAATTCCACAAGACACTGCACACACTCCACTCACTGAGCCTAGAGTCCCCCTAGTCATTGCCCATACCCACCCAACACACCCCTGTAATTGCACCCAGCCACCCAGCCATGTCACCGAGTCCCCCCAACACACCGCACCCACCCGAGTCATCTGAATCCCCCAAGGGATTGCTTTTACCTACAATAATTCCCCCAAGTCACCCCGTTCCCCAATCATTGCACCCTTTGCTTGGAGGAGCCTGCAGTACCCCCCCCCCCCCCCCCCCCCCCCCACACACACACACACACACACACACACACACACACATATACATATATACACACATATATATATATACACACACACACAATCAGGTGTCTGCACTAGATCCCCTCGATCAATGCCTGAGATCACACCTGCCTGGCAGAGGGGGGAGGAGGGGGTGTGATCAGTCTTGCACTGGCTCATTCTTTGTCTATAGGAGGACAGAATGTACAGTCTATGTATTGATGAATGAGCAGAGCCCAGTGTACCGCATGGCTCAGTCTGTCATGTAATGGGGAGCATAACCTTGTCATGAGGATAGGCAGGTGTGCCGCATGGCTCAGTATATGTGCAGTGTATGGACTGGGGGGACAGTGTATATGATGAGGATAGTCCTGTGTATATAATGATGAGGATAGTCCTGTGTATATGATGAGGATAGTCCTGTGTATATAATGATGAGGATAGTCCTGTGTATATGATGAGGATAGTCCTGTGTATATAATGATGAGGATAGTCCTGTGTATATAATGATGAGGATAGTCCTGTGTATATAATGATGAGGATAGTCCTGTGTATATGAGGATAGTCCTGTGTATATGATGAGGATAGTCCTGTGTATATAATGATGAGGATAGTCCTGTGTATATAATGAGGATAGTCCTGTGTATATAATGATGAGGATAGTCCTGTGTATATAATGATGAGGATAGTCCTGTGTATATAATGATGAGGATAGTCCTGTGTATATAATGATGAGGATAGTCCTGTGTATATACTGATAAGGATCGTCCTGTGTATATAATGAGGATAGTCCTGTGTATATAATGATGAGGATAGTCCTGTGTATATAATGATGAGGATAGTCCTGTGTATATAATGATGAGGATAGTCCTGTGTATATAATGATGAGGATAGTCCTGTGTATATAATGATGAGGATAGTCCTGTGTATATAATGATGAGGATAGTCCTGTGTATATACTGATAAGGATCGTCCTGTGTATATAATGATGAGGATAGTCCTGTGTATATAATGATGAGGATAGTCCTGTGTATATAATGATAAGGATCGTCCTGTGTATATAATGATAAGGATCGTCCTGTGTATATAATGATGAGGATAGTCCTGTGTATATAATGAGGATAGTCCTGTGTATATAATGATGAGGATAGTCCTGTGTATATAATGATGAGGATAGTCCTGTGTATATAATGATGAGGATAGTCCTGTGTATATAATGATGAGGATAGTCCTGTGTATATAATGATGAGGATAGTCCTGTGTATATACTGATAAGGATCGTCCTGTGTATATAATGATGAGGATAGTCCTGTGTATATAATGATGAGGATAGTCCTGTGTATATAATGAGGATAGTCCTGTGTATATAATGATGAGGATAGTCCTGTGTATATAATGATGAGGATAGTCCTGTGTATATAATGATGAGGATAGTCCTGTGTATATAATGATGAGGATAGTCCTGTGTATATAATGATGAGGATAGTCCTGTGTATATACTGATAAGGATCGTCCTGTGTATATAATGATGAGGATAGTCCTGTGTATATAATGATGAGGATAGTCCTGTGTATATAATGATGAGGATAGTCCTGTGTATATACTGATAAGGATAGTCCTGTGTATATACTGATGAGGATAGTCCTGTGTATATACTGATGAGGATAGTCCTGTGTATATAATGATGAGGATAGTCCTGTGTATATAATGATGAGGATAGTCCTGTGTATATAATGATGAGGATAGTCCTGTGTATATAATGATGAGGATAGTCCTGTGTATATAATGATGAGGATAGTCCTGTGTATATAATAGTGATGGGGATAGCCCCCTGTATATAATAGTGATGGGGATAGCCCCCTGTATATAATAGTGATGGGGATAGCCCCCTGTATATAATAGTGATAGGGATAGCCCCCTGTATATATAATACTGATAGTCCCCTATATATAATACTGATAGGGATAGTCCCCTGTATATAATAGTGGTAGGGATAGTCCCCTGTATATAATAGTGATTAGTCCCCTATATATAATACTGATAGGGATAGTCCCTTGTATATAATAGTGATAGGAATAGTCCCCTGTATATAATAGTGATAGTCCCCTGTATATAATAGTGATAGGGATAGTCCCCTGTATATAATAGTGATAGTCCCCTGTATATTAAACTGATAGGGATAGCCCCCTGTATATAATAGGGATGGGGATAGCCCCCTGTATATAATAGGGATGGGGATAGCCCCCTGTATATAATAGGGTTGGGGATAGCCCCCTGTATATAATAGGGATGGGGATAGCCCCCTGTATATAATAGGGATGGGGATAGCCCCCTGCATATAATAGGGATGGGGATAGCCCCCTGCATATAATAGGGATGGGGATAGCCCCCTGCATATAATAGGGATGGGGATAGCCCCCTGCATATAATAGGGATGGGGATAGTCCCCTGCATATAATAGGGATGGGGATAGTCCCCTGCATATAATAGGGATGGGGATAGTCCCCTGTATATAATAGGGATGGGGATAGTCCCCTGTATATAATACTGATAGTCCCCTGTATATAATACGGATAGCCCCCTGTATATAATAGTGATAGGGATAGTCCCTTGTATATAATAGTGATAGGGATAGTCCCTTGTATATAATACTGATAGCCCCCTGTATATAATAGTGATAGGGATAGTCCCCTATATATAATACTGATAGGGATAGTCCCCTGTATATAATACTGATAGTCCCCTGTATATAATAGTGATAGTCCCCTGTATATAATAGTGATAGGGATAGTCCCCTGTATATAATACTGATAGGGATAGTCCCCTGTATATAATAGTGATAGTCCCCTGTATAGAATAGTGATAGGGATGGTCCCCTGTATATAATAGTGATAGGGATGGTCCCCTGTATATAATAGTGATAGGGATAGTCCCCTGTATATAATAGTGATAGGGATAGTCCCCTGTATATAATAGGGATAGTCCCCTGTATATAATGGTGATAGGGATAGTCCCTTGTATATAATAGTGATAGGGATAGTCCCCTGTATATAATGGTGATAGGGATAGTCCCTTGTATATAATGGTGATAGGGATAGTCCCTTGTATATAATAGTGATAGGGATAGTCCCCTGTATATAATGGTGATAGGGATAGTCCCTTGTATATAATGGTGATAGGGATAGTCCCTTGTATATAATGGTGATAGGGATAGTCCCTTGTATATAATAGTGATAGTCCCCTGTATATAATAGTGATAGGGATAGTCCCCTGTATATAATACTGATAGGGATAGTCCCCTGTATATAATAGTGATAGTCCCCTGTATATAATAGTGATAGGGATGGTCCCCTGTATATAATAGTGATAGGGATGGTCCCCTGTATATAATAGGGATAGTCCCCTGTATATAATGGTGATAGGGATAGTCCCTTGTATATAATAGTGATAGGGATAGTCCCCTGTATATAATGGTGATAGGGATAGTCCCTTGTATATAATAGTGATAGGGATAGTCCCTTGTATATAATAGTGATGGGGATAGTCCCCTGTATATAATGGTGATAGGGATAGTCCCCTGTATATAATGGTGATAGGGATAGTCCCCTGTATATAATAGTGATAGTCCCCTGTATATAATAGTGATAGGGATGGTCCCCTGTATATAATAGTGATAGGGATGGTCCCCTGTATATAATAGTGATAGGGATAGTCCCCTGTATATAATAGTGATAGGGATAGTCCCCTGTATATAATAGGGATAGTCCCCTGTATATAATAGGGATAGTCCCCTGTATATAATGGTGATAGGGATAGTCCCTTGTATATAATAGTGATAGGGATAGTCCCCTGTATATAATAGGGATAGTCCCCTGTATATAATGGTGATAGGGATAGTCCCTTGTATATAATAGTGATAGGGATAGTCCCCTGTATATAATGGTGATAGGGATAGTCCCTTGTATATAATAGTGATAGGGATAGTCCCCTGTATATAATAGGGATAGTCCCCTGTATATAATGGTGATAGGGATAGTCCCTTGTATATAATAGTGATAGGGATAGTCCCCTGTATATAATGGTGATAGGGATAGTCCCTTGTATATAATGGTGATAGGGATAGTCCCTTGTATATAATGGTGATAGGGATAGTCCCTTGTATATAATGGTGATAGGGATAGTCCCTTGTATATAATAGTGATAGGGATAGTCCCCTGTATATAATACTGATAGGGATAGTCCCTTGTATATAATGGTGATAGGGATAGTCCCCTGTATATAATGGTGATAGGGATAGTCCCTTGTATATAATGGTGATAGGGATAGTCCCTTGTATATAATGGTGATAGGGATAGTCCCTTGTATATAATGGTGATAGGGATAGTCCCTTGTATATAATAGTGATAGGGATAGTCCCCTGTATATAATACTGATAGGGATAGTCCCTTGTATATAATGGTGATAGGGATAGTCCCCTGTATATAATACTGATAGGGATAGTCCCCTGTATATAATACTGATAGGGATAGTCCCTTGTATATAATGGTGATAGGGATAGTCCCTTGTATATAATGGTGATAGGGATAGTCCCCTGTATATAATAGTGATAGGGATAGTCCCCTGTATATAATAGTGATAGGGATAGTCCCCTGTATATAATAGTGATAGGGATAGTCCCCTGTATATAATAGTGCTAGGGATAGTCCCCTGTATATAATACTGATAGGGATAGTCCCTTGTATATAATAGGGATAGCCTCGTGTTTTGTCGGGGGTGTCCCGCCACTGACCTGTGTGTGTCCTGAGATGAGCCTTGAGATGGGAGGACTTGCCGTAGACCTTGTCACACCCGGGATAGGGACATTTGTGCCTCTTGAGGGGTGAGTCGGGGTCAGCTCTGCTCTTGCCCCGTCTCCCCCTTTGTCTGGTCTCCGGTTGCATTGATGGGGTGTCGGGACCGGTCGGGATCCCCTTTTCCTCGGTGGACCCCCCAGGGACTTGTTGGTTGAGATCGGCCAGGATCCGGGCCACCACGAAGAGGGAGGCGTTCTCCTTGCCAGCCTTGTCCTCGGGGGGTGGAGGGTCTCCGGGGGCGGGGGGCTCACTCCTGTGCCCCCCATGCCCAGCACTGTGGACAATGGCCCGGCTGGACATCGATACAAGGCACTCTGCTGCGAAGTGATCCACGAAAGCCACGGAGGACATGTTAGAAGACGATTGGATCTCTTTTCTATTCCCTCCACACACAGATCGGCTCCGGGATTAGCTGACTATGGGCTCCATACAGATCACACCCAACTTGTATAGAAAAAGAAATCCATGTGAGTGACAGGGAGAGAGGGGCACCCCTGACATTGACCCCCCAAATCCCAGCAATGACGGGTGTATGTATGGAGGGTGAGGTGCCGGCGGGGCTCTCCCTGCTATTGCACTATGTGAATGTGGGTCTCAGTCCCACGTGGGGGCGTGGCCTGCAGCAACATCTGTGAGTGACGTCACCAAGAAGCCACATCCTGGCTCGATGAGTCTACAAGTCACCCTCTCCTCCTGGCTCCCAGCGAGCAAGATCTGCAGAGCTTGGGGTGTGCAGAGGAAGGCACAGCCTGGGAACCAATCAGGGGGCCAATCGCAGCCTTGTTTATGCTGAGCCCATTGGCCCCTTGGATTTCTTGCAACTTGGGAAGTGGCAGGCAACATGAGAAAGGGGGGATCACACCAGACTTGAGTTCCCTAATCATTTATTCATCAGCAATGACAATGAGTGCTGGTCACACTGGGAACAATGGATCCCTGCCAGGAAGATTTGCCACCCTGGGGCAGAGAGGTGACATGGGGCTGCCTGTAGATGTATAGAGATGCAGGGGGCTGGCTGGCCTGTGCTATGCTTTGATAGGATTGGATGGTCAGCCCAGTTGTGTAGCAGAGGGATCACTGGGGATAGGACACACAGCAGAGGGATCACTGGGGATAAGACACACACACAGCAGAGGGATCACTGGGGATAGGACACAGAGCAGAGGGATCACTGGGGATAGGACACAGAGCAGAGGGATCACTGGGGATAGGACACAGAGCAGAGGGATCACTGGGGATAGGACACAGAGCAGAGGGATCACTGGGGATAGGACACAGAGCAGAGGGATCACTGGGGATAGGACACAGAGCAGAGGGATCACTGGGGATAGGACACAGAGCAGAGGGATCACTGGGGATAGGACACAGAGCAGAGGGATCACTGGGGATAAGACACACACACAGCAGAGGGATCACTGGGGATAAGACACACAGCAGAGGGATCACTGGGGATAAGACACACACACACACAGCAGAGGGATCACTGGGGATAAGACACACACACAGCAGAGGGATCACTGGGGATAAGACACACACACACACACACAGCAGAGGGATCACTGGGGATAAGACACACACACAGCAGAGGGATCACTGGGGATAAGACACACACACACACACAGCACAGGGATCACTGGGTATAAGACACACACAGCAGAGGGATCACTGGGGATAAGACACACACACAGCAGAGGGATCACTGGGGATAAGACACACACACAGCATAGGGATCACTGGGGATAAGACACACACACACACACACAGCAGAGGGATCACTGGGGATAAGACACACACACAGCAGAGGGATCACTGGGGATAAGACACACACACACACACAGCACAGGGATCACTGGGTATAAGACACACACAGCAGAGGGATCACTGGGGATAAGACACACACACAGCAGAGGGATCACTGGGGATAAGACACACACACAGCACAGGGATCACTGGGGATAAGACACACACACACACACACACAGCACAGGGATCACTGGGGATAATAAGACACACACACAGCACAGGGATCACTGGGGATAAGACACACACACAGCACAGGGATCACTGGGGATAAGACACACACACAGCACAGGGATCACTGGGGATAAGACACACACACACAGCAGAGGGATCACTGGGGATAAGACACACACACAGCAGAGGGATCACTGGGGATAAGACACACACACAGCAGAAGGATCACTGGGGATAAGACACACACACAGCATAGGGATCACTGGGGATAAGACACACACACAGCAGAGGGATCACTGGGGATAAGACACACACACAGCAGAGGGATCACTGGGGATAAGACACACACACAGCAGAGGGATCACTGGGGATAAGACACACACACAGCAGAGGGATCACTGGGGATAAGACACACACACAGCAGAGGGATCACTGGGGATAAGACACACACACAGCATAGGGATCACTGGGGATAAGACACACACACAGCAGAGGGATCACTGGGGATAAGACACACACACAGCAGAGGGATCACTGGGGATAAGACACACACACAGCAGAGGGATCACTGGGGATTAGACACACACACAGCAGAGGGATCACTGGGGATAAGACACACACACACAGCAGAGGGATCACTGGGGATAAGATACACACACACACACACACACACAGCACAGGGATCACTGGGTATAAGACACACACACAGCAGAGGGATCACTGGGGATAAGACACACACACAGCAGAGGGATCACTGGGGATAAGACACACACACAGCACAGGGATCACTGGGGATAAGACACACACACAGCAGAGGGATCACTGGGGATAAGACACACACACAGCAGAGGGATCACTGGGGATAAGACACACACACAGCACAGGGATCACTGGGGATAAGACACACACACACAGCAGAGGGATCACTGGGGATAAGACACACACACACAGCATAGGGATCACTGGGGATAAGGCACACACACAGCACAGGGATCACTGGGGATAAGGCACACACACACACAGCACAGGGATCACTGGGGATAAGACACACACACAGCACAGGGATCACTGGGGATAAGACACACACACAGCACAGGGATCACTGGGGATAAGACACACACACAGCACAGGGATCACTGGGGATAAGACACACAGCACAGGGATCACTGGGGATAAGACACACACACACACACAGCATAGGGATCACTGGGGATAAGACACACACACAGCAGAGGGATCACTGGGGATAAGACACACACACAGCAGAGGGATCACTGGGGATAAGACACACACACAGCAGAGGGATCACTGGGGATAAGACACACACACAGCACAGGGATCACTGGGGATAAGACACACACACAGCACAGGGATCACTGGGGATAAGACACACACACAGCAGAGGGATCACTGGGGATAAGACACACACAGCAGAGGGATCACTGGGGATAAGACACACACACACACAGCAGAGGGATCACTGGGGATAAGACACACACACAACAGAGGGATCACTGGGGATAAGACACACACACAGCACAGGGATCACTGGGGATAAGACACACACAGCACAGGGATCACTGGGGATAAGACACACACACAGCAGAGGGATCACTGGGGATAAGACACACACGCACACACACACACACACACACAGCATAGGGATCACTGGGGATAAGACACACACACAGCACAGGGATCACTGGGGATAAGACACACACACAGCACAGGGATCACTGGGGATAACACACACACACAGCAGAGGGATCACTGGGGATAAGACACACACACAGCACAGGGATCACTGGGGATAAGACACACACACAGCAGAGGGATCACTGGGGATAAGACACACACACACAGCATAGGGATCACTGGGGATAAGACACACACACAGCAGAGGGATCACTGGGGATAAGACACACACACAGCACAGGGATCACTGGGGATAAGACACACACACAGCACAGGGATCACTGGGGATAAGACACACACACAGCAGAGGGATCACTGGGGATAAGACACACGCACACACACACACACACACAGCATAGGGATCACTGGGGATAAGACACACACACAGCACAGGGATCACTGGGGATAAGACACACACACAGCACAGGGATCACTGGGGATAAGACACACACACAGCAGAGGGATCACTGGGGATAAGACACACACACAGCACAGGGATCACTGGGGATAAGACACACACACAGCAGAGGGATCACTGGGGATAAGACACACACACACAGCATAGGGATCACTGGGGATAAGACACACACACAGCAGAGGGATCACTGGGGATAAGACACATACACAGCACAGGGATCACTGGGGATAAGACACACACACAGCACAGGGATCACTGGGGATAAGACACACATACACACACACACACAGCACAGGGATCACTGGGGATAAGACACACACACACACAGCACAGGGATCACTGGGGATAAGACACACACACAGCAGAAGTATCACTGGGGATAAGACACACACACAGCACAGGGATCACTGGGGATAAGACACACACACAGCACAGGGATCACTGGGGATAAGACACACACACAGCAGAGGGATCACTGGGGATAAGACACACACAGCAGAGGGATCACTGGGGATAACACACACACACAGCAGAGGGATCACTGGGGATAACACACACACACAGCAGAGGGATCACTGGGGATAAGACACACACACAGCAGAGGGATCACTGGGGATAAGACACACACACAGCACAGGGATCACTGGGGATAAGACACACACACAGCACAGGGATCACTGGGGATAAGACACACACACAGCAGAGGGATCACTGGGGATAAGACACACACACACACACAGCACAGGGATCACTGGGTATAAGACACACACAGCAGAGGGATCACTGGGGATAAGACACACACACAGCAGAGGGATCACTGGGGATAAGACACACACACAGCATAGGGATCACTGGGGATAATAAGACACACACACAGCACAGGGATCACTGGGGATAAGACACACACACAGCACAGGGATCACTGGGGATAAGACACACACACAGCACAGGGATCACTGGGGATAAGACACACACACACAGCAGAGGGATCACTGGGGATAAGACACACACACAGCAGAGGGATCACTGGGGATAAGACACACACACAGCAGAAGGATCACTGGGGATAAGACACACACACAGCATAGGGATCACTGGGGATAAGACACACACATAGCAGAGGGATCACTGGGGATAAGACACACACACAGCAGAGGGATCACTGGGGATAAGACACACACACAGCAGAGGGATCACTGGGGATAAGACACACACACAGCAGAGGGATCACTGGGGATAAGACACACACACAGCATAGGGATCACTGGGGATAAGACACACACACAGCAGAGGGATCACTGGGGATAAGACACACACACAGCAGAGGGATTACTGGGGATACGACACACACACAGCAGAGGGATCACTGGGGATAAGACACACACACAGCAGAGGGATCACTGGGGATAAGACACACACACACAGCAGAGGGATCACTGGGGATAAGACACACACACAGCAGAGGGATCACTGGGGATAAGATACACACACACACAGCACAGGGATCACTGGGTATAAGACACACACACAGCAGAGGGATCACTGGGGATAAGACACACACACAGCACAGGGATCACTGGGGATAAGACACACACACAGCACAGGGATCACTGGGTATAAGACACACACACAGCACAGGGATCACTGGGGATAAGACACACACACAGCAGAGGGATCACTGGGGATAAGACACACACACACACACACAGCAGAGGGATCACTGGGGATAAGACACACACACACAGCACAGGGATAACTGGGGATAAGACACACACACAGCCCAGGGATCACTGGGGATAAGACACACACACAGCAGAGGGATCACTGGGGATAAGACACACACACACACACAGCATAGGGATCACTGGGGATAAGACACACACACAGCACAGGGATAACTGGGGATAAGACACACACACACAGCACAGGGATAACTGGGGATAAGACACACACACACACACAGCACAGGGATCACTGGGGATAAGACACACACACACACACAGCACAGGGATCACTGGGGATAAGACACACACACATACACAGCAGAGGGATCACTGGGGATAAGACACACACACAGCAGAGGGATCACTGGGGATAAGACACACACACACAGCAGAGGGATCACTGGGGATAAGACACACACACAGCAGAGGGATCACTGGGGATAAGACACACACACAGCACAGGGATCACTGGGGATAAGACACACACACACGCACACACAGCAGTGGGATCACTGGGGATAAGACACACACACAGCAGAGGGATCACTGGGGATAAGACACACACACAGCAGAGGGATCACTGGGGATAAGACACACACACACAGCAGAGGGATCACTGGGGATAAGACACACACAGCAGAGGGATCACTGGGGATAAGACACACACACAGCACAGGGATCACTGGGGATAAGACACACACAGCAGAGGGATCACTGGGGATAAGACACACACACAGCAGAGGGATCACTGGGGATAAGACACACACACAGCACAGGGATCACTGGGGATAAGACACACACACAGCACAGGGATCACTGGGGATAAGACACACACACAGCACAGGGATCACTGGGGATAAGACACACACACAGCAGAGGGATCACTGGGGATAAGACACACACACAGCACAGGGATTACTGGGGATAAGACACACACACAGCACAGGGATCACTGGGGATAAGACACACACACAGCACAGGGATCACTGGGGATAAGACACACACACAGCACAGGGATCACTGGGGATAAGACACACACACACACACACACAGCACCGGGTTCACTGGGGATAAGACACACACACACACACACAGCACAGGGATCACTGGGGATAAGACACACACACAGCAGAGGGATCACTGGGGATAAGACACACAGCACAGGGATCACTGGGGATAAGACACACACAGCAGAGGGATCACTGGGGATAAGACACACGCACAGCAGAGGGATCACTGGGGATAAGACACACACACAGCAGAGGGATCACTGGGGATAAGACACACACACAGCACAGGGATCACTGGGGATAAGACACACACACAGCACAGGGATCACTGGGGATAAGACACACACACAGCAGAGGGATCACTGGGGATAAGACACACACACACACACAGCACAGGGATCACTGGGTATAAGACACACACAGCAGAGGGATCACTGGGGATAAGACACACACACAGCAGAGGGATCACTGGGGATAAGACACACACACAGCATAGGGATCACTGGGGATAAGACACACACACAGCACAGGGATCACTGGGGATAAGACACACACACAGCACAGGGATCACTGGGGATAAGACACACACACACACACACACACACAGCACAGGGATCACTGGGGATAATAAGACACACACACAGCACAGGGATCACTGGGGATAAGACACACACACAGCACAG